>CM059425.1:133326704-133926704 GCA_030390025.1 Squalus acanthias | reverse complement strand
CACTGCTAGCAAGTAGCTGGAGAGCACCTTGCTGCACATCAGTGGGGTCATGAGGACCCGAATCTGTACTGACAGTCCTCATAACGGGGACGTCCATGTACCTCTGGTGTCTCTCCTCAATAGATGCCCATCTATCCTCCATAGCAGACCATCTATTTAGAAGAGTCACCAAGCTCTGTTGAGTCTGGCGACTTATTTCCTCCAAGGACGTTGCCACCCTCTCCATGGTGGCACGTTCATGAGCCATTGCCTCCACCATGGCATTGCTTATGTTTGAGATGGACTCCTCCATTCTCTGCACACTCACAGTTACCGTGGATGCAAAACCTGTCAGAACCTCCTGCACTTGTTGCTTAAGTTCCAGCACCGCTCTCTTTCAGGATGGCCCCAGAGGCACAGGGTCCACATGCAGCTGAGCAGAGCTAGGAGCACCCTGCAGCCTCCGACGAGGACTCTTCACTGTTGTCCCTGTCTCCACCATCTGCTGATGCTCACTTGTGAGCTGTGATAGACCAGGTGACAACACTAATCTATCTCGCGAATGACCCACCGATGTGTGCGTCTCTCCGCTGGTGCTGGGTGTGCTCAATTCTGCTGACACTGCGCCCTCAGAGGTTGCAGCTTCCTCTGAGGAGTCTTCCAGCTCTTCCTCCTGGGCAGTGGGGAGGGGGGCTCTCGATGGTCCTGTGGGGGAGTAAAGGCATGAGTTAGACATGTGATATTAACATGTGGTCAAGTGGGCAATTGAAGGTGGCCCTCCTCCTGTCCTGCCCCTCTCCCTCTTATTTCGGGCTCTTTTCCTGCAATGAGGGACACAAGTGGAGTTTGAGTGAGAATGTTGGAGTGAGTGTAGAGAATCCATAGGATGCTTAGAGGGAGACAAAGATGGAGTGAGGTGCCAATACCAAGGGCCCTCCCTGTGGGTTGTTAGTTGTTGTCATTGCATAACAGTGATAGCGAGTGTGAGGTGTGCATAGTAGAATGGTGGAGTGAGTCTGTACATAGAGAGAGAGGGATGGTTAAGGGTGCAAGGGATGTAAGGGTAAAGTGGGATGTGCAGGAGTAGGTTGAGAGCTGGTGATGAGAGGAGACGGGGAGCAGATTGAAGGTAAGTGTGATGTAATACTCACTTTTGCTGTGTGTCGTAAGAATGAGCATTACACGTGGTGAACTTAAAGTAAGCTTTAATCAACTAAAAAGGTGCTACATACAAAAGAGGTCTTACTCTATGCCTCTCCAGGATCCAACTGATCAGTCCAGTATTTATCCTGGACTAATCACAGGAAGTGATGCAATAAAGTTCGAGTCACAGGAAGCTGTATTGTGTTACCACATTCTCCCCCCACAAAAGATTAGGAGGCCGGGATGCTCCCTCCATTTCGTAGCCGCTGGACGAGGGAGAGCCGCACCCGTTTGGGTTCTCGTAGCGGTAGAGGGCCCCTAGCCCGTTTACCCGCCGCGGGCCGTGGACCAGAGTCCGAGTGATCCAGCCCGCTCTGTGAGGGGTCAGGACGATCCTGACTGTGTACTGGTGCCCGAACGGGTGTCGGGCAGGGCTGTGGCAGATCCGTTTCCGAGCGTACGGTACGGGGTGGATCGTGGCTGCGCGTGTGAGCCCCAACGGGCTCATAGTCAGTCTGCCCCAGGTCGGCATGCTGGAGTGAGGTACCAGCCGGCGTCAGATCCAGATCATGATGAGAGGCACCTGGCGAGCCCAGAGATGTGCCTGGTACAATATCATCCCCTGGTGTCCCTCTATGTTTCGGCGGGCAGGGAGCCAGATCCCGCAAAGACACGGTAGATTCCCGACCGTCAGGATACCGAATATAGGCGTAGGTAGGGTTGACGTCAGTGAGCTCAACCTCATCTACCAGGGGGTCATTCTTAGACGCCCGGACATATCTTCGGAGTAGCACTGGTCCCGGTGTAGTCAGCCACGACGGGAGAGATATCCCATAGGATGAGCGACGCTGAAATCGGAAGAACCGTTCATGAGGCGTCGTATTTGTGGCGGTCGAAAGGAGGGACCGTGTGGAGTGTAATGCGTCTGGAAGTACTGCTTCCCATTGCTGGTTGGGTAGGCCCCGAGATCTCAAAGCCAGACGTACCGCATTCCAGATGATAGCGTTAAAACGCTCGACTTGCCCATTCCCGACCGGATGATAAGGCGTCGTTCTGCTGGCAGCAATACCCCGTTCCGAGAGATAGGCCTTGAGTTCTCCTGACATAAAAGAAGGGCCCCGATCCGAATGAACATAGGATGCCATGCCACAGAAAGCAAAAACCTGCTCAAGGCAGCTGATAACCGTGGTCGTCAGCATATTGGGGCAGGGAAAGGCAAACGGAAAACGGGAATACTCATCGACCATGGTCAACAGATAAGTGTTGCGCCGTTGCATTGGCTGGGTCGCATGTATGAGTATACCACCCGAGGGGCGGAAAAACTGAGGTTTCAATTCCGCACAGACTCTGCAGTCCGAGCACATCTTCTTTACATCCCCGGTAGAGAATGGGAGATTTCGGGACCGCACGAAGTGTAGCATGCGAGTAACGCCCGGATGACACAACCCATCATGGATGTCTACGAGCGTAGAGGGTGCCATGGTGGAGCAGAATGCTTGTGTGAGGGTATCTGGAGCCACATTCTCCTTGCCAGGTCGATAGTGGATGGTGTAACCAAAAGAGGCCAATTCCAGCCGCCAAAGCTGGATTTTATTATTTTTAATTTTGGTCCGTTTTCGATTATCGAGCATGAAGGCGACCGATCGCTGGTCCGTGATTAAGGTAAAAGTGCTGGCGAGCTAGGAGATGACTCCACTTCCGTACTGCCTCTATGATGGCTGTAGCTTCTTTCTCGACTGGAGGATAATGTAGCTCAGCCCCTTGAAAAGTCCTGGACAAAAATGCCACCGGACGACCTTCCTGATTCAGAGTGGCCGAGATCGCCACCTCCGAGGCATCACACTCAACAACAAAAGGAAGACTCTCATCGATGGAGTGAAGAGCCGCTTTCTCCAACTGTTTTTTCAGGAGGTTAAAGGCTGCAACAGCCGTTGTGTCTAGTGGGAATGTGCTGGCCTTCAGTAGAGGTTGGATTCGGTCCGGGAAGTTAGGAATCCATTTAGCATAGTATGCAAACAGGCCGAGGGCCCGGCGCAAGGAGGCCGGATTCTTAGGTGGCGGGAGTTCTTGGAGTGGGCGAAGCCTTTCAGGGTCAGGTTTAATGATGCCATTGCCCACACAATAGCCAAGGATGTTGATGGTTGGTTGTGACTCAATGGATTTAGCCGCATTTAATGCCAAATTACGGTGCTGGAGTGCATCCCAAAATCGTTGGAGATTGGCGTCATGTTCCCGCTGATTGCGACCTGCGACAGTAATATTGTCCAGATAAGGAAACGTATCCTTCAAGTCTTCCTGTTTGACCAGGTCATCCATTGCTCGCTGGAAGACAGCCACTCCATTAGTGACCCCAAAGGGGAGGCGACGAAATTGATACAGCTGTCCATTGGCTTCAAAGGCCGTATACTGCTTGTCTGAGACCTTCAAGGGTACCTGATGATAGGCACTTTTCAGATCATATGTTGAGAACACTGTGTACTCAGCCAGTTTATTAACCATATCATCGATGCGCGGCAATGGGTATGCGTCCAAGTCCGTATATTGATTGATGGTCTGTGAATAGTCAATGCACAGCCGTTTCTTGTGAGGTTGTAGAGGGTTCTTAACAATAACGACCTGGGCGCGCCATGGCGACGAACAAGGCTCGATGATATCCTCTGCTAAAAGCCGAGAAATCTCAGCCGCAATAAAAGACTGGTCTTCCTGACTGAAACGTCGTGACCTTGTTATAATCGGTTTGCATCGAGGAGGGATACTGGTAAACAGTGAGGGTTCATCCAGTGAAGCTGCTGACAATGCACAGAACGGTAATCGAGGTCGTATATTAGAAATAGTGAGTTCAGGTTTGGATCCGCCGAACTCAATGGTTAGCTTCTTATGCTGCTTTTGAAAATCCAGCCCTAAGATAAGATCACTACATAAATCCTTGAGCACCGAAAGCCAGGTGGAGGGATACCTGTGACCATTAAGTGTTATTTCAACCATACAAAAGCCAGAAATTCTGGTATTAAGTGATGACTGAGCCATCGCAATTGCCTGGTCCGATGGGAAAACATGTAGCTTTAACTCTGCAACAATCTGTTCCCTAATGAAACTATCAGTGCTACCTGAGTCAATTAAGGCATCTAAAGTATGTCCATTAATTGATGCTTTTGTAGCTGCATGGAATAGGTTCTGAGGACAAGCAGCTGTAATTGGTGTCGTTGCACAAAGAGTGGCTGAAACTCTAGGTGTGTTTCTTCGAGAGGAAACCCGAGAGGAAGCACGATAGATGTTAGCCGGAACATCTTGATAGGCCCTTACCGGGGCAGTTCGGTAGGACTTAGCTTGATAAGCCCTCGTAGAGGCTCTTGATAGGCAAACCTTTGCAAAATGACCCTTTTTGTTGCAATGACTGCAAAACGCATTGCGAGCAGGGCAGAATTTCCGAGGGTGAAACTCATCACCACAAAAGAAGCATTTCTTAGATTGCCAAGAGGCTGCCACAGTGGGGTCATCATCCTCTTCATCAGTGAAGTCATCAGATTGATCGTCAGGGATAAAGACCTCCCTAATAGAGTTCACCTGTGGCCTCTTAAATTGCCTGACTGTAGTTAAGGCAGTAGACCGAGGTCTGGGCACTGTATAAAGGTCTGCATTTCTTTTTGCCAGATCTAGAGAGCAAGCCATGTCATAAGCTCTCTGAAGCTCAAGTGTCTTACTTTCCAGTAGACGCTGGCGTATAAATGGGGAGGCAAGCCCGCAGATGAAAGCATCACGGATCATTTCTTCACGGTACAGCTCAGCTGAGGCCGCCTGAAAGTTACAGTCCATACTAAGTCTGCGAAGCTCTTGGAGGAATTTATCAATGGATTCCTCCGGCCCTTGTTGGGCTGTAGCTAGTAGATGTCTGGCATAGACCTCATTCGGTGTCTTAGTATATAGTCTCTTAAGCGTCCGAATTGCCTCCTCGTAACTGCCCCATTCCTCCACATACTGAAATACATTCGGGGTGACACAGTTGATGAGTATCCGCAACTTTGAGTCATCATCAGCCTTGCAATATTCCAGAAAATTGTCAAACGTGCGATACCAGTGTTTCCACACCTTACCGGCTGCTGGGGTGTTTGGGTCCAAGTCAAGACGCGATGGTTTAAGGATGTTTTCCATGATGGGTGATTCCCTGGATCCTTAGTTCCGAGTTCATCCAAAAAGTTTGAGTGCGAAGTTTTCCAAAGTTGATTAAATTGTCGTAAGAATGAGCCTTACGCATGGTGAACTTAAAGTAAGCTTTAATCAACTAAAAAGGTGCTACATACAAAAGAGGTCTTACTCTATGCCTCTCCAGGATCCAACTGATCAGTCCAGTATTTATCCTGGACTAATCACAGGAAGTGATGCAATAAAGTTCGAGTCACAGGAAGCTGTATTGTGTTACCACACTGTGCGTAGCAGGTCATTGAACCTTTTCCTGCACTGAACCCAGGTGCAACCACACAAAACCTGGCGTTCACCTCCTCAGCAATTTGCAGCCAGGCTACCTTGGTTTGCTGAGGAGGCTTCCTCCGTCCATTTGAGGAGAACAGTACCTCCTGGCGCCCTCTCACTCCCTCCACAAGAACATGGAGGGAGTCATCATCGAATCGTGGAGATGCCTTTGGTCTTGAAGCAGTCATTTCGATATGTGCCACACCGAGAAGCAGCAGAATAGGAATGATCAACAACAAGGCTGCCTGGGCCCCTTAAATACAGCTGGCTGAAAGACATCAGCAGAGGCGAGCTGCAGACCCGAACCCACTGATTGGGCCGGGTAGCACGCACGACGGATTTAATCAGCCCACTTAAGCCAAAATCATTATTTCAGAGCGGATTAAACTGGCAGCGGGACCGGAACCCACCGAACATCAAACCCGACTCCAACCCGCCTCCACTCGGAAAATCGCGGCCTTAATATTTAAATGGCCCCATTCCGGAATTTGTGATGGAGCTGTGACAGGGACAAAGTGCTGGGGGGGAAGTTCCACCCTGCCACATTTCCAACAGCACCATTGCACCACTTGAATTTCTAAAACTATGGGGGAAAAATTGGGTCACGCCCCTTTTGGGGTGCTAACTTCGAAAGTAGCGCCCCGAAAAAATTAGCGCTCGCGCACCCAAAATTCACCGGTAGCACCCCAAGAGAGAGGCAGGGTGCTACTGGAAGCGCCCCGCCTCCCTCTTGGGGCGCTGCGAGTGAATATCGCAGTGCTACGTGGCACTGCGGCACGTCGCGCCGCGGTACTGCAGGCCTTCCTCCCCTTACTAAAGGGGAGGGGCCTAGCGCAGCGCGACCCGGGGCCCAGCTGGGCCACCGGAGATCGGAGTGCCGGCAAAAGAGCCCGGCACTCAAGAGAAGTGCCGGGCTCACGGAGCGCTGCCGGCACTCCGCAGGGGGGCTGCAGAGGAGGCCGGGGACGGCAAAGCGGGCAGGTGCTGGCAGGCGGCCAGCAACAAAAATGGCCGCCCGGCACCTCCCATTTAATTTGCCCCGTCCTGGCCGCAGGTAGGCCCCCCTGACCCCGTCGGACATAGCATCCGGCGGTAAATCAGGGGCGCTACCGAAGATCGCGGCCGGGGCACGAGCGGGGCACTGTGCACAGCGATGACGTCATCGCCGGCAGCGCAGAGCCACGGGGCACTAACGGTTACCACCGCCGCTAACCTCCCGCTGAATTTCGCGGGAGGCGTTGGCGGCGCCGCGCCCAGGCGCTAGTTGCTTTGCGCCCCGTTAGCGCCCTCTTAGGGTCGCTAACAGGAGGCACAGATCAACCGAATTTTTAGGCCTGTATTTTTTAAATATATTTAGGTGATCAGTCTTTCACAGGATTAAACTGGCACTTACACAAATAAAGCTGCCAAACAAACATGTATTGTAAACAGTCCCACAAGTTGCTTGTATCTGAATTGATTGGCTTGGCCTATTGATCTGTTCGAAACACCTGAACACCTGGGTCCCAATCCAAGGACAACAGCCATCTCAGATACAGGAACAATCTACTTGACCTTAGTCCGCATTGGCTACAGCAATTGAGGCAAACAATGCAGACCTTTGGCATCGTAATGTAAGCAAATTTAACTCTGTGTGTGCTGTGACCAGCAAGAAAGAATCCACTAAATAATCCATCATAGATTTTTTATAAATCATAATTTTTGTCACAATGGCCCTGGAATTTTGTGCTATTCCCAATGTAGTTCCAGTCTATAATCAGGGCAAGTATAGTTTTCATAGCAAAATGGAATGGAAATCTTTTCCACCTGTTCTCTGCCCCAAAATCTATCTCACAAATTCCCTTTTGCTATTTGACCCTTATCACACTGAATCCTCATTTACATATTATAATATATATATTACTATATGGGGCTGCAGCCTTGAGATTCTTGCTTTTACACTTTCAATACTCTAGGGGTAAACTATATGGTCAGGATCAGCTGAGACAGGCAGAAGGGAGGAGTTTCTGAGCCAAGAGTGCGAGTGTTTCAATAGCATTTTCTGCAGTTGAGAACAACTTTTTGCCGTATTTTTTGTTGGCAAACTGCCGACACAGACCTGGACTTGCTTCTGAGACCAGGGAGAAATATTCATGTCACCCCCTCACCCTCCACCCACAGTGCAGGAGCAGGAATGGCAATCCCTGTGCGCATTCCACTTGTCTGCTATTACCATGGTGGAGGAAGATTAGCAGCACAAGACAGAGCAAAGGAGAATCAGGCTGTATGGAACCCCACCAGATATTAGCCCCCTCCCAACAACATGTGTGTATGAAGAGACTGCAATAGGGAGCTCAGCCAATGAAGAGGCAAAAGTAAAGCTCGCTCATCCAGTGCATGAAGACCTGAAGCCACAGTCACCTGCAGTCTCTATGGCGAAGAAGTTAACAACAAAACTGAACTTTTATGAGACAATGTAATTTCAGGTAGCCACGGGGCTTCTATGTAATTACAATAAAGGCATCTCAGGTGACAAGTGAGCTGGAGAATTCATCACCTTTAACATCACAGCATGATATTGGCCCAAACTCTATCATCACAGTAACCGTGAGGCTAATGGCACTCGCAGTTATTTAAATACAAATGCCACAGCAACTTCAGGCGAGGGTCAGATGCACGATTAAATGCGGAAATCAAAAAGTTGCCGTCTAAGTCGTGCCGCTCCACCATAAGCTTCACGAAAATGGCACCTCGCTACCTGCCTCACGATTGAATGGTGTGAAGTTTCAGTACTTGCGCAATAGATACGAACTAAACTCGACACAGAAAGTTAAGTCTTGTCCATTTCAATCTCAGTACCCTTTTAACGATATGATAAGTGTAATGTATCCAAGTTTGCTGACTATGCAAAACTAGGCAGGGAGGTAAGCTGTGAGGAGGACGCAAAGAGCCTGCAGGTTAAGTGAGTGGGCAGTAAGGTGGCAGATGAAGTATAATGTGAGGAAATGTGTGATTATTCAATTTGGTAGGAAGAATAGAAAAACAGAATAATTTTTGAATGGTGAGAAAACTATTAAATATCGGTGTTCAGAGAGATGTAGGTGTCCTCGTACAGGAAACACAGAGAGTAAGCATGCAGGTACAGCAAGCAATTAGGAAGGCAAATGGCATGTTGGCCTTTATTGCAAGGGGGTTGGAGTACAAGAGTAAGGAAATCTTGCTACAATTGTACAGGGCTTTGGTGAGACCACACCTGGAGTACTGTGCACAGTTTTGGTCTCCTTATCTGAGGAAGGATATACTTGCCTTAGAGGCAGTGCAATGAAGGTTCACTGGATTGATTCCTGGGATGAGAGGATTGTCCTATGAGGAGAGATTGAGTAGATTGGGCCTATACTGTCTGGAGTTTAGAAGAATGAGAGGTGATCTCATTGAAACAGACAAGATTCTGAGGGGGATTGACAGGGTCGAAGCTGAGAGGTTGTTTCCCCTGGCTGGAGAGTCTACAACTAGGGGGTATAGTATCAGGATAAGGGGTCGGCCATTTAAGACTGAGATGAGGAGGAATTTCTTCACTCAGAGGGTTGTGAATCTTTGGAATTCTCTACCCCAAAGTGTTGTGGATGCTGAGTCATTGAGTATATTCAAGGCTGAGATAGATAGATTTTTGGATTCTAGGATAATCAAGGGATATGGAGCTCAGGTGGGAAAGTGGAGTTGAGGTCGATGATCAGCCATGATCTTATTGAATAGTGGAGCAGGCTCGAGGGGCCATATAGCCTACTCCTGCTCCTAATTCTTATGTTATGTTCTTAATTACTGCCACTCAACCTCTCTGGCACTGAAAATTAACTATTACAAGTTTGGAGTCTCATTCCTTCGGTTTTAATTGTTGTTGTAAATTTAAAACAAAAATTAAAATTATTTATTAAAAAACATTTTCTTTGTCTCTTTTTCCTCATTCTTAATCCAATCTTTCTTTCCCTCTCTTTATTTCTCTTTCTGCAACTGATTTGACACTGAATTCACCCACTCTAATTTACACTTCCTGCTCAGTCCTTGCGCTGTTCATTTTGCAATCCTTCAATCCAATTGGTTAAGGAGATACTCTGATGAAAGGTCATCGACCTGAAACATTAACTCTGTTTCTCTCTCCACAGATGCTGCCTGACCTGCTGAGTATTTCCAGCATTTTCTATTTTTATAAGAGATACCCTGTTGCTTGCCCTGTTCCTGGAATGAAGGGACATTTAAAAATTTTTTGGCAAGGTTGGCGTTTATTGCCCACTCTTATTTGCCCTTTAGAAGGTGGTGGTGAGCCACCTTCTTGAACCACTGCAGTCCAGTTTTTTTTGATAGGACAGAGTGGCTTGCTAGGCCATTTCAGAGGGCAGTTAAGAGTCAACCACATTACTGTGGGTCTGGAGTCACATATAGGCCAGACCGAGTAAGGACGGCAGGTTTCCTTCCCTAAAGGACATTAGTGAACCAATTGGGTTTTTACAACAATCCGGTAGTTTCATGCTGTCACCATGACTGAGTTTTTTATTCCAGATTTATTTAATTAACTGAATTTAATTGAACTCACATCTCCAGATTATTAGTCCAGGCCTCTGGATTACTAGTCCAGTAATATAACCACTATGCTACCGTACCCAATTGTCCTATGAGGAGAGATTGGGTCGACTCGGCCTATATTCTCTAGAGTTTAGAAGAATGAGAGGTGATCTCATTGAAACAGATAAGGGTAAATGCTGGGAGGGTAGAACTTCCATATAATAGGACTTGCATATGGCAGAGCTGCCAATAAACTGGCTTCACTGTATTTTATAATAGTCAATATTACATTAAATTCTAATAGCAAAATACTGCGGATGCTGGAAATCTGAAACAACAGAAAATGCTGGAAACACTCAGCAGGTCAGGCAGCATCCGTGGAGAGAGAAACAGAGTTAACGTTTCAGGTCTGTGACCCTTCGTCAGAACTGGAAAAAGTTAACAAGGTTGAAGAGACAAACGGAAATCCCGTCAGAGAGAAGAGCAGAACTTCTTCAAGGTGGGCAATCTGGAAGAGAAGTGGCAGTGAACTGAACACTAATACAATGGCAAAATACTGCGGATGCTGGAAATCTGAAGTAACAGAAAATGCTGGAAACACTCAGCAGGCCAGGCAGCATCCGTGGAGAGAGAAACTTCTTCCAGTTCTGACGAAGGGCCACAGACCTGAAACGTTAACTCTGTTTCTCTCTCCACGGATGCTGCCTGACCTGCTGACTGTTTCCAGCATTTTCTGTTATTTTACATTAAAATCTGTTACTTTGTCATTAATTTAACAATCAAATGTTGTAGCTAAAGGGCAGTATAGAGTTAATAACAGTTATCAGTGTTTCAATCCTTTCTGCTAGAAGCAGAAACTACCCACGTACATCCCATCTTCCACAAAACAAAACTACCTTCAAATCTGGAAATCTGGTTCAAAGGATTGACAATGATACCTAAAGTGGGAAAAAATTGTACCAGTTTTAGTGGAGTTCTTTAAATAGACTTGTTATTGCAGATTAGGTCAAGCTTTGTATTTGCACGGACTTGTGTTACAAGAGTGCTGCTAAGAGTACGGCGGAAGGACATTCTGTTTCTGTGGAGACATTGTTTACCTGATGGGCACAAAACAATGAATGAACAACAGATCGGGAGATCTAAAAAACCATTGCTCTTCAGAAGGAAGGGAAATTATCGGCTCAGGAACAATATCACAGGCCATAGAAGATTCAACACAGAATTAGGCCATTCGGTCCAACCAGTCCGTGCCTTGTTTTCCCTCCACGTGAGGAAATAGTCCTCATCACGTTTAACTGGTCTGTCTCCATGTCCCTTTATCCCCTTTCCTCCATCCACCTATCCAATCTAATCTCGAGTGTTGACATATGCCGGTTCAGCCGCCCGTTATACGCCCCACTCTATTTTTCTTTCCAATGATTTGGGTTAAAATGCAATCAGGGTTTCTATTGGCATAAGAGGACCCCAATTTGCATAAGTCCCATGAGACCCCCGTCTGCTTTACTTGTCTGTCAGCTGCCTGCAGGTTAATTTCTCAGCCGGTGAGACCTCACCGCTTACGGCGGAGCAGCATAACTCAGACAGCAACTTTTGGATATTTGAGTTTAACTGTGCATCTGCCCCTTGCCTGAAGTTGGTGTGGCATTCAACCGACCACCTGGTTTCCAAGGGGCAGGTAGGGTTAAAATCGAACTGTATTATTTTTAAGTTGGGTGATAATATTTGTAGCAATGCATATTTGATTAAAAGGTCCCACAATGGCAGTTGCTCACAGCCAATGTGGGGAAAACAGGAAACTTACACAAACTTGTGGTCACAGACATCCTCTTAGTTGGTGGGAGATTCACAAATAGACGCGGTCAAACACATCGAAAATTCATTGATGAGTGTATGAGGAATCCAACCACTCTCTTTTGGCATAATTTGGTTCAAATACCAGGTCACAGTTAGAAATGAGGAAGTTAAGAATAAGTAGAGAAGTGAGGCAGGACTTTTTCACATGATAATAGATCTGTGGAATAAATTAACCAAGAAGGCATTGAAATGGATGGTATAAATGGGCTCAATGGACAAAGGGATCAGTTTTTTTATGTGGCACAGGTTGAGCAGGTGATGGGAAGCTATTGCGTGGGATTTTGGGGGTTGAGCCTCGATTGAGTAGTTGAGTTCCCAATGCCAATCGCACCATTATCATCGCAATATTATCAGCTTCCCATTTGGGAGGGCAGAAAATCTAACGGGACTGCCACCACTTAAAGGCAACCTGCAGTTCTTAAAGGGGACGTGCGCTTTTCAACGGTGGGAAAGCCAGCAACCCCATAAAACTGGATGGCGATGGTCCAAAGTTTCCTGTGGCAGGTCAATGAACGGCGCCCGCTATTGGTCAGAGTTGCCCTTGGCCGTTTAATCACGATGATATTTTGTGCCGCAAGTTGCTGAAAGTGGGAAGTTGGAAACAGTGTGGTGAACTCTACAGGGCATCTGGGACCTGAGTGAACATAAGAAATAGGAGCAGGAGTAGGCGATTCGGCCCCTCGAGCCTGCTCCGCCATTCAATAAGATCATGGCTGATCTTCTACCTCAACTCCACCTTCCCGCCCAATCCCCATATCCCTTGATTCCCTTAGTATCCAAAGATCTATCGCTCTCTGTCTTAAATATACTCAACGACTGAGCCTCCACAGCCCTCTGGGACAGAGAATTCCAAAGATTCACCACACTCTGAGGGAAGAAATTTCTCCTTATCTCAGTCCTAAATGGCCGACCCTTTATTCTGAGACTGTGACCCCTGGTTCTGGATTCCCCAGCCAGGGGGAAACATCCTCCCTGCATCTACCCTGTCAAGCCCTGTAAGAATTTTGTATGTTTCAATGAGATCACCTCTCATTCTTCTAAACTCCAGAGAATATAGGCATAGTCTACTCACTCTGTCTTCATAGGATAATCCCCCCATCCCAGGAACCAGTCTGGTGAACCTTCGTTGCACTCCCTCTATGGCAAGTATATTACAAAGATAAACATTGAAAAACATTAAATCCAAGGTATACCAGAAATAGTGAAGGTCATTTATAGAAAGTGATAAAAATTGCAAAGGATTCTGAGGGGGGAGCATCCCATAGACAGCTTAGAATAAACAGATACCAGCAACAGGGAGAAGCAGTCAGACTCCCACAACAGGGAAATGAATAGATTCAGAACACATTTATGTGAAAGACAAATAAAAGCCCTATGTTTACTTTTTTAAAACTGGATTTTTAAGTGTACTTTCTGCTCCATTCATTCACCTGCACAATATGGCACCTCCCAGACTGTGGGCCTCTGCAGATTGTCGCTCCAGCTTAAGTACTAACTGTTAGCAAGTAGACAAGAGCAGTTTGAGGTGACTCACCCTGCAAATCTTTTTTCTCAAGCTCCAAAGATGTGGCTCCCCTCCTCCTTCCCCCTCCCCCTCCTTTCCTCCTCCTCCTCCCCTTCCCCTTCCTCCTTCCCCCTTCCTGTTCCCTTTCCCCTTCCCCCCACTTTCTCCTCCCTCCTCCTCCTCCTTCCCCTTCTCCCTTCTGGCTGGATGCGCTGTCCAGAATCAGGGTTTCAGTTGGTGGAGAATCATAGTGCTAAACCTGAGTCCAGTGCACTGAAACGTGATTGGTTCAAACGACTTTAAGTCCCGCATGTTGTGTGGGTCAAGCTGTTTTTCTGACAGTGAGTCTGGATTTTGGTCCGTGTATTAATATCCGGACCCTTTACCTGCTCTGTGGATTCCTATGTGTTTGTAAGTTTACTAGTTTGTTGGCCAGATTTAATTTTAGTCAATATAATTTCCATAGTGCATTTTGTGTTCCTGTTTATTAAATGAGCATTGGGAATCCCAAGTTCATGTGTTGCAAGTTCTTAGGACCTGTGAACTTATAATTGTGACTTGGTTGACCTTTTGCAAGTTGGTGACCCACTGTAAATGTAGAAACATAGAAAAAAAAATAGGAGCAGGAGTAGGCCACTCAGACCTTCGAGCCTGCTCCGCCATTCAATATGATCATGGCTGATCCTCTATCTCAATACCATATTCCCGCTCTCTCCCCATACCCCTTGATGCCTTTTGTGTCTAGAAATCTATCTGTCTCCTTCTTAAATATATTCAGTGACTTGGCCTCCACAGCTTTCTGTGGTAGAGAATTCCACAGGTTCACCACCCTCTGAGTGAAGAAATTTCTCCTCATCTCAGTCCTAAATGTCCTACCCCAATTCCTGAGACTGTGACCCCTCGTTCTAGAGCCCCCAGCCAGGGGAAACACCCTCCCTGCATCCAGTCTGTCTAGCCCTGTCAGAATTTTATACGTTTCAATGAGATCCCCTCTCATTCTTCTAAACTCTAGTGAATACAGGCCGAGTCGACCCAATCTCTCCTCATACGACAGTCCTGCCATCCCAGGAATCAGTCTGGTGAACCTTCGCTGCACTCCGTCTATGGCAAGTACTGTATATCCTTTCTTAGGTAAGGAGGCCAAAACTGCACACAGTACTCCAGGTGTGGTCTCACCAAGGCCCTGTATAACTATAGTGAGACATCCTTGCTCCTGTACTCAAATCCTCTTGCAATGAAGGCCAACATGCCATTTGCCTTCCTAACTGCTTGCTCCACCTGCATGTTTGCTTTCAGTGACTGGTGTACAAGGACACCCAGGTCCCTTCGTACATCAACATTTCCCAATCTATCACCATTTAAATAATACTCTGCCTTTCTGTTTTTCCTACTGAAGTGGATAACTTCACATTTATCCACATTATACAGCATGTATTTGCCCACTCACTCAACTTGTCTAAATCGCCTTGAAGCCTCTTTGCATCCTCCTCACAACTCACGATCCCACCTAGTTTCTTGTCATCAGCAAACTTGGAAATATTACATTTGGTTCCCTCATCCAAATCATTGATATATATATTGTGAATAGCTGGGGCCCAAGCACTGATCCCTGCGGTACCCCACTAGTCACCGCCTGCCACCCCGAAAAAGACCCATTTATTCCTACTCTATGTTTCCTGTCTGTTAACCAATTTTCAATCCATGCCAGTATATTGCCCCCAATCCCATGTGCTTTAATTTTGCACACTAACCTCTTATGTGGGACTTTATCAAAGGCCTTCTAAAAATCCAAATACACCACATCCACTGGTTCTCCCTTATCTATTCTATCAGTTACATCCTCAAAAACTCCAGGAGGTTTGTCAAACATGATTTCCCTTTCATAAATCCATGTTGACTTTGTCTAATCCCATTGATATTTTCTAAGTGTCCTGTTATCACATCCTTTATAATAGACTCTTGCATTTTCCCTACTACTGATGTTAGGCTAACCGGTCTGTAGTTCCCTGTTTTCTCGCTCCCTCCTTTTTTAAATAGTGGGGTTACATTTGCCACCCTCCAATCTGCAGGAACTGTTCCATAATCTATAGAATTTTGGAAGATGACAACCAATGCATCCACTATTTCCATGACTACCTCTTTTAGTACTCGGGGATGCAGATTATCAGGCCCTGTGGGTTTATCGGCTTTCAGTCCCATTAATTTCTCCAGCACTATTTTTTTACTAATACTAATTTCCTTTAATTCCTCATTCTCACTAGACCCTTGGTTCCCTAGCATTTCTGAGAAGTTATTTGTGTTCTCTACTGTGAAGACAGAACCAAAGTATTTGTTTAATTGCTCTGCCATTTCCTTGTTCCCCATTATAAATTCTCCCGTTTCTGACTGTAAGGGACCTACATTTGTCTTCACTAATCTTTTTCTTTTTACATACTTGTAGAAGCTTTTACAGTCCGCTTTTATGTTCCTTGCAAGTTTCCTCTCATACTCTATTTTCCCCTCTTAATCAATCTCTTGGTCCTTTTTTGCTGAATTCTAAACTGCTCCCAATCCTCAGGCTTGCTACTTTTTCTGGCAACTTTATATGACTCCTCTTTGGATCTAATACTATCCTTAATTTCTTTTGTTAGCCATGCTTGGGCCGCTTTTCCTTTTGTGTTTTTGCGCCAGAAAGAACTGTTGCAATTCATGCATTCGTTCCTTAAATGTTAGCCATTGCCTATCCACTGTCATGCCTTTTAATGAAGCTCCCCAATCTATCATAGCCAACTCCCTCCTCATACCTTTGTAGTTTCCTTTGTTTAGATTTAAGACCCTAGTTTCGGATTAAGATTCCATCTTAATGAAGAATTCCATCATGTTATGGTCACTCTTCCCTAAAGGACCCCGCACAACAAGATTATTCATTAACCCCTTCTCATTGCACAATACCCAATCTAGGATAGCCTGTTCCCTAGTTGGCTCCTCAACATACTGGTCTAAAAAATCATCTCGTACACACTCCAGGAATTCATCCTCTACAGTATTATTGCTAATTTGGTTTGGCCAGTCTATATGTAGATTAAAATCACCCATGATTACTGTAGTACCCTTGTTACATGCATTTCTAATTTCCTGTTTGATGCCGTCCCCTACATTACCACTACTGTTTGGAGGCCTATATACAACTCCCACCAATGTTTTCTGCCCCTTGGTGCTTCTTAGCTCCACCCAGGCTGATTCTACATCTTGATTTTCTGAGCCAATATCCTTTCTCAATATTGCTCTGATTTCATCCTTTACTAATAACGCCACCCCACCTCCTTTTCCTTTTTGCCTATCCTTCCTAAATATCGAATATCCTTGGATATTCAGCTCCCAGCCTTGGTCACCCTGCAGCCATATCTCCATAATCACAATTATATCGTATCCATTTTCATCTATTTGCGCTGTTAATTCGTCTACCTTATTACGAATGCTTCGTGCATTCAGATACAGTGCCTTTAGATTTGTCTTTTTAACATTTTTAGACATCTTAAAATTTTTTTGTACTATGGCCCTATTTGTCTTACCATTTTTTCTTACCCGGACCCTATTTGTTAGTGCACTCTTTTTTTTGTACGCTCTGTCCCTTCCTGACGCAATCTGGTTATCCTTACCCCAATCACTTTCCTGCACTGCTTCCTTGTCTTTTCTCTTTAGCATTCTAGATTTCTCTCCACCGGGATCCTCCCCCCCCCCCGCCCCTTACGTACACGGTGTACGAACTGCAAGTGTATGTGGGTTCTGCACAGCTCAAAAATGCCTTCTCTCTTTCTACTGACGTAAACCCTAACCCTGGCCTGCTACATAGTCACTCCTTACCTTGATATCCATTGGCCCCGTGCTGTTCTCTGCTGGGCTCCCACTGTCATTGAGATGGAACACTATGGAGGATAATCTCTCCAGATATCCTGAGCAATAGTGAAGGAAATCGAGAAAGGAAGAAATTTGAAATAAAAGGGTCAATTTTAACCCTTTATGGAAATTGGGCAGTTAAAAACGAGCATGTTTCTTTCCTGCCGTCTCCGATTGTAACCTGCGGGATGCTGCAGGCGATGAGGTGACCACAGGTTTCCTTTGTGGAGCCAGGATGAGCAGGAGTGCTCCAGGCCCCACAAGGAAAGTCATGCCCTCTCACTCCCCCCACCCTCCTCCCTCGCACAAGACCCTCAAGAAACCCCCTCCTGCCTCTAATTTCCTGATTTCACCACACATGAGGCTGCACAGGGCGGGCAGCACCTTGTAATACTGGCTCTCTAATGCAAGGTGTAAGGTTACACTAAACTGGATGGAGAAGTTGTGTAAAACCAGATCTCTGTAGAGAGCTGACACTACAATATTTCTTCACTCGGAGGGTGGTGAATCTTTGGAATTCTCTACCCCAGAGGGCTGTGGAGGCTCAGTCGTTGAGTATATTCAAGACAGAGATCGATAGATTTTTGAATATTAAGGGAATCAAGGGATATGGGGATAGTGCAGGAAAGTGGAGATGAGGTAGAAGATCGGCCATGATCTTATTGAATGGTGGAGCAGGCTCGAAGGGCCAAATGGCCTACTCCTGCTCCTATTTCTTATGTTTTTATGTAATCTTTCAATGTACTTGTGAAAAGTTAAATATCTGAGTACTTGTGCATTAAACTTATTATAATCAAATAGCATGAAATTGTGTCCTTAAATCTCTTGTTAACCTTAATCACTGAAGCAAGATTTTTAATAAATATAACTTAGATGAAGCAGCAAGGTGTGTGTGTGTTCGGAACATTTTCCCGTTTATCCATTACCAAGATTGGGTCTTTACTGCCCTCTAGTGAATGATGTGGGACTGGCAGCTCTCAGACTGGGTAGTCTCGTCCTCATGATATTCGTCAACACTGGGCAGGCAATAAATAAACCCACATGGATTTTATTATGTAACCACATACACAGTTTCTCTGGGTTTCTTGAAACATCACAGCATTTATCCTGTACTTGTTCAAACGTTGACAGTAGACAATGCAGGATAACAGGTGTGAGTTTTGTGCCCGCCGTTTCCTGATTTTTCTTTCTTTTCTGTTGTTTTCCTTATCTCTTTATTTTCTACTGTTTTGCTCCCTTGTTCCTTACTTCCTTCTCCCGCCACCCTTATCAAGATGGTTATTTTTCTGTTTTAAACAGTGTAATTATATTTATTTAAAGACAGCAACAGGGGAGAGAATTTTGTTTGAAACGGTATAAAGACAAACTAAAGAATAAATACAAAGCAAAGCTTGCTGTTTAGTCACTGCTCATTTACTAATTTTCTTGACCTGAACAGAAACCCTGACAATGTACCTTTAACATTGTTTTTTTTAATAAAGTCACTGTACAGCAAATGAAATAGAGCAATGAGTGAGTTCAGACAGCTAATAAAACCTTGCTGTTTGGATGTCTATGAACTGATTGAACGATGCCCACATGGTAATGACATCAAATGAACCTCTCCACTTTGTAACTGTTCAGTTATCATCATCCACTGCTCCTGTGCTGATACTGAGCGCCGTGGACAATAAAAAGAGATCGTAAATCACCACCTGACAATAAAATCTGGGCAGGACAGAAAAGCCACAGGGTCAGTTCAGGGGTATCCAATATGGGGTTAATGGTAATCTTCTTAATAAGAATTTCTTTAATAATAATTATATATTTCGAACAACTTCAATGACCCCATTTTTTAAACTGCTCAGGAAGATAATTACCAAGAAGACAGCAAGCGGGTCAGTGACTACTCTCCTGCTGAATGATTTCACCCGGCCGTGAGGAGGTTCCATCCTGAAAGATTTCTTTGCTAGACTATTAACATTGCCCATGATATTCCTGTGTGTTTCCAGCTAACCTTTGCTTTGCACCAGGAAACAATTCTTCCTTGTGCACAGATAATGTGTTAAATGGAGTCACGTTTTTTGCCCCTTTTGCAGAACACCATTAGGAATGTATAACTGCACTCAGAGCTCCCTGGAAGCCCGGGTGTGTTAGATTAGACTAAACAAACAACTGATTGTGCACTCCTGCTCTACCTGCCCCCCCACCACCCCCCCCACTTCACTTTAACTGCCCCCACCCCCATTGCTTGGTTTCCATCAGGCTGGGACACCAGGGGTGGTTGGGGGGGTGGTGGGGGGTGGGGGGGGGGGTTGGTGGTGGTGGTGGAGATGTTAAAATTGAGGTCGCTGTTCTTGAAACTATGCTGGGCTTCCACCAATCTCTGTAATAACCCCAACATAACAGCACAAATGGCTGAAAATGCCCATTTCTGCTGTTTCACTGGGGTTTTTTCCAGTCTCCCCCTGGGCTGACAGTGTAAGACTGGTAGAACACGAGCAGAATTACAAGATAGAAGATAAACCAAGAAACTCTTAGTTCCGATGTAGAAAGGTTAGTTGGACCACAGAGAACCGGCACAAAAGAAAATGTAGAAATTTAAGGCACATTCGTGCAATTAGGGGTACAATTCGTCTCATTTTGCGATTTTAAGCACATCGTAACTATAAAAATATTGAGGCAATTCTGCTACACTTGACCGAGCTGGATGCTTTCAACAAAGATGGAAAAAGCAGATAATTCCATTGAACTAACATCCTACATCTTGATAAATAACCAATGCATTAATTGTCAGTCCAGGGCACTGATTAACTCATATCTGGCAGCAACAGCATTTCTACTCTTGTTCCATACTCCACCGGGTCACATTTCCATTCTCCTGGCAATGCCTAGTCTCAATAATGCTTTAACATCACTAAGAACATTCCAGTTCATGGTCGATTATACTGAGCGTCAGATTCTTGACAGTGTTTTAACATTCTTGTCCCAATTCTGTCAAATATTCCACATATGCTATTGTTTTTCTTCCTCTTTGAAAAAAGACCCAGCTTTTGGCTTAAAAAGATCTATTTGCCACCAGTTGAATGCGGAATGTGTTCAAGGTCTCATCTGCTCAGAAATACTCACGTCCTGAGCAGATGGGAGAATGGATTCCGTGACAGTGTGCTGGGTTTCTGCTCCCAGTCAACATATAGAAAACTGGGCACGTACAATTGATAGAGAGAATACATGTCATGAATTGTCTGCGTGTTTTATCTTCAAGACTACGTGGTTTAGCAATCCCTACTGCTCGGCATTGTACTTGACTCTAATATATACCCAGTGGACAATTACACGTTGTTCAACACTGAAATCGCGCAGATGACAGGCAGTGATTCACAGATCTAAGGTTTATTACGGTGTACGTTGCTGCCATTAACCCATTCAGTGATGAGAAATAAGCATTGTCTACTCAATGTGGTACTGAGCCACACGGTTCTCAGTTTAATCTCTGGCCCGCGCTCAGCTGGTTGGAGTTGGGCTCCTGCAATTGTCCTCAGTGCTTTGCAGGTTCGGCAAGGGGCAAAAGCACAGGTGTGCTTCCTGCTCCTGATCACCGCTCAGCGATCCTTGCTGAACATGTGGGGGAATGGTCACTTACATGAGGAACTGGAGGGGGACCTGGCAGCATACCCCAGCAAAAGGCAATGCCCTCAAGGGTGGGAAAGGGAGAAGATTGACAAAGGAATACAGCGTAAAATAATAATACTTAACATCAATGAAAAGTAACTATTTGGTCTGAGGAATATCTCCAACTGAGGTTCCTCCTGCCCTACAACACTGGAGATATTCATTATACCAAGTAGTTACCTGTAATTTATTTGAAGTATTATTATTTTAGCTGTGTTGTTAGGTGTCAGCCGTGGCTCAGTGGTAGCACTCTTGCCTCTAAGTCAGAAGGTAGTGGGTTTGAATCTCATTCCAGGTACTTGAGCAAATTATGAAGGGTTTTGATAGAGTAGATAGGGAGAAACTGTTTCCACTGGCAGGAGGGTCGGTAACCAGAGGAGACAGATTTAAGATCGAAGCAAAAGAACCAGAGGGGAGATGAGGAGAATTTTTTTTACGCAGTGAGTTGTCATCTGGAATAAACTGCCCGAAAGGGTGGTGGAAGGAGATTCAATAGTAACTTTCAAAAGAGAATTGGATAAATACTTGAAAAGGAGAAATCTGCAGAAAGAACAGGGGAGTGGGACTAACTGGAGAGCTCTTTCAAAGAGCCGGCACAGGCAGGATGGGCCGATTGGCCTCCTCCTGTGCTGTATGATTCTATAATCTAGGCTCTTCAATGCAGTACTGAGGGAGTGCGAGGTGCTGCCTTTCAGATGAAGCGTTAAACTGAGGCCCCGTCTGCCCTCTCAGATGGAGGTAAAAGATCCTATGACACTATTTAAAGAGCAGGGGAGATCCCTGATGTCATTGCTGTCTGTGGGAGCTTGCTGTGCACAAATTGGCTGCCACAGTTACCTACATTATAACAGTGACCATACTTCAAAAGTACTTCTTCAGCTATGAAGTGCTTTGGGACACCCTGAAGATGTGAAAAGCTGCGTTTAAATGCAAGTCATTTCTTTATTTATAATATTTATAGCTTGCAGGCTTTCAGCAAAAAATGAAAAGTTAATGGAGGTAATTTTGACCCCACTCGCCAGATGGAAACCAGATGGGTTGTCACTTAAAATCGCCCAGGTCACTTATCCACTGGGAAGCTGTCAGGATGCGATTTTAACCTGAGCAGGTGGCAAGGGCACCGGTCCAAAGTTGGCGCAGTTTTTCTTTTCAGGCCTAAATGTGGAAGTTGCTGCGACTCCTCCACCCCTCTCCCCCACCGCCCCCCCACCACTCTCCCCCACTGACCCCCCACCACTCTCCCCCACTGACCCCCCGATTGCTCTCCATCACCACCCCCCACCCACTGCTCACCCCACCCCTCTCCCCCACCTCTCTCCCCCACCGGGGCCCACCACTCTCCCCCACTGACCCCCCACCCACGCCTCCCACCGACCCCCCCCCTCTCCCTCCACCCCCGACCCCCCACCACCTCTCCCCCACCGCACCCCCCCACCCCTCTCCCCCACCCCTCTCCCCCCACCCGCCCCCCCGATTGTTCTCCATCACCACCCCCCCACCACTGCTCACCCCACCCCTCTCCCCCACCAACCCCCCACCCCTCTCCCCCACCAACCCCCCACCCCTCTCCCCCACCGACCCCCCACCAAACCCCCACTGACTCCCCACCCCTCTCCCCACGCCTCTCCCCCACCGACCCCCCACCGACCACCCATGACCCCCACTGACCCCCCACCACTCTCCCCCACCGATCCCCACGACCCCCACCAACTCCCCACCAAACCCCCACTGACCCCCCACCCCTCTCCCCCACGACCCCCCAACTGACCCCCCACCCCTCTCCCCCACGACCCCCCACTGACCCCATACCCCTCTCCACCATGACCCCCCACTAACCCCCCACCCCTCTCCCCCATGACCCCCCACTGACCCCCCACGCCTCTCCCCCATCGACCCCCCACCACCCCCCACCCCTCTCCCCCACCGACCCCCCACCAAACCCCCACTGACCCCCACGCCTCTCCCCATCGACCCCTCACTGACCCTCCACGCCACTCCCACCGACCCCCCACGACCCCCCATTGACACCCCACCACTCTCCCCCACCGACCCCCCAACGACTCCCAACCCCTCACCCCCACCGATCCCCCACCAGTCTCCCCCACCGACCCCCCACCAGTCTCCCCCACCGATCCCCCACCAGTCTCCCCCACCGATCCCCCACCAGTCTCCCCCACTCAGTCTCCACCACTCTCCCCCACTGACCCCCCACCACTCTCCCCCCACTGACCCCCCATTGACACCCCACCACTCTCCCCCACCGCCCCCCACCCCTCTCCCTCACTGACCCCCCTCCCCTCTCCCCCATCCCTCTCCCCCACTGACCCCCCACCGACCCCCCACCCCTCTCCCCCCACCACTCTCCCTCACTGACCCCCCACCACTCACCCCTCACTGCTCTCCCACACCGCACATCCCCTTAGGGAGCAGTGACTGAGTTTCTAATTCACCTCAAAACCGGCCTGGAGTTAAAATCAGGGTCAATGAGGGTTTGTCTTTCAGTTGAAGTTGCTTTGTCACCATGATGTTACAACCTGTGGAAATACGATTTTTATTTCCATTTGATTTATAGATTTCTCCAGGTGTGGGAGAGTAAATTCAAACAATAAACCATTGAAAATGTAGCAAGAAGGACATTTCCAGTGGAGCCCAGCAGTCACTGGTGCCATCCTGTGCATCCGATGCGACATCGAGATATGGAACTGCTGGGTTTAGCCGAGAATGTTCCATTAATAGCCGACACTATGGCAACTACATGCTTATTAACAGGGTAACTGCTGACTCCATCAGTCTTAATTCCAGGTGCAGATTCAACAGGCTGCACACAATTTGATCTGAGTTATAAAGCAAATTCACAGAAATGTTTGGAACTACAGGGCATTTAGCAATTCACAGAATTATCGGAATAACTTAAGAATTGTTGATAATGATGAAAAATGTTGGTAATCCTTGGACGTGCAATGCCCAGTGTTAAAATATCACAAAGTGCAATAAAATTACAGCGTGCATGCTCCACAACTAAATATCTATGGATTTGAGCCCTAGGGTTACTTCTCACTGTCTAGATTCAGTTTTGCGAGCTATTAGCTGTGTTTATGGATCAACCCCTTCAGTATGGTAGGAAACTCCTGCTTGGGGAAAGGGAACAACATGAAGATATCAATGACTCACCGCAACGTCAGAGGATTGCCATCAGAGGATCATGAGAAGTGGTAACCAGGTTTGTTTTGGAGATTTCTGCCGCATATTGTCCAGTGTCTTACAATGTGGGAGGATTATGGGAGTCAGCTACTTCTACAGGGGGGAAAAAAATGAATTTTTTTCTCCAGTCGTTTCTTAGGAATTACTTTTTATTGTGATTCCTTCATGGTATGGCAATCACAAGAACATTTACAGTATGACATGAGAAAAGGTCATTCGTTCTATCAAGTCCATTCCTCCTCAGATGATCCATACTTAGTAAACATTATTAATATGGAATCTGCTCCACCCATGTTACCTCCTGAGGAGTGGCTAGTTATTGCTTCTCCATTCCCAAATGCCAACTAATTAGAACTCCAGAACACCTTTCAAACTTTAGACCTTACGTGATTCATTCTTGACCAGCCGTCTTCCGTAGCATGACACTTTCAAGAATCCAACAGTTCAGGAAGTCTGACTGGAAACAGGCTGACTTTAAAAATAGAGATATAATAACCTATGTTCAGAGAATTGGAAAATTGTGCATGTCACTCCGCTATTTAAGAATGGTGAGAGAGGGAAAACCAGGGAATTATAGACCAGTTAGCCTAACATCTGTTGTTGGGAAATTACTAGAGTCTATAATTAATAATAGGGTGACTGAACCCCTTGAAAATTTTCAGCTGATCAGAGAGAGCCAGCATGGATTTGTAAAATGTAGGTCGTACCTGGTGAACCTAATTGAATTTTTTGAAGAGGTGACTAAAGTAGTGGACAGGGGAATGTCTATGGATGTTATTTATATGGACTTGCAGAAGGCATTTGATAAAGTCCCTCCTAAGAGATTGTTAACTAAGGTTGAAGCTCATGGAATTGAAGGCAAATTATTGACCTAGTTAGCAAATTGGCTGAGTGGTAGGTGAGAGAGTAGGGATAATAGGCAAGATGTGACTAGTGCTGTCCTGCAGGAATCTGTGTTGGGTGTCAACTATTCACCGTATTTTGTAACGACTTAGATGATGGGATAGAAAGCCACATATCCAAATTTGCCGATGACACAAAGATATGCGGCATTGTAGGCAGTGTAGATGAAAGCATAAAATTATAAAGAGTTATTGATAGATTAAGTGAATGGGCAAAACTGTGGCAAATGGATTTCAATGTAAGCAAATGTGAGGTCATCAACAGTGGAAGTCCAAAGAGACTTGGGGGGTCCAGGTACACAGATCATTAAAATGTCATGAACAGGTACAGAAAATAATCAAAAAGGCTAATGGGATGCTGGCCTTTATATCTAGAGAACTAGAATACAAGGTGGTAGAAGTTACGCTGCAGCTATACAAAGCCCTGGTTAGACCACACCTGGAGTACTGTGAGCAGTTCTAGGCACCACACCTTAGGAAGGATATATTGGCCTTGGAGGGAGTGCAGTGTAGGTTTACCAGAATGATACTCAGGGCTGGATTTTGAATGACCCGTGGAGTCGGGTTTGGAGGCGGGGGGGGGGGGATTAAAGTTGCAGATTCGGGGGTCCCGACCCCATCCCGACTCCAACCTGCCTCCATGCCAGTTTCTCTGGCGGCGGGTACCCGACCTGGTCTGAGACCCGACTCCCCGAGGCGGGAAGGGATTACTGACAATTAACTGCCTGTTAACAGGTAGTTAACAGGCAGTTTTTTGCATAATCCCTATTTTAAAACGAAAAGTGTGGGCTTCCCGACAGGTGGCAAACACTCCAAGTTATCGGGTCGGGCCGTGGGTCTGCAGGGGTTGGAGGGGTCGATATGTCCGGTGGGCAGGTGAGTGATGGGTGCATGTGTGCAGAGGTAAGTGTGTAAGGTAAGTGCTAAGTGTTGAAAAAAGTTTTACTTACCTTAACTTCCTCCTGCAGGTGTCAGCCCTTCAGTTCTCGGGAGTTAGAAATCTCACCGGCACAGAAAGCAGGAAAGCCGTGGACCTGTCAAAAACAGCAGCCTTCTGTTTTCTGTGGTGGAATGATTTCTAACTCAGCCTGAGAGGAAGGACTGAAGTTAGAAATCATATTGTGAGTGTTTGACAGCTTCACAGAGCTGTCAAATGCTGATATTTCATCTGTCAAAAGCTCTTGACAGATGAAATGTCAGTCTGTGACGTCACCTGTTGCCGGGTGGCCCTTAATTGGCCTGCTGAGCCCACTGGGCAGGCTCAACAAGGTCAATCAAGGGAAAATACAGTGGGTTGGCCACATCTCGATGGAGGCGGGTTCACAAGCCAGAATGTGTGATTCCCGACCCCAACCCGACTCCAACTTCAAAATCCAGCCCTCAGACTCCAGGGGTTAAATTATGAGGAGAGATTACACAAACTAGGGTTGTATTCCCTGGAATTTAGAAGGTTAAAAGGTGATTTGATCGAAGTTTTCAAGATATTAAGGGGAACAGATAGGGTAGGTAGAGAGAAACTATTTGCGCTCGTTGGGGATTCTAGGACTAGGGGGCATAGTCTAAAAATTAGAGCCAGACCTTTCAGGAGTGAAATTAGGAAACACTTCTACACACAAGGGGTGGTAGAAATTTGGAACTCTCTTCTGCAAATGGCAACTGATGCTAGATCAATTGTTAATTTTAAATCTGAGATTGATAGATTTTTGTTAACCAAAGGTATTAAGGGATATGGGACAAAATATAGAGTTAGGTCGCAGATCAGCCACAATCTCACTGAATGGCGGAACATGCTGGAGGGGCTAAATGGCCAACTCTTGTTCCTATGTTCTAGGCACAGCAAAAGACCTTCAATAACATTTCAATTGACAGCAATTAATAATTTTTTAAAGAGTGTATTTAGTTCCTCAAAGTAAGAGTTGCTACATTGCTGAACAGTGTAGCCCATGACACTAGCAAATCACTCAGGTCAGGATTAGCATCGAATATAAAAAGGAGTCAACCTTAGTTTTATAATGCATCTAAACTCACCTCAGAGAAGCATCAGACCACAGCACTAGTGGGGAGCTTTCCATGTCCCATCTATACCTATCCAAGTAGCATTGCTGAACTTGAGGGCAATTTTGTGCTGAAAATATATGTTCACTGACAGCTGGATTAAGATTAAGGGGTGCAATGAAATAGAAATATAATTGTGGCATACGCCATTCATGTGAATTTCCTAAAAGTAACGTCCAGTCTGTTTCAGGATTCTCAAAGTATGGAGCAAAGTATTTGGATCAGGATGCGGAAGATTTTAATCTTTATCCTCTTTGTTTGTCTCACTGCATTTATACAGTACCAGTTCCAGGCAATTATAATTGGATACCTGTTCAGAACCGCTCAAGAATTTCCACTGGACAGAATCCAAGCTAATATGCCTTAATGAGCAAATGATGAAAGCTGGCTCTGGTGGCCTACAGCCCACACCACCTCTGCCATTTTACTGCCAGATAATGACCCAATCCCGTTAATGGGTTGAGTGCCAGTGAGTGGCACTCTGCCACTTTCCTCTCTTTTTGACATCATTCCCCTGATGTTGTTTTACTGTCTCAAGTTTAATCTTGCGTTTGTGAGGAGCTCTTTTAAGAATATCATAACTTTAGCAACCTGTGCACACTTTGCCAGTTTTGTGTGGACAAAAGTTTTATTACCAAAATGATGTTAGGAATACTAACAAAAGTACTGGTACTGTTGTTAGGATTCCCTGGGGATTAAACAGATTACAAACAGCACATTTTCCAGCACTTGAAACATGGCCTCTCCTGACACAAATCCATGAATGTTTATGGTGCAAGAGTATAATACTGTAACAAAAACAAGAGGAGAACCTGAATAAGAGTTAAAATAAAAAAAAAACTCTGCTCGTAAATGGAGGACATGAAGAAAAATTAGAAACTGTAAAAAATGTTCTTTGCTAATGCTCCTGTGAAGCGCCTTGGGACGTTTTACTACGTTAAAGGGGCTATATAAATACAAGTTGTTGATAAGATAAAAAGTGAGACAAAAGAAACTTTGGGTTTGGGCATAGAGAGGATGATATAAACTCAACAACAAGATTCAGAAGGATAGGAAGAACAGAAAGGACTGGGCGTGCAAGTACATCATTCCTTAGATGTGCGGGTGCAGTTAAATAAATCTATAAAAAAGCAGAAAGTATTTTGGATCTTATAAATAGGGGCAAAGAGGTAATGATAAATTTGTAATGAGCAAAGATTAGGCCGCAGTTTTGAACATCCCATTACAGGAAGGTCATTGAAGCCTTTTAGAGTGTACAGTGTAGATTAATCAGGATGACACCAGGGATGAGAAACTATATATATGAGGGGAGGCATGCGATACGGGGACCAATCCCACTGGAACAGAGAAGGCTAAGAGGAGATTTAGTTGAGGTTTTTAGGGTGAATATTTCCTCAGGTTGAAGATTCAGTGCCAAGGGGGTCATCCATTTAAAATATTCACCGATTAATGAGAGATTAGGAGAAATTTCTTTATTGAATCTGTGATCTCTGGGGAAGGTAAGACTGGGCTCTGCTGTGGAAACTTAAAAATAGACTGGTTTACCTCGCTGGTTACTGACTGATCCGCTATAAAGAGGACAAAGTAAATCAAAGCTGCCACAGGGGTAACTTGGCCCAGCTGCCGAGGAAGGCTGATGCCGGGGTCTTCATGGTGAATTGCTATGAGTCGTTGGCCCAGAATTTGCGGTTGTAATGATGGCGAAACTGTCAGCGTTCGCCGTCATTACTTTGTAAAACTGACAACAACTTCTGGCATCCACACGTGAGGTTAAACGCGGAAATCCAGAAGTTGCTGTCAGTGATACCCTGCTCCTCCACAGGGTGCGCTGTTGCAGTCCTCGCAGATGGAATCAATTAGAAATCACTGCTTTGATGTGAACTTTAACTTTTTATGCACTATTCTCACTGTAAAAACCCTTGAAAAAGTTAAGCCTTGTAGAATGAAGTGTAACTGAGTTTTTAACAGTGTACTAAGTCATAATTACTGCTGAACAAACTCTCTGGCCCTGAAAAACTAATTTTATATTGTGGAGTCTCATTTTCTCTATTCCATGATAAAAAAATCCATAGATTTTTTAAATAAGTTTGTTTATGATATTTCAGCTTCTACCTTAATCCCATGTGTATGTCCCAATCTTTAGTTTGCTTTCTGTAAAATGATTAAAAAGTGAATGATGAAACCTTTTTTACTTCCTGTTTTGCTGTCTGTGAGAATTCTTCAATGTGATTGGCTGCTCAGCCTGCTTGATGACATCACTGTTGCTGGATGCCACAGATCCCCTATAGATGGCACCAGATGGAAAGTCACATCAGAAAAAGGGAAATCGATGCCACAAAGCCTGCTAAAAACTTTGTGGGCAGCTTTCTTCGAGGTCAGCGGCGAGCGCCGTCACTTCCCCATTGACCGCAAAATCCGGCCATTGTGCTGTTAGATAGTGTGCAAAGATCGAAGCAAATAGTATCTGCATCAGGAAAGAATTCAGATGGTCAGAATGCAGAAAGGCAGTTATGAATTACTGATGTGGGAAAGGGTAGCTGTGCTGCAGGTATTCTGGAGCTATCACTCTTTCCATACTTTCTATGCTCTGCAAGAAAGCGCTACACATGCAAGTTGTGGAGTCCTACACACTAGCTGCTTTGATTTGAAAGCTCCCAGTCTCGTCCCCCAATTGGGTAGTGGAATCTGGAACGCACTGCTTGAAAGGGCGGTCGAAGCAGATTCAATAGTAACTTTCAAAAGGGAATTGGATAAATATTTGAAGATGAAAAAAAATTGCAGGACTATGGGGAAAGAACAGGAGAGTGGGACTAACTGATTAGCTCTTTCAAAGAGCCAGCACAGACACGATGGGCTGAATGGCCACCTTCTGTGCTATAAGATTCTATGACTCCAACAATCTTGTGTTCCAAAAGAATCCTTCTTTGAAAACCCAGAGATCAGGACCTCTCCCTCATTGCTGTGGATTGAATGGGATCTTAGCCTCCAGTCAGGGGCTTCCTACTCTTCCTGGATCACCTCCAACTCCTCCTTCTCCTTCATGCTCTGAGGATCCCACAGTGCGCTGTCCTGAAATGACAATCTAAATCCCACTGTGGACGGATCTGTGCTGCTGCTTTGCAGAATGAGACCGCAGGCGTTACATTCAAATCCCACCGAGACGATGAATTCAATAAATAAATTAAAACAATACTTTGCTGCGGGATTGTCATAAAACCAACCAGTTCACTTCAGGGAACATGCCAACCCTACCCACTCTAGCCAACAGGTGATTCTCAATGAAGGGCAACTAGGGATGAGCAATAAAAATGGCCTTTCCCACAACCCAAAAACAATTAGAAAGAAAGACATGCATTTACACAGCACCTTTCATGACCTCAGGACGTCCCAAAGTGCTTCAGTCACTTAAGAACTTTTGGCATGTAGTCACTGTTATAATGTATGGAAATACGGCAGCCAATTTGCGCACAGCAAGCTCCCACAAACAGCAATGAAATAAATGACCAGATAATGAGAGGAGTTGGTTGAGTAAAAGGTTGTGATGTGGAGATGCCGGCGTTGGACTGGGGTGGACAAAAATGAGAAGTCGCACAACACCAGGTTATAGTCCAACAGATTTATTTAATTTTACAAGCTTTCGGAGCTGTCGCTCCTTCATCAGGTAAGTTAGCAATGAGAGAATCTCCCAGAATTCACAATTTGAACCCAGACAAAATCTATTCACATTATTCGCTACAACAAAGAGCACAGCCAAGACAATGAGATGTGTCCCAGGGGGTCCAACGTGTCAAACCACCTGCTGGCTGCATATCCTGTCAATTTGTGTTCTTGTGTTAGCCTTTTTAAAAAAAAAAACAAAAAAAAAACACCTGGGAAGACCGGCCATGATGTCAAGTCACGTTCTGTATCGTGACATGAACCCGATATCGCGATTGAGGCCATCCTCATGAGTGCGGAACTTGGCTATCAGTTTCTGCTCTATGATTTTGCGCTGTCGTGTATCTCGAAGGCCGCCTTGGAGAACGCTTACCCGCAGATCCGAGGCTGAATGCCCCTGGCTGCTGAAGTGTTCCCAGGTTGGCCAGGACACAGGGAGAACTCCCCCTGCTCTAATTTGAATAGTGCCGTGGGATCTTTTACGTCCATCTGAGAGAGCAGATGGAGCCTCAGTTTAACCCTTCATCCAAAAGTCGGCCCTCCCTCAGTACCGCACTGAAATATCAGCTCACATTATGCAGTCTACAAACTAGTAAAAGGCAAATCAAGATGTTTTTCTTCAGACAAAGAGTGATCAACAAACGTAATGGATTTTCAGAGAGAGTAGAGGAAGCCATAACCCTGGAATTAATTAGAACCAATTAGGCATTGCAATAGGGAGACTTTAGGGTCATTCAGAATGCATGAATTAAGATGGGCTGAATGGCCTTCCTCATCTGTAATTAATGTTTGATTTGCCACCCGTCCTTTAGCACAGTTCAAATTTCATGCACAATGTCCTGTGCGTTTCTGAACAGAGGGTCCAGTTTGCATAAAAGAAACATTTAAAGAGCACTGCACTGACACTGCTCAAACTCAGAAAACCATATAGAGCCTCAATCCAGCACCAACGTAACAATAATAGGTCAATGGCTGCAGAAAACTGGTCAACTACTGTGGGATTTTGATAAACCATCACATGAAAAATCTGCAGATCACCAATATCATCAGAGTGCTTAAAGATACCAGCTTAAGAAATGCACATTTATTCAGAGGAAGGAAAGGATTTTAAATATCAATTTATCACCCAGCAGGTAATTGATTACAGCACCACCTGCTGGACAAGTAACTGTACTACATGGTGAAAGAAATCTAGGACTATAATTTACTATTGCTAATTCTGTTTTATTGATTTAATTCTCGGGATGTGGGCGTCGCTGGCAAGGCCAGCATTTATTGCCCATCCCTAATTGCCCTTGAGAAGGTGGTGGTAAGCCGCCTTCTTGAACTGCTGCAGTCCGTGTGGTGAAGGTTCTCCCACAGTGCAGGCGTTCCAGAATTTGACCCAGCGACGGTGAAGGAACGGCGATATATTTCCAAGTCAGGATGGTGTGTGACTTAAAGGGGATCTTGGAGGTGGTGGTGTTCCCATGCACCTGCTGCCCTTGTCCTTCTAGGTGGAAGAGGTCGCGGGTTTGGGAGATGCTGCTGAAGAAGCCTTGGCGAGTTGCTGCAGTGCATCTTGTAGATGGTACACACTGCAGCCACGGTACGCTGGTGGTGGAGGGAGTGAATGTTTAAGGTGGTGGATGGGGTGCCAATCAAGCGGGCTGCTTTGTCCTGGATGGTGTTGAGCTTCTTGAGTGTTGTTGGAGCTGCACTCATCCAGGCAAGTGGAGAGTATTCCATCACACTCCTGACTTGTGCCTTGTAGATGGTGGAAAGGCTTTGGGGGAGTCAGGAGGTGAGACACTCCCTGCAGAATACCCAGCCTCTGACCTGCTCTTGTGGCCACAGTATTTATGTGGCTGGCCCAGTTAAGTTTCTGGTCAATGGTGACCCCCAGGATGTTAATGGTGGGGGATTCGGCGATGGTAATGCCGTTGAATGTCAAGGTGAGGTGGTTAGACTCTCTCTTGTTGGAGATGGTCATTGCCTGGCACTTGTGTGGCACGAATGTTACTTGCCACTTATCAGCCCAAGCCTGATTGTTGTCCAGGTCTTGCTGCATGCGGGCATGGATTGCTTCATTATCTGAGGAGTTGTGGATGGCACTGAACACTGTGCAGTCATCAGCGAACATCCCCAATTCTGACCTTATGTTGGAGGGAAGGTCACAGCAAGCTCCCACAAACAGCAATGTGATGATGACCAGATAATCTGTTTTAGTGTTGTTGATTGAGGGATAAATATTGACCAGGACACCAGGGAGAACTCCTCTGCTCTTCTTCAAAATAATGCCATTGGATGTTTCACGTCCACCTGAGAAGACAGATGGGGCCTTGGTTTAACGTCTCATATGGCAGTACAGTACTCTCTCTGTACTGGCACTGAAGTGTCAGCCTTGATTATGTGCTCAAGTCTCTGGAGTGGGACTTGAACTCTGACTCCAAGGCGAGAGTGCTACCCACTGAGTCACAGCTGACATAATCATTTAAAAATCACATCCAAAAACTCTGTGGGCTGGATTTTAGCAGCCCTGAGGAGGCGGGTTTGGAGGCGGGACTGCTGGGAAAGTAAAAAAGAATGGAAGCGGGTCCCGAACCCACTCCCAACCTGCCTCCAACCAATCTTCCCAGGAGTCAGGTCCCAGATTTGCGCAGGGACCCGACTCCTGGCAGCAGGAAGAGGATTATAGCCACTTAACTGCCTGTTAACAGGTAGTTAACAGGCAGTTAACAGGCTTTTTCCCATTTTTAGACTTCTTTTGCAGGCTTCCCGACATCGGGGAACCCCACCGGGGTAAGTGAGGCGTGCTGTGAGTCTATTGTACTGTTGGTGTACAGATGACAGCTGCAGAAGTGGTGTGAAGGATGCAATGGGACACTGGTGAGTATCAGAGGTAAGGAAATGTTGGGAAAGTCATTTTTAATGTGTTTAGATTTTTCTGTAGGTGACAAGCGTTGAAGTGGGAGAAGTGACAGATCGCTTCTGTACCCTCACCTGCAGCTGCCATCTGTTTCATCCTAAGGAGAGAGTCATTGGAGAGTCTGGGTGCAAGGGCTCACCTGTGCACAGTGATTGTCAGTGTCTGACAGCACCTCAATGCTGTCAAACAGTCAAATCATCTGTCAAAAATTTATGGTTCATGTGCCTTGAAGAAAACCGGCAGATGAAGCATCATCAACTGACGTCATCTGACACCGGCTTTCCCTTAATTGGCCAGCAAGCCCGCAGGGCGGGCTTAACAAGGCCAATCAGGGGAAAATAGCGTCTGTGCATCGGACGTCACTGGGGGCGGGACTAGAACCCGGAAGGCAGCAGTCCCGCCCCCAACTCGTCTCGGTGAGTAAAATCCAGCACTGTGTAATCTCTTTATACATATAAAACTGGAGCTCTGCTATGATTTTAAGACACTGTAAAAAATATGGGTCACTGGGCTTTAAAAATTTAGAAATTTACACATCCTTATTTACTTAATTTTTGTATCAGTTAAATTTTCTGGTTTATGACTCTCTCCTGAGAAATGTCATTCATATTTACATGGTTTGTTAAATACACTAGTATTTATGCTAGTTATAAATATATTCAAAGATTGATTCTCATCCTGGTAAGCGGGCTGAAGCTTGATTGACCCCCCAGCTTGAGGGTCGAGGGGGTGGGAGGTTTGGTGGGTGGGGGGTCACCTCCTCCCACCCACCCCCTCGCCTCCCGTCCCCACGGGCTGGCAGCAATTCCATTCTCCATGCATTGTGGGTGCCGAAGAAGCCCCCTAATTGCCACTTGCATCGGCCCACTCCATGTAAATGAGGTGCCCTACTCACCCTGCAGGGGTCAGTGCTGTAGGGGGCTGGGATCACAGCCCACAGAACTGTTGATAATATCCACTAACTCTTAATAGATTCAGATTGTATTGCTTTAATAACATCCAAAACTCAACTGCCCGTGTCCTGACTCGCACCAAGTCCCGTTTACCCATCACCCCTGTGCTCGCTGACCTACATCGGCTTTCAGTCCGGCAACGCCTCAATTTTAAAATTCTCATCCTTGTTTTCAAATCCCTCCATGGCCTCACCCCTCCCTATTTCCTCCAGCCCCACATCCCCCCCGAGATATCTGCGCTCTTCCAATTCTTGCCTCTTGTGCATCCCCGATTTTCATCGCTCCACCATTGGTGCCCAGACCCCAGAACCCAAGCTCTGGAAATCCCTCCCTAAATCTCTCCGCCTCTCTACCTCTCGCTCCTCTTTAAGGCACTCCTTAAAACCTACCTCTTTGACCAAACTTTTAGTCCCCTGTCCAAATATCTCTTTATGTGAAGGGCCTTGAGACGTTTTACTACATTAAAGGCGCTATATAAATGCATGTTGTTGTTGTTGTTATAGCAATTCTATTAAATTGCTTTTGTATAATTTTTAACAAAGCTCAGAAACTCATTACATGGGAGTGGATGAGTAAAGCACCCAATGAACCAATTCTCTGCCACACGTTGGCATACCGATACCTGGCCCTCTGATCCACTATTCCACCAAGGATTTGATCTGAGAGACTCAGAGGAAGGCAGAGGAAGGGTGGAGGCTCTGATAGAGACAGAGACATACTGAGAGAGCTTAATACACTGTAGAAAGATTCCCTTTGTTTTCTATTTGTAATGGAATCGTAAACATGAGCATGAAGAACTTGCCTAGAAATACCAAACAGAGGAAATCTTCTCGGAGTGAGAGACAGAAAGAAAGAAAGAACGAGTTAATGGAACCCCAGTGGCAGCCCTCACTATCAACCAGCATTAATCCAGTGCATTTAATAAGTATTTACTCCCCATATGTATCCCAATTGTTTGCGTTTTAGAGTCCAGCAGGTAAATGGGTTCTTCACTCACACCAACAGAAACATCCTTAAAACTGCTTGTTTCTTAGGGCTGGATTTTATCAATGGAGACGTGCTGGAGATGGGACTCCTGATTTCCGGGTTTCAGTCCCACCCCCAGCGACGTCTGACCAACCCATGCTATTATCCCTTGATTGGCCTTGTTAAGCCCGCCCTGCGGGCTTAGCAGGCCAATTAAGGGAAAGCCGGTCAGCGTTTGACAGCTTTGAGAAGCTGTCAAGCACTGACAATCTCTGTTCTAAGGTGAACCCTTGCACAGAAGACCTCTCTCCTCAGCAGAAAGCAGATGGCTGCTGCATCTGAGAATACAGCAGCCATTCTGTCATCTCTGCCATTGAGATGAGGCACCTCCGGTCCTCAAAGTTTGAAGCCTGCAGAAAGAAGCAAAGGTAAGGAAACTTTTTCCAACACTTTACACTCACCTCTCATACTTACCTGTCCACACTTGCACCCATCACTCACCTCTACAGCTGACATTTCGACTCCTTTCACCCCCGCAGACCCACTGCTCGCCTCGCTGACCCTGGCGAGGTTCGCAGCCGTCGGGAAGCCTGCAATTGCAGGCGTAAAATGGGGAAAAGCCTCAAAACTGCCTGTTAATTACCTGTTAATTGGCTCTAATCCCCATCCCGCCTTGAGGAGACGGGTCCCTGCGCGACTCAGGGACCCGCCTCCTGGGAAGATGGCACGGAGGCGGATTGGGAGCGGGGTCTGTACCCGCTCCCAGTTTCTGCCATTTTCCCAGCAGTCCCGCTCCATACCCGCCTCCCAGGGCTGGTAAAATTCCCCCCCCACAGTATTGTTGTTAATGTTGTCTTTAGTATTTATTATACCTTTGTGATGTTTTAGGGATAAGCACTCAGATATTTGTCAAAATATTTATTCTCTCAATACATGCAAAATATTCGAAAAGAATTGCTGTTTCTAGTGGGACCACACTGATATCTGTGGCAGAAAAATGGAAATCAGGAAGATAAGATTGTGTAAAGTCGGCCCAGGAGTTGGTAACTTCACGCAGGCAGGAACGGGATGAATGGCCTCCTCCTGTGTTAACATTTCTATGTTTCTGTTTCCCACTGCTCTGCTTCATTCTCTCCTTGGTGCCCCATTCTGCACTGCGTATCTCTGAATAGAATTAGAATGGCTTAATTAATAGTACTGAATCAAATTAATGATACTCAACCAAAAGATCAGTCATCTTACGCCTCAGGCTTCAGAAAGACAAAGTGCACAAATTGCAAAAAAAAATTAAACCGCACAGGGTTGTAGGATTCTGATTGAGTTTCTCTGCAGCACCATCTTCTGGCAATGTTTAAGAATCAGAACACAGAAATGTATGATGGAATATAGTTTGACTTCTTGTGTACAATTGTCATGTACAAGATTCTACTTTTTCAAACAATGGCGACACAGGCACATTGAAATGGAGGGAAAATAGAACATGTGAACAATGCAGGACAGGAATAGACGCTCTCGTCCATCCAGCTTGTCCACACAATTGCAATACCTTGTGTATCACAATAAATACACTCCCCACCCAAAACCATGTGATTTCCTGGGAGAGGCAAAAAAACAGGAAAAAATCCAGGTCAATTTGGGGAATAAAAATCTATGAAATTCCTCTCCGACCTATCTAGGCGATCGAAACTAGTCCAGGAGATCACTCTGTCCCTAATTAATGTCATGCAGTACCGACCTTCTGTAAGAGGTGATCTCCGCCCCAGCCAGAAACAGGTCCAGCTCTCGCTTGAAGGAATTCCGTGAGTCGGTGTCCACCACATGAGACAGCAGCCTGTTCCAGAGGCCCACTATTCTCTGGGGAAAGAGCCACCTCCTGACATCTAACCTAGATCTAGCCTTACACAACTTAAAATTGTGACCCTTGGTCCTCCCTGACCTATTTAATTGGAACAAACTGTCAGCTGGAACACAATCTATTCCCTTCATCATCTTATAAAGCTCGAACAGATCACCCCTAAGTCTACACTTCTCTAAAGTGCAGAGTCCCAGCTTTTTTAGCCTATCTTGATAACCAAGATGTTTAGCCTGGATAAGGTGCTAAATAAGGTTATTTTGTAGTGACTTGGTGCCAGGCCAATTGGAGCATTTGGCCTCGTGGTTTACTCTTGTATAGAACCTCTGACACCTTCACTGGGATAGTCTCATACTAAAGTGAAAATATGCACTGTTGCCGTTAGCAAGTCTCCACTTGTACGCATGATGTGTGGTGATATTGCCATTCAGAATTTCCCACTCAGAACAAGAGTTCAAAAGCTTTACTCGTGCCGAGTGCGAGACAGAAACGTGCCAATCTCTTGGTGACCAGTGAGTGGGACGAGCTGTTTTTCTGGCTTAAGAGAACCTACTGCAAGCTGGCCAAATGTTCTTTGACTGTCAGGTGAAAGCTACGCCCTTGAATTCAGAAAGAAAATCATGAAGAAAATAATTGTGGCCCCTCTGTCCAGCCAAGTGAGTAACTTGATAAAGTCATGCTTATCTGCCATGTGATGACCTCAGGCAATTTCAGTGGACTGTGGGCAGGGAGTGCAGTCCATGACTCGCTGCTTGGATGTGGATATGGAGCTAACTTTCTCGCTTTCCTCTGGCATCAGGGTCTGGTTCTTTTGAACTCAGATGTAAAGCAGGACAAGCGAGCCAACAAACGGTGCTCTCCTGATGTTTCCAGCAACCAATCATAAAACAGTCACATCCCCGCCAATCTGAGTGACTGGCCATTCAAATGACCTGACCTACCAAATTCACATGATACAGTCGGGACAGGTGCAACATACTTTGGATGCACTGCACCTGTCCAACATCTGGACAAAAGGGTGGGGAGGAGGAAGAGGAAAATCATGGCCAATGTATCAAGAATTTCTGTGCTCATGTTCTTAGCTGTGTTGAGTTCTATGAATGGGTTGTCCCTGCATTCCTTTATCAATTCTTTTAGACTCTCACCCAATATATCCCCTGTACGTCCATTTCCAGATGCTGTTTCCTCCTCTTTGTATTTCCAGCGTTTTAGGTTTTAACTTCACATTTTTAGCACGCACAGTTTTTCTTTCTTTCACCATATGACACATTTTTCCAGCCTCAAAAATGCCCTGAATGGAACTTCCACTCCTGTTCTGCTCCCAGCTGCCCGAGTTCTGCCAGTAAAACAGCCAGAAGCGGGAATTCCAGGCATTGGTCTGTTCATGGAAAATTCCATCAATCTCTTTACATAAGAAAAAGGAAAGGAGTCAGGAACTGTAACATGGACATCGGGTAATAACGGGATCAGACAAGGCTGTGATGCCCATCACGTATGAAGAATAGCCACTCGAGCAAGCTATCGCAGGGTGATTGGTGTCCATCAGCCCACAGTCAGTTAGTGCCTTCATGAGAGAAAATTGCAAAAAAGAGAAGAAAAACCAATGATAAGGATTTTAAAAGCATTTTTGAAAAGAGGTTGCAACACTTTGGTATTTTTTCTCCTGCCAAAAACTGTAGGAATTCTGACAGAAATATCCACTTAATGTAACCGAGAGATAAAAAAAAATTAGTCCAAAGAAACCTTATCAACATTTAGATAATGAGCTTAAGAAATTTTCCGTCATCGGGTGAAAATTATTCCCATACCAGATAGACATCCCAGCTTACAAGTCACGCAAGACTTCATTATTCTGAAGCCAGTCCAATTGTCGAGGAAATGTCTATCTCGGCCAGCAGGGAACACATGTTTCTCCTCTCCCTGACCGCAATAAACAGGGTCCCATGCTCAGTCAGGTAGAGGAGATGCATGCTGTCATTCAATCACAAGGATTATCATATATCATGTGTACGGTATCTGCTCCATCATCACACTCATCAGGGATTAGATACACCCAACAAAACTGACAGCCGCCTCCACTAAACTGAGCAAATATTAATTCAAACAAACCTAAAAACGTCTTGACCCAAACTGTTATTCTATATACGGTGGCATAATTTGCGATGTAATTATAATAATTTCAGATAATGCTAAATACATAAAAAGTTCCCATGTGTCATTTAACATTTAGAAATAATACAGAAAACTATGTAATACTGGCATTTTACAATGGAATAGTTTTACAAATGATACCCCAATATTTACCTATTTAAAACTGGATTCTAAATTTTAAATACTCCAAACAATTCAGCAGGAATCTTACTGTCATCAAGTATCCAAAAAATGAGCTTCCATGTTAAGTCAGTCACTGTTAAGTTGCAGATAAGAATATTGCATTTGTGGACACTCCAGTACATTAACGTGATTGTGTAGTGTGATATTTTAATGAGCTGGTTGTAAAATTAGATTGGACCTATCCTTCATTCCTGCACAGGGTGTAGAATTAGGTTTCCTTTCAGCATGGCTTCATAGGTTTGCCTCCATCAGGTGCTTGTTTGAGATCTGTTTAACCTGTTCACAATACGCCAGTATATAGGGAACAGGTTAATTAAACTTCAGGGATCCAGACAAAGATTTGAATACATTTTGTCACATAAATAGTAGTGTGTCAGCATCTTGCTGAAACCTGCAAGGCATATTGACTAGACAGTACTTTTGGTGACAAAAAGTAATATCCGATATGGATTACTGACTCCATTACCACACGTCACTCATTCCACTCGAAAAACAGGCAAGTTTTTAAAATGATTGTACACTTTTGCCCACTAATATACTTAAAACATAATGTTTAGATTGAAAAGAAAGACTGAGGAGTTTGTGCTTTTGCATATTTATAATAGAATGTTGATCTGGGGAAAAGATGGAAACCATGTTAATTAATGTTAATTAACCACTGGGGGAACCTTGCTTGATCCTGGGTAAATTAGTCCCTGTGCTTCGAGAGCTCGCGATCTCAGCTAATCCTTTATTACACTAAAGAAAGAAAAAAGATGACATCATTAACATAAAATGGTTGAAAAGCAAATTTGTGTCATTTTCTTTTGCTACAGGAACATTACAGGTTAGCTCATAATCTGATTACACATAAAAATGTTTTTAAAAATCAGTGGCTTTTTGTTGAATCAGGTTGCTGTTTTAAAACAAGTCTTTATCATATACATTTTTTTTAAATGGTAATGGAGCTCAATGTTAAAGAAAAAGCTAACTTATTGACTGAGATAGAATGCATGAACTTAAAATTTTAGTTTTGAATTCTGCGCAGATGTCCTGAATTTTGGACTTTCAAAAGCCCAATACTTACCAGGGCATACAGACCTGGATAGGACTAAAGACTCACTGTTAGAAGTTACAGACCCAGATAGGACTAAACACTCACTGTTCAAAGTTACAGAAGAAGCAGATCCCAATCCTGAAAAAACTGTAGGTAAAAAGTCAGCTGCTTTACTTCTACTGAAGGAGACAAGAAAGGTCCAAACCTCGAGAATAAGTTGGAAACAACTACATAAAACTTATTCCCAAGATGTAAAATTTACTGACTGCCTGCTTTACAGAAGTGCTAAGACTAAGGAAAAGTTTTGAATCAGCTAGTCATCTTTACACAAGTGTTCTCTGCAAGGTGAGCAGCATCGACACAGAAAAACTGCCTTGAAAACGTGAAGTAAATATCAAAGACCAGATTGGATAGGATGGATGGGATGGGATGGGATGGGATGGGATGGGATGGGATGCGAGTAGAACGCCATTTCTTGAACACACTATCCCCTCTCAGTTCTGTGCCCATCTCTGGTAAATCCCTCCAGTCCAGATGCTGCTCTACTCACTGCACCGTGGGCCCTGGCCAAAGTCACAAACAACACCTCCTGGAACTGAAATATAAACAGAAAATGCTGGAAATACTCAGCAGGTCAGGCAGCATCTGTGGAGAGAGAAACAGAGTTAACGTTTCAGGTCGATGACCTTTCATCAGAACTCTTACATCAGAACATGCCTTCTGTAAGTGTGCGTTATCCTTTTGTTCTCCTCGAATTCTCTGTGGTGTTTGAAACTGTGACCCATGTTACCCTTCTCCAATGCCTCTCCTCCACTCTCTAGTTTCATGGAATTGCTCTTCATGGTTCCACTCCACTCCTAGCTGCCTGAACATAGCGAGATCTCCAGCAATAGTTTCTTTTCCCTCCTTCACACTATTACCTCAAGACTTTCCCAAAGTTCTATCCTTGACCTCCTTCTCTTCCTCATCTCCAAGCTGCCCCTCGGTAACATCTGCAGGATGAGTGAAACTTCCATATGTAGGCTGATGACATCCAGCTTAACCTCTCCACCTCTCTCAACCCCACCACCACCTTTATGCTGTCACACTGTCTGATTTAAAGTCATGAATGAGCCATACATTTTTTGAGGATGTAACTGGTAAAATAGATAAGGGAGAACCAGTGGATGTGGTGTATTTGGACTTTCAAAAGGCTTTCGATAAGGTCCTGCATAAGAGATTAGCGTGTAAAGTTAAGGCACATGGGATTGGGGGCAAGGTATTGACTTGGATAGAGAACTGGTTGGCAGACAGAAAGCAAAGAGTTGGAATAAATGGGTCTTTTTCCGAGTGGCAGGCAGTGACTAGTGGGGTACCGCAGGGGTCCTTGGACCCCAGCTATTCACAATATATATTAATGATCTAGACAAGGGAACTAGATGTAATATCTCCAAGTTTGCAGACGACACAAAACTGGGTGGGCGTGTGTGCTGTGAGGAGGATGCCGAGAATCTCCAAGATGATTTGGATAGGTTGGGTGATTGGGCAGAAGCATGGCAGGTGCAATATAACGTGGATAAATGCGAGGTTATCCACTTTGGTGTCAAAAACAGGAAGGCAGATTATTATCTGAATGGCAATAGATTGGGAGAAGGGGAAGTGCAACGAGACCTGGGTGTCCTTGTGCACCAGTCGCTGAAGGTAAGCATGCAGGTGCAGCAGGTGGTTAAGAAGGCAAATGGTATGCTGGCCTTCGTAGTGAGAGGGTTTGAGTACAGGAACAAGGATGTCTTGCTGCAGTTGTACAGGGCCTTGGTGAGACCACATCTTGAGTATTGTGTGCAGTTTTGGTCGCCTTATCTGAGGAAGGAGGTTGCTGCCATGGAAGGAGTTCAGCGAAGATTCACCAGGCTGATACCTGGGATGGCAGGAATGACGTATGAGGAGAGATTGGGTCGATTGGGCTTATACTCGCTGGAGTTTAGAAGAATGAGAGGGGATCTCATTGAAACTATAAAATTCTGACAGGACTGGACAGACTAGATGCAGGAAGGATGTTCCCGATGGTCGGGGAGTCCAGAACCAGGTGTCACAGTCTAAGGATAAGGGGTAAGCTATTTAGGACAGAAATGAGGAGGAATTTCTTCACCCAGAGAGTGGTGAACCTGTGGAATTCTCTACCACAGAAGGCAGTGGAGGCCAATTCATTAAATATATTCAAGAAGGAGTTGGATATATTTCTTAAGGCTAAAGGGATCAAGGGATATGGGGAGAAAGCAGGGACAGGGTTCTGAATTTGGATGATCAACCATGATCGCATTGAATGGCGGAGCAGGCTAGAGGGGCCGAATGGCCGACTCCTGCTCCTATCTTCTATGTTTCTATACGTTCCTCCAACTCAGCATTGGGAAGATCAAAATTCACCACCCGTCATAAATGCCATTCCCTTGCTACTGATTCTATCCCCTTCCCTTGCACTCACTTACAATGGACGAGGTGTGGATTTAGCCGAACCTAAGCTTCAAATGCCACATGCTATCCTATGCCGATTTGTTTGTAGCATTGTCTGGCTCTGTTCCACCTCATCTCCTCTGCCCCTGAAACCCTCACCAATACTTCTGTAACCTCTAGACTCAATGGGGGGAATTTTCTGGTGGGTCAGCGGGCAGGATCGGTGGCGGGTTGGGTGGGAATGTGGGTTTTTTTGACAGCGGGTTAGACCCCGCTGTCAAGTTGCTGCCACATGGTTTTATGAAAGGGAAATCGTGTTTGACAAATTTATTAGAGTTTTTTGAGGATGTAACTAGCAGGGTAGATAAAGGGGAACCAGTGGATGTAGTATATTTGGATTTCCAAAAGGCATTCGATAAGGTGCCACATAAAAGGTTATTACACGAGATTATGGCTCATGGGGTTGGGGGTAATATAATAGCATGGATAGAGGATTGGTTAACGGACAGAAAACAGAGAGTAGGGATAAACGGATCTTTTTCAGGTTGGCAGGCTGTAACTAGTGGGGTGCTGCAAGGATCAGTGTTGGGGCCTCAGCTATTTACAATCTATATTAATGACCTAGATGAAGGGACTGAGTGTAATGTATCCAGGTTTGCTGATGATACAAAGCTAGGTGGGACAGTAAACCGTGAGGAGAACACAAAGAGTCTACAAAGGGATATAGATAGACTCTTCTTCTTAGGCAGTCCCTCGGAACCAAGGATGACTTGCTTCCACACTAAAAATGAGTTCTCAGGTGACTGATGAGTCCAATGCGGGACCTACAGTCTCTGTCACAGGTGGGGCAGACGGTGGTTGAAGGGGCGGGTGGGTGGGGTGCTTGAGTTGACGTGTGCTCCTTCCGCTGTTTGCGCTTGGCTTCCGCTTGCTCCCGGCGAAGAGACTTGAAGTGTTCGGCACCTTCCCGGATGCTTCTCCTCCACTTTGTACGGTCTTGGGCCAGGGATTCCCAGGTGTCGGTGGGGATGTTGCTCTTTTTCAAGGAGGCTTTGAGGGTGTCCTTGAAGCGTTTCCTCTGCCCACCTGGGGCTCTCTTGCCATGTCGGAGCTCCAAGTAGAGCGCTTGTTTTGGTGGTCTCATATCGGGCATGCGGACGTTGTGGCCCATCCATCGGAGCTGAGCGAGCGTGGTCAGAGCTTCGATGCTGGGGATGTTGGCCTGAGCGAGAACACTGACGTTGGTGCACCTATCCTGCCAATGGATTTGCAGGATCTTGCGGAGGCAGCGTTGGTGGTACCTCTCCAGTGCTTTGAGGTGCCTGCTGTACATGGTCCATGTCTCTGAAGCATACAGGAGGGCGGGTATCACTACTGCTCTGTAGACCATGAGCTTGGTGCCGGGTTTGAGGTCCTGGTCTTCAAACACTCTCTTCCTCAGGCGACCGAAGGCTGCACTGGCACACTGAAGGTGGTGTTGGACTTCGTCATCGACGTCTGCCCTTGTTGACAGTAGGCTCCCGAGGTATGGAAAGTGGTCCAAGTTGTCCAAGGCTTCGTCATGGATTTTGATAATCGGGGAGCAGTACTGTGTGGCGGGGGCAGGTTGGTAGAGGACTTTTATCTTACGGATGTTTAGTGTAAGGCCCATGCTCTCGTACGCTTCGGTGAAGGTGTTGACGATGGTTTGGAGTTCGACCTCCGAGTGTGCACAGACGCAAGCGTCATCTGCATACTGTAATTCGATGACAGAGGATGGGACGACCTTGGATCTGGACTGGAGGCGACGGAGGTTGAACAGTTTCCCGTTTGTTCTGTAGATTAGCTCCACTCCAGCGGGGAGCTTACCGAGGGTGAGATGGAGCATTGCAGCAAGGAAGATCAAGAAGAGTGTTGGTGCGATGACACAGCCTTGCTTGACCCCAGTCCGTACGTGAATTGGGTCTGTGGTGGATCCGTTGGTCAGGATCACGGCTTGCATGTCGTCGTGAAGCAGGCGGAGGATGGTGACAAACTTTTGAGGGCAGCCGAATTTGAGGAGGACACTCCATAATCCCTCACGGTTGACAGTGTCGAAGGCCTTTGTGAGGTCAAAGAAGGCCATGTACAGCAGTTGGTGCTGTTCCCTGCATTTCCCTTGTAGTTGACGCGCGGTGAAGATCATGTCCACTGTGCCCCTTAGTGGGCGGAATCCACATTGCCACTCTGGGACGGGCTCTTCAGCCACTGGGAGAAGGCGATTGAGGAGGATTCTTGTGATGACTTTCCCTGTGGCAGACAGCAGGGAGACTCCTCTGTAATTACCGCAATCGGACTTGTCACCTTTCTTGAAGATGGTCACGATTACGGCGTCTCTGAGTTCCCCTGGCATGCTCTCCTCCTTCCAAATAAGAGAAATGAGTTGATGTATTCGCGCCAATAGTGCTTCTCCGCCATGTTATAGTGCCTCGGCGGGGATTCCATCTGCTCTTGAAGCCTTGTTGTTCTTCAGTTGTCGGATGGCCTTTTCAACCTCATGCTGGGCTGGGGTTGTGCTGAGGTGGTGGCGGGTAACATGCTGCGGGATGGAGTTGAGGACACTCGCGTCGAAGACAGAATCTCGGTCAAGGAGATCTTCGAAGTGCTCCTTCCAGCGGGCACTGACTGCCTCTCTGTCTTTGATGAGTACCTCTCCGTTCTTGGCCCGCAGTGGGGTAGGACTTTGGGTGCTTGGGCCGTCGGTGGTCTTGACTGCGCTAAAGAATCCACGCACGTCGTGGTTGTTGGCTAGCTGCTGGATCTCCTGAGCTTTCTCCACCCACCATCTGTTCTTTAGGTCGCGAGTTTTTTGTTGGACCTCCGCCTACAGGCATCTGTAGAGCTGCTTTCTTGCTCTCGAGTTCTGTTGCTGTTTCCAGATCAGGAATGCCTTGCACTTGCGACTTATTAGCTCCTGGATCTCCTGGTCATTCTCGTCGAACCAGTCTTGGCGTTTCCTGGTCGAGTGACCGAGTGTCTCTTCACAGATGCTGATTATGGAGGCCTTGAGTGTAGACCAGGCGCTGTGGACACTCTGGGCTGGATTTTAATACTGGGGCGGGTTGGGGTCATGTCATCCGCATTTCGTGTTATCCACCCGCCTGCAATTGGATGTGGGAGATTGATGCAATTTTCACTTAATTGGGCAATTGAGTTCCAGCATGTAGGAACCCATGAACCAATTAGTGGTTTCAGTCTGAAAGTCGCCTCTGATGTCATCATTGCAGGTCAGAGACTGCCTAGTCTCAGAGATTGCCTGGCCTTTGCTGTGAGAGGACCTGGATGCAAAATGAGCAGCATCTCAGAGAGAGAGAGAGAATTTTTTTTGCAACCAAGTCCTCCCAGGCAGTCTCTGAAGACATTCAATACAGCAGCATCAGAGGCGATTTTCAGACCTAATACTACTACTACCTTCATCACAATACTACTACTACCTTCATCACATCTCCGTTGTAATAGTGGACCTGCAGCTGATAGTCAGCTATCCACTTGTGCTCCCGCCAGGTTTCACTGGCGTGTTTTACATCAGGCGTACTTCACGTCGGAAAAGGGTTAAACTAGCTAAAACGTTTCAAAATGGCATTACAGAGCCAATTTAGGGCTTGTTAAGGGCTTTAATGGCCTCTCCTGCCTCTTGGAGGTGGGACGGAGTCGGGAACCCCGCGACCGATTTTGTCAAAATTGCGTGGAGGCGGAATGGAGTCGGGATGGGGTCGGGACCCCCGAATCTGCAACTTTAACCCCCCACACGCCTCCAAACCTGACTCCACAGGTCATTGAAAATCCAGCCCTCTGTCTCTACTGAATCACTGGGAGTTGTCAGGTTGGTTGTGAGGCGCAGGCTGAATAGGGCTTTCTTAGCAGGGCCTTTGAGTGCTCCAGCATTGATTTTCCTGTGGCATTGCTTCTTTTGCCACCGCTGTTTTGAGGCTGCGTTGATGGAGATGACAGAGCAGATTAGGCGGTGGTTTGTCCAGCAGTCATCAGCTCCTGTCATGGCCCAGGTGATGCGGATGTCCTTGCGGTCCCTCGCTCAGACGATGACATAGTCCGGCAGCTGCTAGTGCTTGGAGCGAGGGTGTTGTCATGAAGCCTTGTACTTGTCTCTCTGACGGAACAAGGTGTTGGTTATGACATGGCCATGTTCTAAGCATTTCGTCAGGAGGAGGGTACCGTTGGAGTTGGCTTTCCCTACCCCCTCTCTGCCGATCACACCTCCCCAGCAGTCTGTGTCCTTTCCAACTCTGGCGTTAAAGTCACCAAGGAGGATAAACTTGTCGCCTGTTGGGACTCGGGACAGGGATTGTTCGAGGCTGGAGTAGAATTCCTCTTTGGTCTCGTCTGTGGCTTCCAGTGTTGGGGCGTACACACTGATGACCGTAGCTCACTGGTTTCGGGCTAGGGTGAGCTGTAGTCATGAGGCGTTCGTTTATTCCACAAGGGGAGTCTCTGAGACGTTCAACTAGCTCATTTTTTATGGCGAAGCCTACCCCATGGAGGCGGCGTTCTTCTTCAGGTTTGCCTTTCCAGAAGAAGGTGTAGCCACCGCCTTGCTCCTTCAGCTGGCCTTCCCCTGCCCGTCGGGTCTTGTTTTGGGCGGTGATATCTATGTCGAAACATCTGAGCTCCCGGGCAACGATAGCAGTACGGCGTTCCTGTCTGTCGCTGTTGGGGTTGTCCATGAGGGTCCTGACGTTCCAGGTCCCGAACTTCATTTTAAAGGGTGGAAGATGCCTGTGCGGGAATTCTTTTAACGTGGGGTGGCCGTTGCACACCAGCTACCACAGGGGCTTGACAGAGCAAGGTCTTGGTCCAATGGCAAGGGGATCCAAGACGATTGAGACCAGGCTCTGCTACATCGGCCTAGCACACACACACAAACATACTCCTACTATCCTAGTAGGAGTAGGAGGATAGATAGACTACTGTGAGTGGGCAGTAAGGTGGCAGATGGAGTATAATATAGGGAAATGTGAGGTTATTCACTTTGGTAGGAAGAATAGAAAAACAGAATATTTTTTAAATGGTGAGAAACTTTCAAATGTTGGTGTTCAGAGAGATTTGGGTGTCCTCGTGCAAGAAACACAGAAAGCTAGCATGCAGGTTCAGCAAGCAATAAGGAAGGCAAATGGCATGTTGGCATTTATTGCAAGGGGGTTGGAGTATAAGAGTAAGGAAGCCTTGCTACAATTGTACAGGGCCTTGGTGAGACCACACCTGGAGTACTGTGCACAGTTTTGGTCTCCTTATCTCAGGAAGGATATACTTGCCTTGGAGGTGGTGCAACGAAGGTTCACTGGATTGATTCCAGGGATGAGAGAGCTTTCCTATAATGAAAGATTGTGTAGAATGGGCCTACACTCTCTGGTGTTTAGAAGAATGAGAGGTGATCTCATTGAAACATACATGATTCTGAAGGGGATTGACAAGGTAGATGCCGAGAGGTTGTTTCCCCTGGTTGGAGTATCTAGATCTAGGGGGCATAGTCTCAGGAAAAGGGGTAGGCCGTTTAAGACCGAGATGAGGAGGAATTTCTTCACTCAGAGGGTTGTGAATCTTTGGAATTCTCTGCCCAAAAGGGCTGTGAATGCTGAGTCTTTGAGTATATTCAAGGCTGAGATAGATAGATTTTTGGACTCTAGAGGAATCAAGGGATATGGAGATCGGACGGGAAAGTGGAGTTGAGGTCAATGATCAGCCATGATCTTATTGAATGGTGGAGCAGGCTCGAGGGGCCGTATGGCCTGCTCCTGCTCTTATTTCTTATGCCACACGCTTTTCCCAATGTCGGGTCTGTCAGCGCTGAGCAGACCTGGCGGGGGACCCAATTAATCTCATGATTGCCTTGTTGACAGATCATTTACAGGCTTTTTTTAACTTACCTTTTCACTTTAACTTCATGGCCATGGGAACCACGCTGTTCGGGGACCACGGCTGTCAACCTGAGGCAGGAGTTCAGTGGCCATTGCTCCAGCTGATTACTTGACAGCTTCAAATGTACAGTAAAAGCTCCCACCTGACAGATCTTCACTTTCCTCAGCCACAAGCAGTTTCTCAGTCCATTTCCAGCACAGATTCTGCAGGCTTTCCACTCTCCATCCAGTATCACCTCTTTGGAAGAACTCTCTCACCATTGACAGAATGTTTCTGTCATCTGTACTTCACTTGCCATCTATTCTATCAACATGGGTGCCCTTTATACTGTCTCACCTTGGTCCTCAGAATCCGACCACGATCAGCCCCAACACGAGCAGCACCAACAACAACACCAACCTTCTCCGCAATCAACTGATGCTGCACAGGACAGAGGGCATCAGCACCCGAGCACATTGCTGCCCGATAGGCCAGGGAGGGCCTCACCACGGCCAGATTTACTTTACTTGACACTCTACACCCTGGCTGCCACATGATGCGCCAGGTTGGCACCACCCCACACCAACACCATAAAGCATCCCTACAATGCCCAAGCCATTCCTTTCACACTCATCACCATTGCGGGGGGTACCATTATGTCTCACCATTCACTGTAACTCACTAAGCCACTTCCAAAGGTGCACACAAATCTGCCCAAGAACGCAGTGTTGAAAATAAAGGTTTCAATGTTTGACAGCACATTACCAGAAACTTTACATGAACATTGGATAAAATACCCAAGTGGCTACCCTTGTGTGTTGTTAGTTGGTATGATTGCACTAAGATGGGGGTGCGTGCGAGGGGTAGCTAGTGAGATGGGGATGCGATAATGTAGATAGAGAATTTTGGGTGGAGGTGCAAGGTAAGTTGGTGTGAGTAATGATGTGCAGGAGTAGGGTAGGGAAGGCAGAGTGATGGGGATGTGATGAGAGGCACAGGAGGATGAAGTTAAGTGTGGCTTTGTGCTCATGTTTTGTGATCTAATGAGTTTATCGAAAGGTTTGTGCCACTGCACCCAGGTCCTCCTGACGACAGTCCTGCTTGTGCCCTCCTGTGCAATGTGCAACCAGGCTGTGTTGGTCTCCTGGGGAGGTCTCTTCCGCCCATGGGAAGGGAAGAGGACCTCCCTGCATACTGTGACTCCCTCCATAATCATATGGAGGGAGTCATGGGAGAACCTGGGTGCAGCCCTGCACCTCTGTGCAGTCATTGACAATGTTTGCAGCAATTCAATGCTGTAGAACACTGACAGCACAAATGTCAAAATAAAGTTGGCCATGGTCCCTTTCAGGAAACCAGCTGATGACGCATCATGAAGTGACGTCACCAGACTCACTTTCTCTAATTGGCGCGGGAAACGCGCTGGGCGGGCTTAACAAGCCACATCAAGGGAAAGTCATTTCACAGAGCGGGATGGAGCCAGCAGCGAGGCCGCGACCCGCCACCGACATCACCCGTCATGGACCCGCTGAGGTAAGGAAAATCACGGCCAATGTGTTAGATTTTACCTGGAACCACCAGGTGTAAACGGGGCAGATGCAGCCCGAAAAGGGCTCACCGCCCTGTTTGTGCCGGCGCTCCGTCCAGTTTCAGCTGGCAGTCCAGCCAAAGAGAAGCCCAAAAAACTACACAAAAATAACCTGGGCTGCTGCAACTACCCCCTTCCGCCGGAGCCACCCGATAGTCAAAATCCATCCTAGTAATTCCAATCTCCACCTTCCTGCCCTGTCATCTTCCACCTCACACTAATGCAGCTTCTCTTACAGTGTTCCGCACCAAGTCTTGCTCACCCACCACCCCCCATTCTCTGCTGACCTATGCTGGTTCCCTGGCCCCCAAATTTAAACCCCCCGTCCACACCTTCAAACCCCTCCATGGCCTTGCTCCACTCCACCTCTGTAACCTCCTCCGTCCTTGTGTCCGCCCTCCCCCCCGGACCCTTCAGTTCTCTGACTCCAGCCTTTGGTACATCCAACCTTTCCCATCGCCCCACCATTGGTGGTAGAGCCTTCAGTCACTGATTCTGCTGTCTGGAACTCGCTAACTAAACCTCTTTGCTCCTCCACTTCTCCCTCCTCCTTTAAAAGCCTGCTTAAAACCATTTCTTGACCAGGCCTTCAGTCACACTCCTAATTCTATGACTTGGAAGAAAGAAGACTTTCATTTCTATAGTGCCTTTCACAATCCCAGGATGTCCCAATGCGCTTTACAGAAGTATTTTTGAAGTGTTGTCACTATTGTAATGTTGGATACACAGCAGCCAATTTGTGCACAACAAGGTCCCACAAAGAGCAATGTGATGATGACCCGATAATGTTTTTTTTTATATAGCGATATTGGCTGTAGGATAAACATTGACCAGGGCACCAGGGAGTACTCCCCTGCTCTTCTTTGCCGTTGGATTTTTTTACGTCCACCTGAGAGGGCAGACGGGGCTCCGGTTTAACCTCTCATCTGAAAGACGGCACCTCCGACAGTGCAGCACTTCCTCAGTACTGGCACTGGAAGTGTCAGCCAGATTTTGGAGTCTAGTCAGGTCTCTGGATTTGGACTTGAATCCATGACCTTCTAACTCAGAGGTGAGCGTGCTACCCACTGAGCCAGAGGGCTGACATGTATTTCCTTGTCTATTTCCATTTGCAAACCGTTTGGGACGTTCCTTAAAAGTTAAAGGTGCTATTTCAATGCAAGTTGTTATGCATCTCTGATGAGAATGAGTTCCTTGGTCATATTTTCTAAAGCTATATTTTTTGTGGTGTAAAGGGGCTATTTTCTTCTTCTTCTTAGGTAGTCCCTCGGAACTTATCAGACGGTAGTGAGGCAGAGGATTCATGTTGATGCTTTACTGTCCCATCGGAGGGGAATGCATACACATGTAACTGCTTGTGGCAAGGAAGTTTTCCTTCCTGATCATTCATTAATGGAAGAGTACAATATAGATAGCAATTTCACAACTGTACAAATTAGTATTTGAAGTTAAAAAATGTTTTAGCACTTTTACACACTCTGAACTCTTTCAGTCTTAACAAATTAAAACTTTTGTATGAAAGGATTAGAAAAGACAGAAAACATTTAATGTAAAACTTTATTAAATACTGCAAAGCATATTAAACTCGTGTGTTCTTACAGCAAAATGACTAACAATATAATTTATATCAATAAAATCTTACACATCCCTTGTAAAATGTACATAAAGACACTGAAAAGTTTTGTAATTAAAATGTATGGTAAAATATTTGTCAACCACACCTTAATTTGATTTAATTTATAAATAAACACACTATTTACAAATAATGAATTTTTAAAATATTACATTTATTGAACAGATCAACAATTTAATTTCTTCAGGTAAACTCAGCCCAGCAATGTATGAAACAATAAAAGTTTAAGGTTCATCAAAAAATTACTCAAAGTATTGTATAGTTATTATGGATGCCAAATGTAATTAATGATTTTAGCAGAGATTTGGGGATGTAAGTGATTGATTGTGTTATACTGTATTATATTATGGGTCTCTGCATTTTAGTAGAAAAAAATACATACTCTAATGAAAAATGTTTCAACTTCTTTTCCGTTTATTTTATATAATTGTTGTTGTTATATAATCACATGATGAGATAGTGTAGAACATTACAAAGACTATGTAAGTTTTATTAACACACTGGGATTAGGTTCTGTTTATAACCTATCAGCCACGGAAGATTGCCATTTGTCTAAGAAACGACACAAGGCTGTCATCTTACTTCTTTAGAGAGCAAGGCATATTCTTCGGTTAGTTTCTCTATCTCTGCCATCTTTTCCAGCACTGCTTCTATTAAACGTGAAGCACAAGGAAGCTGCAATATAAAAGAGAACGCATTGAAGCAGTACATTTTGCAAACCACTTAATTCAATCCAATGCAACAGCCTGTCTCAGGATAATAATTAGACAACGACTGAAGTACAATGTGTAGACACTTTATGTCCTACCACTGCCATCAACACTGCTAACGCCCTATATATCAGGAAAAACAAAATGCAGGCCAAAAGAATTGCATTTTCTGTCCCCAAATTAGCCTAGATCGTAATTACTTAAATCTATACTACCACCTCATCTTTTACAAGTTCCCTAGGGATTTCAGTTCTCAAGTGTTTCCAGTGAGCCAGTTATTAAAGACAGTAGCCAGCCACTGAGGCATACTTCATTCTCTGTGGTCAGGTTTTAGTACATTTTAAATGCAGCAACAATATCCCTTTACAAGTTATCTAAACGCTTTATCTAATTACTTTTTTAAAAATGGTCTCAATTGCATGAGCCCTCTAACACTTCCAAGAATTCTACTAAAATTTAATCAAACCAAATAATGATAGAGCCACAAAAAATATCCCACATTAATTTTACCAGCATGTAAAATTACATTAGAACAAATCTTAATTCTGTTCTCCAATAACTTTTGCAGAATGGAAGTTCCATTATTCACATTCGGGTCCGCTGTATATACCTTCTCAGACTGAGGAGTGGCTCTATACGATTCATTAAATTGCTTTATTTCACAGCGAGTAAACATACGAAGCAAATGTTATCAGATGCACTTAGTTCAATCAGTACAACTTATCTTTGCATAATTATATAAAGTAAAGAACACTCCACGCTTCCCCACATCAGTGGGTCATCTTACTTGAGTTGAACAAGATATCTTCTAAGTATTTCTAACTTCACCACCTCAGGGAAGGATCTCAAAGCTTTCCCTTTAATAAAACACGACATCCCTCATAGAAAGTGTATCCTGTTTTATGGGCTATGAAGACCAATTTTGGGAACCAATGTCCTGTGGCCCAAGGATGTCTGAAAAATATCAGACCTGAAATTGGGCCAGGCCATTTTTCAGGTGTTCCTGATGGCTGCCTAAAACAGGCATTAGGCACCTTACATATGTAAATGGGGGGCCTAACACTTGTTTCAGGGCCCCCTTTGCTAAATTGGTTGGTGATGAGCAGGGCAAGCATTGGGCTTTGCCCGGTCACAATTCTTCAGCGGCCGTCAACAAAAGGTAATTTTTTTTTTTTAAAAGGCATGCAGAGTTAATTCAGATCCCATTTTATAGTTGTATGCTCTAGCCTAATTTTGCCAATATTTTGATTTATATTATTATTTATAGTTAAATAGCAAAACTTACAGCAATTTGAGAAGCATAGTAGAGTTGGTTGGAACATCAGAATTTTCTGCAGTGCAGCCTGAGGAACTGGGAGATGCAAAACTGAAGTGCAACAGTGCCACTACTGGTGGGAGGGTGTAATTACAGCATGACACATTTACATATGCAGTTTCCATTATAAATGGGGCATTAGAATTTATAACAGAAAAAGTTGACAACAAACAAGATTTTTAATATATTATAAATGGTTAGTAATGTAAATTTGTAATTGTGTATATTCGTGTATTAAAGCTTAAGAGCAGTTGGTTGCCTCACAGTGCTCTACTACTCCTCATTAGGAACTTTACCAAACTTTAGATTTGGATTTAACTAGTGTGTCTGTCATACGAACTATGAAGGATATTCTATAATTACAAAGTGGACATTGCTTTTGTGAAATTAGAAACGCTTCTAGCACAAGATTGGGCTGTTTTTGTTCGCTTGGATTAATGTATCTGAAGATATCTGAAGGAATTGATCATGTGGTTAAAGACGGACTGCATCTCGTCAAACAGCAAAGTATTTCCTTGTATATAAATTATCGAAGTTTCCATTCCAATCAGATCAATCATGTTGAAAATCATAGTAGCCACAAACTGAAGGCATTTCGTATGAGCTTTTCATATTCAAATTTGTGCACCATGAGGATTAAAGTATATTTTATATTTAGTCACAAAGTGTAGAGAGAACTTCATATTCTATGGAAATCTACGAGCCTCAACAACTTTAAATCTTCTCTTTTCGGAAGACAATTTATCCTGTTTTTCCTCAACAATTCTTTAACTAGCACAGCATCAAGCCCTGGTGAGACCACAATAGAAGAGGAAAACAATGAGAAACTAGGGCAGCACAAACCTAGTGAAGGAAAACTAAATCCATTCCCTACTGTCGTAATCTCGTTGAACACTTAAATGGGAAAAACAGTACCATGTCAAACTTTATCTATTAGCCTTTTGAACTGAAACTAAATTGACTGACTGGTAGTTTGTGAATTATTAGATAAGCATTTGCTACATGATCTGCAGTATATGGACTAATGGTTTATGAACAAACAGTGTACAGGATTCAAAGTGGATTGGCTATTTTCAACAAGGATATGGAATATGGCCCAGTACACCAGTACAATGCTGGATATTAAAATGGGGAAAACTAGACGTTAGTGTCCATCTCCAATCGATATAAAATAAACTATAGATATATGTATGTATAATACATACACACATAGAATTTGAACATTATATAATAGGAAAAGATGTTTAGTTTCTGACAAGATAGCAACATAGGAACAGGAGTAGGCCATTCAGCCCCTCCGGCCTGTTCCGCCATTCAATTTGATCATGGCTGATCTGCACCTCAGCTCTATTTTCTTGCCTTTGATCCATACCCCTTAATACACTTACTTAATAAAAATGTCAACCTCAATCTTGAAAATTTTAATTGACCCCCAGAATCCACAGCCTTTTGGAGGACAGAATTCCAGATTTCCACTTCCCTTTGTGTGAAGAAGTGCTTCCTGATTTCACTCCTGAATGGCCTAGCTCTAATTTTAAGACGGTGCCCCCCTTGTTCTGGACTCCCCCACCAGGGGAAATAGCTTCTCTGTATCTACCCTATCGAATATTTTTATCATTTTAAACACTTCAATTAAATCACCCCTCAACCTTCTAAAGCTTTCCTCCTTTTAGTGCAAAAAATTATTAGATTTTCAACTCTACTAAACCAACAAAAGTTATCCCTGAACTTTAAAATAAAGTTAAAAGTCAAATATAATACAAACACTGCTTTTTACATAAATAGATTAACATTAAACTAGAAGTTAAGATACCAAAATAAAATTCTATTTCTCAAATCACCTCCAGAGGGCAACAGTCTTAAGTAAATAACATCAGAAAGCAGCAGTTCAAAGTTTCAGACTACACTATGACTAATTCCATGTGACACTCTGTCTTGGGGTTACATTCTATTTCTAATACCCTTCACAACAGTCACTCCTGGTAATGACTTATAGATGGAGAAAGGAATTTCATTAAGTCTCGCGTTCATCATTAACATGACCACAATTGCTATATACCTGCCCACTCTCCCTATAACAGTTCACAAGCAACACTCATCAGTTTCTAGTAAAAGGCGTCAGTGCGATGACGAATGACATCATCACTTTGATATGGTCTGTGTCAGAGTCCAAAACATAACAAAAAAGAGAGAATGAAAATAAGTCCAATTTCTGTTGGGCATGCTGTACATATCTTATTGAACTATTCATGGTTTAATGATCTTCTTAATGACGTGATTTGCAATAACACTTCATCTTTCAAGTGCTATTCATCCTCAGTTGCCAGATCAATAAAGTATGTTACTGCTGTCTCCAGGGTACGTCCACATTACAGTAATTTGTTCTTTGTTCCTGAAAATAATGTGTTAACAAGATTTTTTTTCCACACAAGTTGTACTATTTATATTTATATACTTGACACTCTTTGCAATTATCATTGACTGCCTAAGTAATGTAACAGATGTAAGAAGGCTATCATATTATTCTGGTTTTCTTTTAATTGATCACAAAAATTATGCAATGCTTGAAAGTGAAATGTCCTGAGGAAAATATATCTGATTTGCTTTTAATTCAAAAAAAGAAGTTGCCTTTGTAATCCTACTGGATTGCAGTATGTGCATATATGTGTAAAAGGGGTGGGGTGCAGTTGGGATTGGGTAAATTCACAAGGACACTGATTGGGTCATTCTGACAGGTTTTCTCTATGGCCACTGGCATGAATTTAGGTATTTTAAATTTTTTTTTAAAAGTTCATGAAGGTACTTTAAACCATAAAATATATTTTATTTGCTAAGAATTAATTCCTGTGTAGTAGCCAGCATAGCACCTGACACATGCTGTACTTGATCTCGAGTATAAAACACGGCATAAAACACAGTAAGAGTCTCATAGATGGGATTGATCATTTATTCAAGACAAGTTCCCTAAACAGGACATCTCTACAAATTCATAAAGGGGGGGGGGCGGGGGGAGAAATAGGAAAGAGGAGAGAGGGAGGGAGATGGTCATGGGCGAGGTGCATAGAGAAGGGGATGGAGAAAGGGAGTCGGGAGAGAAGGAAGAGGAGGGGGGCAGGTTAGGAGGAGAGGGAGCTGGGCACAATTCCGTCTCTCTGGGGGAGGTAGGGACAAGGATGTATTTTTTCTCATGTGGGGACAAAAACATTACAGGTAGACTTTTAGATTAGGGTGAGGCTGAATTGCTTCTGGATCAGAGACTGGAAGAGGCACTAGCAGCTTCTGATTCAAACTCCATGGTTGGAGAGCCAGGGCCACACTCACTGGGGAGGGGGGAGCCAGGGTCACGCTCACTGCGGGGAGCCAGGGTCATGCTCACTGCTCACTGGGGGGAGCCAGGGTCATGCTCACTGCTCACTGGGGGGAGCCAGGGTCATGCTCACTGGGGGGAGCCAGGGTCACGCTCACTGCTCACTGGGGGGAGCCAGGGTCACGCTCACTGCTCACTGGGGGGAGCCAGGGTCACGCTCACTGCTCACTGGGGGGAGCCAGGGTCACGCTCACTGCTCACTGGGGGGAGCCAGGGTCACGCTCACTGCTCACTGGGGGGAGCCAGGGTCACGCTCACTGCTCACTGGGGGGAGCCAGGGTCACGCTCACTGCTCACTGGGGGGAGCCAGGGTCACGCTCACTGCTCACTGGGGGGAGCCAGGGTCATGCTCACTGCTCACTGGGGGGAGCCAGGGTCATGCTCACTGCTCACTGGGGGGAGCCAGGGTCACGCTCACTGCTCACTGGGGGGAGCCAGGGTCACGCTCACTGCTCACTGGTAGGAGCCAGGGTCATGCTCACTGGGGGGAGCCAGGGTCACACTCACTGCGGGGGAGCGGGGTCATATTCACTGGGGAAAGGGCGGGCTGCTGCTCATGGGCCGAGGGCGGGAGAGGGGAGGAGGTTGGGTTATTCACGCAGGTGATCAGCACGTTTCACATAGCTCCTATCATTTGTCCTACATTTGATTGCTGGTGCCATCAATTTTATATTTTATTCCAGTGGCAGTTTTTTGCACTATGCAGTTCTCCAAACTAACAGATATTTGTGGCCAGATTAAAATATTCTACAAGGAGTTCTTCACTGGGACTAAAGTGAAGGGATCTTCATCCACAGCTGCTACCTTGACTGACCAGAGTTATCCCTGGTGTCCTGGCCAATATTTATCTCTCAACCAACATAACAAAAAACTGATTATCTGGTCATTATCACATTGCTATTTGTGGGACCTTGCTGTGCGCAAATTGGCTGCCGCGTTTCCCACTTTACAACAGTGACTCCACTTCAAAAAGTACTTCATTGACTGTAAAGCGCTTTGAGACGTCCGGTGGTCATGAAAGGCGCTATATAAATGCAAGTCTTTCTTTCTTTTGACATGGAACACAACGGCGTCGTCACAATGCCCATTGAGTTTATTATTTACACTGTAATGGTCCTGAGAAAGGTCAGCATTTTTGTAATTTTAACTTACTTCAACCTTTCCAGGGAATTTTTTTATTTTACTGTTGATATTTTCAAAGGCAAAGGAGGACCTGCGAGTGATTTGGTCAAATGCACATTATTGCCAGGTAGCATTGCTAAGGTGCGTGTGGCTTTGTGAAAGGACAGATCACACTGATGTTTCAGTGTGTCACAGATGCCACTTTCATTGCAAGTTTAAAGAATATTTACTCAGTCTCGTGCTCTTTGCCATTCTGAATATTTACTCTAAAGTATGCTTGCACTATCCACAGTGGTTGAAGAAGCTCCTTTTCTCATATTATCTCCTATTAGGACACAAAACTTAAAGCTGAAATGCTCACACATTAACTCCTGAAACACAGAATATGTTGAAGTCATTTGATAAAGAACCACAAATGACACTAACCAGCTGAGTCAGAAGGGACATGGTGGAGGCATTTATCACATGCTGTGTCTGTCGGTGACAATATTTTATTTTTAAACTCTTGCAGTAGGATTCAACTTTTTAAACAAATTTTAAAAGACCATTTCAGTAGTTTTAGGATGCCCTGAAAAATCAGATAAAGCTGCTTTGTGATGTTAATTTGTCATTTCCTAATGCAAGTGCTGTAAATAGTGAAGACATGTTTGGGTCGCTGTCGAATACTACATTTACCCAGTGGGATAATTTAACTTGAAAAAAAAGCAAAAAAAATCACAAGTCCCAGTATCATCGGGTTTGCACCCTGAATAACTATCACCTCCCATCATCGGGAGAGCGCTGCTAAAGCTGCAGAATTTGAACTCCCTTGTATTTCCTTAAAGCAATAAGAACGACGAATGGTTTGCTGTCATGGTTCTGACAGCACTGATGGTTTCAATTGGCTAGTTTGGACTTTCTGTTCGCTAAGGACAGTGTGATTACCAGAGAAATATTTTCAGGGCAAAATAAAGAGAGGAAAGCTGCTTAGTGTATAAACAGTAAGTGTGTTCTGTTATGTCCATATATGGAATAGCTAGTTCTGTGAAGTTGCAATTCCTTGGTGACACACTGTGGGCTAATCAACATAAATAAATTGCATAACAAGTGTAAATTGTGGTGAGCAAAACATACTTACTTTAAACTTCATTTTATATTCCTCGAACTCAGATTAGGTGATTGGAAAATGATCTGCAATGGATGGCTTTATTTGTTCAAAATATCTAACAAGCAGTAGGGAAAAAAAACTAATAAACCACCTCAAAACAGCCTCACAACAGGTTCTGTGATGAGAGTATTTTTCAGGTTGAACATTAAAATAATCACAAATGCCTTTGGACCAATGTCACACTCCCTCTACCTAACAAGCTGGACCGCGGACTCCATTCAAAAACAGCAAGAGTATAAAATAAAACAAACTTACTAGTTAGATTATAGAATGAAAAAGAAAAACCCTGGGGAAAGCATGTGTGTAACTCAACTCTCAGATACCAATTATTCTATTTATAATAATAATAATAAAACACAATGGTTGGGTAGTCTCTGTCCCATCCTCAGTCATATTATAAGTAGTACAGGAATGACAGATGATTGGCAGAAGATTAATCCAAAAATGCAGTATTTGACTAGGAATGACAATTCTCTTAGAATTTGCACAAAAATTAAGGAAAAAAGTACTCTTTTTGGCTTAATGCCAATGTCTGGTGAGTTCTGGAGTACTGTGTACAGTTTTGGTCTCCTTACCTAAGGAAGGATGTACTTGCCATAAAGGGAGTGCAACAAAGGTTCACCAGACTGGTTCCTGGGGTGGGGGGATTGTCCTATGAGGAGAGATTGAATAGACTAAGCCTATATTCTCCAGGGTTTAGAAGAATGAGAGGTGATCTCATTGAAACATACAAAATTCTTACAGGGCTTGACAGGGTAGATGCAGGGAGGATGTTTCCCCTGGCTGGAGAGTCTAGAACCAGAGATCACAGTCTCAGAATAAGGGGTCGGCCATTTAGGACTGAGATGAGGAGAAATTTCCTCACTCAGGGGGTGGTGAATCTTTGGAATTCTCTACCCCAGAGGGCTGTGGAAGCTCAGTCGTTGAGTATATTCAAGACAGAGATCGACAGATTTTTGGATATTAAGGAAATCAAGGGATATGGGGATAGTGCAGGAAAGTGGAGTTGAGGTAGAAGATCAGCCATGATCTTATTGAATGGCGGAGCAGGTTCGATGGGCCGAATGGCCTACTCCTGCTCCTATTTTTTATGTTCTTCCGTTCTGTATAATCACTGTACCCTACATTTTTTAATTCTAAACACTGCAGTGCTGAAATCTTCCGTAGCTTGATTAGTACAGCTTTATCTATATTCCAGTAAAATCATTTAATCACAGGAATACATTTTGAACAAAGGATAAATTAACAATCTTCAATATACAGTTTAGCAAAACGTCACAAGTACATTTAAAGCTCCTGATATAGCTAATAAGTTATAATTATTTGTGCATTGCACCATAATGGCAGATAGGATTCCCAGGGTTTACTTAATGCGTTTTTAAAATAGTGCCAGCTTAAAAAATCAACCTAATTAATCATAATTGGGATATGCGCATGACACATAGAAAAATCTGTCCCTTTCTAAACCCTTGCAATGTCACAAGGGGTTTCACACTGCTTTCAAAAGAATGTATTAGTTTTCCAAATGCATTCCAAAATCCCAAGTGAAATTTTGGTAATAGATAAATTATGTTTAATTTTAAAAAGCAACAAAAAGATTTCCAAGATTTCCTATTCTGAACAAAATGTTCCTGTAAAAATGTCTTAAAGAATTTAGTACTTTAATATTTCTGACTAATTAATCTATAAATTTCAGTTAAATATTGGGAGTTCACCAATTATAGAAAAACGTAATAAAGCCGGGTATATAATACACCTCTTCTGGCCTCTATCTCAAAAGAAACATTATTTAAAAATACAGGGTTATCACTGATTTTTTAAAATAAAAAAGGATAATCTTTGGTCCAATAGTGACTGATAAAATTTCTCATCTAATGATTCTAAGCTCATACAAGCCCCTCTAGTCACCGAGTTAAACCTCTGCTTCACATTTGTTGTTGACTGACCTTCTCCATTCATTGAACTTTACACTTTGTAAAAAAGAAACAGTGTAGATGAAATTCTCTTACACTGAATAATTTAATACATTTACTCCTACCACTGCAGTAAAAGCAACGTGTAAACAACATTAACTCTCTTTTAAAATGCATTGCATATTTTAATCTGACCAGATACCAAATACCAAAGGAGTATTATCTTTAACCACTGCAAGACTAGAATAGCATTTAAGTATTTAAGTAAAAGTAACAATATTAGAATGTTCTTGCTAATTCAGTGAATGCTATGAACAGCTTTATAATGCTGTTTAAAGATATTCATTGAAAGAAACCTCAAGTTGAAGAAACCCAGCTATATGTGATCACATTTTCTTCATTCTCAATATATCCTGAATATTTCTAAATCCATCGGATAAAGCGGCACGTGACAGAGATGCTCGTTTTAAACTAATACTGGTGCATGACCTTTTTTCTGTAATTGCATTGGTCTTTATATATGTATGTATCAAAGTCTTACAACAATTCCTGATTGTCAGTCAGTAAAATAAATCCTGAAATAACCAGTTGTGAAATCACGTGGTACAGTATTACTGCGAACCAATCATAGATGTCTATCTCTAACTGCCATTGACCTCCATCAGCAAACAAGAATAACAAGAATGGGAAACAGCACAAATTCACTGAATTCTTTGCTCTTCTGTTTTGCCTACATCGTTTCACCAATCGCTGTCCTGAAACACATTGCATATCTGAGAGAGATTTTGATATTTAGCAAAATGGGAGTTAGAAGGGTTTTTTGTCTGGACTTTTGTTTTTACACATCTATAACAAAGGTTTTGTTTATTTTAAAGGCTGTAACTCTCATTTAGTAATCTAAGGGTTATACTGGGAAGTCAACACAAAAATAATGAAACAGCAAAAGAAAATGCTGGAAATCTGTCAGCATCTGAAAAGAGCAAAGATAGGTTAACATTTCAGGGGGATACCCTTTGTCAGAACTATAGGTTCAAACCTTGTTGGCCACATGTGATTGTGATATTCATGAAATATTTTAGGAGCTGCAATAAAAAAAAATGTCTCGTATAAGGCATCGTATGAATCTTTCCTCTCTGTCATCTGAAGTATTTTACCTTAATATCGCTATTGATTTTATTACTAATACTATTTTGATTGTTTCAAAAATAGATCACTGGAACAGGGAGTTTGAAATAAAATTACCTGCTTGTAAAGATAACATTGTGTATTAAAGTCAAGGAAACTAAATTCACCAAGAAATCTGAATTCAAAGGCAGATTAATGTTCAACTTCAATATATAAAAGAACTTGTATTTATATAGAACTTTTCGTATCCTCAGGATGTCCCAAAGCAACTTCACAGCCAATTGAGTTCTTTTGAAGCGTTGTCATTGTTGTAAAGTAGGCAAATGTAGCAGCCAGTTTACACACAGCAAGCTCCCACAAACAGCAAAGTGATAATGACTAGGTCATCGGTTTTAGTGATGTTGGTCGAGGGATAAATATTGGCCAGGATATGAAATGACCCCAGTAAGCACAAAATAACCTGGTGATGTGCTAGTTCTAGTCATGTGATGTCGAATTATATATTTGCTCTTGTATATGGTTCTTTTACATGCTACTTTTGGCTCTAATGTCAGTGCCTCCATGGCAGTGACCGCTGGCAAATCTCTGGGCAGTTTTGTTTCCTTCATCATAGCCAAGCGTACAAGTTGCCTATTTGGCACAGACACTTATTTTGCCGTGTCCCTTTTAGATACTTTATTTGATTTCTTCACACAGAATTCCTGTCCTTTCAACTCCCCCCATCCCAAATCATGCTGCTGTTTTCTCCTTATTCCTTCAGCTAGCTACTGCTTCAAAGTCATTGTAGCACAAAATGGTCTGATGTCTATTGATCGCCTGTTTGTGATCAATTTCCAGTGGAAGAATTCAGTGGCTCTGGATCTTCAAAAAGACAGAACTGCGATGTGAAGCAGGTGGTTTTAATCTCGCCTCTTCTGTATAAACCAGTGTGATGGTATTTAGCATTTAACATAAACCAGGTGTGCAGCTGAAACAAACTGGGAAATTTATATTTTATCTATTATTTTAGAGAAAATAACATTCTTCACTATAAATTAACAGTATACCTATGAATCTAACATTAGCACCTCAACATAAGGTAATCAACAAGATATCTAGTTAATCGACAGAAGATTTGAGGCAAATAGATGAGAAGCTGCAGTTAATGTCAGTTTTGATGCTAGACATGATCATGACTGATGCAGTATTCTGACCAGCTACCAGTGATGACATGGTTAATAATTACTGGTTGTAATATACGTGCCCGGATTTTACTGGAGGAATAATGGTGAGGCTATCAGCGCTCACCGTTATTAAGGAGTAAATCAGACAGCAACTTCCGGAGTCCGCACATGGGCAATTAAACGTGGAAATCCAGAAGTTGCTGTCTGAGATGCCCTGCTCCTCCACAAGCTTCGCTACACCGGTACCTCGCTGAGAGACCCGGCGTTGAGACACATGAAGGGGGTGAAGTTGCGGTACTTACCCACTAGATACCCAATAAACACATCAGAAAAAGTTAGGGCTGGTGCATTCAAGTGTAACTGAATTTTTAACGGCGTGATAAGTCTTAATTACGACCAAACAACCTTTCTGGCACTGAAAATTTACTTTTACAAGTGTGGAGTCTCATTCCTTCAGATTTTAATTATCAGAGATATTTAAAAATTAAAATAATTTTTTTTTAACTTTTTCTCTGTCTCTTTTATCTCTCTCTTAATCCCATCTTTGGTTCCCTCTCTCGATTTCACTTTCTGTACATGATTTTATATTGAATAAATATTCTAACTTACACTTCCTGGTTTAGACTCTGCGTGTCTCAGTAAGGATTCTTCAATCTGATTGGTTGGGGAGACCACAGGCCCCAGATCCCCTGTAGAGTGCGCCGTACTGTATCGGGCTCCCAATGACTATAAGTTGCCGTTCAAAGTCTGTGGGCAGCTGTAAGCGTAATGAACGGTGATGCCGTTCCTTCGCCGCTGACCACAAAATCCGGGCTGTGCTGTATTCTGCCTCTTTTTTGTAATGGCAAAGATAAGGAATGGAGGCAGAGTTTGAGTCTTGTGGGCTCTCTAACCTTTCTGTCCCGATCCTTGACAAGTATCTGTTATCCAGAATGCAAACAAGTTTTCAACCAACAGAAATATTTTTTAATGCCCAAAAGCATTTTTCTTGAGTATTAGCACAGTTTTAACTTAGACATTACTGCAGAAATGCACAACTAACTTTATCATAGTTTTTAAATGATGTGAAAGATGCTACTGCAGTTCTCCGAAGTCTAATTCCTATCTGTAATAAGACATGGGGTGGGGACATCTTATTCACTATGATTACTGAATTTTCCCCGAGTGCAATAGTGTATAAACATTTAAGAGAGCAACTGGTGCTGTGCTACCTTCCAACTTGCCAGTAAAGAAAGATAGATCAGTGATTAGAAAATAAGGAGGATGACTTTAAATGTTATTGTGTTGTCATAGTGGAATAAGGTATAAAATGATGGTGCAAAATGATCCAAAGGGATACGATGCAGTACATTATGTCCAACAGCAGGAGCGGCGGTTCCCAATCTTCATAAAGACTGCTCCATTAAATTTCCTCCAGTCAATAATTAGGATTCCACAAATAAACCTAGGCAATTAAATCAATACTGTTGGGCAATTACCTCAGAGATTCTGGACTCAGTGGCACAGAAAGACACTATATCTTAGACTGCATAATCAAACATACTAATGTAATTTCTATCAAGATCTTGATTTACTTAAAATAATTGGAGAGGTAAAAGGGGATTGTTTTTCCTTGGCAGAGAGTACCGTTATAAGCACAACAATGGATTATGTTTTTTGACTTTTGCCTTCTGAATTTTAATAATTCTTGTAAAATAATGACTCAGAATTTCTCTAGCTGCCTTTGCAGTTCCAAAAATTTGAAAATAAATTTATTCTAATATGTAGATTACTTAAATAAAAGCAGCCTTTATCAATATCTTTTAAAGGGCCACAGCGATCAAACTTGAATCTTTATTACACCACTTGTGCTTTAACATGAAAGAGCAATCTATTTAGCATCACTTTATGAATCTCAACAAGTTGCCCAGAGCCACTCAAAGATTTCAGTTTAAATGGTGTAAAATAATTTTTCATTAGGTTCATGAATAAATATGCGCTGATTTTTGTAGTACTGTGAAGCCCACTTTTATTAACATCTAATATTAGAACACGTAATTTATTACAACATTTCCCCCCTAAACTACATGCTAATTTGTTCAGATACAACAAGTTTATAAATGAATCCCTATTTAGTAAGTTTTAGACACCCATTGCCACAGATGTCAGTGCTACGAGTGACGCCCCAGCTAAGAATTCCTGAAGTTAAACAATTTACTCTTTAACGATTTATCAATATGACTGTTTTCACTATATTTCAGACAGAATATTCCTCTGCAACATACATTGAAACAAAATTTTATATCACTTCAGTTCAAATCACACAGCTCAATTATGGAGCTCGGGGTCTGTCACTGTTTCACATCCAGGAGGCAAAAAATGCAAAAATAAAGTTGTTGAAACATAAAGAAGTGGTACCAAGAACTCCAGATTTTATTATATGGTATAATAAAAGGATTGAGATAATTTGGACAAACGCCAAAACCCAGTTTTTTTTGTATTATTGAACTTATGCCAGTTGTACTATCCTAATTAAATTATTGTGACAAGACTACATAGCCGGGACTGTGTTTCCTGGATGTAAGGATCTCGGGTTCAGATGCTGCTAACAAACTACAGGTATTGAGCTTTCTGATGTAATTTGATTGCCATGTTACTGTACTGTAATATAGACCAGTAACGTTAACTTATAATAAACACATCAGGGTCGATTTGAATGGTGCGGGTAGCTTCCCACCTGCCCACGGCAATTTTAACCGCCTGGCCTCATTACCATGCTGCCGGTTTACTTCCCGCCCAAGAAGTGAGCAGGAAGTGGCTACTGTTCTTCCGAAAATCGTGGGGCCCAGAGAAGCATTCCCGATCCTTCTGGGCCCACATAGGAAAGAAAAAGACATTCCTTTCAGGGCCTCTTCACATCCTGATCCTCTTACATAGAATTTTACAGCACAGAAACAGGCCATTCGGCCCAAACAGTCCATGCCAATGTTGATGCTCCACACGACCCTCCTCCCACTCTTATTCACCTCACCCTAACCGCATATTCTTCTATTCCTTTCTCCCTCATGTGTTTATTTAGCTTCCCCTTAAATGCATCTATGCTATTTGCCTTAACCACTCCCTGTGGTAGCGAGTTTCACAGTCTCACCACTCTCTAGATAAAGAAATTTCTCCTGAATTACCTATTGGATTTATTAGTGACTTTATATTTAAGGCCCTTAGTTTTGGTCTCCCCACAACTGGAAACACCTTCTCCACATCTTCAGACTTACTTCTGCCTGGCAGGAAAACCACAGCAGCTCCCCTGCTCCGGCCCGAGTTAAAATGCCGCCGAGGTCCAATTGACATCATCGGCCCCCTACTAACTCAGTTAAAGAAGGACTCTGCTGGCTTTAGGTGGGTGCCTTTGTCACTTGCTCAGAAGAGCAGGTTGAAATTGGATCCAGAGGGATGCAGGTGGTCTTTGGGCGGGTAACTGACCCAGGGCATTTTCCTGCCCAGCAGCCTGGTTTCTGCGGGCGGGTACGGTTATAATTCACCCCCCCGCCCGCCCCCCCCCATTCACCTTGTGTTCCTTAGCAGTGTTCTCTGCAAACCATCCATTTATATGGAGGAAAAAGAAAGAAAACAAATAAGCACTTCACAAAATACAATTACATTTTATAACATTGTGGCTTTAGTAAACAAACTTTACTCTGTATTGTTTGAAATAGTGAAATCTTGTTGCAATGTATCCCCTTTAGAATAAATTTTCATGGGAAAATAGGACGTTATAACAAGTTTCGCAGGATGTAACTACTCTTTCTTGACATAGGCCGAGATATTCAACCAGTAAACGGCCTCCTAAGTCGCCATATGGAGGGCGGCACATACTGGCTCGTAATGAGCATGGACTTCCTGCCCGCTATATTGGAGGCTTAGGGACCGTTTAGTGGCCCACGGTCATTACAAGCCAGAATGCGCCGCCCGCCATATTGGTTTGGGCCAAAAAAAAAAATCAGTGCCACGCCTGAAACAGTCGTTAGGGTCCCTTATTTGCCCACTATGTGCCCAAAACTGGGTGCGCCTGGCTAGGCTGTAGCCTCCGAAATTAGCTTTTTTGTTAGAAAGCAGAAATATGTATATTATTCAGGCTGCCAATTTTTCCATTTCTTCCTTTGGTACTTACTGTTGGTTCAGGCAGTAAACAGTATATTACTTAAAAGGTAATGTAAAATAATTGTAATCAGGATTTAAAGTTTGGAGAATGTATATAAAAAGCTTTGTGGAGATGCACCACCACGATCCATAAGTTCTTTGACTTTGGAGTTTGGCACAATAAATCAAGGCTGAAGTTCAATCCATGATTCCAGCCAAGGAGGGATGTTGTATTGGAATAAAATATAAAGGGGGAAAAATTCATTAGCGACCATTTTGGGTCACTAACATTGCCTGGGCACTAAATTTAGCGCCCGGCAAAAAATAGCGCCGGCGATCGCTAACTTCAGTTTTACCGCCCCAAGAGGGAGGTGGAGCGCTAATTCAAGCGCTCCACTTCCTTCTTAGAGCGCTGAGCGCTAACCCCGAATATTGGGGCGGTGCGTTCTGCAGCGCTACGCACTGGGCCACAGAGCGCTGCCGCATGGAAGGGCTCTTCCCCTCATTAAAGGGGAGGGCCCAAGCCCACAACTCTGTGGGGCCCTACCTGGACCACCAGCTGCAAGTAAGTCGGCCGATTTCTTTTTTCCCCGCCCGCCACCTCCCCTTTAGTTAGCACCCCATGAGCCTCCTGCCGCTATGTTCCCGCCTCCTGAATCGGTCGCTGCCATCGCCTGGTGCAGATTCGGCTGGGGGAGGGGGGGGGGGTAGTGGGCCAATTTTGCAGGTGGGCGAAAAGGGAGCACTGCGCATGGTCATGACGTGTCATCGCCTGCGCAGCGGAGCAGGTGCTACCGGTAACCGCCGCCACTAAACTCCCGCTGAATTTAGTGGGAGTTGTTAGCGGCGCCACACCCGGGCAAAAAGTCGTTCACGCTCAGTTATCACCCCCGGAGGCGCTAACGAGAGACGCAAATGCACCGAATTTCTAGCCCAAAGACACTGACACAAGCTCAAAATAAAGTGTGCCCTATACTGGAGTTCACATTCATAGACCCTGATTAGGTTCTATAAAAATGTAGAGTGTACACACGCACAGTATTGCTACCTGTACAATGCAACATCAGTGGTTTTCTGGTAAATGTGAAGATAATCTCCCATTATAAAATATTACGGCTGCATTGTGGTGAAATGCATAAATATAGACTTCACTTCACTGATAACGTCCCTCCCAAACTCCAGAAAGCCAACATTAGGTAAAGGAAATCTTGCACAGTTTTAGCTCAATCCAACTTCAGACCATACTGACATCAAGAGACTAATACGACGGACAAATTGGAACAACCAAATGTCAATTGATTGTCCTTAATCACTTGTGACAGACACAGTATTCCCGAAGATAGTATGTTAATAAAGAAAAAAAACTTGGAAACTGATAAGAAAAAAGAAACACATAGGTCACACCAGGAATCTCTGAGGATTTGCCTGTGATTTGAGATAGTCTCAGCCTTGTCATCAAGTGTGCAGCTTTCCACTCAGCACGGAAATATCAATAGGAATATGTTTGTGAGGTCTCTAGTGGACATTTTTTCATTCTTTCTGCATCGACAGGATTCCGAATCAATATTCAGTTCCCACTAACAAGCTGTGCACAGTCTCTGTAGAAAATATTGTACAGAATACAGGAAGACATGGTAATAAACAGCTGTCCAGCTGTGAGGAAAACATGAATTGACTGCAAGTGAATCCCTCAGAAAAGGTCACAAAGCTATGAACCACTCTTCAGGTGTTCTAATTTATTGCTGAATATAAACAACTAATAATATTATAGTACCGCAGCTATCTCGTTACTGCAGATATTTTATATTGGCTTGTGAGGGAGACAGGCCATCTTTATCTGCAAAAATGCAATGCTGAGAATAGCCATCTCTTATGGTTTCCTATTTAAAACTTATATTTAAGAATGTGATTTGCACACAATGGACTGCACATACTGCGGACGCCAGCTGTTGCTGATGATTCCGCTGTTGCCATTTACATCTCCTCTGGACCCATCTTTTGTTTCTTTACTTGTCCCATTACCACCCCCTTTTGCCTTATCCCCTTTTGTTATTTAATCTCTCCTGCCTTACACATTATCACAGTCCTTCCCTTTTGTTCTTTCCTCCCCTCCCCGCTTTCCCAGCCTCTGTACTTGCTTAAACCCTGTTACATCTCTAATTTTTTTCCAGTTCTGATAAAAGGTCATCTACCTGAAACATTAACTTCTGTTTCTCTCGCCACAGATGCTGCCTAACCTGCTGAGTATTTCCAGCATTTTCTGTCTTTATTTCAGATAACTGCAGTGCTAGCCTATAAACCACCACAGCAACTTGCATTTATATAGCACCTTGACATCGCTGAAAACTTTACAAGGGAAATAGAAGGAGGCTAAGCACGGAACGGGTGAGATTATGGGAGACCGATAGTACGGTTGTAGAGATAGCTTTTGAAGGAAGCAGAGTGAGGAAGTAAGGCACATCGGATTTCCGAGATGGTTCAACAGAATTCCAAATGGCGACACAGAACAGTAGCAGGGAATGAATAGTAATCCAGAGTCGGAGGGGTGGAGTGTGTGGCTGGGATATATGGCTGCAGAAGATGGCGCAAGTAAGATGGAGTGAGACCTTGGGGGACAATGATGAACATGCTTTGTGCAATGGAAGACTCAAGCCAAAATTGTTCTGGATTAACTGAAATTGGGAATGGTGGGGGGGGCGGGGGGTTAGAGGAGGGGAGACAGGGGTTGGAGGAGGGGAGATGGGGGGGGAGCGGTTGGAGGAGGGGAGACGGGGGTTGGAGGAGGGAAGACAGAGCAAGGCAAACATTTGGAAAATTGAGGTGATGATAGAAGGATTAAGGGAACATGTTACAGAGAAGGAAAAATACTGTTCTGGCGACAGACTGGATCTGGGGGTAAGGCGGTCAGCTCAGGTTCAAGGAGATCTTAAAGGTTAAAGGTTATGTGAAGGAATAAGCCATATTCAGAAAAATACACCATTCTATGAAAGAATTCTAGCCTTATTAAAACATGACAAACTAGGTCTGGAAATCTAGAAACCTGGCTATGAAAAGCTGTATTGTAAACAGCATACAGGCAATTGAGATAAGATAAGTTGTTGACACTGAATCAATAACCTTATTGAAACAGGAGGTTGGAAGCTCCTGAAGTCTGAAGCTTTGGAAAGGACACAATGGTACACCCTGTTAAGGTGTCCTAAATTACACTTCAGAAAGAAACACAGAAAATTAAGAAACATATGCCTTCGTAAAAATGACATCAAATGAAACACAGGAGACACGATTCTGTGTTGCAAACAGCTGAGGTAACTAAGAATTGCATAGATCACCCTGGTTGAGGCGTTTTAATTTACACGTCGTAAAAAGACCTTGGTAAGAATGACATCAAATAGATGCACCTGCTGTTACATCGTTTTTATGGTGAGCTTCGAACACCTAGGGTAGAGACATAATTCTTAATGCTACCAGCTGAACTGACTGTAAGAATAGCAGGGGGCAGCAGAAAAATGACGAGAGATAATTAGCTTACATCAGCAGAAAACTTCAAAGGACATACCACTGAAAAAGGATATAAATATTGAACTTTCAAATGGGATGATAGATTCGCTGTAAAGGGGCAAAGCGATTCTCAGGCTTCAGAGGCAAGCTCTGTAAGTCTACAACTCTTTGTACCTCGGGGATCAAGGTATTGTACTGTATTTGATTTTGGTGGATATCCTGGAATAAAGACTAAGAACTGTAAAAATGTAACAAAGTTAAGATTTGAGAATAAGGATTTCTGATAATAGAATTGTAAGATTTCTGTTTTTGGAACTCTTAATGTTGCGATTGAATCACCAATTGTAATTACATGTCGGTTCTTTAATAAATCTATATATTTTTAGAATTATCTCACATAATACTTCTGTATCAAACTCGCGAACTCAATCTCTGTACACTCTTTGGTGAGGAGTTGCAGAATTCTGAGGGAGTTTTCCGGACCCTCATAATATCCGGAACGTTACAGTCTAGCTAAACTTATTAAAAGTGCTATCTGGAGGACGGTAACATCTTCAGGTTGTTCCTTTCCTTTAGGGAGAGATAGTCTGGACCTTTAGACCCAATTAAGCGTCTTTAGGATTCGGCTACCTCAAACTTTAGTTGAAAGTGAACGCCTGGGGAATACGCCTGATCCGGGGTAGCCCTAAAGGGGCTAGGACTAGTAATTATCCCTTCAGTTACACATCACTCCCTAAAGGTGCCCAGCAAAACATGTACAATTTCAGTAGCTACTTCATTCAGTAATTGTAGGTGCAATCTGTCTGGACCTGGGCTTTCTTCAATGTCTTCAGTGAGTCCATCAGCTCTTTATTGATTATATTCATTTATCTCAGAATCTCATTAACTTCCCCTAGAAACGATACCCCAACAGTAAGGAGGCTGTCTGAGGGTTCCTCCATGAACACAGACATAAGGAATTCATTCTTTGATCACTTGGAGTCTGTCAGGAATTCTATTGTTTGCCTAACTGCTCTGAATATATTTATAAAGCGTTTCACAGTCTGTTTTATATTCCTAGCAATCCTGATTTCATTGTCTATTTAGGCTCTCACCAGTTTCTTAGCCTCCCTAATCTTATACTCATCCCTGTCCTCTAGTCTATGGTGCTTTTATGCTTATGAAAGGCTTTTTTTGCCCACATCGATCTCCATGTTTCTTTACTTCACTTCTTTCCAAGTGGTACATATAGTTGCTTTGCATTGACAATAGGTAATTCCTGAAAAGTGTTCCACTTTTCCTCTGTACTCTTCGTTCATTCTACCCAACACTACCACCCCCCGCCAGCTCATTTGCCATTCCCTCAAAATCTGCCATCCAAAAATTGAGCGTCTGTATAGTATTCCTCTCCTTCTCTTGCGTAAGCCTGACACTAAACTTTGCCATAATGTGATCACTATTTCCATGAAGCTCTCTCACTGGAACCTTCTCCAGCATTGCTTGGTTATTACACAGTATCCAGTCAGAAATTGCCTCTTCCTTGCAGGTTCCTTCATTATTTGGGTCATGCAACAGTCCATTACCACGTCAAAAATGTTTTTTCTCCCGTTACTCCCAATATAGTCCTCCCAATTTATCGCTAGTATGCTGAAGTCTCCCATAACAATTTTTGTTCATTCCCCCATGAGAGTATACATTTTCAGGTCTAATATCAGTTCCTGACCTGGTGGCCTATAACAGATTCCAATCATTAGTTTCTTCCTCTTATTATCAATTGACTTGATCCATAGAACATAAGAACATAAGACGTAGGAGCAGGAGTAGGTCATTTGGCCCTTCGAGCCTGCTCCGCTGATCTGATCTTGGCCTCAACTCCACTTCCCTGCCCGCTCCCCATAACCCTTAACTCCCTTATCATTCAAAAATCTGTCTATCTCCACCTTAAATATATTCAATGACCCAGCCTCCACAGCTCTCTGGGGAAGAGAATTCCAAAGATTCACTACCCTCTGAGAGAAGAAATTCCTCCGAATTTCCGATTTAAAAGGGTGGCCCCCGTATTCTGAAATTATGCCCCCTAGTTCTAGATTCCCCCACGAGGGGAAACATCCTCTCTGCATCTACCCTGTCAAGCCCCTTCAGAATCTTATATGTTTCAACAGGATCCCCTCTCATTCTTCTAAACTCCAATGAGTATAGGCCCAAACTGCTCAACCTTTCTTCATAAGACAACCCCTTCATCTCCAGAATCAACCTCGTGAACCTTCTCTGAACTGCCTCCAATGCAAGTATATCCTTCCTTAAATAAGGAGACCAAAACTGTATGCAGTACTCCAGGTGTGGTCTCACCAACGCCCTGTACAGTTGTAACAGGACTTCCCTACTTTTATACTCCATTCCCTTTGCAATAAAGGCCCACATTCCATTTGCCTTCCTAATTACTTGCTGTACCTGCATGCTAACTTTTTGTGATTCATGTACAAGGACCCCCAGATCCTTCTGTACCTCAGCATTTTGTAATCTCTCTCCATTTAAATAATAATTTGCGTTTTTATTTTTCCTACCAAAGTGGATAACCTCGCATTTTCTCCACATTTTGCCAGATTTTTGCCCACTCACTTAGCCTATCTACATCCCTTTGGAGATTCTTTGCATCCTCCACACAATTTGCTTTCCCACCTATCTTTGTATCATCAACAAATGTGGCTACATTACACTCAGTCCCTTCATCCAAGTCATTAATATAGATTGTAAATAGTTGAGGCCCAGCACTGATCCCTGCGGCACCCCACTAGTTACAGTTTGCCAACCTGAAAATGACCCATTTATCCCGACTCTGTTTCCTGTTAGTTAGCCAATCCTCTATCCATGCTAATATATTACCCCAACCCTGTGAGCTCTTATCTTGTGTAGTAACCTTTTATGTGGCACCTTATCGAATGCCTTCTGGAAATCCAAATACACGACATCTACTGCTTCCCCTTTATCCACCCTGCTCGTTACATCCTCAAAGAATTCCAGCAAATTTGTCAAACATGATTTCCCTTTCATAAAACCATGCTGACTCTGCTTGACTATATTATGATTTTCTAAATGTCCTGCTACCACTTCCTTAATGATGGACTCCAGCATTTTCTCAATGACAGATGTTAGGCTAACTGGTCGATAGTTGCCTGCTTTCTGTCTCCCTCCTTTCTTAAATAGGGGCGTTACATTTGCGGTTTTCCAGTCCGCTGGGACCTCTCCAGAATCTAGGGAATTTTGGTAGATTACAACCAATGCATCCACTATCTCTGCAGCCACCTCTTTTAAGACTCTAGGATGCAGGCCATCGGGTCCAGGGGACTTGTCTACCTTTAGTCCCATTAGTTTGCCGAGTACTTTCTCTCTAGTGACAGTGATTGTTTTAAGTTTCCCCCCACCCCAATAGCCCCTTGATTATCTATTATTGGGATGCTTTTAGTGTCTTCTACAATGAAGACCGATACAAAATATTTATTCAAAGTATCCGCCATTTCCCTGTTTCCCATTATTAATTCCCCAGACTCATCCTCTAGGGGACCAACGTTTACTTTAGCTACTCTCTTCCTATTTACAGGAAACTTTCGTTTATCCGGCACCCAAATATCCGGAATTCTCGCTTAACCGGCAAAAATCATCCTCCGAAAACTCCTCTCAAATAACCGGCAATGTTGCCGAGTCGCAGTCGAGTCTCCGCGAACGCCGAGTGCTCCGAAAAATCCTCTCAAATAACCGGCAATGTTGCCGATCCCGAGTCAGAGTCCGAGAACGCCGATTTAGTCAGTAGGGGTACTTTTCAAAAGTGCCACTACTCGGCCTCCTGGCACAAGTCCGAAACATTGCAGTAGCAGGAGTAGATTCTCCTGTGCTGCTTGGAGTCTCTTTGTTAAAAATAGCCTCGGTAGATATAACTCTCTGTTATCCGGTACTTTCGATAAACCGGCACCACGCCGGTCCCGTCGATGCCGGATAAACGAAAGTTTCCTGTATATACCTGTAGAAGCTCTTACTGTCTGTTTTTATATTTCTTGCTAGCTTACTCTCATAAGCTATCTTCTCTCTCTTTATCATTTTTTTAGTCGTCCTTTGCTGGTTTTTAAATATTTCCAAATCCTCTGGCCTTTCACTATTCTTCTCAACATTGTATGCTTTTGTTTTCAATTTGATACCATCCTTTACTTCCTTAGTTAGCCACAGATGGTTCATCCTTCTCTTAGAGTCTTTCTTTCTCACTGGAATATATCTTTGCTGAGAGTTATGAAATATCGCCTTAAATGTTTGCCACTGCTTTTCTACAGTCTTACCCTGTAATATATTTTCCCAGTCCACTTTAACCAAGTCTGCCTTCATACCTTTGTAATTACCTTTGTTTAAGTTCAGGACACTAGTTTGAGACCTAGCTTTCTCACCCTCAAACTGAATTTGAAATTCTACCATGCTATGATCACTCTTCCCAAGAGGATCCTTCACTTTGAGATCATTAATTAATCCAGCCTCATTACACATTACCAGATCTAAAATAGTCTGCTCCCTGGTTGGTTCCACAACGTATTGTTCCAAGAAACCATCCCGTATACACGCTAAGAACTCTTCCTCAAGTCTACCTTTGCCAATTTGCTTTGCCCAATCAATATGAAGATTTAAATCGCCCATGATTATCGCCGTACCTTTCTTACAAGCCTCTATTATTTCTTGATTTATTCTCTGTCCTACAGTGTGGCTACTGTTTGGGGGCCTGTAGAGCACTCCCACCAGTGACTTCTTACCCTTATTATTTCTTATCTCCACCCAAACTGATTCTACGTCTTGATCTTCTAGGCCAATATCATTTCTCATTACTGCACTGATCTCATCCCTTATTAACAGAGCTACACCACCTCCTTTTCCTTTCTGCCTATCCTTACGAAAAGGCAAATACCCCTGAATATTCAGTTCCCAGCATTGGTCACCTTGCAACCACGTCTCTGTAATGGCTATCAGATCATACCCATTTATTTCTATTTGTGCTGTCAACTCATCTATCTTGTTACAAATGCTGCCTGCGTTCAGATATAGAGCTTTTAATGTTGTCTTTTTACCATTTTTCCATACTCTGACCCCTCTTTCTGATGCACTCTTATGTGTATACGCTCTGTCCCTTCCTGTCACCCTCTGGTTATCATTACCCCATGCGCTACCCTGCACTTTTGCCTTCTCATTTTTCTTTGACTTTTTTAATTTCCGCTCAGCGTATCCCTCCCCCTCACTATTTAGTTTAAAGCCCTATAGTGCTTTGGCCTCATTTGTACCCTCATTCTGCATTACCATTTAGCCAAGTCTCTGTGATGCCCATAATTTCAATAGCTTCCTCGTTAGCATAGCATTTGAGATCTCTAATTTTACTCCTAAAACTTCTGGCATTTGGTTATATAATTTTGAAGGCTTCATTACCCCTTCACCTCAGCCCAACATGTCCTGTCGTGCCATTTTCCCTCTTTACAGTCACAGCCCTACACTACACCCTTGTTAGTTTTTACCATACCTAGACTGTCTTCCACTATTCCATTCTCTGCAGTGATTTCTGAGATCCCTACTCTCTCTTGTTCTAATATCCAATATTCTATCCGTGATAAAGCCTCTAATCACCCCTCCCCATTGTTGTCCTAGTTTAAATCCTCCCCACTGCTCTATTTAGTCTCTCAGCTAGGGAGAAGAAAGAAAGAGAAAGAGAGAGAGAGAGAAATATGCAAGAGGCAAGGGGCTGTTGCATTCTGACTTGCACCACAGATGCTGTTATGTTTCACATTTAATTGTGTCCCTATCCAGTGCTTTATGTACATCTTCACAACATTATAGCCTCTAATATAACATGCGCTGTTATGTCTCCCCCTGCTCTAAGAAAATATATAAAACCACCTCTGCAATGGTGCATTGATATTGCTGGACTACTTCTGAAGTGATTCTGCAATAGTGCATCAGGATCCCGGTGCTGTGGAACGGAACAAAAACAACTGCACATACACAAGGTTTCACAAGCACATAATTCACAACTTGTGTTTCTGGTTGCCTTACCTTCCCCGATGGCAGGGAAAGATATGTACAGATCAATGAATGTAAAACTGCTTGGCTGGCCTGTGGTGAGCTGAGCTGCTCCGAAACACATGACTACCTTTGCCTCTGCATTCAGTTCTGTTTCTGTTGCCGTTGGGGATGGACCTGCTTCTGGAGCTGTCTGTGTAGACCATCTCTTTTGATGCGATAGACCTTTTGGAGGTAGCAGCCTTGCCTTGTTTACTTCAGCTTGCCATCACACACCTGCACTATGACATTCTTATTCCCAAGCAGACTTGGCATTCTGAGAGACTGCAGTAAATGATGAAGTCTGTGCTTAACTTCATAAAGTGTAGTTTTAATTTAGATAAATAATTCAGATCTTCAGCTCCAAACTGGTTACATTTGTGAAATGATCCGGATGTTAAAATATTACAGTTTAAGTAATTATGGCATGGAAGCTATGGCACGAAAGAATAAAACTCACTGCATATTGGTAAATTAAAAAAAGTTTTGGAAAGCTGGATTGAGAAATGATGCTGAAGTAAGTTACTGAGTGAAGTAAAAGCGTAGTAGTAATTTCTGAGATTCATTTATGTCTAAATTAGGCTACACAATACCGTTAACACACAAGATGTTTCAGTACCTGGCCTTCAAGAATCCCCTGTATTTGAGTCAGCCAGTTCTGATCTTTCTGTAAAGCCTTGTTAGTTTCTTCTGTTTCCTACAGGTAAATAAAAGATAGCTTGATGTTAATTTTTTTTGTACTTTATTAAAATTGGTTATTCTTATTTGTTCAGTTCATAGTTACATAGAGTATACAACACAGAAACAGGCCATTCGGCCCAACTCGTCTGTGCTGGTGTTTATACTTCACACGAGTCTCCTCCCATTCCATCGATCTCATCTCAGCCTTACAGCATATCTTTCTATTCCCTTTTCCCTTATGCACTCGTCTAGTTTCATTTTGAAAGCATCTACACGATTTGTCTCAACTACTTCCTGTGGTAGCGAGTTCCACATTCTAACCACTCTGAGTAAAGAAATTTCTCCTTATTCCTCCACTGAATGTATCAGTAACCTTCCTGTATTTATATTGCACAAGGCTGCTGCTGAGGAGATCAGGTAGGTCTAGTGGGGGTTGTTAGAGATCGTGGAGGGGCGATCGCCGGAAGGGGTCCCAATTGTGTGGGGGGTGTCCGATGGCGGTCGGGGGGATCAGATGGCGGCTGCGGGGAGCAGATGGCGGTCTGTTGTTGGTCGGGGGGGGGTCTGATGTTGGTCGGGGGGGGGGGGGGGGGGGATCTGATGTTGGTCGGGAAGGGGGAGGGCTGTCCGATGGAGGTCGGGGTGGGGGGGTCCGATGGCGGTCAGGGGGGTGGAGATGGTGGTCGAGAGGGGTCCGATGGTTTTGGGGGGAGGGGGGAGCAGATGGCGGCCGTGGGGAGCAGATGGCGGTTGGGGAGGGGGTCTGATATTGGTCGGGGGGGGGGGGGGGGGTCTGATGTTGGTCAGGAGGGGGGAGGGCTGTCCGATGGAGGTCAGGGTGGGGGGGGTCTGATGGTGGTCGGGAGGGCTGTCCGATGGAGGTCGGGGTGGGGGGGTCTGATGGTGGTCGGGAGGGGGGAGGGCTGTCCGATGGAGGTCGGGGTGGGGGGGGTCTGATGGTGGTCGGGAGGGGGGAGGGCTGTCCGATGGAGGTCGGGGTGGGGGGGTCTGATGGTGGTCGGGAGGGGGGAGGGCTGTCCGATGGAGGTCAGGTTGGGGGGGGGTCTGATGGTGGTCGGGGTGGGGGGGGGGGGTCTGATGGTGGTCGGGAGGGGGGAGGGCTGTCCGATGGAGGTCGGGGTGGGGGGGGGGGGTCTGATGGTGGTCGGGAGGGGGGAGGGCTGTCCGATGGAGGTCGGGGTGGGGGGGTCTGATGGTGGTCGGGGGGGGGGCGGGGGTGGAGATGGTGGTCGGGAGGGGGGAGGGCTGTCCGATGGAGGTCGGGGTGGGGGGGGTCTGATGGTGGTCGGGAGGGGGGAGGGCTGTCCGATGGAGGTCGGAGTGGGGGGGGTCTGATGGTGGTCGGGGTGGGGGGGGGGGTCTGATGGTGGTCGGGAGGGGGGAGGACTGTCCGATGGAGGTCGGGGTGGGGGGGGTCTGATGGTGGTCGGGGGGGGGGGGGGGGCGGGGGTGGAGATGGTGGTCGGGAGGGGGGAGGGCCTGTCCGATGGAGGTCGGGGTGGGGGGGGTCTGATGGTGGTCGGGAGGGGGGAGGGCTGTCCGATGGAGGTCGGGGTGGAGATGGTGGTCGAGAGGGGTCCGATGGAGGTCGGGGTGGGGGGGGGGTCTGATGGTGGTCGGGAGGGGGGAGGGCCTGTCCGATGGAGGTCGGGGGGGGGAGGGCTGTCCGATGGAGGTCGGGGGGGGGGAGGGCTGTCCGATGGAGGTCGGGGTGGGGGGGTCTGATGGTGGTCGGGAGGGGGGAGGGCTGTCCGATGGAGGTCGGGGTGGGGGGGTCTGATGGTGGTCGGGGGGGCTGTCCGATGGAGGTCGGGGTGGGGGGGGTCTGATGGTGGTCGGTGGGGGGGGGGGGGGTGGAGATGGTGGTCGAGAGGGGTCCGATGGTTTTGGGGGGAGGGGGGAGCAGACAGATCCCTGGGGGTGGTGGAGGGGGGGCTCTTTACGAGGTAGCTTGTTGGGAGAAAACACTCCTGCTCCTCCTGGCCCACAAGCAGTGCTGTAAAGGCACTTACCTCATGGATTCAGCCCTACTCGCCTCCTTTCACTTGCTGGGTTTCCCGAGGCCTGGGAATCCTGGGCGGCGTGAGCTAAAAATAGGATGACTGTTAAATGAAGGCAGACAGCCTCATTATAATATTTAAATGACCAAACCGCCACCCGCGAGCGTATTTGTCGCACGCCCATCGTCCCGGCTCCATTAAAACTGGAAGTGGACGGGTTTGAGGCGGTTTGGGTTCCTTGTTTCAGTTTTTTTGCATTTTAAACCTCTGACACGACCCCAACCCACCTGTTTTTGGCAGTTAAGATTCAGCCCATTCTTTCCACATCTACCTTGTCCAACCCATTCATAATTTTGAAGACCTCTATCAGGTCAACTCTAAGTCTCCTCTTTTATAAAGAAAAAAGCCCCCATCTGTTCAATCTTTCCCAGTAGCTGTAATCTCCCAGTTCTGGTACCATCTGTGTAAAGGATTTAAAGTAGAAAATGATGAAACTTGAATTACGCACCTGAAAAGCTGAAATTGTATTACAATAAAAGAAAGTCACTACAGGAAATGAAACAAGAAAAATGTGCTCACTTTTACCCTGGGAAAATGTGCTCACATTAAGCCTACTGCTACAAAATCAAGGATATTATACAGCACATCACAGGAGTTAGTTCAACAGTGCAAAAGACCCATCAAGACACTTATGCCTCTGGTGCTGTTTTACAGGAGACTCTTATTAAAAAAAAAGGAGTTTTTCCCCTTCTCTTGTCTTAGGTCTTGCTGTGGCACAGATGGTCAAGAGTGCTTATGCATTCATAATGTTCCGTCTGCTCTTCACAGAGCAAGGGGAACCCAGCGCTCTACAAGGTACATCTAAAGAACACTACCTACCACAGCACAAACATAATCAGCATTTCAATCAGACACCAAGAGATTCAGCAGTTCAATCAGACACTACCAGATGCACACATCCATGAAGAAAAGCCCCGTAAGGTTGAGAGAAGGAACAGGGTGAGACACAGAGCATTAGTGATGAAGGGATAGCGATATTGGAGAAGAACACAAGAATATAAGAAATAGGAGCAGGAATAGGCCATACGGCCCCTCAAGCTTGCTCCGCAATTCACAGATCTTCGCCCTCAACTCCACTTTCCCGCCTGATCCCCATATCCCTTGATTCCCTTACATAACACCCGATTATGGCGTTAATGGGTGGTGATAAACCACCCAATTTCAAACCCGATATAAATGCAGCAAGACTTCCTTACTCTTGCAATAAAGGCCAAAGGATATTAATGAGGAGCCAGCGGGTAACCAGGCAGAGGAGCAGCATGTTTCTCACACACGGTATGTGGGTGTATACATAACAGTGGAAGGTGATATGGTTAGATTGAACCAGCGATTGTCTGAACTTCAAACTGCCATCCAGCACATAGCAACACCAGTGGAATATGCAGTGGCAACCTCACCAAAATAGGCCATAAACAGCAAATCAACAACAAAACACCTTGGCCTAGAAATTGGGTGGTTTATCGCCACCCGTTAACGCCATAATCGGATGAAAAAATGACGGCCGCCTTTCTTCCACCAACTGGCAGTGAGTCCCATGGCCAATAGCAGCGATCGCAAAAATCATTAAAATGAAGCAGATCGTGACGTCAGTGAGTATGCAATGCTCTCTTGACCCCCGATCTGCAAGTTCCTGCGCCACTTACTGGCATGCCTTAACTACAACGAACTGAGCAAGTGTTGACAAGCAGAAAGAGGCTCCAGCAGCAGTATTTAAAGGGATCAGCAGCAATCACTTGCACCTGACATATTTCTGCAGTTTGACTGGCTCTGTGCAACTTTCTGCAACACCAGCAGCTTTATTAACTTCTTTCAAGGTTCCAAGGTAAAGGGAGTGTTGGTACGCCTTCATTATTATTTAAAGGCTTTTGCTCACAACACTTGCTCACAGACGTGGGGGCTGTACTGGCAGTCCACCTCACGCTCAAGGGAGTGGAGGCAGCGAAGACGAGAAGATGCGCGCAGAGGGAGGAACAGGAGGGCTCTCAACAGGAGGCTTTACCCACCTAGGGTGTTCCGAGAGCCCTTCTCTTACATCCATTTAAGTGAGGAGCAGTGTATTAGGAGGCTACGTTTCACCAAGGGGGTGGTCACAGAACTCTGCGGCCTCCTGCAACCAGACCTGCAGCCTGAGAGCAGGGCGAACACAATCTCCCAGTGGCAATCGAGGTCACCGTGGCCCTCAATTTCTTCGCCAGCCGATCCTTCCAGTCTGCAGCAGGAGATATAGCTAACATCTCAAAGTTCGCCGTCCATAGCTGCATCCGGGAGGTCACAGAGGCTCTCTACACCAGGAGAAGGGTCTACGTTGTCTTCCCTCTGAGCAGAGAAAAGCAAGACGAGCGCGCATGTGGCATTGCCAGGATAGCGGGCTTCCCCATGGTGCAGGGCGCCATCGACTGCACACGCGTGGCTTTGCAGGCGCCACATAATAATCCTGAGATCTTCCTTAACCACAAAGGCTATCACTCAATTAATGTGCTGTTGGACCACGCCCAGAGATTTCTGATAGTCAATGCCCGCTATCCTAGCAGCAACCATGATGCCTTCATCCGGCGCCAGTCTGGTGTGCCAGCAATCTTCCAGCCACCAGAGCAAACTCGAGGGTGGCTGCTTGGAGATAAGAGCTATTCGCTGTCCACCTGGCTCATGACTCCCCTCTGCAACCCCATCACTCCTGCCCAGCACTCACATAATGAGAGCCATGCTTCCACCAGGAACATCACTGAGCAGATCATCGGGCTACTGAAGCAACGGTTCCGCTGCGTTGACTGCGCGGGAGGAGTCCACCAGTACTCGCCGGAGCGGGTGTCCCATTTCGTGGTGGTCTGCTGTACGCTTCACAACCTGGCCGTCATGAGGGCGCAGCCCTTGCCACCAGGGATTGAGGGAGAGGAGGAGGAGGAGGAGGAGGAGGAGGACGAGGACGATTGCTCACCACACCCCATCATATCATCCTTCTGTCACAGAATATCACAGCGTCCTCCTGGGCACAAAGCTGAAATGAGAGACACCACAAAAAAATTCCAAACAAAATGAATAAATTTATCACCACACATATTTACAGCAAGGATATTAAATAATCATCCTTGTGCAATCCCTGTGCCTTTCATTCGTGTGTCTTTCCCTGCTCTAGTGCTCCCGCAATGTGTTCCCCCAGTGGCTGCAGCATGGCTGGTGGAAGGCTGCTGAGTTTCCATGGGGGGGGACTTCAGATGGCCTTGCAAGACGATCTCGAGCAGCTCTTGCCCAGCTGCAGACTGGACCACCTCGGCATGGGCGGCAGCTGCCTCGGCTGGCTGGCTGACAGGCAGCGGCAAGGGCAATGGCGGAGTGGCCGTGGTGGGAATAGGAATGCTGTCATCCTGAGAGAGAACAGCAGGGTCCAGATCCACTGGCCCACTGTCACTCCCCCAGGGTGGCACCTCAACATCCCTAGCAACCTGTTGGAGCACAGATTGCTGGGCTGGTGCGACATCCTGCAAGACCCGGTCGACAGTGGTAAACCCAGCCACGATGGCAGCAGTCAGAGCTTGGGTGGCATTAAGCTGAGACTGCATGAGAGTGGTCTGTGCTTCCGCTGCAGCACTAAGATGTTGGGTCGCTTCCATCTGTGCTGCAACGGCAGATGCGACATCGTCCACCACACGCACCATCACGTCTGGGTCGACACGGTCTTTTCGGGAGTCTTCCATCATTTCCAGCCTGGAAATCTTGGGCTCCAAGTTCTGCGTAGAGCCTCGTGCAATGTTGGAGGCGGACCCCTCCCCGCTCCTTGACATGGCAGGCTTGCCATTGCACCTATCAGTTCGTGTGCATGCCCATCACCCTTCTTCTGAAGGCCGCCCCATCGAGGTCCTCATCTGAGTCCTGTGCAGCAGAACTCTCGTGTGAACTTGTCCTCCAGGGAGCTGGCCCCCAAGCTACTCTTTCCCCCGGCCTTGCTGCAGCCCACTTGTGCTCGGTGCCTCACCCTGTGCAGATCCCGCTACTACTTTAGCCTCTAAAGTACGCGTAGTGCCAGTTTCTGAGCTTGTGTCTGCAAGTGACAGATGCAATGACGCAGTGTCATCTTCTTCTCCCCCCTCACTCTCTTGCATCACCTTGGGGACAGCTTGGTCCAGTGCTTGTTGTTGATTATCTGAAAGCAGAAAGGCACAAGAGTCGGGTTATGGTGAGGGGAGAGCGGGGGTGGAGGAAGCCAGATATGCATGCATACAGCATCAGTAACTTGAAAGTAAGAAGAGATTGTTGGATGAGGAGGAAGTGGGAAGTGAGAAGAAGGATTAGGAATGACCATACCGTTATTGTCCCCAAGGGCTTCAACCTCGCTGGTTGCCACGGCCTCTACATTCTGCCGCCCAATGATCTGCAGCACTCTCTCCTCCAACAGGCTGAGGCCTGCCCCACCTGTCTGTTGCTGCTCCCTCCAGTTGTGAGTCACCTTGGCCTGCAAGACAGAGAGAAGTGTGAGAGTGAGTGTGATGCAATGTGTTTGGTGCGATGTGCCTTCCATAGTTGAATAGCTGTCAGTGTGTGCAAGGTGTGAGATGTGGGTGTGAATGTTGCAGCAGTGGTAAGGTTGTGAGGGTGAAATGAAACTATGATTGTGAGGTGTGAGTGGTGATAGGTAGAGATTGTTGGTAGGTGAGAGCTGGGGTATGGTGCATTGAGCAGTGTGTGAGGCTTGTGGTGCAACTGGTGGGATCTGGCATTTCCTAAAGCCTTCACTCACCTTGACCACCCGTGTGAGGTCACTAAACTTCTTTCGGCACTGGATGGCAGACCTTCGAACCACAGTGCTGGCCGTCACACGTGCGGCTATCTCCTGCCACATCGTTCAGGAGGTGTATGGAAAGGGTTTCCTTCCAGTCTGTGTGAAGAGGACAGCCCGCCTCCTCTCTACGGCCACAACCAGTGCCTCCAGAGCTGCATCCAAAACTCTCTTGGCTCTCTCCTTTTGAGGATGCTCTGCCATGGCTTTGGAGCTCTTTACTCTTCCTTCGTCTTCTTCTTGTGGCAGCTGCAGTTGGAGGTGCCTTGACAATGAGGTGCTGTAGCATCAATGCACCTCCTCTTTAAGTAGTGAAAAAAGCCTGTGCCACATATGACTGGGAATTATTGGTCCACCTGTTGAGCGAATTGCCAATGAGCAGCAGTTTTAGCGTTGAAATCATGACTATAATCATGTTAATGAGGAGTGAGCACGAATTTTTCGTGCTACCGAGACTATTTTGAGGTGGCGCAGCTTAACATCGTTAGGCCTTAACACTGCCCGTTTCGTGGCTATATACAATTTCTAGGCCCTTGTATTTATATAGCGCCTTTAACATAGTAAAACGGCCCAAGGCGTTTCACAGGAGCATTACCAAACAAAATTTGACACCGAGCCACATAAGCACATAACCAAAAGCTTGATCAAAGAGGTAGGTTTTAAGGAGCCGTGGCTCAGTGGGTATTAGCATTCTCGCCTTTGAGTCAGAAGATCATGGGTTCAAGTCCCACTCCAGAGACTTGAGCACATAATCTAGGCTGACACTTCAGTGCAACACTGAGGGAATAAATCAAGGCCGGCTGCCCTCTTAGGTGGACGTAAAAGATCCCACGGCTCTATTCGAAGAAGAGCAGGGCAGTTCTCCCCAGTGTCCCGGCTGATATTTATCACTCAACTAACATCACTAAAACAGATGATCTGGTCATCATTATCTCATTGCTCTTTGTGGGATCTTGCTGTGCACAAATTGGCTGCATGTTTCCTACATTACAACAGTGACTACACTTCAAAAGTACTTCGTTAGCTATAAAGTGCATTGGGACATCTTGGGATTGTGAAAGGCACTGTATAAATGCAAGTCTTTCCTTTATTTATATTTTTGGTTGTTCCTACTCCCTCCTAGGAATGTTTTTGGTATTCCTAGGTAATTCAAAGATGAAAAGTGTACAAAGCACATACATTCTTATGAAGAATAATAAAATTAAAGCAGTCGCCAGTAATTGATCCATCCTCATCTTCCTTGATGGAAGACAGCACTTGAGACACTGTGGAATAAAGACGTTCATAAAAAGACTGACATCCAGAACAAATATGACAGCTATTATTCTGCCAAGATCCCATGCTCTGCTGCCAGAGCAGGACATCAAACTGAACTGTTCACTGGCTGAGAAACAAAAACAAAGGTTCTGTGAAGGACTAATCCTGTGAATGCCCTAGCTGGGACCACCCTAAGAGGATCTGCTAACCTGCCATTTGTCAAGATTTTTGAGAGCTTGTATGAGATATTTGTAGGCACACAAGTATTGTAGCTGAAAGGTTACAATTAAATAGTGTGAGATAAGCAAATCGTAAACAACAAAATGTTAGCTGCAATTCCTCAAAATGACCTCAAATTCAACACTTATAAAACACATTTATTTACTGGATGCAAATTTGAACTGATCTTTTCATTAACACTACTATTCTCAATCATAAGAAAATTTACTTGTCTTGAAGGAAACTTCTTAAATCACTATTTTCCTCCATTGTTTATTCACTTGTTCATAACACTTATTTTACCTCAATGAAAACTAGAATACATGTGCACGAATATTTCTTACTGCTTCATCCTCGAGATCTAATAGATCTTCCAGGTCACTTTGTGAAATATTAAGGATAGACGCTGCCACAGACTGGGCTCTGTTGATAGACTCTTTTGAAAGACCTTCACGGTTTATCTGTTTCATCTTTGTTCTTTTCAATCGGGTTCTTCTGCTTTGAACTTCTCTGCACAGCTCTCTGGCTAGGGCCTGTCACAAAGAAACAAGCCATTATTTTCAACACCTGAATGCGCAAATCTGAGTGATTTGAAGATCAACAACAACCTGCATTTATATAGAGCCTTTAGAAACAAACATCCCAAGGTGCTTCACAGAGGCCTAAGGAAAAAAAATGGAGGCTGAGCTAAAGGAGGAGATACTAGGAGGGGTGACCAAAAGCTTGGTCAAAGAGGTGTGTTTTAAGGAGGGTCTTAAAGGAAGGAGAGGGAGGTGGAGAGGCGGAGGGGTTTCGGGAGGGAATTCCAGAGTGTGGGGCCTAGGTGAGAGTGGGGAGATTGTGGAACTCGCTACCACAAGGGCTATTTGAGGTGAATAGCATAGATGCATTTAAGGGAAAACTAGATAAATACATGGGGGAGAAAGAATAGAAGGTTATGTCGATAGGGTGAGATGAAGTAAATAGAGTGGGAGGAAGCTCGTGTGGAGAATAAACGCCAGCATAGACCTCAGCAGAAAAGTAGGAGTGCTTCTTCACTTTTATTATATTGCTACTCAATGTCCCGTGGCATTGCTCACGAGGAGTCACTCCCAAGTTTCCTCTTTGGGAGAGGTTATGGGATAACTGGACCAGCACACAGAGACATAATTCAGTTCTCATTTCATAGTCATGTATTCTGTCCTTATGTTTGTGTTTCCATTATAAATTCCTGGGTTCACAAATTTCATGAAAATTGCCCATGTAAACTTGTCATGCTGGGCTGGATTTTACCAGCCCTGAGGAGGCGGAACTGCTGGGAAATTCAAAAAGAATGGAAGCGGGTCCTGAACCTACTTCCAACCAATCTTCCCGGGAGTCGGGTCCCCGATTTGCATATGGACCCGACTCCTAGCGGCGGGAAGAGGATTATAGCCACTTAACTGCCTGTTAACAGGTAGTTAACAGGCAGTTAAGAGGCGTTTTCCAATTTTTAGACTTCTGCTGCAGGCTTCCCGACGTTGGGGAACCCTGCCAGGGTAAGTGAGGCGTACTGTGGGTCTGTTGTACTGTTGGTGTACAGATGACAGCTGCAGAAGTGGTGTGAAGGATGCAATGGGACACTGGTGAGTATCAGAGGTAAGGTAATGTTGGGAAAGTCATTTTTAATGTGTTTAGATTTTTCTGTAGGTGACAAGCTTTGAAGTGTTTGTGTGGCCTCACCTAAATGGGAGAAGTGACAGATCGCTTCTGTACCCTCATCTGCAGTTGCCATCTGTTTCATCCTAAGAAGTCATTGGAGAGTCTGGGTGCAAGGGCTCACCTTTGTACAGTGATTGTCAGTGTCTGACAGCACCTCAATGCTGTCAAACTCTGTCAAATCATGTCAAAAATTTATGGTTCATGTGCCTTTAAGAAAACCGGCAGATGAAGCATCATCAACTGACGTCATCTGACACCGGCTTTCCCTCAATTGGCCAGCAAACCTGAAGGGCGGGCTTAACAAGGCCAATCAGGGGAAAATAGCGTCTGTGCGTCAGACGTCGCTGGGGGTGGGACTAGAACCCGGAAGGCAGCAGTCCCACCCCCAACTCATCTTGGTGAGTAAAATCCAGCCCGCTGTAGTTAGACACTCCTGACAAGGAGGGGAGATTGGAAAGAGGAGGGGGAGGATAGGGCAAGGAAGGAGGAGGGGGCAAGGAAGGAAGCGGGGGCAAGGAAAGAGGAGGGGGCAAGGAAAGAGGAGGGGGCAAGGAAAGAGGAGGGGGCAAGGAAAGAGGAGGGGGCAAGGAAAGAGGATGGGGCAAGGACGGAGGAGGGGCAAGGACGGAGGAGGGGCAAGGACGGAGGAGGGGCAAGGACGGAGGAAAGGCAAGGAAGGAGGATGGGGCAAGGAAGGAGGATGGGGCAAGGAAGGAGGAAGGGCAAAGAAGGAGGAATGGGAAAGGAGGAGTAGGGAGGGAACGGGGGAGTGAGGGAGATGACAAGGGGGCAGTGAGAGAAAGGGAGAGGTGAAAAGGGAAGGGATAGCAGGAAGGGGAGAGGAGGAATGAAAGGGAGAAGGGGAATAGGAATGAAAGGGAGAAGGGGAATAGGAATGGGAGAGATGGGGTCGGGCGAGTAAACGAGGGACAGGGAGAGGGAAGGAGCGAGGAGGAGGGAAGAAGGGCAGAAGGAAGAAAGATGACGTGGAAGGAAGTGAGGGGTAGCAAGAGAGAGAAGGGTGGAAGAAAGGAGTCGGAAGGTAGTGGAGTAGGGTGAGGAAGAAAAAGGGAAAGGGCAATGGAGAGGAAGAGAAAGGAAGAGGGGAAGGGGAAGAGTGAGAGGAGAGAAAGGGAGAGGGGTAAGAGGAAGAAGGGATGTAAGAGGGGAAGAAGAAGGGGAAGAGGAAGATTCAGTCTTTGCGGCATAAAGAGCACTGTTGGTGGTGACAAGCAGCTTTGTGAAGCAGGCGACTACCAAGCTGCTGGGGAAATTTGGTCTTTGAAGGGGAATAGGAAGCACTGCAACAAAAGGCCCTAAAATGGGCAGTGGGCTAGGTGGCTACCGGACAGAGCAACCTGTGAGAAAGGCCACAGGTGGGCAGCGCAGTACAAGAAGCCATAACATTGTGGGGAACGAAGTACAACTGGTGAGAATGCCAACTGGAGGTGCAGTGTCTGCGGAGAATGGGCCCACTGCCAACTGGAGAAAATGCACACGGATGCAAGACCTTTAAATATATTATAGGCAGATATTGATGTTAGCATTATCAATACATTTTTCTTTATATTTGCACCATCACTCATTTTACTTCTTAATTTCTGCAAAATGTTATTTAAAAAACTCAGGCAATCAACGAATAAAAATCAGGGAAAAATATCTCCTAAAAATGGGCAAGTTCCAGAACAACTAAGAAAGTTAGATTAGCTGAAAATAAGGAGCGAATTAATAAAAATTTACGTCTTCATCTCTAATATCACCATCGCCATCTGAGAGGGTATGCTATTAGTGTCACTCTGAACATAACTGCTTGAACGCGGGAAATAGACCCAATATAATTCCACTCCGATGCTCTCCATGTGGGAGACTTGTTGCCTCTAGATGGTATATACTGACAATCATACAGCTGAGATTGGGAACTCAGCATGTAGAAGCTCACAGTTGTGAATGCTGCGTCCGATCACTAGTGCTGAAACGCAGTGCGTCACTGTGCTGCTCACTAATCACTTCCTTTTATTTACAGTATACTCCTGATGATTCAGTCATTTTTTGCTCAATTTGAATTTAAATTATCCAGTAATTCAAATTAAACAAATGCATTAAAGTAGCACAGCAGTCCTTTTAAGCACAATTCCAATTATCCTGTAATTTGAATTTAGCAACTTTGAATGCACTTCAATTGCACCCTCAGTTTTTTTACATAGGTTTGTCGATTTATTCTGATCACTGGGCCCAATCTCTGCTGCTACAGTATTGTCGTGACAGGCCAGCCAGCAGTGGTCCCCAATGTTTCATTAAGTATTCAACTTACACTTTTAAAGCAGTAGCATTAATACTTTTGAAGAATGGTACTATTAGGCAAATTGAGAATAATGATTAGCTTTAAAGTGAAACTGAATGGCAATAGACAGTCCACACCCCATTAGATGGGTGGGTGGGCAGAAACTTTTCCAAATTAACAATACGGATTGGCAAACTATGGGATACTTATGTGCAAGACGCATGAAAGTAAATGTGAAAATGCTTTACCGTTGAAACTTTACTGCCAATTCGTCCTCTTAAACAATCTGTTAAATTGCAGGAACCATGGAGGAAAATTTGCATAGCGCCTTCAGTGTTAAAGAATGTGCCAATGCAATTCACATATACGTGTAAGGAACGCAGTGCCAAGCCAGGGAGGGAGAGGTGAGAAGAGGTTACTAAAGGTTGAAGAGATGTGTTTAAAACAGATTATTAGGCTCTACTGCCAATGGTGGAGTGGAGGGAATAGTCTAAAGTTTAATTACAATTTTGGTCATGGATCAAGCTCATTCATGGTTTGCAAGTTGTCAAATACTACAGCTTGTAATTACTGCACCCCATAATTTACATAAAAGACATACATGCTGCAACATCTGGAAAAGGTGCGTCAGGACTGGAGCAATATGCTAAACACTGTTCTCATTAGGTGGAACCGGCACATATTTTTAAGCATGTGTGAACTGCACAGAACTACAACAATTTCAACAGCCTACAGTGCATTAGCCCTGTTTCTTTGTCTTACTTTATTGATTGATGTAATAATTTTTTCCAAGAGATACTGCAATAACTATAATTAAAATCTGACCACATTGTATTCATACATTGGTCTGTGGAGAGTTCACAGGGAGAGGATATTCCCGGAGCAAACAGCTTTCTTATTCTTGAATTGCTCACTCGGCTTAATGACAGTTGCCCCAAAGCAACTTAAACCTGGCACTTGACAGCAACTTCCACTCTTGACAACCTTGTCTAATAACTCTAATAAAGTTTTGACCAGAGGGCATGTTTAGACTACTGAAGTTTAATACTGTGCTAAGGATAACAGTGGCATCTAAATGCTGGTCTGCCTTCCCAAAAGAATGCACAGTAATGCCAACAATTAATCTTAATTATCATTTGTTATTAATGATTTATAATTATGTGAGTTCACATTGTTAGTATGATAAAGCAGCTACACTGCAATACTAGGACTCTATGTATATATAAGCAACTCTTTAACACAATGAAAAGCACTCTCGATACCTGTCAGTGTTTCTGCAGAAGGGCCTTGAGCATCCTTTTCATCAGTTTCATACTCTGACACCTGAAAGTGCAATTCGAACGACAGACTCGTATTTGTGATAATGAATAATTTTTTTAAGGTTATCTGAAGATTTAAAAGATCTGTAGAGATTCAGCCAGAGCTGGTGAAGGATATATCATTCATTGGTATATGCTGATCCATACTGAGATGCCATTGGAACGCTATAGCAAATCGGTTACAAAATACGTCAATTCTTTTTCAAAAGGTCACCCTTTAAATTCAGAAGAACACAATGGCCCAGAAATTCGTCCGAATACAGGAGAGTACGCACTGTGTACTCACCCATATTCGGTCCCGAAGTGCCGGTTTCCTGCATGCACTGCGCATGCGCGGGAAACCGGCACTTCCGATATTGCGAAGGGGGCGGTTCCTAAGTGAACCGCGTGCGCACTACAGGCTGTGCGCACGCAGCACACTTAGGTTTTTTTTCAGGTTTGAACGCGAAGGTAAGTGTTGAAGATTTTACACATGAAGAAAGGAGGCGTAAGACCCCCTTTTAACAAGGTAAGTAGTTAATTAAGTATTATTTTAAATTTTTTTCAACAGGTTTATCTTTTTTAGAGACTTTAAAGAAAGGTAAGTTTATTTTTATAACTTTTAAAAAGAATTTAAATTTTTTCAAAAATTTAAATTTTTGTTTAAAGTGGTTAATTTATTTAACTATAGTTATTTTATTAATGTGATTTTTTTTTAAATTTAATTGAGGTTTAGCTGTTCTTTTGGGGGCAAGTTGTATTCATACCTTTGACAGCTCTTCCTGTCAAAACTATGAATGAAAGATGGTGTGCTGCCATTGGCTCTAACTGGCCCACGTGATCCCAGAGGTCGCATCGAACTAACTGCACCTCTGGGACACGCACACACTGCGCGCCGGCACCAGGGAGAGGCCCAGGAACTGAAGTTCGTGTGGGCCAAAACCATAAAGGTAGGCGCGGAGTGCGATATCGCGGGGGATCCTTACCCCCGCGGCAACCATCGAACTCCAATTTCTGGGCCAATGATCTAAATAACATTGTCTTTCAATCAACATAATTATTTTTGAGGAACGTAAAGAATATACAAGGCTGCGAAAAGTCTAGTTGAGCCTTGGACAGTAGGCGGATGGGGGATAGAATGGATGGTGGGGGATGGAATGGAGTACAGAGGGTACGGAGTTTGCGGCGGGGACCAAAGACAATGTCTAGCTGGAGGAAACTGAGGCACATCCAAGATTGGATGTCAAACAAGCAGTCTGACAACACAGAGGCAGTAGAGGGGTCAAAAAAGATGGAGAGGGCGAGCTGGGTATCACTAGCGTATATGTGGAAGCTGATCCCATATCTGCGGATGATATCGTCGAGGGGCAGCATGTAGATGATGAAAAGGAGCTGGCCAAGGGTAGATCCTTGGGGGACTCCAGAGGTAACCATGTGGAGCAGGAAGAAAACCATTGCTGTAGATAGTCTGCGTACGATCAGATAGATGAGAGTGGAACCAAGCGAGGGCAGTTCCGCAATGGAGAAGTGCTGGGGAAATCTGGTGTGGTTAATTGTGTCAAAGGCTGTAGAGAGGTTGAGGAGGATGAGGAAATGAATGCATCAAAGTCAGAGTAACAGAGGATGTCATCTGTGACATTGGTTAGGGCCGTTTCGGTGCCGTGGCAAGGGCAGAAACCTGCTTAAGAGAGATTCAAACAGGGAGTTGCGGGAAAGATGGGCACGGATTTGGGAGGCCAGGCCAGGCCAGGTAAGGTAAAGAGAATCAGCTACATTTTCTAAGAATGCACAGTACTAAGTATGTTCATCACTTCCCCGCCAGTTTGTTGAAGTGCATTTGTGGTTCATTATCAATGCCCAGGAAGTAGCACGGTGTCCTTTATACCTCCAGTCTTCACTTGGAATTATACCTTCACTCGCTTCCTTACATACACTTACCCTATATGTACTTGCTTGTTACAGTCACTTGTCAGCATACCTATTATGGGCTGCATGCACGCACCTGGATTTTACTGCACCTCAGTTATTAAAGTTAATTTGGCCCTTTTGCATCTCTTGTTCTAAGATAAGGCATCCAGTAACAGCCAGAAAGACAAGGGAGTGATACAGATTGTGGACAGAGGCTATGGGGGGGTGGGGGGGGGGGTCAGAGATGGAGCAGAGACAGCTGAGGTTCCCTCCCTCCATAACTTTCAGTGAATCATATCATGCAACCATGATCAACGTTGGCATGGCTGCATTTAGTGTCTCATGTCACTCCTTCAACTGAAAGTGATATGAGTGAGCTGCACTCCTCATGAAGCTACTCTAACCTTTGTTCCTTCTCTGGATCAGCTGCAACATCAGGAACCAGGTCTTTTTTTTATTAATTCATGGGATGTGGACATCACTGGCAAGACCAGCATATATAGCCCATCCCTAACTGCCCTCGAGAAGGTGGTGGTGAGCTGCCTTCTTGAACCACTGCAGTCTGTGTGGTGAAGGTACTCCCACAGTGCTGTTAGAGAGGGAGTTCCAGGGTTTTGACCCAGCAACGATGAAGGAATGGTGATATATTTCCAAGTCAGCATGGTGTGTGACTTGGAGGGGAACTTGGAGGTGATGGTGTTCCCATGTCCTTCTAGGCGGTAGAGGTCAAGTGTTTGGGAGGTGCTGTCGAAGCCTTGGCGAGTTGCTGCAGTGCATCTTGTAGATGGTATACACTGCAGACACGGTGCACCAGGGGTGGAGGGAGTGAATGTTTAAGGTGGTGGATGGGGTGCCAATCAAGCGGGCTGCTTTGTCCTGGATGGTGTTGAGCTTCTTGAGTGTTGTTGGAGCTGCACTCATCCAAGCAAGTGGAGAGTATTCCATCATACACCTAACTGGAAATCTCCCACTGTATCTCTGGCAGGAGACTGGTGGAATCCGCGGTAAAAAGGCAGAGACCTGGTTTGTCGGATCCCCGCCTCCACTCCAGGAAGGTCAGCACTGGAGGGCACTGCTGGTAATGACGTTGCACTTGCATCAGTCAGGCCCATATGACTTTCTCTCCCTTATATAAAGCATTCTTTGCCACTGGAACTCCCAAACAAATTCTCATCCTCACTACTTTGTATGGCGCTATTAAATGACCGCGGCAACCAAGGATAAGGAAGGAAAAAAAGGCAGGAAAATATCCAACAAAATGAAAAAAATGGCAGGCTGCTCGACAAGATGTAATTAAAAATGATGGGGGGCGAAATGGGAAACAATAACCTCACTTTAGGAGAGCTGCTGGAACAAGCTTGGTTTCCCATTCCCGATGCATCTATTTTAAATGGGAAAGCTCCTCACCAGTGGTAGTGGCTAAAATCTGGTTATTCCTCTGCATTTGAATAATTTTTGAGACTCTGCCAGCCCTGCAAAGAAATCTTCCCACAGCCCAACATTCTTCACTGACAAAGCCGGTATAGCTTCATTCCTGCATGTGGGCCTCCCCAATTTCCAGGCTCACCCTGGTTCTCAGCAAGGTTCTGCTGCAGGCACACAGTCTATTATGGGATTTACCCCCCTTCCCTTTGTCCTACTAAAAATTATCCTCTGGGCAACTCCTCAGAATAATGGTCCAGAACTTGCAGTTCTGTTGACGGCGAACTGCAGCGTTCGCTGTCATTTCGCCGTTGAAACTGACTGCAACGTCAGGATTTAGTGCACGTGCAGCATAACGCAGAAATCCTGAAGTTGCAGTCTGTCATTGACTGCTCCTCCACAGTCTGCTTGTTGACGTCACAGCAGCTCGCGTTAGGGTATCCCCATTAACTTGTGTTGATTTCAATTACGGGTCGGAAAAGCCGAACTTCTAGCCACAGAGATCACGAGATCTTTGTGGGAAGCTTACTTCACGGCCATTGGCGAACGCCTTTGCTTTGCCGCTGACCGCAAATTACGGGCCATTATATTTTTAACAGCAAGACATTTTTAATGTACAAGCATTCTGAAAAGTGACAGCTTCTGCCTTCTACATACACCAGTATTACTGCAGAGAGGAGGAAACACACAGTGATATATTCCTGCCTTTGAAGATCTTTGTTTGAATATTGTGTTGTTGTAGACTTGACTTACTCTCCAACCTATGCTTAAAAGAGTACATACCCTGGTTACTCCCTAAGTTCTTTATCCTGCTCACGTGTGATTTCTATGTGTCATCATGTGTGTGGATAATTTTCAAATTCTAAGCGCTAGTAAAATCCGTTCATTATTGGGCCAGAAATTCGGCTGTTGTCGGGTGAGTACGCGCTGTGTACTCACCCGTAAGGCCACCTGAAGTGCCGGTTTCCTGCATGCACGGGAAACCGGAACTTCCGTTCCCCTGAAGGAAGGGGTTCAGAAGTCGAACGCGTGCGCGGGAGAGGCTGCGCGCACGCAGCGAACTTCGTTTTTTTTTCCAGGTTTCTCCGGGAAGGTAAGTATGGAGAAGTTGCACTTTTAAAAAGGAGGCGCAAGGCCTGTTTTTAAAAAGGTAAGTGGTTAATTAATTACAATTTAAACATTTTTTCAACAGGTTTATCTTTTTTACATACTTTAAAGAAAGGTACGTTTATTTATAGCACCGTTAAAAAGTATAATAAATTTTTTCAAAAATTTTCATTTTTGTTTAAAGTAGTTAATTTATTTAACTTATAGTTATTTTAAAAATGTGATTTTTTTTCCCCAATTTATTTGAAGTTTAAGTGTGGTTTTGGGGCCGATCTCTATTCATAGATTTGACAGGTCTTCCTGTCAAATCTATGAATGAAAATGCCCTGTTAGGATTGGCTCTCCATGGCCCACGTGATCTCTGGGGACGCTTTGAACTAACTGCGCCCCTGGGATACGTAAGCACTGCGCGCCGGCAGCTGCAGGAGGCCCAGGACCCGAAGTCCTCGCGGGCCCAAAGCACAACTGCAGGTGCGGTAGGCAAGTACGCGCGCGATGCTTGCACCCGCAGGAAGCCGGAAAACCGAATTTCTGGCCCATTATCTTTGATGGAAGCGTTGATCTTCATGCCTCTCTGCCCAGTTTCTGTTTTTCCAAACTCAGAATGTGTCAGATGATGCAGATTGTGCTTCTGTTTATTTGTTTTACATGTCCAAGTCCTATGAAAAATATCACAGGATTTCACTTTTTCCCTTGAATGCTATAGGCCCTCTTCAATTGCTAATCACAAGTTGCATGAGGGGCATTTCCTCAGGCTATAACCTCAGCTGTTGTGCGGTCTGCACAGGATTCCCTAGCAGGTCCAGAAGGAGCATCCGTGAAGGGGTGCAAGGCTAGCGTGGAGAGTCAGATGTCAGGCTCCAACTAGAGTTTCAGATATATGATTGCGCCCAGGCAATCTTTTCAAAGGCGTACGGCAAAGTGCCATTGCTTCATTCTGCAGGGCTGAATCTGATTTGCCTTAGATTTGAGCTTGATTAGTCCAATTTCACCACCTTCCCATGAAGAAATTGCTCTTTCACTGAGGTTTCCAATCTGGCATCTCTCTTAATGGCTTGGTTATTGAAAAGGAGAAAGGTTGCAGGCCACTACCCTCAGTAGTAAAACAGTTTCTAGGAAGCAACCTATAAACAATAGGCTGGGTGAGGATATGAAGCTACTTATAGACGAGGATGAGGACTTTAGAATTTTATGAGTTGTGGGAACAGGGAGCTACTGCTGGTCAGTGATGGGCAGGAGTGGTAGGCTGCTGCGATGGGCTGGACTGATGGGCTGGAGTAATGGGCAAGTAGGGCTTAGTGTGAGACACGATAAATGCAGAGAGATGGGGGAAAATGTTATAAGAGATTTGTTAATAAAAACACATAAATTAAAGGCATCTGGTATATGGGTTATGAAAAGGAGTGTCTTACATCATAGAGTTCATAGTAATATTACTTAAATTATATATTAAAAATGAAGCAGTTTTGGGCTTTAGGAATCTGTTTTATATTTACCCTATGGAAGCTCACCTTAGATGTCACAATAGTGGCCGAGCTCCAACGGCTCCCCATGATCGTGCAGTGTGACATTTACATGGGAAATACGTTAAATGTGGAGATACTCATTTATAATGGGAAAAAGGTTGACATGAAAAATACGACCAACAGGAAGTCAAGTGGCACATTCAGGAAGTGCATGCAGATACAAGTTTTTAAAACTGTTATAGATATAGATTAAAAAATAATACACAGGCAACCTCGCAATGAATGAATCAATATTAATGCCTGATGCTCCTGCATGTATCAGTTTGCTATATGAACTCATTGTTTTGTAAGAAACATTGTGAGTCTGCCACCATGTTATCATTTGCACTTACTTCCACTTCAGTAAGATGGAGAGGCTGGTACCGTTTTAAGTGTGGCTAAAACGTTGTGGCAGTGGTTACCCACAATCAAGCAGAGTATATTTGGTTTCAAAGACTAATGGCATTTTTTTAATAACTTAAAAAGATGGAAATGTGTGATTAATTATGCATAGTGGTATGAAAAGGAACATCTTAAATCAGAGAGATCATAGTAATATTGAGTTATATAATGGATCAGAGTAAGTAATACATTTTGAAATTTTAAATAAAATAGAATCAGATTTAGAACAAACTGCACTGATCAGTAGTAATATTTATTATTAGAGTTCATAATTTATAATCAATTTTACTAACTATGGATTTTATATGTAATAGATTTGGATCTGGAATGAATTATGAAGAAACAGGGATAACGTTGAAATGTGTATATCAGTGTTTTGCATGAAATAGAAATCTGTAATGAACTGATATATCAGGGAGTAGATGGAAGTTACACAGATACAAGTAATTATTACACAGAATATAGAAATTTAGTAATGCATTTCAGAGATTGGTGATGACAGATCAGGCTTAGCAATTAATGTACAATATATGCTGCAGAGTTGATTAGGCTACAGGGGTCATATTTAGTTAAGTACCGTAGAGACAGCACAAGTTACATTAATCTACAGCTAACTTAATGGACCCTACTGAGCTGATATGGTCAAACAGTAGTGTCGATGCTATCTTTTTAAAAATTCATTCTGGGGATATGGGCGTCGCTGGCAAGACCAGCATTTATTGCCCCTGAGAAGGTGGTTGTGAGCCTTCTTCTTAAACCGCTGCAATCAGTGAGGTGAAGGTGCTTCAATAGTGGAGGTAATTCTTCTAATATTAGCCCAAGGCATCTCACACCTTTAGTTGAATGGGTTTTAATTCTTCCAAGAGGTTTTCAACATGAAATCTGTAAACAAATATATCCCACAAACCTACTCAGTAATAGGTTTACTTTTCCTTTACTTTAATAGGAGCTTTTCCCAAAGAAGTCCAGGCATCAGATTGGAAGGGAGGAGTACTGGGAAAGAGCAGAGAGGTTGTCACTCCAAAACCTGGGGCTGGGAGGGAGAAGAGGCTGAGAGGGAGTTGGAGAGGGCCATTAGGAGGGAGCGGGGTTGAGAGCGTGTGGTGAGGTGGCGGAGCCTGAGTTTGGAGCTGATAATCAGTTCAAGACCTTAAGCTTGGGCATAGTTTGCACAGACCAATCAGCAATGTTAGAGGTTCACTAAAATATTATGATCATAGAATATTATAGACACAAGAGCATGGAAATTCCAGTAGAACAAGGGTGGAACTGCGCCCAGGGCTCTGTGCCCACATGACCCCCTCCCAAATCCTGTAGACGTAGTAGAGACAGGGTCCTGCGCCAATAGCAGTACTACAAGGGCACCCGCCCAGCAGAACTGGTGGGATGTTGGAGGGCTCCTTGGCGCTCCATGGGAGGGGCTCAGACACTGGTCTGGCCAAAGATTAAGACTTCTACAATTTTGTTGTGCAGCTCTCTCAATGGTGGGCCCCCAATTCTGATGGCAATCAATCTCACAGTGATAGATTGCTGATTGAATCGGTCATTGTCAGGCCTGTATGCAGTCCAGAGTGACAGGTATGCCTGCTTCCAGCCGGCGGATGTACCGTCGAGGTTCCACCTCGATTTAGGAGCAGAAGTTCTAGGCTAAGAATTTTAATACGATTGCGATAAATTCAGAAACAGAATTCAGTAAATCCTCACAAATTTTAAAAAGTTTCTGTTATAAAGAAGTTTAGTTTTGAAAGAGTTAATTACTTAAATTCATTCTTTGAGATCAATCCCGTAAACCTGCAACCATCTACTAAATGTCTGCGTCGACTGCGGGGGAGGAGGAGCCTTTCTTTCTTTCTCTCTCCCACAGAGCGGTCGGCAGCGGGGAAGGAGGGGCGGACCTGGTTGGAGCGGCAGAGGCCTGAGGTGAGTCATTAAAGGGAGGCCCGAGGCTCAGGTAGGCCTCAGACCAGCGTCGACAGCGGGGGAGGAGGAGCCTTTCTTTCTTTCTCTCTCCCACAGAGCGGTCGGCAGCGGGGAAGGAGGGGCGGACCTGGTTGGAGCGGCAGAGGCCTGAGGTGAGTCATTAAAGGGAGGCCCGAGGCTCAGGTAGGCCTCAGACCAGCGTCGACAGCGGGGGAGGAGGAGCCTTTCTTTCTTTCTCTCTCCCACAGAGCGGTCGGCAGCGGGGAAGGAGGGGCGGACCTGGTTGGAGCGGCAGAGGCCTGAGGTGAGTCATTAAACTCACCTACGTGGCCTTTTTCCCCAGCGGGGAAAGAGCTTCGCGGGCTTTTTCAAAGGCAGGGGGCGGGGCCAATTCATTGGTACCCGTATATAGGTGGAGCGGTTGCTAAACCCGAGACACTACACTAGTAGTGACTCCCACCCTCCCACCTCCTCTAACCTTTAGGGGTAGAGGGAATTTAAAAGGTAGGTTCGATTTTATATTTTGTTTTCAGGGACTTAACTCCTGGACCTAAGATAAATAATTTTAAATTTTAGTAATAAAGTAACATAAGGGTTAAGTCATGACAGGAAGTCTCGGACCCGTTTCATGCTCCTCCTGTGCCATGTGGGAAACCAGGGACACTTCCAGTGTCCCTGACAACTACGTGTGCGGGAAGTGTGTCCAGCTGCAGCTCCTGACAGCCCGCATGGCGGTGCTGGAGCTGCGGGTGGACTCACTCTGGAGCATGCACGATGCCGAGAACTCGGTGAATCGCTCATTTAGTGAGTTGTCCACACCGCAGGTAAAGGCTAGGACAGACAGTGAATGGGTGACCAAGAAGCAGGGCAATATCAGGAAGGTAGTGCAGGAGTCCCCTGTGGTCATCTCCCTCCAAAACAGGTATGCCGCTTTGGATACTGTTGGGGGAGATGGCCTACCAGGGGAAGGCACTAGCAGCCAGGTTCATGGCACCATGGCTGGCTCTGCTGCACAGCAGGGCGGGAAAAAGAGTGGTAGGGCTATAGTGATAGGGGACTCAATTGTAAGGGGAATAGACAGGAGTTTCTGTGGCCGCAACCGAGATTCCAGGATGGTATGTTGCCTCCCTGGTGCAAGGGTCAAGGATGTCTCGGAGCGGCTGCAGAACATTCTGAAGAGGGAGGGTGAACAGCCAGCTGTCGTGGTGCATGTAGGTACCAACGATATAGGTAAAAAGCGGGAAGAGGTCCTACAAGCAGAATTTAGGGAGCTAGGAGCTAAATTAAAAAGTAGGACCTCTAAGGTAGTAATCTCTGGATTGCTACCAGGGCCACGTGCTAATCAGAATAGAGAGAACAGGATAGTGAGATTGAATACGTGGCTTGAGCAGTGGTGCAGGAGGGAGGGATTCAAATTCCTGAGGCATTGGAACCAGTTCTGGGGGAAGTGGGACCTGTACAAAAGGGACGGTCTGCACTTGGGCAGGACTGGAACCGATGTCCTCGGGGTAATATTTGCTAAAGCAGTTCGGGAGGATTTAAACTAATATGGCAGGGGAATGGGAACCTATGTAGCGAAACAGGGGGAAGTAATATGCAGTCAGAAACAAATGTTAGAAGGGTGAGAAACAATAGGGGAAGGCCGAGTAAACAAAGGCAAGAAACACAAAGGGCCATACTAAATCATAAGTCTAAAAGGACAAAGGATGTTAATAAAACAAGCCTAAAGGCTCTGTGTCTTAATGCAAGGAGTATCCGTAATAAGGTGGATGAATTGACTGTGCAAATAGATGTTAACGGATACGATGTGATTGGGATTACAGAGACGTGGCTCCAGAACAATCAAGGCTGGGAACTGAACATCCAGGGGTATTCAACATTCAGAAAGGATAGAATAAAAGGAAAAGGGGGTGGGGTAGCATTGCTGGTTAAAGAGGAGATTAATGCAATAGCTAGGAAGGACATCAGCTTGGAGGATGTGGAATCAATATGGGTTGAGCTGCAGAACACCAAAGGGCAGAAAACGTTAGTGGGAGTTGTGTACAGACCTCCAAACAGCAGTAGTGAGGTGGGGGAGGGTATGAAACAGGAAATCAGAGGTGCGTGCAAAAAAGGCACGGCAGTTATCATGGGTGACTTTAATATGCATATAGATTGGGCTACTCAAACTGGAAGCAATACGGTGGAGGAGGATTTCCTGGAGTGTTTAAGGGATGGTTTCCTAAACCAATATGTTGAGGAACCAACTCGAGGGGAGGCCATCCTGGACTGGGTGTTGTGTAATGAGGAGGGACTAATCAGCAATCTTGTGGTACGAGGCCCCCTGGGGAAGAGTGACCATAGTATGGTGGAGTTCTACATTAGGATGGAGAAGGAAACAGTTAAGTCAGAGACCATGGTCCAGAACTTAAATAAGGGCAACTTTGAGGGTATGAGGCGTGAATTGGCGAGGTTAAATTGGCAAGCGATATTTAAGGGGCTATCAGTGGAAGGGCAATGGCAGACATTTAGAGATCGCATGGATGAACTACAACAATTGTACATCCCGGTCTGGCATAAAAATAAAAAAGGGAAGGTGGCTCAACCATGGCTAACAAGGGAAATCAGGGATAGTATTAAAACCAAGGAAGTTGCATACAAATTGGCCAGAAGTAGCAGCAAACCCGGGGACTGGGAGAACTTCAAAACTCAGCAGAGGAGGACGAAGGGTTTGATTAGGGCAGGGAAAATAAAATATGAAAGGAAGCTTGCAGAGAACATTAAAATGGACTGCAAAAGCTTCTATAAATATGTAAAAAGAAAGAGGTTAGTAAAAACAAACGTAGGTCCCCTGCAGTCGGAAACAGGGGAAGTCGTAATGGGGAACAAGGAAATGGCAGATCAATTGAACAAGTACTTTGGTTCGGTGTTTACTGTGGAGGACACACACAACCTGCCGGAAATAAAAGGGGTCAGAGGATCTGGTAAGAGGGAGGAGCTGAGGGAAATCCTTATTAGTCGGGAAAAGGTATTGGGGAAATTGATGGGACTGAAGGCTGAAAAATCCCCGGGGCCTGATGGTCTGCATCCCAGAGTACTTAAGGAGGTGGCCTTGGAAATAGTGGATGCATTGACGATCATTTTCCAACATTCCTTAGACTCTGGATCAGTTCCGATGGAGTGGAGGGTGGCCAATGTAACCCCTCTTTTTAAAAAAGGAGGGAGGGAGAAAGCAGGGAATTATAGACCGGTCAGCCTGACATCGGTCGTGGGTAAAATGATGGAAGCAATTATTAAAGATGTCATAACAGACCATTTGGAAAGTGGCGACATGATAGGTCCAAGTCAGCATGGATTTGTGAAAGGGAAATCATGCTTGACAAATCTTCTGGAATTTTTTGAGGATGTTTCCAATAGGGTGGACAGGGGGGAACCAGTAGATGTGGTGTATTTGGACTTTCAGAAGGCCTTCGACAAGGTCCCACACAAGAGATTGGTGAGCAAAGTTAAAGCACATGGGATTGGGGGTAATGTGTTGACGTGGATTGAGAACTGGTTGGCACACAGGAAACAAAGAGTAGGAGTAAATGGGTACTTTTCAGAATGGCAGGCAGTGACCAGCGGGGTACCGCAGGGTTCGGTGCTGGGACCCCAGCTGTTTACATTATATATTAATGATTTGGACGAAGGGATTAAATGTAATATCTCCAAATTTGCGGATGACACTAAATTGGGAGGCAGTGTGAACAATGAGGAGGATGCTAGGAGGCTACAGAGTGACTTGGACAGGTTGGGTGAATGGGCAAATGTATGGCAGATGAAGTACAATGTGGATAAATGTGAGGTTATCCACTTTGGTGGTAAAAATAGAGAGGCGGACTATTACCTGAATGGTGGCAGATTAGGGAAAGGGGACGTGCAACGAGACCTGGGCGTCATGGTACATCAGTCACTGAAGGTGGGAATGCAAGTGCAGCAGGCAGTCAAGAAAGCAAACGGAATGATGGCCTTCATAGCAAGGGGATTTGAGTACAGGAGTAGGGAGGTGATGCTACAGTTGTACAGGGCCTTGGTGAGGCCACACCTGGAGTATTGTGCGCAGTTTTGGTCTCCTAACTTAAGGAAGGACATTCTTGCTATTGAGGGAGTGCAGCGAAGGTTCACTAGATTGATTCCTGGGATGGCCGGACTGACATATCAAGAAAGATTGGGTCAACTGAACTTGTATCCTCTGGAGTTCAGAAGAATGAGGGGGGATCTTATAGAGACATTTAAAATCCTGACTGGTTTAGACAAATTAGATGCGGGCAGAATGTTCCCAATGGTAGGGAAAACTAGAACCAGGGGTCACAGTCTAAGGATTAAGGGGAAGCCATTTAGGACTGAGCTGAGGAGGAACTTCTTCACCCAGAGAGTGGTGAATCTATGGAATTCTCTTCCACAGAAGGTTGTTGAGGCCAGTTCGCTAAATATATTCAAAAGGGAGTTAGATATAACACTCACAACTAAGGGGATCAAGGGGTATGGCAAGAAAGCAGGAATGGGGTACTGAGGTAGCATGTTCAGCCATGAACGCATTGAATGGCGGTGCAGGCTCGAAGGACCGAATGGTCTACTCCTGTACCTATTTTCTATGTCTATGTCTATGTCTTGATATGTGTGAATCAATCCACTGTCACAACAGTGACCTCTGGCTCCATTTAGCTGCGCTCCTGTTATACTGAACTACACTTGTGCCCTGATCTGATATTCTATACCTCCTGCACAACGCACTTCGACCCATTACTGTAACTTGCTTAATTGATAATTATGAAGGCTTCAAGGTCAACACTGAATAACCTAGAAGCCGAATGTTCATGATAGTCTCAACATTAAATGATACAAGATTAGGCACGGTGATCACTTTGAAAAAAGATCATCCTTTTGCAAATCAATCTGCATATTCTGTTCAGAGCATTTATTCTCATTTTGAAAACGTGCATCAACTGGAAAACATTACTTTTACTTTTCCTTCCTTTACACATTCCATCTAATCTGGCATCACACATTCACTCAGGTGACGAGACGGGTATCTGACCCATTGATACAACTCTGGTTGCTGGAGGTACATAAGAGCAGCGGCAGTGATTCACCGGAATTCCAATCCTCCACGTGGAAAACTGCCCAGTCTTCACTGATGTATGCATGTTTAGAAAGTGAACTTGCAATGTGGAGAATGGTGGTGAATGTGTCAGCAGGTTCAATCACAGATTCACCAATGCTACCCCAGGGTACTTTTCAATGTACACTGACTGAAACTTTACTGATGGTATAATAGCATTGTTTTCACAAAGTAATAATGACATGCAGATGACGATGCATTGCAATGTTTTATCATTAATATAGAAGACCTAGTTACAAAGGCTTTTCTCACGAGAGAAAGCTTGATTGTGTAAAACAGCTGATTTGATCATCTATTTCTGTGATGAACTTCAAAATATTTCAGAATGCAGTACAAAATGTTATGAGATATTTTACACTGTCATAATCATCTTTCCCAGGGACAGTGACAATGACAGTAGTTCCTATAGAACAAATAATTTTTTTTAAATTCATTCATAGGAGGTGGGCATCGCTGGCAAGGCCAGCAATTATTGCCCATCCCTAATTGCCCTTGAGAAGGTGGTGGTGAGATGCCTTCTTGAACCGCTGCAGTCCGTGTGGTGAAGGTACTCCCACACAGTGCTGTTCGGGAGGGAGTTCCAGGATTTTGACCCGGCGACTATGAAGGGCGGTAGAAGTCACGGGTTTGGGAGGTGCTGTCGAAGAAGCCTTGGCAAGTTGCTGCAGTGCATTTTGTAGATGGTACACACTGCAGCCATGGTACGCCGGTGGTGGAGGGAAGTGAATGTTTAAGGTGGTGGATGGGGTGCCAATCAAGCGGGCTGCTTTGTCTTGGATGGTGTTGAGCTTCTTGAGTGTTGTTGGAGCTACACTCATCCAGACAAGTGGAGAGTATTCCATCACACTCCTGACTTGTGCTTTGTAGATGGTGGAAAGGCTTTGGGGGAAATCAGGGGGTGAGTCACTCACTGCAGAATACCGAGCCTCTGACCTGCTCTTGCAGCCACAGTATTTATGTGGCTGGTCCAGTTAAGCTTCTGGTCAATGGTGACCCCGAGGATTTTGATGGTGGGGGATTTGGCGATGGCAGTGCCATTGAATGTCAAGGGACGGTGGTTAGACTCTCTCTTGTTGGAAATGGTCATTGCCTGGCACTTGTGTGGCACGAATGTTACTTGCCATTTATCAGCCTAAGCCTGAAGGTCGTCCAGGTCTTGCTGCATGCAGGCACGGACTGCTTCATTATCTGAGGAGTTGTGAATGGTACTGAACACTGTGCATTTGACCTTATGATGGGGGGGTGGGGGGAAGGTCATTGATGAAGCAGCTGAAGATGGTTGGGCCTAGGACACTGCCCTGAGGAACTCCTGCAGCGATGTCCTGGGGCTGAGATGATTGGCCTCCAACAACCACAACCATCTTCCTTTGTGCTAGGTATGACTCCAGCCAGTGGAGAGTTTCCCCCCTGATTCCCATTGACTTCAGTTTTGCTGGGGCTCCTTGATGCCACACTCAGTCAAATGCTGCCTTGATGTCAAGGGCAGTCACTCTCACCTCACCTCTGGAATTCAGCTCTTTTGTCCATGTTCGGACCAAGGCTGCAATGAGGTCTGGAGTCGAGTGGTCCTGGCGGATCCCAAACTGAGCATCGGTGAGCAGGTTATTGGTGAGTAAGTGCCGCTTGATAGCACTGTCGACGACACCTTCCATCGCTTTGCTGATGATCGCGAGTAGACAGATGGGGCGGTAATTGGCTGGAGTGAATGTGTCCTGCTTTTTGTGGACAGGACATACGGGGAAATTTCGGGGGACAAGTGTGGATTAATTAAGAAAAGCCAGCATGGATTTGTTAAGGGAAAATCATGTTTAACTAACTTGATTAAGTTTTTTGATGAAGTAACAGAGAGGGTTGATGAGGGCAATGCAGTTGATGTGGTGTACATGGACTTCCAAAAGGCATTTGAAAAAGTGCCACATAATAGGCTTGCCAGCAAAGTTGAAACCTATGGAATAAAAGTGACAGTGGCAGCATGGATACGAAATTGGCTAAGTGATAGAGAGAGTAGTGGTGAACGGTTGTTTATCGGACTGGAGGAAGGTACACAGCGGTGTTCCCCAGGGGTCGGTACTAGGACCACTGCTTTTCTTGATATATATTAATGACTTGGATGTGGGTGTACAGGGCACAATTTCAAAATTTGCAGATGACACAAAACTTGGAAGTATAGTGAGCAGTGAGGAGGATAGTGATAGACTTCAAGAGGACATAGCCAGGCTGGTGGAATGGGCAGACACGTGGCAGATGAAATTTAACGCAGAAAAGTACAGTGATACATTTTGGTCGGAAGAACGAGGAGCGACAATATAAACTAAAGGGTACAATTCTCATGAACAGAGACCTGGGGGTATATGTGCACAAATCGTTGAAGGTGACAGGGCAGGTTGAGAAAGCGGTTAAAAACGCATACGGGGTTCTGCGCTTCATAAATAGAAGCATAGATGCAAAAGCCAGGAAGTTATGATGAACCTTATAAAACACTGGTTCGGCCTAAACTGGAGTATTGTGTCCAATTCTGGGTACCGCACTTTAGGAAGGATTTGAAGGCCTTGGAGAGGGTGTAGAAAAGATTTACAAGAATGGTTCCAGGGATGAGGGACTTCAGTTACATGGATAGACTGGAGAAGCTGGGGTTGTTCTCCTCAGAGCAGAGAAGATTGGGAGGAGATTTGATAGAGGTGTTCAAAAGCATGAGGGGTCTAGACAGAGTAGATAGAAAGAAACTGTTCCCATTGGCGGAAGGGTCAAGAACCAGAGAACACAGATTTAAGGTGATTGGCAGAAGAACCAAAGGTGACATGAAGAAAACTTTTTTACGCAGCGAGTGGTTAGGATCTGGAATGCACTGCCTGAAAGGGTGGTGGAGACAGATTCAATCGTGGCTTTCAAAAGGGAATTGGATAAGTACCTGAAGGAAAAAAATGTGTAGGGCTACGGGGAAAGGGTAGGGTATTGGGACTAGCTGAAGTGCTCTTGCAGAGAGCTGGCACGGGCTCGACAGGCCGAATGGCCTCCTTCTGTGCTGTAACCATGCTATGATTCTATTCTATGATTTTTCACATTGACAGGTAGATGCCAGTGTTGTAGCTGTACTGGAACAGCTTGGTTAGAGGGAGAGGCATGGCTATTTCTGGAGCACAAGTCTTCAGCACGACAGCCGGGATGTTGTCAGGGCCCATAGCCTTTGCTGTATCCAGTGTGCTCAGTCGTTTCTTCATATCACGTAGAGTGAATCGAATTGGCTGAAGACAGGCTTCTGTGATGGTGGGGACCTCAGGAGGAGGCTGAGATGCATCATCCACTTGGCACTTCTGGCCGAAGGTGGTTGCGAATGCTTCAGCCTTGTCTATTGCACTCACATGCTGGGCTCTGCCATCATTGAAAATGGGGATGTTTATCGAGCCTCCTCCTCCCATTAGTTGTTTAATTGTCCACCACCATTCACGACTGGATGTGGCAGCACTGTAGAGCTTTGATCTGATCCGCTGGTTGTGGGATCGCTTAGCTCTGTCTCTAGCATGCTGTTTCCGCTGTTTAGCATGTATGTAGTGCTGTGGTGTAGCTTCCCAAGGTTGGCACCTCATTTTTAGATACGCCTCGTGCTATTCCTGGCATGCTCTTCTGCACTCCTCATTGAACCAGGGTTGGTCCCCTGGCTTGATGGTAATGGCAGAGTGAGGGATACTCCGGGCCATGAGGTTACAGATTATGGTGGAATACAACTTGGCTGCTGCTGATGGCCCATAGCGCCTCATGGGTGCCCAGTTTTGAGCTGCTAGATCTGTTCTGAATCTATCCCATTTAGCACGGTGCTAGTCCCACTGATATAACAGCAGCACCATTGCTGCTATGTGAAGGCACTGGATGTGGAAACATATCAACCACACACTTTCACATTTTGAAGTCACACTCCAAAATGATCAATTCTCTCAACAATTGTGTAATGCACATTTCAAGTGTGAACATTCAGAGGAAAAGTTGCACTGCTGCCAATTAAAAACAAAATTGGCCACATCAATTTTAAACTGATAGCATTTCAAAATAACAGATGCGTTTTTAAATAAAGCCATGTGAATAGTCCAAATGCATGTACCTCCAGTGTTCAAAGCTGAAACCTGAACATCATATATTGAAATACTTATTATCCACATTTATAATAGGGGAAATCATCAAGTAGTTTCATTAAAGGGAAAGATTCTACTGAACTACCATGTGGCATTAAGAGCTGTATCTATGCATCGTTCTATCATTCTATATATTCCTTTGGTTGGGAATAATGGGAGAAATGCCAGACTTTAATTGAAATTTACAATCTGCTAACTAAGTCTAGGAATGTGCAGTTTAGAAATGTTTGATTCCTGAAAATGGAATTACTAATGGGAATGAGGAAAAACAGCCAATCACAGCGTGCTTGGAATATTGATCCTACATTAGTTTTCATGCATGTTCCGAGCTCTGTTCTACCCTGACCAGTAATTACCCATCCAGCCCATAGTCTGTTTCCTCCACCGTGTTTGCCTGCTGTAATTGGTAAATCCAGTACAAGAATCCAACATGATGAAGTAAACTGGCTTTGGGCCGGGATCGGGCTGAAATGTGTCGGGGCAGCAATTCTCGGCCTGGCTGCTTCACCCGAGTGCTGATCTCTCCCTCAAAAAGCTGTTGAGACTGGGGGTCAATTGAAAATTTCAAAACTGAGATTGTTAGATTTTGGTTGGGCAAGGGTGTTAAGAGATATGGAGCCACGGCGGGTGGGTGGAGTTAAGATACAGATCAGCTATGATGCAACAGAATGGCGGAACAGGCTCAAGGGGCCGAATGGCCTACTGCTGTTCCTATGTTCCTAGTATCATTCTGAAATGTACAGCAATGGAAATGAAAATGTCACGTGGGCACAGCAGAGAATACTGAGCAGGTGGCAGGTTAAATCACACTGTTGTGACAGCGTAAAATTTGCTTTATTTATTATCTAACTAAATTAGGAGGACAGAACAAAAACAGGCCTGAAGTCTGAAAACTTGCAATAATATCGCTATCTAATAATTAAAATTGTCTGCCAAATCATCATGTTCTGGTTTCAATTCCTATAAAACAATAATTAAACACTATTTCCCTCATACTTCCCAACTAGAGTGTCATGTACATCTGAACTTTCCTCACAAGACAACTAAATAAAAGCCCGTATTATTAGAATAGTCAACAATTATCAAGTAGAAAACAATTCTTAATCTTTACTCATATTCATTTGCATTTTGACCCAGTTTCATGAATCTGCTTCTTTACCTACAAAATAAGATATAACTGTAGCTTTGTGCAAACAGTCCCTAGTTTACATATTAACAAAGCAGACTGTCCCCAAACAGCAAGATCTAAGCCATCCAGTTCATTAATAGCCACCCAAGCCTATTATTCTGTTTATTACTTAATAGATATTCACTGCCACAATGCTGCCTTGTGTGCGCAGAGATTCAATTTGCCCAAATCCCAGGTGCAAAGTAATCCTGATGGAGATTAACTGAATTTATCTCAAATTTCTCCTGAAAAGCATCATAGTGATCTGATCTCTTGATGTTTATCATCTCATTTTGGTAATATGAAAGGTAGAAATACAGATATGCTCCAGCTAAGGGTGGCTCATTCTTTCTGGTTTCCTCTAACCAACCCGTCCCTACCTCTGGCCACAGCTGCATTCAGAAATCTTTAATGACTGCTAATACTGTTTGTTAAAAAGAACACATTAAGATTGAAACTGTAGTATTCAAGCTACGGGGACTGAAGGCTTGGAGCGCTGTTAAGAAGTCCCAGTCATGATCAATATTTGAGAAGATTAAACACTCCTGAGCATTAAGTCTATCCATCACAGATTTAATGCATTCATATAGATCACTTGCATGCATTTTTCTAAGATAAACTCAAGCAGCCGCTCTCTCTCCATATTCTACAAACGTATCAACTTTCTGTTTATTTTCAAGTGACAACTGAATTTGTAGAAGCAAGCTCTGGGATAACCTGAAGTATGCCTTCAAAACAAAAATAAAGATGAAGACTAGTCTAAAGCTGCTATGGTCTACTGGTAATGTCATTGAACTATACGTATGTCACTGATCTTTCTCTACCACAGTGAATGCAGGGGAATAATTGATGTGATTAAAAGTGTTTAGGGATGGATATTTTATTTTTTAAGACAAAAAACCATCAACATCTGTTGCTATAAAATGTCACAAATGAAATATTAGCTTTATACACAAGCCAATGCTTATGTATTGTGATCTTATAAAAGTATCCCCTTTAATTCAAATTACAAATTGTGTAATTTATGCTTTATATCTAAAGTATTTTATGGTCCATGTGAGCAACTCTGTTGACAATGTTGTGATACTAGAATTAAGTTAGGGGAATGTTGTAAAAAAAAACACATTAATTGTGGTAGTTGCAAAGAAACTGCAATTTGCTTTTTACTTACAATCTATTAAAATGGCTTTGTCTTGGTAACAATACTGTTGGGATAAAACTAAAAAAAATAACAGCTCTAAAAAAACAACAATGAGTGTTTGCTTTTACTTTGGTTCAACAAGTCCAAAATGTGGGTCTTCACAAAGTCCAGAGCCCGGTCACAATTCTACCAGAAACTCAAGACACATAGGTCTACTGCCTCATGACCCTCAAGGATTGGTTGCAGACTTAGCGCTACTTTTGCTTCACTACAGAACTATGGATCTGATGCCCAATCAGCACAAGGTCAGCATGAATTGAACTCCCCCACTAAACCACCAGGTATGACATCAACAATAGCAAAATACTGCGGATGCTGGAAATCCAAAATAACAACAGAAAACGCTGGAAAAACTCAGCAGGCCAGGCAGCATCCGTGGAGCGAGAAACAGAGTTAACGTTTCAGGTCGAAGACCTTTCGTCAGAACTGGAAAAAAGCAGGAAATGGAACAGATTTTAAAGCAGGTTTAGGGGCGGGGAAATGGGGGAGGGGATGAAAGAACAAAAGGGAAGGTCAGTGATAGGATAGAAAGCAGGAGAGATTGAGAGACACTGAGAGACATTCATCTCGTCTTGAATATCTCTTAATGTCTCTCAATCTCTCCTGCTTTCTATCCTATCACTGACCTTCCCTTTTGTTCTTTCATCCCCTCCCCCATTTCCCCACCCCTAAACCTGCTTTAAAATCTATTCCATTTCCTGCTTTTTTCCAGTTCTGACGAAAGGTATGACATCCATATCATTTTAAAAATTAATAAAAAATCCACCTAGCTGTGACACTGCGGCTCCAACCCAGGACGTAGCAAGTTATATTCTTTGATCAAGTTTAAATATTTTGAGACACCTTGGACAAAAAAACCCTAAAATGTTGCTTCAATTTAAAATTTTATTTTTAAATCAAACTATAATGTAAACATCCAAATTTTCTTTTTACTAACATCACAAGCTTACAAACAGTTCAGAAAAAATAACAAACCTTACCTTAACGAATGTAATGAATTCTTCCACTCTCCCATTACCAAGAGTCAGTTTCTTCTGCATGGCCTCCAGCGCCTGTTCACTCTGCATTGCCAGTCCATGCATCTGCTGCGATGCTGTTGTCTCCAGTTCTGTCATTGCAGATTCAGCTTCAATCACTTTGGTTTTGAGATCGTGCAGTTTCTGATTCTAAAATTGGTGGAAAGAAGTTTTAAAAGGTACACCAACAGTAAACAGTCAATGAAAATAAACTGATGAGATAATAGTACAGATGTGCACATAATGTGGACCTCACTAGATAAGGAACAAACATTTGTCTTCACAGATGCTTCCATGAGCAGAAACATTAAGAGCGTAAGAAGGTACGTTAAGATGATCCTCTTTTTGCTTTTCTCACCTGTTAATCAAGAGTTAACTGAATGAAATCGTGGCTTTTGAATGTGTATTTTGTGAGAATGTGATTTGGATAGCAAAAACAAAAAAGTAGCAGGAAATCACAACGCACTTGCACGAACAATCCTTTAATGCTTCCACAGCTGTTATTGAGTTATTTAATCACTACACCGCCAATAAGTTTGATACTCCAGCTGTGGAGTGAGCAATTGTTGGAGAAAATGTCTGAATGGCTGCAAAGGTGCTGACAATCTGAGATAGTGCAAGTGGTACTATGCATAGTAATATAGCGACATAAGCAGAGTTTGCATGGGGAGGACAATAGACCCCAAACACGCATACAAAGACAGGAAGTGTGACAGTGCACCACAGACAGGATCAATGTTGCCTCTGCCGGTTCTGGCAGGAGATCAGGAAGGAAAGTACATAGGTAACGTATGACTATTACTGCGCATGACACAAGAAGGAAATAAGCGGCTGCGAAAGAAATGTGCAAAAAAGTGAACTGACAGAAATGTTAACAAAGACGTGAAATGTTAACAAAGACGTGAAATAGCAAGGTTTGACAAATTACATTATGTATGTCATAATGGGAGAGAATCAAATGCAGGAAGGAATTACCATATGCCAGATTCCAATGGGGGAAGATTTCCTTTGTGCACTATAAAGAACACAGTTACGATTTTGTTACACCTAATGCACAGAGGAAATCATCTTTCTCTGCCACAAACCTACCCGTTCTTATGCTTAGAGGCAAAACTGATGCACTAAGCGGGTGCAATATGTAACAGGTGGTGGAATCCTAGACATTCATAGAATCTTACAGCAATGAAGTAGGCCATTCGCCTCCTATGCCAGCTCTTTGAAAGAGCTGTCCAATTAGTACCACTCCCCTGCTTTTTCTCCATAGCCCTGCAAAATTCACATTTTCAAGTATTTATCCATTTCCCTTTGGAAATTAATTTCATATATTTGAGTTGACTTGTTCCAGAGGGAGGGAGAATTTAAAAGGCTTTAGGACTGTGGAAATTGGAAGAGAGGGCAGAACTAGTGATTAGTACCATATTAATTATATGTTCTATTATTGCAACATATTCATATACACTGATTATGCACATTGTGACAATGCAGTACTCAAATGAATAGATACGTCATATACTCATATTCTACCATGGGCTTTGCTCAGAGATCAAGGAGAACCCAGTGGAGCGCCAGACGTACCCTAAAAAGCACCACCTTCTTCACTCCCATTTGCAACAGGTACCAGCACAGATATGCATAGGAAGATAGTAAAATGAGTAAGGATGACAGGGACAGTCATTAATCACAAGTTAAAGAAGGGGCTGCGGTGGTGATAAGATCCCATTGGGACAGGGGCACCACCCAGATCTCCTCCTCAGGTCCCGTGAACCCACACAAAACCCCTACATAGCGAGGCTAATCTCATTTAAAAAATATAGAATTATATTCTTATGGGGTTCCTGGACTCCTCCCACCCCCAATTCCAGTCAAGCCCACGTCTGCCCATCTGGAGGCCGATATTCCTCATCTCGCTCGGTCTACCGGCCTCTCGTTCTACGCTAAGCTCAAAGTAAGTGGGAAATGGCAACTCCCGGCATAGGGAGTCCCCACCCATGGTTTCCCCCGACATCATTTTCCCTGTACAGGGTGGGCTGAGGTTTCTCCCCTTACAAGACTGTCTGGAAAATCCTGGAGACAGCTGGGACCTGGCTTGACCAATGCCATTTCCCGGCGGGTTCCACCAGAGGTACGGCGGACCACCTCAGGAGATTGCCGGTCTTCTTGTGGTTTCAGGTTGGCATGTAACCTGAAGAAATAGAATGCAAGGCCTGTTTTGGTTTAGAAAGTCTTTCAATCAGCCTTTGCCTCACTGTAGAGAACAAAGCAACTTAAATCTGAGTATTTAACACATTTAAACTCAAATCTTTTTCAGTAATAACACAACAATCAGAGTTGACTCATATAACGATATAATTACATATTTACAAAGCAAGCAAGGTTTTACGGCAAAGGATTTCACTAAGTTATATTTCAGATTCCAAATTCATCACTGAATATACCTAAACTGCATCTTTAATAATCTTGTTCACAAATTTCACACTCAGCATCTTGGTGCAATGTCCTGATCTACCAGGCAAGAGGCGAACAAGTCTTACCTTTCTATCCAATTCTCCGGTGGTCTTACGGTGCATTTCCTCGTACACTGACCTCTCTTTTGTTGCTACATTAAGCCTTTGCTTTAGGGACTCTGCAAGTGTCTTTCTGGTAGAACCTTCTTCAGTCAGTGTCCTTACCTTCATAAAAATTAAACACATAACTCCACTAACATGTTTTAAAATATTCAAGCACCAGAATACTTGCATTTTCATCATCACAGAAATTATTGAGCACTAGTCATAAATGTCACTATTATAGGAAAGGGACAAATATAGGGACACGATAGATATTGCTTCAGGGCACGATGCCTGTGACAGGAAAAAGTGGCAAAAGTTGATTCACTGTGGCGCAACAAAGCTCAAAGCAAGTCGTACCCAGAAAAGAAGAGAGCCAATTGAAATGAAGGAAAGATCAGCCCTCGGGTCAGTCTGACACCCGCTGTGCTGAGTGCGGGAAAACATCGGGCTTTATAGTCAACTAAGCACTCACAACCTGTATTAATTGGAGATGAATCATAGGCTGTCGTGATTGACAAACCATGGACAAACTATCATCATGACATGCTGTAATATGGTTTTTAGTATCAAATAAAATCAATTTATAGTAGATTTGTTATACATTTGACATTAAATAAATCTGAAATTAGAACAGCATAGTTCTGAAAACCTGCAGATCTTTCATTCGGAGTGGTGAAGATGTGCATGTGGATAATCCCAAGCAGCTACATTGCAGGTATCTTGGAGTGGCACCTAACTGAAGTTTGCACATGGTTTATCGACTGTACAAGTAGAATGTCATGGTTTAATCACTGCAACATCTGCCTCAGTGTTAGGCTCAGGAGACACAAACTGGAGTAATAGTCGGACACAGAGAGTATCTGTCTGACATCAGTGAAATGTTAGATTTGTATGGAGCAGGGTTAAAAGGTAGTACCAAGCTAAATAGAATTCTGATACTACTTTGGTTAGAAATCTAGGATGTGGAGAAATCACAGTCAGATAGAATATCTATCATGCGGACATATATACTTCTAACTAAACCTAAATAGGGTAAGAGCAATATAGTCTTTCAGGACAGTAGCTTGTGAGGTGGCATGTATTAGCAATGATTATGAATTGTATCAATATTGAACTTGAGGTTCCGATGGGCTTCCCTGATCCCAATATGGATGCATACATCCTTCAGGTACAACACAGCTATCTAGTTTCCTAGCTGCACTGATTGAATGCTATGCAGGAGGGCGACTATGAAGTTCTCCTTCAAGATGAAAGCATTTATAGTTCTGAAGTGCAGAACCAGTCTAAAACATCCTTTTCTTATATTATATGTCTGAAGTGCTGGAAGTTTGCATTCCCTTCCTCTCCATCTATAGGCTGCTCCTCTCTGTGTACAGGGTATGCATCACAAAATGTAAGTTAAACAGACTTTAGTTGCTATGAAATTATATATTTTTAATAAGTACGGTAGGACTTTCTCCTCTAATCTTTACCCACCTCGTTTTCTCCCTTTGGTCTTGGGCTATAAATTTCCTGCAGTTGGGAGCTACCTCTTACCATGCCAGCAACTGGGAGATGAAGAGTAGCTTGGGGAAAACTGCTTCCAATCTTTCCTCACCTCTGATTAGAAGTGCTTGGCCTATATTTTGCACTTCTCCACAGAGATGTGGCGAAGATCAATAACTCAGAGGAGATGGGGAACTAAACCACATCAACCATCATGGTGAATGACTGTAGAAAAAAGTTTTTGAAATCTACAAGACTAGTTTTGAACTAGTATACTGCATCTTTGGGCAACGCAATCCCAATATCCAGTTGTTCAATCAAGAAGTGATGAGAACAATTACCTTTTTTTCCATATCCTCCAATAATCCCTTATATATTTTATCATTTTCCTGGTTGGCTTTCAGTTTTGATTTCAGATCTTCCACCAGTTGTCGCTTCATACTGATATCTCTCTCCATACGAACAATCCTGCAGAGAAATACAGCCAAAGGCTAAATCTAACTTACCATCTAAATACAAGTATTGTTCAGGTAACACTTACCAATAGTTTGCTGAAAAAATATCCAGATTGAAAAAATCAACTAATGACTATTCCAACTTGAGTATGTCATAATTTATGCAGAAAAGATATGCAAGTAAATGAATCATCTTGAGTGTAGCCTTTCTCATTTTATAAAGTTACTTATTTTCCACATACTAAGTGTATAGAAAACAAAATCAACAGCGTAAATCACATGGGGCGTTTGTCTCTTGCAAATGTTTTTTAGTCAAGGTGATGGAACTTCCTCTCTCCGTCTCCTACCCTCTCCCCACAGGTAGTATCCCAAAGTAGCGATCTTCAAGTCTTTTCAATCAGAGTAGAGCAACTGAGGAAGACAACACTAGAACCAAGTTTTAAAGGTGTATATATAAAAGTTGTTAAACCATGATACAACTGTACAATTGAAATGTGTACATTTATTTGTTTTATGAAAATGTTTACAACTGCTTTAAGAACATACAATAAAGATCCGATTTACAGCAAAATATGAAACCAAAAAAAGTAAGAGGAACTTTTATCCAGTTGGACACAGAGACCAGAAATATGTTAAAAAGACCAGAAATCTGGTATGCAGACGTCAACTGGTTTGAAGAGTATAACAACTTACATTTCTATAGCGCTCCTCACATGCAGAAAAATATCTCAGATTTTCACTGCGGGGTAGGGGGAAGTGAAGGAAAAGGGGAAACAAAAAGTTGGGGAGAGGAACAAAGGCAAGGTCAAGGAGAAAGGTTCCCAGTAGCCTATTGAAAGTGGGAAGGGAGGTGGCAAGGCAGAGGGATTTAGGGGGGACGGGGGGAAGAGACCCATCTTTTGTTTCTTTACTTGTCCCATGACCATCTCCTTTTGCCTTGTACAATCATACCTTTTGTCATTTAATCTCTCCTGCCTTCCACCCTATCACAGACCTTCCCTTTTGTTCTTTCCTCCCCTCACCCCTTTCCCTACCCCTGCACTTGCTTAAAATCTGTTCCATCTCTAACTTTTTCCAGTTCTGCTGAAAGGTCATCGACCTGAAACGTTAACTCTTTCTCTCTCCACAGATGCTGCCTGACCAGCTGAGTATTTCCAGCATTTTCTGTTCTTATTTCAGATTTCCAGCATCTGCAGTATTTTGCTTTTGTATGGATGAACTTTAAATGTTGGTGTTTGTTGAATAATGTTATTGTAGCTCTAATGCCAGAGATAAATCACCAAAATTAGCACTTTGTATTCTTGACAATTTTCTATTATGCTGATGTCTAAAGCTATAGTTAAATGAACAGGGGAACAACGTACCTATATTGGAATACAATGAGGACTAGGGACATTATAGTTTTGAATATTATGGCCCAGAAATACAATTGTGCCTGAGGATGGGTGCACAAGGGGTGTGGCATGTGCTGCGCGCACCTGTTCATGTAGGCACAAGAGCACAGGGTTCAGTCTTGCCTTTACAGCTGACTTACATCAACTCAGCGTTCCAGAGAGTGGGTCTCATAACAAAAGCAGACCTTACAGGTACAGAAAAGGTGGACACATAGTCGCCAAACAGATAGGTGTATTTTTAAAGGTTAGAACTACCTAAGGCTATCTTGTATGACGACAATCAGTACAGCCTTGGAGGTTTGAGCTGATTTGTTGACACTCTATAAGGATACTGCCTGTTCCAACAGAATCTGCAAACTGTCCCCAAAAGGGCAAACCCGCAACTAATCTGTATGGCGTGGATGAGCCCTTTAAATAGGGCTTCTGCAGCCTCCTTGCTGCATGTTCGCCCCATGATTTTCTGGGTGAGTTTATCAGAGAGAGTCAGGTGCTGGGAAAGACCAGTTTCCAAAAGGGTCCTACAACAAGTGTCGGGCCTTTATTTAAATATTAGAAAGAGCCTTTTAAATGCTTCTGGCACCTACCCTGGACATCCACGGAGGAGCCCGATCCAAGATAGCGGGCAGTGCACTTCGGGTGTGGAATGAGCAAGCACATGCTGCCCGCCATATTGGACCCTTCGGCGGCTGTCTTATAACTGTAAAATGGGCACAGCATGATCAAATTTCTAGATTAACTTTAATAAAGCACTCAAATGTCTCGGGCTTCATTTTCAACAATACAACAACTTGCATTTAGATAGCACCTTTAACTCGGTAAAACATCCCATGGCACTTCACAGGAGCGTTATCAAACAAAATTTGACACCGAGCCACATAAGGAGATACTAGGACAGATGACCAAAAGCTTGGTCAAAGAGGTAGGTTTTAAGGAGCGTCTTACAGGAGGAGAGGTAGAGAGGCGAAGAGGTTTAGGGAGGAACTTCCAGAGCTTAGGATCTAGGCAGCTGAAGGCACAGCCGCCAATGGTGGAGCGATGAAAATCGGGGATGTGCAAGAGGCCAGAATTAGAGGAGTGCAGAGATCTCGAAGGGTTGTAGGGCTGGAGAAGGTTACAGAGATAGGGAGGGGTGAGGCCATGGAGGAATTTTAAAACAAGGATTAGAATTTTAAAATTGAGGTGTTGCTGAACCAGAAGCCAATGTAGGTCAGCGAGCACAGGGGTGATGGGTGAACATGATTTGGTGTGAGTAAGGACACGGGCAGCAGAGTTTTGGATGAGCTCAAGTTTACGGTGGGTGGAAGATGGGAGGCCGGCCAGGAGAGTGTTGGAATAGTCAAGTCTATCTAATATCTACTAATACCATAATTACAAATGGCAATTCAAATGCTACATCTTAACTGTTTAGCTTTCACTTGTAAGTTCTCCAGGTTGTATATGATCCACAAAATTTGATCATAAAATACTTTATCCTGGTAATAAATTGTTGACTGACTTATTTTAGGTGGAGCAATGAAAACTTAATAATTTTAACTCAAAGGCAGCAATTTGCCAAAAATCCAGTATGTGGTTTTTATTCAATTTAAATATGTCTTTAATGGAAGTACGGCACCTTTTTCCAACAAATCTATTTTTAATGCAACATATAAATTTAATGCAAGCTTTTAAAAGAATATTTCCTCGCCATCTAACAAAGATTGCTGATTGTAAATGCTCGTGCACTATAAAAATGAGTCACGTGAAATGTACAGAGTTTACCTAATCACCATTTTATGGCTCAAGTTCTTTTTAAATTGGTGCTATCCCTTAAGGAAAGGAAATATATTTCATTAAGTTTTACAGTTTTTAATGTGTTCAAATATATAGTCCAATAAAACTCTTTGCCACAAGGGCCGTTAGTCAAAGAACTGGTCATAAATAGGATAAAGAGCAATCCCAGTCAATGTGGAATTAGCATTATGCAAATTAGGGACAGGTAGGATATGAAGATATCCCAAAATTCTATATTATTGAAAGTTGTAGTACCTGTACTAATATAATGTTGAGGTTGGCAGAGTCTCCATAGATAATACGTCATTGCAGATCAATTAGATCCCTCAAATCAATTCTGCAAGAACAAGTAAGCTATTTTTAAAATTGTGCGCTGCTCATACTTTCCATTAACGTATGGGTTGACACTGGCCATTCCCTTCTTCAACCTGGGTTCAAAACCAGCCCAGACTATTTTGATAAACACCGAATCTGACTGCTTGCTTTAAGAGTCTTTCACAAAACGAGCTCTGCAGCCTCAATACAGCTTCGAGGGGCAAGAATCCACAGCACAAAACTATCCCTAATTTGGCACTAATTGGCAATCTCATTCGGATAGCCTGCAGGGATGTCTGGCATGGGAAGCCGGTGTGCTCTTCTGATTACAGAACGTAGGGTGCTTTAGAACACCTAGCGATGTTTTGTTTGATTTAGAACGTAGGGTGCTTTAGAACACCTAGCTATGTTTTGTTTTTGATGCGGAGATGCCGGCGTTGGACTGGGGTGGACAAAAATGAGAAGTCGCACAACACCAGGTTATAGTCCAACAGTTTTAGTTAAAATTACAAGCTTTCGGAGCTGCTGCCCCTTCGTCAGGTAAAGGTACAGTGAGGGAATCTATTACACAGTATATATACACAGAGAGCAATTTGTCTGCAGAGATACAATCTGTTAGGGAGGCATTACATCAAAGACACATCAGAGTACAGCTAAGACAATGAGGTGGGTCACAGGGGGTCCAACGTGTCAAATGCTGCCGTCTGCAGTTGAACTTTTAACTTTTTTTTTGTTTTTTGGGGGTTTTTTTTGTGTTTTTTTTTAAAAAACTGGAAAGACAGACAACGATGTCGAGTCACGTTCTGTAGCGTGACATGAACCCGAGATCCCTATTGAGGCCGTCCAGTCGGGGAACACTTCAGCAGTCAAGGACATTCAGCCTCGGATCTGCGAGTTAGCGTTCTCCAAGGCGGCCTTCGAGACACACGACAACGCAAAATCATCGAGCAGAAACTGATAGCCAAGTTCCGCACCCATGAGGACGGCCTCAATAGGGATCTCGGGTTCATGTCACGCTACAGAACGTGACTCGACATCGTTGTCTGTCTTTCCAGTTTTTTAAAAAAAAACACAAAAAAAACCCCCAAAAAACAAAAAAAAAGTTAAAAGCTCAACTGCAGACGGCAGCATTTGACACGTTGGACCCCCTGTGACCCACCTCATTGTCTTTGCTGTACTCTGATGTGTCTTTGATGTAATGCCTCCCTAACAGATTGTATCTCTGCAGACAAATTGCTCTCTGTGTATATATACTGTGTAATAGATTCCCTCACTGTACCTTTACCTGACGAAGGGGCAGCAGCTCCGAAAGCTCGTAATTTTAAATAAAACTGTTGGACTATAACCTGGTGTTGTGCGACTTCTCATTTATGTTTTGTTTGAGTTAGAACGTAGGGTGCTTTAGAACACCGAGCTATGTTTTGTTTGATTTAGAACGCAGGGTACTTTAGAACACCTAGCTATGTTTTGCTGGCTCGAGGTCCCTGAACTGAACACTGCTCCATTCTCGAGCTTAAGCTTCCCTCATGATGACCACTGTGATTCACAAAGAAATGATTTAAAAGTATAATAAGCTTCAGACAAATTATTTTAATATCACATCCTCTTGATAAATTCAACATTTTGATTATCCATTGTGATTTAAGTCTTAGGGGATGAAAATGAAATTAAACTTTCCTAATGAATGCAATACATTGATAAGCATCTCAACCAAGGAACTTAAGTAGAGAAATTATAGATTATTGTTCAAAATGGAGAATTAAGGGCCAAGAGTGCAATGTGAAAATGGTGAAGAAAACTGCAAAAAGCTTACAAGAATTTGATTTAATGAACTTTAAAAGATAAATCGCTACTAGATTAACATGATGAATCGTGAGGAAATCAACCAATAAAGCGTGAGTTGAAGTGATGCAAATGAATTGCACCAATGATAGGCAAAAGCACCGAGGTATGATTCAAGAATGATACCACATATATGCATTACTAGTTAGGGAAATCAAAGGACATAGACCATAGACGCAAATATGTAAACGATCAACGGGATGGTGTGCCTATATGTGAATCCATTTGGATGATGGCCTTCTCATTTGTATCTGAGCTTCCGGCCCCATATCCACTCCATCACCAAGACCGCCTACTTCCACCTCCATAATATCATCTGTCTCTACCCCGCCTCAGCTCATCTGCTGCTGAAACCCTCATCGATACCTTTGTTACCTCCAGACTCGACTATTCCAATGATCTCCTGGGCTCCCTCCAATCTTCCACCCTCCATAAACTTGAGCTCATCCAAAACTCTGCTGCCCATATCCTAACTCGCACCAAGTCCTGTTCACCCATCAACCCTGTGCTCGCTGACTTACATTAGCTCCTGGTCCACCAACGCCTCGATTTTAAGATTTCCATCTTTGTGTTGAAATCCCTCCAGGGCCTCGCCCCTCTCTATCTCAGTAACCTCCTCCAGCCCGACAAACCTCTGAGAACTCTGCCTTCCTATAACTCTGGCATCTTGCACATCCCCCACTTCCTTCACCCCACCATTGGCAGCTGTGCCGTCAACTGCGGCAGCAGCGGGAGCGGTGGACCTGCGAGGGAGCAGCGGCTGTGGGAGAAAATAAAGGTCGGTGATTTTCAGGCCCAGTCGAGCAGCGGCAGCAGCGGAAGAATTCGAGAGTGACGTCACACTACAGAAAGTGACGCCGGCGCAGGGGAAGAAGCTGACTGGTGAGTAGTGGGTGAGTGCTTTTTTTCTCTTCAATTTTAAGTTTATTTCTTTTAAGGTAGTTCATAGTTAAGGTAGCGCGGGAGAGCGAGAATCCGAGAGTTTAAATTTGAGTTAAGAGTTTTTTAATTAAAAGTATGGCGGGGGACCTCAGTCCCTGTGCGTTGCACGGCCTGCAGTATGTGGGAATTCCTAGACGCTTCTTGCAGTCAGGATGACCACATGTGCAAAGTGCCAACGGTTTGGCCAACTTGAGATCCGGTTTTCGGAGCTCAAGCTTCAGCTGGAGGCACTGCGGTGTATCCGCGAGGCTGAGAGTTACGTGGATAGCACGTTTTTAGACGTGGTCACCCCGCAGCTTAAGAAAGTGCAGTCAGAGAGGGAATGGGTGACCACCAGTCAGAAGAAGAGGTGCAGGCAGGTAGTCAGGAAAGCCCCAGAGTGCATCTCACTCAACAACTATTTTTCTGTGTTGGAAAACGGTGAAAGTGACGGTTCCTCTGGGGAGTGCAGCCAGAGCCAAGTTCACGGCACTGTAGGTGGCTCAGCTGCACAAGGGGGGAGGAGTAAGAGTGGAAGGGCAATAGTGGTAGGAGACTCAATAGTGAGGGGTGCAGACAGGCGTTTCTGCGGCCGCAGACGTGACTCCAGGATGGTATGTTGCCTCCCTGGTGCCAGGATCAAGGATGTCACTGAACGGCTGCAGGGCATTCTGAAGGGGGAGGGCGAACAGTCAGAGGTCGTGGTTCACATTGGTACCAACGACATAGGTAGAAAGAGGGATGAGGTCCTGCAACAAGAATTTAGGGAGCTAGGTAGCAGATTAAAAAGCAGGACCTAAAAGGTTGTAATCTCTGGATTACTCCCGGTGCCACGTGCTAGTGACTATAGGAATAGGAGGATAGAGCAGATGAATGCGTGGCTAAAGAGTTGGTGCAGGAGGGAGGGCTTTAGTTTCCTGGATCACTGGGTCTGTTTCTGGGGAAGGTGGGACCTGTACAAGTCGGACGGGTTGCACCTGAACCGGAATGGGACCAACATCCTTGCGGAGAGGTTTGCGAGTGCTATTGGGGGGGGTTTAAACTAACTTGGCAGGGGGATGGGATACGGAGTGGAGCTATAGTAGGGGGTGATGCACAGCCAAATATAGAGGAAAAAACAAGTCAGTCTGGAAGGCAGAGCAAATATGTAACGGCACAAGGGAGTATGGCAAGGCTGGATGGCATTTATTTTAATGCAAGGAGTCTTACGAGTAAGGCAGATGAATTGAAGGTGTTGATGAACACATGGGAGTATGATATTGTTGCTATCACAGGGACATGGTTGAGGGAGGGGCAGCTCAATATTCCGGGGTATTGAATCTTCAGGCGAGACAGAGGTGGGTGTAAAAGAGGAGGGGGTGTTGCAATATTAATCAAGGAGTCAATTACTGCAGTAAGGAGGGATGATATCTTAGCAGGTTCCTCTAATGAGACCATATGGGTAGAACTTAAAAACAAAAAGGGGGCAATCACTTTGCTGCGAGTGTACTATAGGACCACAAAGAGTCAGGGGGTGATAGAAGAACAGATATGTAGGCAAATCTCAGAGAAATGTAGAAATAATAGGGTAATAATAGTAGGGAATTTCAACTTCCCCAATATTAACTGGGATAGTCAGAGTGTGAAAGGCTTAGAGGGTGCGGAATTCTTAAAGGGCATCCAGGAGAGATTTTTGAGCCAGCATGGAGAAAGTCCTACAAGAGAGGGGGCGGTACTGGACCTAATTCTAGGGAATGTAGCCGGGCAAGTGGTAGAAGTGTCAATAGGAGAGCATTTTGGTGACAGTGACCATAATTCGGTGAGATTTAAGGTAGTCATGGAAAAGGACAAAGATGGACCGGAAATAAAGGTTCTAAATTGGGGGAAGGCCGATTTTAATATGATAAGGCAGGATCTGGCCAAAGTGGACTGAGATGGGCTACTTGTAGGAAAATCCACATCAGAGCAGTGGGAGTCATTCAGAAAGGAAATAGAGAGAGTACAGCGCCAACATATTCCCGTAAAGGTCAAGGGTGGGACCAACAAGTCCAGGGAACCCTGGATGTCAAGGGATATACAAGAATGGATTAGGAAAAAAAGGGAGGCTTTTGGCAGATACAAAGGACTAAAAACAGTGGAAGCCTGAGAGGAGTATAGAAAGTGCAGGGGGTTACTTAAAAAAGAAATTAGGAGAGCGAAGAGGGGGCATGAAAAAACACTGGCGGGCAAAATAAAGGAAAATCCCAAGGTGTTTTATAAGTATATTAAGGGCAAGAGGATAACCAGGGAAAGGGTAGGGCCCATTAGGGACCAAAGTGGCAATCTGTGTGTAGAGCTGGAAGATGTAGGTGAGGTTTTAAATGAATATTTTGCATCTGTGTTCACTATGGAGAAGGATGATGTAGGCATAGAAATCAGGCAGGGGGACTGCGATATACTTGAACAAATTAGCATTGAGAGGGAGGAGGTACTAGCGGTTTTAGCGGGCTTAAAAGTGGATAAATCCCCAGGCCCAGACGAGATGTATCCAGGCTGCTGTGTGAGGCAAGGGAGGAGATTGCAGGGGCTCTGACACAAATTTTCAGAACCTCTCTGGCCACAGAGGAGGTCATGATGCGGAGATGCCGGTGTTGGACTGGGGTGGACAAAATTGAGAGGTCGCACAACACCAGGTTATAGTCCAACAGTTTTATTTGAAATCACAAGCTTTCGGAACTATCGCTCCTTCCTCAGGTGAACAGAGGAGGTGCCAGAGGACTGGAGGACAGCTAACGTAGTACCATTATTCAAGAAGGGTAGTAGAGATAAACCAGGGAATTACAGGCCAGTGAGCCTAACATCAGTGGTAGGGAAATTATTAGAAAAAATTCTGAGGGACAGAATTAGTCTCCACTTGGAGAGGCAAAGATTAATGAAGGATAGTCAGCATGGCTTTGTCAGGGGAAGATCATGTCTAACCAATTTGATTGAATTTTTCGAGGGGGTGACTAGGTGTGTGGATGAGAATAGTGCAGTTGATGTAGTCTACATGGACTTCAGTAAGGCTTTTGACAAAGTCCCGCATGGAAGACTGGTCAAGAAGGTAAGAGCCCATGGGATCCAGGGCAATTTGGCACATTGAATCCAAAATTGGCTTAGTGGCAGGAGCTGATGGTCGAAGGTTGTTTTTGTGACTGGAAGCCTGTGTCCAGTGGTGTACCGCAGGGATCGGTGCTGGGTCCCTTGCTGTTTGTAGTGTACATTAATGATTTAGATATGAATGTAGGAGGTATGATCAGTAAGTTCGCAGATGACACAAAAAATGGTGGAGTGGTAAATAGCAAGGAGGGAAGCCTCAGGCTACAGGACGATATAGATGGGTTGGTCAGATGGGCAGAGCAGTGGCAAATGGAATTTAACCCTGAAAAGTGTGAGGTGATGCATTTTGGGAGGACTAACAAGGCAAGGGAATACACAATGATTGGTAGGACCCTAGGAAGGACAGAGGATCAGAGGGACCTTGGTGTGCATGTACATAGATCCCTGAAGGCAGCAGGACAGGTAGATAAGGTGGTTAAGAAGACATATGGGATACTTGCCTTCATTAGCCGAGGCATAGAATATAAGAACAGGGAGGTTATGATGGAGCTGTACAAAACGCTAGTTAGGCCACAGCTGGAATACTGTATGCAGTTCTGGTCGCCACACTATAGGAAGGATGTGATTACATTGGAGAGGGTGCAGAGGAGATTCACCAGGATGTTACCTGGGCTGGAGCGTTTCAGCTATTAAGAGAGACTGGACAGGCTGGGGTTGTTTTAGAGCAGAGAAGGCTGAGGGGGGGACCTGATTGAGGTGTACAAAATTATGAGGGGCATAGATAGGGTAGATAGAAAGGAACTTTTCCCCTTAGTAGAGGGGTCAATAACCAGGGGGCATAGTTTCAAGGTAAGGGGCAGGAGGTTTAGAGGGGATTTGAGGAAAAACTTTTTCACCCAGAGGGTGGTTAGAATCTGGAACTCACTGCCTGAAAGGGTGGTAGAGGCAGGAACCCTCACAACATTCAAGAAGCATTTAGATGAGCACTTGAAACACCATAGCATACAAGGCTACGGACCAAGTGCTGGAAAATGGGATTAGAATAGATAGGGCTTGATGGCCGGCGCAGACACGATGGGCCTCTTTCTGTGCTGTATAACTCTATGACTCTATCTATGACTCTAACTGCCTAGGCCCTAAAGTCTGGAATTCCCTCCCCAAAACTCTCCGCCTCTCTACCTCTCTCTCCTCCTTTAAGATGCTGCTTAAAACTACCTCTTTGACCAAGCATTTGGTTACCTGTCCTAATGTCTCCCTCTTTGGCTTGGTGTCAATTTTTGTCTGTTTCCGCTCCTGTGAAGCGCCTTGGGACGCTCGCTATATAAATGCAAGTTGTTGTTGATGGATGAATGATCAGGTAGAACTGTAACTTCACAAAGGAATATCCAATCTCAGCAATTCAAACATTCTACAGATATAAGAAATTTGCTAAATGTATCTCAATGCATATATACTTAAATCAATTACTTAGGAGTTGCCTACATAATCAGCCACCCCGTATTAAGCTAAAATTATATTCAACAGTGGTGTTCGAGATTGCATTCCGAAGAATAAAGAGGTGGTAAGTGTTGCAGAAAGTACTTTTCATTCTCCAGTCTAATAAAGTTTAAAAGAAAAAAAAAATTGCTTTAAAAACTCTTTAAAGATTCCATTCATATAGGAGATAATTTAAACTTAAAGTTGTTTCTTGTCCTACCAAATGTTCTTAGCCAGTAGTGAAGTTTCACAACTTCCTGATAAACATCCCGGATTGGAATCTACATTGCTTCCTGTGGAGACCATCATTGACATCAACTGAGTACTACCCTATAGTGGAGACCTGAAATAGCAGGTCACTATGGAGAAGTAACTTTAAATTTACACGGTGGGAGTCTTCATAATACTTTAAAAAAAAATTAAATTAGTCACCTAACAGATTAGGTTACATTGAGAGTATGCTCCCTACTATGTGTGCGGGAATGTTTTTGCTATAGTAGAATGTGAATACTTCTCATTAAATTAAAGCTTAAAAACTATTCACATACCACTACAGCAAAAACATACACGCATGCATAGTAGGTATCAGGCACTTTAGGTGTGCATGTATCTAATGACTAGTTTAGGTGCTTTAACGTATGATGCATTAGATAGGAAGAATGGCTTAGTCTTTACAAATTCTACGGAAATAAGATTAGGTTAGAAAACAGCACGATAATAAGCAGATTTCAATACTGGATTGACACCATTTATGACTGTCATACACTTATTCCTTCAGTATTACACATTTTCAATAAACTCAGCTCAGTCTTGTTTAAAAGCCAAACATTCTGTATGATATTTCAACATGCTGAATATCAAAACAGCATCTAAAGAAAATCTGAGCACTGATGCCGTGAAGCAGAAAAGAAAGTCAAGAAAATAAACATAAAAATTACCTGGCCGGTTATTAAACTGCCTAATGCCTTGATACTTGAGCCACGTTTACGACACACATTCAGCTGGATTCAACGCCTGCAATTCAGGTACCATTGAAAAAAATAATAGCATAGGTAGGTTGATCAAGGTAGCGCAATAGATGTTGTCTATATGGACTTTTGGAAAGCATTCAATAAAGTGCCACACAGGAGGCTTATTAAGAAGATGGAAGCTCATGGAATTAAGAGGAAAGTGGCGGTGTGGATACAAAACTGACTCAGTGACAGGAAGCAAAGGGCGGTGGTGGATGGATGTTTTTCAGACTGGGAGGTGGTTTGCAGTGGTGTTCCCCAAGGGTCAGTTTTGGGTCCATTACTCTTTTCAATTTTTATAAATGACTTATTAGACTCAGGTGCAGGGAGCAGCCTTATAAAGTTTTCAGATGATGCAAAACTTGAGAAAGTAGTAGATAGTGATGAGAATAATTATAGGCTTCAGGATGACAGACAGGATGGTGAAATGGGCAGAAGCATGGCAAATGGAGTGCAATGTGGAGAAGTTTGAAGTGATGCACTTTGGGAGGACTAATATGGAAAGACAGTATACTATAAATGGTACGATTTTGAAAAGTGTAGATGAGCAGAGGCCTTGGTGTCCTTGTACACAAATTCTTAAAGGTGGCAAGGTCGTTAAAAAAGCATGTGGGGTTACATGTGTTTATAAATAGAGGAATGGAGTATAAAAGCAAAAAAATCATGCTAAAATGTTATAAATCACTGGTTAGGCCTCAGCTGGATTGTCGTGGGCAATTCTGGGCACCACACTTCAGGAATGATGGAAAGGCCTTAGAAAGGGTACAGAGGAGGTTTACTAGGATGTTACATGGGATGAGGGACTTCAGTCATGAGGAGAGGTTGGAAAAGTTAGGACTGTTCTCCTAGGAACAGAGAAGGTTAAGAGGTGACCTAATAGAGGTTTTCAAGATGATGAGAGGTTTTGATAGAGTAGACAGAGAAAAACTATTCCCTCTGGCGAGTGGGTCAATATTATCATAAGGATATCGAGGCTCTGGAGAGGGTGCAGAGAAGATTTACAAAGATGATACCGGAAATGCGAGGGTATACATATCAGGAAAGGATGAACAGGCTGGGTCTCTTTTCTCTTGAAAGAAGGCTGAAGGGTGACCTAATAGAGGTCTTTAAAATTATGAAAAATTTTGATAGAGTGGATAGAGAGAGAATGTTTCCACTTGTGGGGAAGAGCATAACTAGAGGACATCAATATAAGATAGTTACCAAGAAATCCAATAGGGAATTCAGAAGAAACTTCTTCACCCAAAGAGTGGTGAGAATGTGGAACTCGCTACCACCACAGGGAGGGGAGGCTGGACAAACAGATGAGGGAAAAGGGAATAGAGGGTTATGCTGATAGATTTAGATGAGGAAAGACTGGAGGAGGCTCGTGTGGAGCATAAACGCTGGCATGGACTGGTTGGGCCGAATGGCCGGTTTCTGTGCCGTATATCCTATGTAATCCTATGTAAGCTGCACCAGGTCAAACTGGTCGAGGTAGCATGCAAAACTCGTGCTCATTAACATGATTATAGTGCTGATCTCAGCGCTAAAAAAACGCTGCTTATTGGTTTACCACTCAACAGGTGGGCCAATATCGGGTACAGTCTAATTCCAAGTCATGTTTGGCTTAAGCTTTATCCAGTAAATAAAGGGGAGGTTCATTGATGCAACAGCACCTCATTGTCATTCTCCACTTGGAAGCACAAGCAACTACAAAAAGATGGCTGAGCCTCAGCACAGGGAGAGAACAAATCACCTCTCAGAAACGGCTCTGAGGCACTGGGGGTGGCCATGGTGAGGAGACTGGCTGTCCTTTTCCTACAAGCCGGCAGGAAGCCATTGGCCCATACGTCCAGAAGGCTGTGGCGGGAGTTATCTGACTATGTGACGGCCACCAGTGTGGTCCCCAGGTCGTCCATCCAATGCCGAAAGAAGTTTAAATGACCTCACATGGCAGGTCAAGGTGAGTGAAGGCTTCAGCAAATGCCATATCCCACCATCTGCACCACAAGCCTCACACAAGCTCAATGCACTACACCCGCATCATTCACCTACCAACAATCTCTACCTATCACCACTCAGACCTCACAATCAGAGCTTCACTTCACTTTCACAACCTTCTTCTTCTTCTTACCACTGCTGCAGCACTCACACCCACATCTCACACCTTGCACACACTGACAGCTATTCAACTATGGCAGGCACATCACCCAAATACATTGCACCACACTCACTCACACACTTCCCTTTCTCTTGCAGGCCAAGGTCACACATAATCGCTGGGAGCAGTGGCAGACAGGCAGCGGGGTGGGCGGGACAAGCTGCCATACAGGCCTTGAGCCAACTGGAGGAGACAGTGCTCGACATCATTGGAGGGGAAGTCACTGAGTCCGTGGCAACGGGCGAATTTGAAGCTTTTGGGGGCAATAACGGTCTGCTCATTCCAAATCCTCCTTCTCACATCCCACTTCCCCCTCATCCCACAATATCTTCTCACTTACAAGCTGCTGAAGCTGTATGCATGCATATCTTGCTTCTCCGCCCATTCCCCTCACCATAATCCAACTCTTGTGCCTTTCTGCTTTCAGATAACCAAGACCAAGCACCCGAGCAGCCTGTCCCCGAGGCAATTGAAGAGAGCGAGGGAGAGAAGACGACGACACAGCGTCACTGCAAGCGTCACTCGCAGACACCAGCTCAGAAACTGGCACTGCTTGTAATTTAGAGGGTGGTGTAGATGCAGGATCTGCAAAGTGTGAGGCACCAGGCACGAATGGGCTGCAGCAAGGCCAGGAGGAAAGGGTAGCTCAGGGACCAGCTCCCCGGAGGTCAAGTTCGCCTGCAAGTTCTGCTGCACATGACTCAGATGAGGACCTCGATGTGGCGGCCATAAGAAGAAGGGTGATGGGCATGCACCCCGAATTACTAGGTGCAATGGCAAGCCTGCCAGAGAGCCTCTTAGCAATGTCAAGGAGCATATATGAGTCAACCTCCAACATTGCACAGGGCTTTACGTGGAGTTTGGAGCCCATGATTTCCAGGCTGGAAATGATGGAAGACTCCAGGTGCGACCGTGTCGACCCAGGAATGATGCTGCGTGTGATGGGCGATGTCGCGGCTGCCAATGCAGCACAGGTAGAAGCGACCCAACATCTTAGTGCTGCAGCGGAAGTGCAGACCGCTGTCCTGCAGTCTCAGCTTGCTGCCAAGGAAGATCAGACTGCTCTCATGCAGTCTCAGCGTGACGACACCCAAGCTCAGACTGCTGCCATCGTGGCTGGGTTTACCACTGTCGAACAGGGCTTGCAGGGTGTCACAGCAGCTCAGCAATCTGTCCTCCAACAGATTGCTAGGAATGCTGAGGCGCCACCCCGGGTGAGTGGCAGTGGGTCAGTGGAGCAGGACCCTGCTGTCCTCTCTCAGGATGAAAGCATTCCTGTTCCCACCACTGTCACTCTGCCATTGCCCTTGCTGCTGCCTGTTAGCCAGCCGGCCCAGACTGCTGCCGCCCATGCCGAGGTGGTGCAGTCTACAGTCGGGTTTTCTAGGTCCAGAGCTGCTCGAGGTTGTCCATATGAAGTCTCCCCCGTGGAAACTCAGCAGCTTTCCACCAGCCATGCTGCAGCCACTGGGGAGCACTTTGTAGGAGCACTAGAGCAGGAAAGGGCACCCGAACGACAGGCACAAAGGGATTGCACAAGGGTGACTAGTTGGTATAGTATGTGTGAATTGATTCTTGATAAATTTAATCATTTTGTTTGGAATCTTTGTTTTGTGGTGGCTCTCATTTCAGCTTTATACCTCGGAGGATGCTGTGATATTCCATGACAAAGGGATCATATGATGGGAATGTGGTTGATGAGGATGTGGTGAGCAACGGGGATCTGGGGTTTCGAAGCCTGATGCAGTATTCACGGACAGCCCCTGCCGAAAGGGGATTTGCTGCCTGCCTCCTTCCTTCCTTCCTCCTCATCCTCCTCCTGAGGTGGTCCCACAATCCCTGGTGGCAAGGGCTGGGCCCTCATGATGGCCAAGTTGTGAAGCATGCAGCAGACCACCATGAAATGGGACACCCGCTCCGGCGTGTACTGGAGGGCTCCTCCTGAGCGGTCAAGACAGCAGAACTGCTGCTTCAGCAGCCCGATGGTCTGCTCGATGATGTTCCTGGTGGCAGCATGGCTCTCATTGTAAGAGTGCTGAGCACGAGTGTTGGGGCTGTGGAGGGGAGTCATGAGCCAGGTGCAGAGCAGATAGCCCTTGTCGATGAGCAGCCACCCTCAGGTTTGACGTGGTGGCTGGAACATTGCTGGCATACCGGACTGACGCAGGATGAAGGCATCATGATTGCTGCCAGGATAGCAGGCACTGACCATTAGAAGCGCTGGGCATGGTCGCACAACTGCACTTTAAGTGAGTGGTAGCCTTTGCGGTTACCCAAGATCTCAGGCAGCCACGCGGGTGCAGTTGATGGCGTCCTGCACCATGGAGAAGCCTGCTATCCTAGCAAAGTCACAGGTACGCTCCTCCTGCATCTCTCTGCTCAGAGAGAAGAAAAAGTAGTCCCTTCTCCTGGTGTAGAGAGCCTCCTTGGTGAAGCAGAGCCTCCTAATATACTACTCCTCACTTAAGTGGATATAAGAGAAGTTCTCTCTGAAGACCCTAGGTGGGCAAGGCCTCCTGTTGAGAGCCCCCCAGGCTGCCTCCTCCTCTCTCTGCGTACATCTTTACCACTTCTTCGCTGCCTCCGTTCCCTCTCCCTACGATACTCGAGCGCGAGGGGGATGCCAGTAACTGTGAGCAAGTGTTGTGAGCAGAAGCCTTTAAATAAGGATGAAGGTGTTGTCCACGTGCCCCAACACTCCGTGTTACCATAGGACATTGAAAGAAGTTTAGAAAGCTGCTGAAGTTGCAGAAAGTTCCACAGAGCCAATCAAACTGAAGAAACATGTCAGCTGCAAGTTGTTGCTGATGATCCCTTTAAATACCACTGCTGGAGCCTCCTTCCTGCTTGTCAACGTTTGCTTAGCTGGTCGCTGTTAAGGCACGCCGGTAAGTGGAGCGGCAAAGTTAAAAATGGCAGATCGGGCGCCAAGTGAGCGTTGCACACTCACTGACGTCACGATCTGCATAACCTACATAATTTTCTCGAGCAAAGACATCGGCAGCGCTGCCGCCCAGCCGAAAGTGGCGTCCTCCACGGGACCCACCAGCAGCGGGCGGAAATGCGGTAGCCGCCATTTTTCCCCCCAAATCGAGCGGTAACGGCCTGCGCTGAATCCCCAAATTTATTGCCCTGGGATTCTATGAATTCCCTAAATGTGTATTTCTAGCAAAACATGATTTAGGCACAGTAATAATAGTGAAGAAAATCAGCGAACAAAATAATATATAGACTTGAGCAGTCTATCCCAGAACTTCTACATCTTTAATTACAAAATAGACCTGTGATTTCAATTCTTAGAACTGTCAAAGTTAACCAAAGACTTAATAATCATGACGAAACAGCCAATGTAATGGACTCTCAAGTCAGGAGTTGTAACAAAGTCAGGCCTGACAAATCAGTATTACTTTAACCATCTGGTTGGGCCAGAGGGAAAAAATTCAGTATATCATCATTGAACTAACGTCCAACTAGAGTCTGTTTCACAAAGTCAGATCAATTCAGGCAACTGCAGTTATTGCCAGTCAGAACTAATTAAATGTAGGTGAAATTGAAGTCTGTAGGATGCAGCTGTCACTAAATCCAGTCCCGAAGGAATAAAATGCTGACACGCTGCAAAACAGAGTTACAGGAGCAAGGAATATCCATATGTGAGCCAATATGAAATGCTCAAGATACCCTGATGTGGGTCACATGGCATCTCCATATGGATCATGCTGTAACCGGGATCGACCATTACAGCGCAAGAGACAAGAAAGTCAATGAAAAAACCGGGAAGAGGGGCAAATGAAGTTTTGTGCATCACGCCATTCACAAATGCATAGTTTCAAAAATTCAGCAGTTAATCCTCAGATTACTGTATTTGTTTGCAAAGGTATTGATTGGGAAAATGTTGCTGGGGAAAGAAGAGAACCAGCAGCTGCCTCAAAAAAATGGCGCTGGAGAGGAAAGTAAGTGGGCCGCAGGCAACCGGGGTCTTGAGGTGAGTACGCTACATCCGCTCTGGAAGGGGGACGAGTTATGGGGTTAAGACTGGTTGTATGGTAATGTGCCAGGAGAGACTAGAATCGGTCCAAATAGGAATGTGTTTTACGAATTAGCCGCTGTTTAAAATATACCTTTTTTTTTTAAAGAGTGAGACAAACTTCTCTGAGATTGATGAGAACACATGGCAAAGCAAGATTACACTGGTTATTGAAGCCTTTCTGTGCATGCTGCTGTAAGCTGTAGGAGTTTGAAAGCGATTACATAGAATCATACAGCACAGAAGGAGGCTATTCGGCCCATCGTGCCTGTGCCGGCTCTTTGAAAGAGCTATCCAATTAGTCCCACCCCCTGCTCTTTCCCCGTAGCCCTGCAATTTTCTCCCCACTCAAGTATATATCCAATACCCTTTTGAAAGTTATTATTGAATCTGCTTCCACCACTCTTTCACAGCTGTGCATTCCAGATCATAACAACAAAAGCTGTCATTTCAATAGACTATGTACTTTTCATTCTCTTACATGTTTTAAATTAATTAAAATCCTTGGATTTTTCTTTTCACAAAATGTTAAGATGAAAAGCATTGGCAACAGTTCTGAGGCCACATGAACACTTCAGACAGATTATCTTAAATCTGTTCAGAACCTATAGCACTTAATGGCCCAAAATTTGCGATCGGAGCTTCCCGCGGGCGGATGCCTCTGACCTGTAAAAAATCTACGCATTTACCTGGTGGCCCGGGAGATATGGAGGCTTGCGATCCTGGGCCTCTCCAGGTACGCGCGGGCAGAGGCCCACGTATCCCATGGGCGCATGTGGTTCGCAAGTGCCCCTGGGATCACGTGGGTCAGCCCAACCAATAAAAGGGAATCCCCATTCATACTTACGGGAGTTCCCCATAAGTATGAATGGGGAGCACTTAAAAAATACACAAACACATGAAATACATTTTTTTTAAATTACATATTTAAAATTGATTAAAATGCCATTTAATTAAATATTTTAAACGAAAATTTAATTTTTTGAAAAAAAAAGTATATGTTTTAACGGGGCTAAAAATAAACTTACCTTAGGAGTGCCTGCTTTTACCAGGCGTAAAAATTTCACAGGAATTCAGCAGGCAGAAGTTGGGCAAATAGCACAACTCTCCACTCGCAGAGGCCCATCTCCCAGGGATGCTGAGGATCTGTCAAGAAGATTCTTGACAGATTGTACATTCCGGGTTTTAGCGCATACACACCTCGTACGCACCCGTAGGGGTCGCAAAATACGGCCCAAGGTTTTTCTGAGATTGCACTATGCAGTGTATAATCATTCAACGATATTATTTGCTAATATATACTTTTTCATAAGCCATTAACATTTCCAACAATAATGTAATTTTTGACTGAAATGGTAGTATCAATGTACATAGCTGTAAATTGATGTGTAGTGGATAGATTTTGATTAGCAATTTTACCAGGACTACATTAACTCGTTTATGTTAATCACATGACAGTAATTTATACTTAAATAAAAACAGTTTTGGGGTAAATAGGAAAACTGTAAATACTACAAATCTTAAATAAAAACAGCAAATGTTGGAAAGCCACAAATCAAGAAGTGCCTGAAATGTTAACCTCACTTTCCCTGCATTTCTGCTGAATTACTTGTTGGGTATTTCCAGCAGTTTTTGTTTTTAAATTTCTTATTTCCAGCACGCATGCTTTTTTTTGGTTCCTAAAAACCACATTACAACATGAATGCTGCAATGCAAAACCATACGCTGCAGTTACTGGAGATCTGAAAAATAGTCTGAGCTCCACACACTTCAGCAATCAAGCAGTCCCATTGGGCGCGTTTAATTTTAAGAGAGATGTTCAAGGCACAGAACTTGATGTCACAGTGGTATATCATATCTGTTAATCTAATCGATTGCTCACTGTGTTGTTCTTGTAAATGTTGTTCTTGTAAATAAACATTTGTATGAATTCATAAAGAATATTAATGGCTGACCTAATACAACATACAATTATTTAGTAGAATATATAACTTCCAAAAAGGATTTTGGAAGCTTTGGCAGTTCTTTTTCATTAAATCTATCACAACTTTGCTACTGCGAATGTTAAATGACCAGGGTCTATTAGTTATTTAATTAGTGCCCAGCACAAAATAGTTACAGATGAAGACGGCCATTTAGCTCACCATAGCTAATCCACCCAGAAAAAACATACAATTCTGACATCACAGCATCTATTTCTTAAATGATTCAATGCTTTTCTCAGCCACCACCCAAACAAAGTCCATTTCAGGTGTTTATCACTGTGTGTGAAGAACTTCCCAAGATCAGTCCTAAATTTGCATTTCACTTGTTCGAACCAGTGCCCGCTGATTTTATTGTCAAAGCCTCCTGAGGTCTTCATCGGCGAAAGTGCTGAAGACCTGTGCTCCAGAACTAACCACACCTCTAGCTAAGCTGTTCCAGTACAGCTACAACACTGGCATCTACCCGGTAATGTGAAAAATTGCCCAGGTATATCCTGTCCACAAAAAGCAGGACAAATCCAATTCGGCCAATTACTGTCCTATCAGCCTACTGATGGAAGGTGTCATCGACAGTGCTATCAAGCGGCACTTCCTCACCAATAACCTGCTCAGCGATGCTCATTTTGGGTTCTGCCAGGACCACTCGGCTCCAGGCCTCATTACAGCCTTGGTCCAAACATGGGCAAAAGAGCTGAATTCTGGAGGTGAGGTGAGAGTGACTGCCTTGACAACAAGGCAGCATTTGACCAAGTGCGACACCAAGGAACCCTAGTAGAACCTGTCTTCGGCAGCACCTCCCAAACCTGCGACTTCTACCACCTAGAAGGACAAGGGCAGCAGACACATGGGAACACCATCACCTCCAAGTCATACACCATTCTGGCTTGGAAATATATCGCCGTTCCTTCATTGTCGCCAGGTCAAAATTCTGGAACTTCCTCCCTAACACTATGGGAGTACCTTCACCACACGGACTGCAGAGGTTAAAAAAATGGCTCACCACCACTTTCTCAAGAGTAATTAGGGATGGGCAATAAATGCTGGCCTTGCCAGCGTCACCCACATCCCAGGAACAAATTTAAAATGAAACTGAAGTTAATGGGGATCAGGGGTAAAACTCTCCACTGGCTGGAGTCATTCCTGGCATAAGGAAGATGGTTGTGATTGTTGGAGGTCAATCATCACAGCCCCAGGACATTGTTGCAGGAGTTCCTCAGGGCAGTGTCCGAGGCCCAACCATCTTCAGTTGCTTCATCAATGACCTTCCCTCATCAGAAGATCAGATAATGAAGCAGTCCGTGCCCACATGCAGCAAGACCTGGACAACATCCAGGCTTGGGCTGATAAGTGGCAAGTAACATTCGTGCCACACAAGTGCCAGGCAATAATCATCTCCAACAAGAGAGAGTCTAAGCACGTCCCTTTGACATTCAATGGTACTACCATTTTCGAATCCCCCACCATAAACATCCTGGGGGGGTCACCAGAAACTCAACTGGACCAGCCTCATAAATACAGTGGCTACTAGAGCAGGTCAGAGGCTGGGTATTCTGCGGTGAGTCACTCAACCCCCGACTCCCCAAAGCCTCTCTACAAGGCGCAAGTCAGGAATTTGAAAGAATACTCTCCAATTGCCTGGATGAGTGCAGCTCCAACACTCAAGATGCTCAACACCATCCAGGACAAAGCACTCCGCTTGATCGGCACTTTATCCACTACCTTAAACATCCACTCCCTCCACCACCGGCGTACCGTGGCTGCAGTGTGTACCATTTACAAGATGCACTGCAGCAACTCGCCAAGGCTTCTTCGACAGCACCTCCCAAACCCGCGTCCTCTACCACCTCGAAGGACAAGGGCAGCAGGTGCATGGGAACACCACCACCTCCAAGTTCCCCTCCAACATCACACACCATCCCGATTTGGACATATGTCACCGTTCCTTCATTATCGCTGGGTCTAAATTCTGGAACTCCCTCCCTAACAGCACTATGGGAGTACCTTCACCTCACGGACTGCAGCGGTTCAAGGCGGCGGCTCACCACCACCTTCTCATGGGCAATTAGGGATGGGCAATAAATGCCGGCCTTGCCAGTGACACCCACATCCGTTAGAGATTTACCTTTTCTATCCATTATCAAGAAGACTGTATTATTTACCTGATTATGAAATTGGTGAATGTCAATTGTGTAATTTTTTATTGTTTTCTAAATTCACATTTGTTCATTATATGTGTCTAAGTCAGAGAATAAGTCAAATTGTTTGTTCTGCATTCTATATATTTAAAAGTCTTAGCAATGTAACACATACGGTTCCTAACTTAGTGTCATACACAGCATACTCTAACGTTATTGGAAACTAATTTAAATGAAAATACTTGCATACAGAAATAAATGTTTTATCTAAACAGAGGCTAAAACTGAGTTATTTCACTAAGGCAAGGCTACCACTAGGCTGCGCCAAACACAACAAACTACTGAGCCATTCCTACCTTTCCTGCAATTGTCGAATCTGTTCCTCCTTTTCCTGGTGGTCAGCTTTTAGAGTTTTGATGGTTGTTGTATGCTTTGAAATCTCATTTGTTGCATTCTGCAACAGGAAAACAAAATAATTAGTTGGGATAAGAAAACAAAAACCGGTTTAAAATAAACCTTGTGGGTTTCTCTCGCTGATGATTTGTTAGATCTGAAAAGCACAATTCGATTTTCAACTAACATTTATACAGTTCATTCCTGTTGACAATTTACTTTTTAGATGTAAATTCCCATTACATTTAAAGATCTGTAGTTATTTTTTCCACATACATACCATGTTACATTTTAGATTATGTTCTGTGTAGTCTTTCGCTTTTCTACTCAAGTAAAGCTCGAAAAGATGATGGTTGTATAATTTATTTGATAATTTATTTACTTATTTTTCATTTAGTTAGAAGTATACCAGAAATGTTCCATTAAAGGGTGATTTGATAGAGCTGTTTAAAATTATAATGGGATGAAAGAGAGTAAAGTGGAGCATACTGTTTCCAGTGGTTCAGGGATCGAGAACAAGGAGATATATATAGAATGCAAGAGATTTAGGATACATAGCAAGAGAGACTTTTTAGACAGAGAGTGTGGAACGCACCATCAGAGTTAGTGACTGGAGCAGAGACCACATCAACATTTAAAAATAGATTAGATAGGTGGTTGAAGGGAAGGGGGGATAAAGGGATACAGGAACAGAGCAGACACGTGGGATTAGGATACTGCTCACGTGGAGGATAAACATCAACACGGACTGTTTCCGTACTGCAATTTCTATGTTATTATGTTGGTACAGTATTCCTGAAACTGAGTAGACATATGTGGTAGAAGTGAGGAGGTATTTGTGGAGGGTAAATATATTTAAGACTCAGACAATGAGTGAGTGAGAGTGAGTGAGACACAGAGAGAGAGAGAGAGACAAAGATAGAGAGAAAGAAAAAAAGAGGCAGAGACAGACAGAGAGAGAGACAGACAGAGACACAGACAGAGAGAGAGAGAGAGAGAGACAGACAAAGAGAGAGACAAAAAGAGAGATAGAGACAGAGAGAGAGAGAGAGAGAGAGAGAATGAGCAAGCATGATGTGGGAGTTGTAACTTTCACCCAGCTTCTGTGAAACAATACCAAATGTGCATCATGACAACCCGCATCACATGACAATCAGGTAGAAAAAGAATTGGGGAGTTATAAGCATGCGTTTGTGTGCGAGAGAGAGATGCATCAGAGAGCTGTAGATCCACCATGCTTATGTGTAACTACAATGCCCAGACTGTTCTGTGAAAACCAGGCAGAAAATATACAAATGTGTAAATGGAACAGAATAAAAATTAAAATATAGATTTCATTTATCAGCATTCTGTAAAGTTTAAGCCATTAAGTGAATATTTGCAGCTAATAGTTTTCTTTGGGGTCAAGCTTCTTTTTTGTCACTGAGGTGACTGGTGTTAGTGCTGAGGCCAGAAAGGGATGTTCAGACAATGTGGCTAAGTTAGTTAGCCAGATCTGGACCATGGGGAAATGAGGAGAGGAAAGGAGAGAAGAAAAGAAAGGAGGAAGGGGACCAGGAGAAGAGAGAAGCGGGACAGGAGAGGCTGAATGGGGATGGGGAGAAAAGAGGGAGAGAGAGAGCGAGAGAGAGGAGAGGAGGAAGGAGAAACAAAGGTAGATAAACTACCTCAGCAAAAAGGAATGGCCTGAATTTTCACATGAGCAAGTAGAAGGGACAGCAACTAAATCTTCCTTCCTCCCAGATCCCCAAGTTCCTCTTCAGGGCAGTGGGAGCAGGTTGAAGTGAACTCATTCTGCTCAGTGGGGTGGGAGGCTGATTGCTCCAATTGGGGGGGGGGGGGTGAAATACAGCTCTGCAACATTGCAACTTTCTTCACAAAACAGGCCCTAAAATTTGCTCATTGGGGGGTGATGGTCTCGGAGGTAATAGGTGAATGCAATAGACTAAATTGTCCCCGATACATGCCTCCCAAACAGAAACTGCAATGATTCTCATTTGAGTCTGTGACAACTTGTATGGTGGCGACTAAAGTTCAATCACCCCGCAAGTCCACAGGTCAAGCAGGAGCGCTGAGTAAATGGTGAAGGGCAAAAAACACTGGGCTTTAATGGATGGGGACCATTTATAAGGTAGTGGGTTGGATAAGGGTGTCAACAGCTACATTGACAGCTGATGGCTAATAGGCGTGGAGGGCGGGGGGGGCGGTGTTCAGCTTCACTTACTGAAGTCAAGACAAGGTTGCAATTTCATCTGCTGGAATTAACAGTCGAGTAATTACACAGCAGATAGCCAAAGTCTGGAAGTGCAGGGCTAGTCACTGAATTAGATTTACTGCATCAATCCTGCTTTTCGAGCTAACTTAACTGTGACAAATTTATAATGGACAACCCACAGTTGGTTGAGGGACAGAAAACAAAGAGTTTGGGTAAATGGGCTTTGCTCTGATTGGAGAAGTGTTGGTAGTGATGTTCCCCAGGGGTCGATGCTGGGTTGAGATGATTTGGACTTGGTCAGGGGCACAGTCTCGAAATCTGCTGATGGTACAAAGGCAGGAGGCTCAGCAAACAGTGATGAGGACTGTAAAAGACTTGAGGAAGACAGGCAGTTTAGCGGAATCTGGGAAATTTAATTTAATGCGTAAGAGTGTGGTAATACATTTTGGGGGATAAAACAAGGGATGGGAGTATACACTCAATGAAAAGGTGCTGAAGGGTGTGGATGAAGAGACAACTAAGGGTTCAAATACATAGTTCTTTGAAAATGCGAGTGCAGTAGAGAAAGCCATGAAAAAAGGTCAACAGCATTTTGAGTTTCATAAATAGGGCACAGAATAAGAGTAAAGAAGCAATGATAAATTTGTACAAACCACTGTTTAGGCCAGTTAGATTACTGTGGGTAGTTTTGGGCACTCCATTATAGAAAGATATTGGCCTGGAATTTGCTGTCGGGGGGACGGCAAACTGGCAGCGTTCAAATCATTGAAAGTGACGAAAACTTCAGCTCTTCTGCAGTAAATTCCCCACTAAAAGTTCGACCCAAGGGGATTAGGTGTAACTGGGGTTTTAACAGCGTATTGACTGCTAAACAAATGCTAAGGGCCTGAAAAACTAATTTTAAACTTTGTGCAGAGTTAAATTTGTCCATTTTAATAAAAGAAAGAGAAACTTTTCAAAAAAATGTTGACTTTATTTTAAAGTTTGTCCATCTTTATTTCAGATTTGCCTTTTCCCCATGTGAGAACCCCAATCTTTCTTTTGCTCTCTCTAACTATTTAAAAAGTTAGAATTTTAAGGGCTTGCTCCTTGTTCGCTGTCTGTGAGAATTCTGCATTTTGATTGGCTGCTTAGACAGCCTGTTGATGTCACAGCAGTTCGAACATTAAGTTCCGTTGAATTGAATTCAAGGTCGGAAATCCCGACGTTCTCGACACAGGGATTGCAAGATCCTTGTGTGGAGCATACTTCGAGGCCAGCAGCGAACGCCTTCGCTTCGCCGCTGACAGCAAATTCCAGGGCATTAAAGCATAGAGAGCGTGCAGTGTAAATTCAACAGGCTGCAGTCAGGAATGTGAAATTATAGCTATGGGGAGAGACTTGAGATACTGGGACTATTCCCACTGGAGCATAGAAGGCTAAGAGGAGATTTAATAGTGGGTTTTAAAATTATGAAAGATTTTGGTAAGAGTGAATAGGGAAAGACTGTTTCCTCTGGTTGGGGAGTCAGTGACAAGGGGTCATCAATTTAAAACGGTCACTGAGAGCGGAGAGAGACATTAAGAAACATTCTTTATGCAGCAGGTAGCTGGAGCATGGAACGCCATGTCAAAGAGAGTGGTTGAGGCAGACCACTGCATCTTTTAAGTGGAAATGGATCCATACTTTAAATATCTTGGGGTGTTTTTCCACATTAAAGGTGCTGTATAAATACAATTTGTTATTGTTGAGGCAAAGGAAGATATGGGGAGAACATGGCTTTGCTTTGGATTTCTCTAGCAAAGAGCTGGCACAGACACGATGGCTAAAAGGCCTGAGTGTTAATAACATCTATATAGTTCTACTTTTATGTGAATGTTTTGGGGCGTTTGAGAGACGTGATGAGGCACTAAATAAATGCAAGTTCTTCTGTTAGTTGCTTGAGAAGTATGAAATGAGTATTACTGATGGTTGCTTGTTTCCAATATCAAACTTGACCATAGTAGAATTGCAAGCACCCATAGAAACATAGGAACAGGAGTAGGCCATTGAGCCCCTCGAGCCTGTTCCGCCATTCAATGAGGTCATGGCTAATCTGCGACCTAACTCCATATACCCGCCTTTGCCCCATATCCCTTAATACTTTTAGTTAACAAAAAGCTATCAATTGCTGATTTAAAATTAACAATTGATCTAGCATCAATTGCCGTTTGCGGAAGAAAGTTCCAAAATTCTACCACCCTTTGTGTGTATAAGTGTTTCCTAATTTCACTCCTGAAAGGTCTGGCTCTAATTTTTAGACTATGCCCCCTAGTTCTAGAATCCTCAACCAGCAGAAATAGTTTCTCTCTATCTACCCTATCTGTTCCCCTTAATATCTTGAAAACTTCGATCAGATCACCCCTTAACCTTCTAAATTCTAGGAAATACAACCCTAATTTCTGTAATCTCTCCTCGTAACTTAACCCTTGAAGTCCGGGTATCATTCTGGTAAATCTATTCTGCACCCCCTCCAAAGCCAATATATCCTTCCTAAGGTGTGGCACCCAGAACTGCTCACAGTACTCCAGGTGTGGTCTAACCAGGGTTTTGAATAGCTGCAGCATAACTTCTACCCCCTTGTACTCTAGTCCTCTAGATATAAAGGCCAGCATTCCATTAGCCTTTTTGATTATTTTCTGTACCTGTTCATGACATTTTAATGATCTATGTACCTGGACCTCCAAGTCTCTTTGGACATCCACTGTTTTTAGCTTTTCACCATTTACAAAGTACTGTGTTCGATCCTTTTTAGGTCCAAAGTGGATGCCCTCACATTTAAATTAATTTGCCACAGTTTTGCCCATTCACTTAATCTGGTGAGATCCCTTTGTAATTTTATGTTTTCATCTACACTGCCTACAATGCCACCTATCTTTGTGTCATCGGCAAATTTGGATATATGATTTTCTTTGCCATCATCTAAGTTGTTAATAAATAGTGAATAGTTGAGGCCCCAACACAGATCCCTGCGGGACATCACTCGTCACATTCTGCCAATTTGAGTGCCTACCCACTATCCCAACTGCCTGTCTCCTGCCGCTCAGCCAATTTCCTAACCAGGTCAATAATTTGCCCTCAATTCCGTGGGCTTCTACCTTAGTTAACAGTCTCTTACATGGGACTTTATCAAATGCCTTCTGGAAGTCCATATAAATAACATCTAGACATTCCCCTGTCCACTACTTTAGTCACCTCCTCAAAAAATTCAATCAGGTTTGTCAGGCATGACCTACTTTTCACAAATCCGTGTTGGCTCTCTCTGATCAGCTGAAAATTTGAGGTGTTCAGTCACCTGATCCTTAATTATAGACTCTAGCAATTTCCTGACAACTGATGTTAGGCTAACTGGTCTATAATTCCCTGGATTCCCTCTCTCGCCATTCTTAAATAGCAGAGTGACATGCACAATTTTCCAATCTAAAGGAACGGTTCCTGAATCAAGAGAACTTTGGAAGATTATAGTTAGGGCATCTGCAATGTGCTCACCTACTTCCTTTAAAATCCTGGGACGGAAACCATCTGGCCCTGGGGATTTGTCACTCTTTAGTGCCATTATTTTCTTCATTACTGTTATTTTACTTACGTTAATTTTATTGAGTCCCTGATTTAATATTAGGTATCTTGGGATTTCTGGCATGCTATCCTCTTCCTCTACTGTAAATACTGACGCAAAGTAATTATTCACCCATTATTTTGGTTAGGATGACAAAAACAGAAAATCTGTTGATAATATCACAATAAAGAAAATATATAGAGCAGTTGGTTTGGTCTGACTAGTAACCTTCAATTTACTCTGCAGCTGTTTCAGTTCTGTTTCCATAAGTTTGTGAGGTGCAGCTGGAGTGTTGAGAGTCTGGTTGGAAGCTAAGGATGAACATTCGTCTGTTGACCTCGCGACAAGGCCTTGCTGCTCTGCCATTTGATTCAACCTCTTGTCCAGCGCATCTTTCTGTTGCTGCAACTCCGCCAGGTCAAACGTCAGCTTCTGTTTACAGGTAAAAAACGTTTGGTCATTAAAAAGCAACCTAATTTGCAAAATATATACACAAAGAGTACAAATGATATTTATCCAGGTAGTGGCCAGTAGCACAGTACACTGGTGTGCTGAGGGGACAACATAGGCTTACAGCTGCAGTACTCTGCAAGTTGAATTGCTAATCTCAGCTGGACCGTCCATCAGAGGAAGAACCAAGTAATTCCCCACATAGAGAGAGGAGACTGAAGAGGACTGAGCGTAAATGCTGTCCTGCACTTCCTTATTGTAAATCATGTGATTGCAGAGGTCTTGAAGACTATACCCTTGCAACTCCAATTAGAAATGGAATGACACAAGGAAACCTATAAGGGAAGAACAGGTAGGGTTGCGAAATTAGATTTTTTAAGATGCAGTATTTACTGTTTTGATGTTCCAGCTAAGCTGCATTTAAGCTTTTGCTTGCATTTATTATTAAAACATCTTTGCTACTGATTAACTTGGGTAACTTGGGTAAATAATCATAAGAACATAAGAAATAGGAGCAGGAGTAGGCCATTCTTCTCTGAGGCCCCTCAAGCCTGCCCCACCATTCAATAAGATCATGGCTGATCTGATCATGGCCTCAACTCCACTTTCCCGCCCGCTCCCTAAAACCCTTGACTCCCCTGTAGCTCAAAAATCTGTCTATCTCCGCCTTTAATGTATTCAATGACTCCCCCTCCACAGCTCTCTGGGGTAGAGAAGAAATTCCTCCTCATCGCCGTTTTAAATGGGCGACCCCTTATCCTGAAACTATGCCCCCTAGTTCTAGATTCCTCCACGAGGGGAAACATCCTCTCTGCATCTACCCTGTCAAGCCCCCTCAGAATCTTATATGTTTCATTAAGATCACCTCTCATTCATCTAAACTCCAATGAGTATAGGCCCAACCTGCTCAACCTTTCTTCATAAGACAACCCCTTCATCTCTGGAATCAACCTCGTGAACCTTCTCTGAACTGCCTCCAATGCAAGTATATCCCTCCTTAAATAAGGAGACCAAAACTGCACACAGTACTCCAGGTGTGGTCTCACCAGCGCCCTGTACAGTTGTAGCAAGACTTCCCTACTTTTATACTCCATCCCCCTTGCAATAAAGGTCAACATTCCATTTGCCTTCCCAATTACTTGCTGTACCTGCATGCTAACTTTTTGTGTTGCATGTACGAGGAACCCCACATCCCTCTGTACCGCAGCATTATGTAGTCTCTCTCCATTTAAATAATAATTTGCTTTTTTATTTTTCCGAACCAAAGTGGATAACCTCACATTGTTGCAATCAAGATGCAACATCTATTCATACAGGCAATTTTTAACCAGCTTAAACAAAATGTGTTTTGCTGAACAATGCAGTACGTATTTATCAAATCCAGCTGAGGGGGGGGTGGTTAGCAACGTGCTGCCTGGCCTCTGCCAATGCTGCCCTGGAGCCGGGCACTGAAGCCAATGCTGCCATGGAGCCGGGCACTGAGGCCAATGCTGCCATGGAGCTGGGCACTGAGGCCAATGCTGCCCTGGAGCCAGGCACGGAGGCCAATGCTGCCATGGAGCCGGGCACTGAAGCCAATGCTGCCCTGGAGCCAGGCACGGAGGCCAATGCTGCCATGGAGCCGGGCACTGAAGCCAATGCTGCCATGGAGCCGGGCACTAAGGCCAATGCTGCCATGGAGCCGGGCACTGAGGCCAATGCTGCCCTGGAGCCAGGCACGGAGGCCAATGCTGCCATGGAGCCGGGCACTAGGAGGTGTGAGAGAGCCCAGGGATGACTCAATTTGTAGTTCTTCCTACCTCCCCACCACCACCCCCCCCAACCTCATGTGGATCAACCTGGCCTCCCCTCAGCACAGCTGCGATCAGAAATGCTGCAGAGCGATGGGAAATGATGTCTGAACATTCCATGGCGTTGTGTATTCAATCTTTAACACGTGAACTAAACACAGATTTTAAATGATCCTGCATATGCCATTAAAAATAAACAATGGAACTCAAAATGTTCAGCATATACTTCATTTATTTTTTCTCATCGAACATATTTTTTCAAGTCAAACATGTGTGCGTGCGCGTGTATAAACACGTTTTTCGTTTCATTCCGACGAACATGTGCTGACTGATCTTACTGCTATTTCACCCAAGCAATACAAAAAGGGTTATTTGAAAAGTATCACCATTGCTAATTAAAGTGTAAAATGTGGCAAAACAACCATAATAAAGCATTTGACAAACAAGCGTTTGAATCGTATGATTAATCAATTCAGCACTCTTTACAAGGATCAGTCTGTATGGGTCACTTTATAAGTCTGTGTTACTGGTGGGGAACCTCACCCACTAGAAGGGCATCTCAGAAATTCGGGCATCTCGGCCCATGATTTTCTGACCATAAACTCAAATTCCCGATATGATCCATTATGAATTTATCCATACATTGCCCTATTTTACATTACTTTCAAGCCCTTGTAAATCAGCTTTAACTAAATTTTCAATTTGCCCCCTTTTTTTCCCAAATTATATCCCCGCTTATCTGAAGCTAAGCAAGGACGCAAGAATGCACTGTACAGAACTGATCTTACTGGCAGGGTTTTTCAGAAAATCTGGAGGCGTAAGAAATCATATTTACCATTATTACAATGTAATCTGGAGCATTTCTAGAAGAAACAGCTTCTGAATGGTAACTTAGAGAAGGAAAATTAAATTTCTGAAGAGCAAGCCTCTCCAAATCATACTGTCAGATAGATATCTGAAAAATCATTTCTGTGGATTGTGGTATTTAACTATCTAACTTAAACACATTCGCCAGGAATTTCTTCCGATCGGCCATCGTAACGTCGATGAGAGATCGGCGAGGAGCCTGCTTATGTAGTTTAACCCGGGTTTCCGCTGAATTTACGGGGGCTGATCGGGAGAAGACCCCCCCTCCCCCGCCCGAGGAAAATCTTGGTATTTAAGTTTCATCCTGTTGTGTAGATGAAAAGTATGCATTATTTTACTCACTAGAATTGCAAAAGTATCAGCAACAAACATCAGCAGGAGGTATTTTTTTAAACAAAATTCCAATTTATAATAAGTATAGCACTGAAAACTGCTAAAGGATACAATCATATTCAGCAACATATATTTTACTTGTTAAACATATATAAATTAAGTGTAAAGGAGGACATTGTGTATAGACTTCACAACATTTTATAATACTAAGAGTCCCCAGGTGCGCACTATTCATGTGCGAGCTCTAACAGTGAGTATTGGCAGACCATTCCTGCACAGAGGTATCAACACCAAACCTCTCCCTGTCCTCACTCGATCCACACACAATCACTTCCAGTGGAGGCTGACGGATATCAATCAGCAGCTGGGAATTGGCAGATTCTCCCCCTCCCTATCCCAGGGGCCAATTGCAGCACCTTTCTTCCATAGTGTCAGCCGTGGCTCAGTTGGTAGCACCCTCGCCTCTGAGTCAGAAGGTTGTGGGTTCAAATCCCACTCCAGAGACTTGAGCAGAAAAATCTAGGCTGACACTCCAGTGCAGTACTGAGGGAGTGCTGCACTGTCGGAGTTGCCAACTTTCGGATGGGACGTTAAACCACTCAGGTGGACATAAAAGATCCTATGGCACTATTTTGAAGAGCAGGGGAGTATAAGAAGCAGGAGTAGACCATTCGGCCCCTTGAGCCTGCTCTGCCATTCAATAAGATCATGGCTGCTCTTCTACCTCAACTGCACTATCCCTATATCCCTTGATTCCCTTAATATCCAAAAATCTATCGATCTCTGTCTTAAATATACTCATGATGCGGCTTTTGACACATTGGACCCCCTGTGGCTCCACCTCATTGTCTCAGTTGTATCTTGCTATGTCTTTGATGTGGTACTTTCCTGGCTGACCTGATTGCCTTTTGTCACACCTCGGCAGATAAACAGTCAGGGTGATTTAAATGTAGTCGTCTGCTTTTGTAAGTAACACATGCATTGTTCTCTATCTATATATGCTTTGGCGATTCTGTATCTCTTTACTTCACCTGAGGAAGGGGCCACGTAAGCTCCGAAAGCTTGTGATTTCAAATAAAACTGTTGGACTATAACCTGGTGTTGTGCGACTTCTCATTTTTGAATATACTCAACGACTGAGCCTCCACAGCCCTCTGAGGTAGAGAATTCCAAAGATTCACCACCCTCTGAGTGAAGAAATTTCTCCTCATCTCAGTCCTAAATAGCCGACCCCTTATTCTGAGACTGTGACCCCTGGTTCTGGACTCCCCAGCCAGGGGAAGCATCTACCCTGTAAGAATTTTGTATGGTTCAATGAGATCACCTCACATTCTTCTGAACTCTAGAGAATATAGGCCCAGTCTACTCAATCTCTCCTCATAGGACAATCCCCCCATCCCAGGAATCAGTCTGGTGAACCTTCGTTGCACTCCCTCTATGGCAAGTATATCCTTCCTTAGGTAAGGAGAGCAAAACTGTACACAATACTCCAGATTTGGTCTCACCAGGGCCCTATATAACTGCAGTAAGACATCATCACTCTTATACTCAAATCCTCTTGTAATAAAGGCCAACATACCATTTGCTTTCTTATTTGCTTGCTGTACCTGCATGTTAACTTTCAGTAATTTGTGTACAAGGACACCTAGGTCCCTCTGAACACCAACATTTCCCAATCTCTCACCATTTAAAAAATACTCTGCTTTTCTATTTTTCCGACCAAAGTGGATAATTTCACATTTCTCCACATTATATTTCATTTGCCATGTTCTTGCCTACTCACATAGCCTGTCTATAGCCCCTTGAAGCCTCTTTGCATCCTCCTCATAACTTACATTCCCACCTAGCTTTGTATCCTGGTGTCCTAGCCAATATTTATCCGTCAATCACTAAAACAGATTATCTGGTCTTTATCACATTGTTGTTTGTGGGAGCTTGCTGTGCACAAATTGGCTGCCACATTTCCGACATTATAACAGTGACTACACTTCAAAAAGTACTTCATTGGCTGTAAAGTGCTTTGGGACGTCTGGTGGTCGCGAAGGGCTCGACATAAATGCAAGTCTTTCTGTGCTGGCATGCTGATTAATATCAAGCCTGCTGGGATCTTTCTGGTCTATATGGCTCAACTATGCACTGGATAAAAATGTTGAGCCGTGCTGAGAGAAAGGATTGGCTTATCTTTTGTAAATTTTGTGGTGTATAAAAAAAAGCATGCTGAGTTTAAGAGGGCAGAGTTATGTTTACTTTTAAAAATTTAATATTTATAGTAAGATGACAAGAATGTGGCAAATATCTAGTGTTTACTTTTAGATCTAATTCCGAGTAAACCAAGTATTGCTGTTAATTGAAAGTTGTTGGTATGTTTGGCTTCAATGTGTGAAGTAACACCCCTCAATGATCCCAGCTTTGAGAGAGGATATGTAGTCTCATCCAACACCCATCATCAATAACATTTGTGACAAGTAGACATTTTAGTCTTATTAAACAATTGGAATTGGGTAAACACAAAATATTTAAATTAAGCAATGCTACATGAAGAGTAATGGGACTGATTGTAAGGCAAGATTCCAATGAAGTTGTGAACCACAAAATTAAATCTTGAGCACTTCACAACTACTATGTAAACCCAGATATTAGATTACAGCCCTGAAAACTTTCTGGTATTTGTTATTATTCATAATGGATAGTATTTTAATTTATATGTGGCAGTTTAATTCTGTTTTTGGCACTGGCCACCAGGTTGTATGCCGTCAGTGTACATCTGATGAGTAATGACATTCATACAAGAGGATTAACTATTGCCGTATCGTTGATGCAATTCCAGCAAGAAATAATTTGTAGTTATCCGATTTATAAATTGATAAATCATCTAACAACTCCTGCTAATTACTGCTTTCTAATGCATTCATCAGCCAAAAGATACTTTGATAACACTACAACATATGAACAAGTACAAATTAGAATTTAGGACTGAAAATTTAGTATCATTACTTTATCAATTAATGATTACTGGGAAATATACTGTTGCGCATGCCACAGGGAAAAAAACAGGGGTACACAACACAGGTCTTCTAAAGTACACCTGTGCAAACTGAGAATAAATATTCCATTGCTTATGATGTACCATAAGTTTAAAGTCTACTCAAAAGAATTCTCAGCCAGTTGCTCATTGATATCACATATTTACATCTCATTTCACCCCATCAAATAGTACATGAAGATACATGGTCTTGGAAGCATACAGAAATATAGTTATTGTACAATCAGCTGAGACCAGTTATGACCAATGTTCCCTTTAAGCTGCACGGTTGCGCAGCGCTCTGTTGGTCCTGCACAGCTGGTGAGCCGGCTTTTAAATTGATAAACCACACAGGCGCGTAATCTTGAATGGCCCGCGCAGCCCGTTAAAAGGGCACGCGGGCCAAAAAAATTAGAGGGAACATTGGTTATGATGCCAGGAATGACACATATGGACACTGCAAAACATCATGAACCTATATAATGTTACTTGGCAATTTTCAAGTATCCCTTTTGTGTGTGCCATTATTAGCCAAAATACCAACTATCACTCAGCTTTGAGGGACAGTCGCTTATCTGGTGTTACTTGTCGCTCAACTTTCTTAACAGCAAAGCGTTCTGAACTCACTTTGCCACGATAGGCAGCTACGTACAAATGTATGCGGCTCCCAGAGTTACGTGGCATTCAGCAGAACTAGCTTAAACTACAAAGCACAACATCAAACACTGACAAAATCTTCATTTACAAAAAATAGATTAAACAATTCCCAAATGCTGTATTTAGAATTATTTGTAAAGCAACTTAGATCTGCATGCCCTTGATATGCTTTAAATGGCATAAACACCTCTATTGTTATAAAACAGCGAATCTTCTTGCACACTGTGAGTAGCATCATGAAAGATCTACTCTTATAATAGTATACATGTCAGAGCCTATTTAACGGGAGTAGTTTACACTGAAAATACTTTTACTTCCCCCAGAGCAGTATTTCCTTCTGAGCTCTGCCTCTGCATCCTATTTAGAAAATGTGCTCTACTCATTTCAATGATTTGGCCATTTTCTCAACACATTTCCTCATTGAAACATTGTAGAGTATCAAATATCTGAGGTATTGAACACAACTTGATATTTTTACATTTTAGTTTTTATTTTAAAGGAGAATGCTACAGATTTGATTTCATTGTAATTGTAATATTTGGGTATCTCCGGTGGCTCAGACACAAACATTTTCAGAGCAGCAAGGTCCTACATTCAATCCCTGGTCTGTGCAAAGATAGCTGATCTTAACTGGGGCAAGGTTAGGGGCTTACAATTATGCTCAGAGTGCTCAGGTTAAGGACTGTAAAAAAATAAATGGATGGGGATGAGCAAGGTTATCCTTTCTGAAATAACAAAATGCTGGAAACACTCAGCAGGTCAGGCAGCATCCGTGGAGAGAGAAACAGAGTTAACATTTCAGGTCTGTGACCCTTCGTCAGAACTGGAAAAAGTTGGAGATGTAACAGGTTTTAAGCAGGTGCAGAGGCAGGGGAAGGGGGAGGGGAAGAAAGAACAAAATGAACGGTCTGTGCTCGGGTGGAAGGCAGGAGTGGTTAAATGTGGTTAAATGTTGCAAATGAGGATGGCAGAATCATCAACAGCTGCCATGTGAAAAAATGGGGGCAGGGGTTATAGTCTGAAATTGTTGAACTCACTTCACTTACACTCATGATAGAAACATGCATGTGGATGTCAGGCAAAGGCAGGATCAAGCCATGTGTTGCCTCTAGTCAAACACCCTGGCAACACGCATTTTACAGGCTCATGCATGAATAAAGGACACGTGGACAAGCTGTTGGCCTCTGATTCGCATCCCAGCATGAATGGTGCTGCCAGGAGGGGTGAGACGCATGTTGGGAGGCAAAATTATAGGAGCTTATTCAAAATCAGCAAACTTTTCTGGACCATTTGCTGTGGCATTTTAGAGAAATGTAACTTGTAGAGTTGTATTTTGTATATCACAGCTTGGCGGGGTAGGGGGTGAGAGAAGACCATTGTTTCTCCCTTGTGCAGTGTATTCTGAAAAATGTGATATCATTGCAGCACCTTGTACTCTATAACTGTATTATAAAAATTAACTTTTGCTCTCTGCTACAGAACACAAGAATGGCTACAATATGTTCCCAGCATAAAGTGCATGGAAGAGAAGCAATGTTATTCTCTGGTGTAATGTTACAAGTTAGATTTCTGCACAACATCGCACCCTATTAATTATTCTTTATGAGTGAACTGTTGAACGAACATTTAAAAAACACATAAATGAAGCAATGTTCCCATTTTTTCAAAACTTACAAACTGTAACATCTGACAGCATAGGTATAATGTTCAACAGCACTGCCATATCACTGAATAATACTAAACCAGAAATAAAACAAGAGAGCCTAAAAGAGTTTCTGGTTAGTTCATCAATTAATAGCACTATTTAATTAATTTATGCTTCAACATTACATTTATGCCTCATGCTACTACCCCCACATTACATTATTTTCTCCTGCTTTACAGATCAATATCTAAAACTGCAGCTATCAATTCATGGCAAACACACTGTTAATACTGCATCAGCGTACTAAACCTTGCATAATTTAAATTTAGAAAATAATTTGTCTCATTAGCTCTAAGCCTTTAATTCAGTTTAGTTAATCCTGAACTGTTAGCTTTTTCCGACCATCTTGGTCTATGTCGTCATCCAACAAGATTTGCGTGGTACATGACGACATTCCGTCTTCAATTGCAGACGCTAGCACGATGATCTTTCAAACCTGTAGGTTTGGTTGCAATACAATAAAATACAAACTAAATCAGTAGCTTCTAAACATTCAAAGTTTTGTCTCTTTGTTCTGTTAGTTGTGTGAACAGATTCCATTCTTTGACAGGGATCAAAGAGAATAAAGCCAATGCAAATAATTTCAGAACCACTGAAGGTAAAAATAGCCAAAAGGCTATATCTACACTTATCTATAATTTATATTTAATATATCATGAAATTTGGTACATTTTAGGATGAAACAACTTTCAATGGAACATTCTGGAGAGGAAAAATGTAGATTTTGTGATTGACATCAAATAAAATATAGAAATAAAACTAAAACTAACATAATATCCCTCACCGTTTCTTTGTATTGTCCTACATCCAGTACAAAATGTGACAGGTTTAGGGTGAAACAGGTTTTTTTTCCCCATGGAGACAAGTTATTTTCATTGATGTGAAAACTGACCATCTGACTGCACTAACTTATCAGTTTGAATGTACATTGAATCCACTTTCAATGTCTATAAGGCAGTGTTCAGATATTAGGGCCGCAAATTTAATTCTGGAGGCGGGTCAGCTGGTTTCCGGGTTCCAGTCCCACCCCCAGCTGCTTCCGCTCTGCAGACGTGATTTTCCCTTGATTGGCCTTGTTAAGCCCGCCCTGCAGGCTTACCGGCCAATTAACAGGAAGCGGGTCTGACGACGTGATTTGATGACGCGTCATCTGCCGGTTTCCTTAAAGGGACCATGCATAATTTTATTTTGACAGTTGATCTGTCAGTGTTTGACAGCATTGAGGTGCTGCAAACACTGACAATCTCTGCACAAAGGTGAACACTTGCACCCAGGCTCTCCAATGACTCTCTCCATATGCTTATGGAGGGAGTCACAGCACGCAGGGAGGTTCTCTTCCCTTGCAAGGGCGGAAGAGACCTCCCCAGGACACCAACTTACCTTGCACCTCCACCTAACCCTCTCTATCTACTTTACCACTTCCCCATCTCACGAGCCACCCCTCACACTCACCCTCATCCTACTGCAAGCATACCAACTAACAACACAAAAGGGTAGGCACTTGAGAGGTTCAGCCAATGTCCATGTGAAGTTTCTGGTAATGTGTTGTCATGCAGTGTAATATCTTTTTTCCAAAAGTGCCCCTTATTGGACAGATCTGAGCACATATTGAGAAGTGTCTCACTGAGTTCCAGTGATTGTTCAGTCATAATTCCCCTTCCCCCACCCCCGCTATTGTGGTGTGTGTGCATGGAATGGCTTGGAAATTAAAAGGATGCTTCATGGTGCTGGTATGGGATGGTGTCAACCTGGCGCATCATGTGGCAGCCAGGGTTTACAGTATTAAGTGAAGAAAATCGGGCCATGGTGATGCCATCGCTGGCCACCTGGCCAGCAATTTTGTCAGGGGCTGATGCCCTATGTCCAGTGCAGCATCAGGTGATGGTGTAGAAGGTTGGTGATGTTGGTGTTGGGGCTAATTATGGAAGGATTCAGAGGACCAAGGTCTGATTGTTTCATTGGCTCCGATGTTGCTGGAATAGATGGCAGCTGCAGGTGAGATGAGAAGTTCTCCCAATGAGGTGGCACTGGACATACAGGTGGATTAAAAAACTTGTAAGCTAAATAAATCTCTATATGTATTAAAAATGCAGTAACCAACATTTTCTTTGCTCTGAAACTCACCATCTGCAACATGGCATCCTTGACACCACTTCTGCAGCTGTCAGCTTTACACAAACATCAGAGCAGACTCACAACACGCCAGGTTGAGCTTGGCGTGCTCCCCGAATAGCGGGTAACAAGTGGGGGAAAAGCTAAAATTACAAGTAAGCCTCAAAATCCTCTTAAATTGGTTCTTATCAAGCCATTTAAGTACCAGAATTGTCTCCCCCGCTGCTTGGTGTCGGGTCAGTTCTGCGTTGACAGACCCGACACCTGGGAGACTCGCGTGGAGGCAGGTTGACAGCGGGTTTCCTACCAGCTGTCAATCTTTGTGATTTTGACAGCGGTCCCGCCTCCAAACCCACCCCCTCAGCGTGATTAAATTCGCGGCCTTGGTCTCTACTCCAGTAAGTACTAAACAGCACCAACTTCAAAATTAACTCTTAGACTGTGGCTGCTATCTGGTAGTATAGGTTTTCAGCTCACACACTGAAATGCTGAAAACAATGCTAATATTATAGTATTAAAACCAAACATTAGTAATATCTTTATTATTGCAATAAAGAGAGGCCAAGAGCCAGACAGACCGATAGAGAGCCAAAAAGACTCAGAGAGACAGAGGCAAAATAAAATAATCTCAGCATAGGTTAAGCAAAATTAAATCGATGAAGAAGGAAGATGTGGCAGAATTTTTTTACATAGCGAGTTATTATGCTCTGGAACGCACTGCCTGAAAGGATGGCTGAAGCAGATTCAATAATAATTTTCAAAAGGGAATTGGATAAATACTTGAAGGGGAAAAATTTGCAGAACTATGGGGAAAGAGCATCAGAGTGGGACTAATTAGATAGCTCTTTCAAAGAGCCAGCACAGGCAAGATGGACGTAATGGCATCCTTCTGTGCTGTATATTTCTATTCTATGAATATTAACCCTCAACTAGCAAAATACTGAAAATACAATTCCAACATAAAAAAATGCTTACTCTGTTTATCTCTTTTACCCTCGTTTTCTCGGTCATATTTTTATTTTTTTAATTTAATTTTCATTCTTCTACTTAATCTCATTCCATACATTATCCAGTAGGCCATTTACTGCAGTTGAGGGCTAATTATTAAAATTGAGCTCTGCTAGCCCATACATGGTAGAGAATAAAGATGCAGGTTTCAGTCCGTACGGGAATTGGTCTGGTTATGGAAACTGGGTCTAAACATGAAGACATACAACTTAAGCCAATGTTTATATAGAAATATTGCTTCACAATCTACTTAGATAAATATGAATTTCTATGTATATAATTAGATTTAATATTTAACAGATTATGGAGAACTTACTTCACATATTTGTAAGCTGTTGTGTATTTGTGAATGTAAACTGTGTCAGATATTAACAGAGTAAACAAAACAGTGGTTCAGCATTGTTAGACTGTGTGTTATTTACCAATTAACCATAATTATATTCCCAGTGGATCAACAAATTACAAGACTACGGCCTACCCATCACAAGAACAAAAATGTCAAAATTATTACAGGATCTCAAGGCAACATCCTATTAATGTGTACAAAAGGTTCATTATTTATGCTATATGTAGCGGAACATCTTGTTCAAATGACTTTGCCTGACACAGTCAACACTAAGTTAGTCTCTGGAGCCGTAAATCGGGTTTTATATGCTTAAATGTATGCTACAGATGAACACAGAACCTCTAAGAAAAATTGAAGATTGGAATGTATATTTAATGCAACCTATTCTATTTAAGTACATACCTGGAGTGCAGAGAAATTTCTACTTAGAACTAGTCTTTCACATCTCAAAATAAAGTAAAAAAAACTCAAAGTAACCATAATGATTAAAATATTGGTTGCATGCACAGCAAAGTACATTCATTACTGAATAGTTTGTGCTCTATAAATTTCTTTTATAAATTTCATCCTGGAATCTAGGTATTAATATTTCAATGTAAATTGCTAATAAGCAATCGTTTCTCAGGAGTAAACTGTTGTGCCAAACTATAAAGGCAAATAATATACCAGCTCTCTACAGCAGTGTATGAAAGAAATGAGACTAATGGCAGTTCTACAATGACTTTCCCGTTTGAACACCACAGGCTAGACCTCCATCCATTCAGTCAATGGGCAGAAAGTCTACACCATATCTATGCCAGTCTTTCTAATTGCTGCTAATTACCAACTGCAAAATCTCCTTGCAGCCATTTTCTGTGTATAATAAAATTCAAATATGCATATTTAAAGTGTAACACAACACTTAAGGTGTATTACAAGGTCAAGTTAACAAATGACAAACCAGTTCTCAAAGACTTTCTAAGCTACTGTAAATGTCAATCTCATAAGCCATATAACTCAAGGTACTTTACCTTTACACAGTGAAATGTGCCTTTTACAAAATGGTTCCTTGAAAGGAAACATGGGTATTCATGCTCGCAGAATACATACTTTGGATAGATTTCTGTTGTGTATCCAAAATGTATTTTCTGATTTTCACCTGGCTGGGGGTTTCAGCAGAACTTCTATGCCAGTTTAGCACTTGAATGCGCACTGCCTAAATTATTCCAGCTTTTTAGCATTATTACAAATGGAATACATTGTCATCCAAAATGATCAGAACAATGAAAAGTGGTGGAAATGCACAGCAAGTCAGTCAGCATCTGAAATAGAAAGATAAGTTCAGATTTCATATAGGACCCTGATGAAGAGTTCCAGCGGAACTGTGAACCTTTCCCTTTCAGATGCTGGCGTACTTGCTGGGTATTTCCAGCATTTTCTGTTTTTATTTCAGATTTGCAATTGTATGTTTTTTCATTTTATCTCTGCCCTAGAATGGTGCTCAATAATACGAGACGAATATAATTATTCTGAGGCTGTGTAAGCACCAGAAAATATACGATTAGTGATGTTTTTTTTTATTCGTTTATGGGATGTGGGCGTCGCAGGCAAGGCCATCCCTATTGCCCATCCCTAATGGCCCTTAAGGTGGTGGTGAGCCGCCTTCTTGATTTGCGTACAATATATGGGAGCAGACTTCACAAGCAACTTATTCTATTTATCTGATCATAAATAGGTACTAGAGAAAAAGAGTCACGCATTACACTTATTCAAGCTGCTGAAAATGTGACTCCCAATTGCTACAAGTGTCTCTGGGTTGGCAAAAGGCGACTCACTCACACAGGATACAATTTGGGGATATAAGTCCACACAAACAATATTTCAGAATTCCTGATGGCATAACAACATGCCAGAGTTTCATGCTAAATAAATATTTTAATTCAACATTAATCCACAAGAAGCAGAATCAATGAACTAGCTAATCGCAGGGGGATGGTGAGCTAGTTAAGGGCAGGACTACAGTCTTGGCTGTGGATTCTGCATTGTGGAATTATCCACAATATAAACAAGATGGGTTCATCAACTACAGGGTGGTTCATTTCAATGCTGAACCTGGATTACAACTTGGACCATAGCATAAATGACCACACAAACAAAACCATTCAGAAAGCAACACTAGCAGAAATACAGCGACAAAAAGACACATTCTTCCCAGTGCTACAAACCAAACAAGTTGCATTTTTATTTAAATAATTGAAGAGAATGCTGAATCAATAAATAAGTTGAAATACTATTGACTGCGCTGTGTTTTATACCTGCTGTTGCAGCCAGCATCTCTGGGTCCTTCTGTTGCAAACACAGATTTTGCATCAATAGCCTTATTACTTGAACTGGGTACAAGTGGTATATCACTTTCACTAATTATAAATTTCATGAAAAGAATATGAAATGCTAGAGGTGTTAAGATGAAATGCTAGAGGTGTTAAAATGAAATGCTAGAGGTGTTAAAAGAGTGGCCATCTCCTGCATTCTATGAACAAACCCTTAGACTAATTTTTTTTTTAACAAATAAGAAACAAAGTCCACAGAAAGGGTAAATATTTGCTATTAAAAGGTCTTTTCCTGCATTTACCTCCTCACATTAAGTACTTTCTAAAGGCCAAGGTCTCCCAGTCCCCAAACACCATGTTTTGCCACAGTTTGTTCTGTTGAGGAAAAACTTGTTTGCTGAGCATTGTTTTATTTAATTCTCTATTCCTAGTAGACATGTGCGAATGCTACTTTAATAACTGTCCTTCAATAAAATGGAATTACGTTATTATATGCAGCATACTCTGAGCAGACGTAAGCGGTTCATTCCTGTAAGTATGAAATAGAAATTTTGTAAATAGGTTTTGTAGGTAACAATACTTCATAGCTAAACCCTTTCGTGGAATTATTTCTAATAGGTACACAAAATATGGAAAATCGTCTTTATGCTTAAGAAAAGTGCACTATGTATGTCAATACCTGGAGCATAATACAAACTTCTCCACAATAATGCATTGCAATGTACACTACTTAAGTCTGTGTAAAGTTAATAATGTAAGCATGTGTGTGGAAATATAGATTTAAACCTAAGCACGACCATATACTACCCTGTATTGACAAAACCCAAGACCGTAGTACACATTGCCCTGATTGATGATGCACCGACTGCTACTGTCTAATCAGAAGAAAAAGGCATTCCTGCTGCCAAATCACTTGGATGGACAGTAGATAAGACTTTGGGATCAGATGGTCACGTCCAATTCCACCAGGATTCTCCTCTCCGATACTGGTTTTCGCTCAGTTTACCTCCACAACATGATCCAAGTGACATTTCACAAATTCCTGGATAAATGTTGTTACACTTGGCCCAGCGGAGAGACAAGCTGTGTCACGCACAGATCAATATGAGCACTGTGTTATTTCATCAGCCTAAAAATCAGGCAAAAGCCACGGCCCTGGAGAATCTGGCATGCATAAGCTAGATAATGCTGAAGGGTTTGTCTGCTGCAAACAGCCATCAGGGTGAAGTATCAGACAAGACCCAAGCTTAACTGCAACTGAATTTAAAGAACAAAATTCATAATGCTACCATTAGCTACTTCTATAAGGTGAAGAGCTGTTTCACTCAACTGAATCTTGACTTTATATTTAAACAATGTTGGTTACAACATACTGCACACGATGACATTTGGTGCAATTTTCTAATCTATTGAAGGTGGTAAATAAACGGAGGGGGTAATTTCCTTAGAGCTTCTCCCGCTGCGCCTCCATAACTTCAGTGAGAAACCTTTTTATGAGCGTAAAAGCGGTTTCCACTGATGTTATGGCGGCAAAGCTCCAAGGAAATTCACCCCAAGTGCCGAACTGAGAAACATGCTTCCTTATAATGGCACTGCAGCAGTCACATTATGGATATTCTTTACATGCCTACGTCAGAAAACTTTGCAATATACATTCACTAACATCACTGAGGGATCTGAGAATGCCCTGTGTACTAATTAAGTCTCCGGGAATTTACAATTTCCACCAATTAAAAATAAGAAGTGTAGTGATTTAACAAAGGAAACAAAGAGGAAAAAAACAGGTAAGAGAGTGCTACATACAGAAACACAATCTTATGGTTCACAAAATATTTATAAAGCACTTTAGCTCTGCTCTTCAGTTCATGTCATCTAAATCCATCAATTACGTTACTGCCTTAGAACTCCCTTTTACCCATCCATTTTACTACACGTAATGATTTTTTCATAGTGACCTGAGTACCCAACAGTGGCGTAATCGGATTTATACAGTAAGTGTGACCAGTACACTTCTGCACTACGTTTTGATTATCTGACATACAAAATACGTAATTTATTCCGCGTATACTGACCAGGTTATTGGTTGCAGAAACTTTAATTCAAGATCAGCAGCATGATGACCTCTCCACACTCTCTCACAAGTATGTTTTTTGGGCAGACATGAAAGATCATTCGCTCTTCAGCCACCATTTTATAGGAAGAAAAAACACACCTATCAGAATCCAAAACAATTGTCCCAAAGCCCTTCGCAGAGATGCAATCAGACAGCGAGACAAAGGAGGAGATATTAGGAGGGGAGACCAAAAGCTTGGTCAAAGTGGGGAGTTTTAAGGAGGGTCCTAAAAAAAGAGGTGGAGAGGTGAAAATCCAGACATCTCGACAGCTAAGGGCACGGTCGCCAATAGTGGGCCAAAGGAAGGGGGAATGCACAAAAGGCCAGAATTAAATAAAGATTCAATAGTTGAATATACAATATTTACATTATTAATTTTAGAAATGACTGGTGCAACCCACACGTGTCTCTTGAACAAAACATGCATATATACAAATTAAACAAGCACAGAAACTTCTGCTTTATTACGGTGCAAAATGATCCACTGGCATTCTAACATAACATAAGAACATAAGAAATAGGAGCAGGAGTAGGCCAATCGGCCCCTCGAGCCTGCTCCGCCATTCAATAAGATCATGGCTGATCTGATCCTAACCGCCAATCTACTATCTATCACAGAACCATCTCCTGCATCTAACAGAATTGCACACACGAAATAGGAGCAGAATCAGGCTACACAGTCCCTGGGCCCGCTCCACTACCCACAGGGCCATGACCGATCCGAACCTAGACTCATGTCCAAATTCCTGCCCGCTCCCCGTAACCCTTAATGCCCTTTACTTCTAGGAAACTGTCTATTTCTGTTTTAAATTTAATTAATGTTGTAGCTTCTACAGCTTTTTGTGGCAGCATATTCCATGGACCTACCACCCTCTGAGTGAAGTAGTTCCTCCTCATCTCAGTTTTGAAAGAGCAGCCCCTTATTCTAAGACTATGTCCCCTAGTTCTCGTCTCACCCGTCATCGGGAACATCCTCCCCGCATCCACCCGATCCAACCCCTTCACAATCTTATATGTTTCAATAAGATCGCCTCTCATTCTTCTGAACTCCAATGAGTAGAGTCCCAATCTACCCAACCTCTCCTCATATGACCACCCCCTCATCCCCGGGATTAACCGAGTGAACCTTTTTTGCACTGCCTCGAGAGCAAGGATGTCTTTCCTTAAGTAAGGACACCAAAACTGTATGCAGTATTCCAGGTGCGGTCTCACCAATACCTTGTACAACTGAAGCAATACCTCCCTATTTTTATATTCTATCCCCCTAGCAATGAAAGCCAACATTCCATTTGCCTTCTTAATCACTTGCTGCACCTGCATACTAACCTTTTGAGTTTCGTGCACCAGGACCCCCAGATCCCTTTGCACTTCAGTACTCTCCAGTTTCTTGCCATTAAGATAATAAATTGCTCTAGGATTTTTCCTGCCAAAGTGCATCACCTCACACTTTCCAGTGTTGTATTCCATCTGCCAAATCTCTGCCCACTTACTTAGCCTGTCTATGTCCCCTTGCAGGTTTTTTATGTCCTCCTCACTCACTACTTTCCCTCCCATCTTTGTATCATCTGCAAATTTTGATATGTTACACTTGGTCCCTTCCTCCAAATCGTTAATATAGATTGTGAAGAGTTGGGGACCCAGCACTGACCCCTGTGGAACACCACTAGTTACTGATTGCCAGTCTGAGAATGAACCATTTATCCCAACTCTTTGCTTTCTGTTAGATAGCCAATCCTCTATCCATGCCAGAATATTACCCCCAATCCCGTGATTTTTTACCTTAAGCAATAATCTTTTGTGTGGCACCTTGTCAAATGCCTTTTGGAAGTCTAAATACACTACGTCCACTGGTTCCCCTTTATCCACTCTATATGTTACTTCCTCAAAGAACTCCAGCAAATTTGTCAAACATGACTTCCCCTTCGTAAAACCATGCTGACTTTGTCCTATTAAATTATGATTATCCAAATGTCCTGTTACTGTTTCCTTAATAATGGACTCCAAAATTTTACCTACCACAGATGTTAGGCTAACCGGTCTATAGTTACCAGCCTTCTGTCTACTGCCCTTTTTAAATAAGGGTGTTACATTAGCAGTTTTCCAGTCTGCCGGGACCTTAGCGGAATCCAGGGAGTTCTGAAAGCAGAATGAGCCAGTGGTTGGCAGGATCACACAGCTGTCTAGCCAATCACTGTCCCTGCGTTCACGGGTACCTGTACTTGGCAAATCCACACAAGAAAAGCGAGTGTCGTACACAAATAAATGTCCTCTTTGATGAGTGTTAACGAAAAAGGATTTTGAATTTTTTTTCCAGTGCAAATGTGTTGTGAAAAAAGTGCACACAGATATATAAACATCACTGCAAATGCCTTATACTCACATCTACTTTTACTCCTAAAAAATAACCAGCAGAGCTTCTCTACATAGAATTACATAGAATATACAGCACAGAAACAGGCCATTCGGCCCAACCAGTCCATTCCAGTGTTTATGCTCCACTCGAGCCTCCTCGCGTCTTTCTTCATCTAACTCTATCAGCATAACACACTATTCCCTTCTCCCTCATATGCTTATCTAGCCTCCCCTTAAATGCATCTATACAATTCGCTTCAACCACTCCCTGGGGTAGCGAGTTCACATTCTCACCACTCTCTGGTTAAAGAAGTTTCTTCTGAATTCCCTATTGGATTTCTTGATGACTATTTTATATTGATGGCCTCTAGTTTTGCTCTTCCCCACAAGTGGAAACACTCTCTCTGTGTCTACTCTACCAAAACCTTTCATAATTTTAAAGACCTCTATTAGGTCACCCCTCAGCCTTCTCTTTTCAAGAGAAAAGAGACCCAGCCTGTTCATCCTTTCCTGATAGGTATAACCTCGCATTTCTGGTACTATCCTTGTAAATCTTTCTTTTCTCTCTCACTTATTTAAATGCCTCTGCTGTTAATATAATTAATATAAAAAGCAGAGTAGCTTATTAATCAACAAAGGTAGCCTGCTTATCTAGGTTAGTCTAGATTTCTTAAAGTTGCTCCATTTTCTAATTTAGCATATAAAACCAAGTGTCCATACACATATCCATGAACACTTTTCAAAGTTTAGTGAATGGAGTTCATGGAACAACTTTGGTAAAAAAAGACTCAGAGGGAGAAATTCGTGTGGTTTGCGCCACCCGTTGGTGCCACGAGATGGCGCTAAAATGCCGTTGAGAGCTTTAACGCCACCTGATGCCGGTTCCAGCGCCGCACGCCATATCGGTGTTGCTGGTAGCGGTGCCGCTGAACGCGATCGCCGGGGACCTCACCATCCCGAAGATCGTGACGTCAGTGAGTGTGCAATGCTCACTTGACGCCTGATCTCCCAACTTTGTTACAGCCAATGAACTTACCGGCTGGAGAAAACAACAACAGCTTCAGGTGGCGTACAGTAGCAGGAAACCGGCTCCAGCAACGCTATTTAAAGGGATCATCACCAATCACTCGAACCAGACAGGTATTTGAAGTTTGAGTGGCTGTGTGCTACTGGAAGAGTTTTCTTTATTCATTTCAAGATTCTTTGGTATCAGGGAGTGTTGTGGCAAGTACAAAACTCCAGAATTATTTTTGAAAAGCTCCAACCTTGCTAAAAGTCATGGGGGCTGTACTGGCAGTGGACCTCGCCCTCTAGGATCTACGGTGGAGGGAGCGGAGACAGCGAGACAATCGGCCTTCCGGACAGGCTGCCCATGACCAGCTCATCAGATTCCAATTCGCATGAATGAAACCCCAGAACCCCGTAGCTCACCACATCCTCATCATACAATCCCTGTCACACACCATATCACAGCGTCCTCCTGGGCACAAAGGTGAAATGAGAGAGAACACAAAATATTCCAAACACAATTCATAACTTTATCTATAAACATATCACACGAATTCTAATAACTAATGACTCTTGTGCCTGCCATAGTTGAATAGCGGTCATTGTGTGCAAGGTGTGAGATGTGGGTGTGAGTGTTGACAGGTAGAGATTGTTGTTGGGTGAGTGCTGGGGGTGTGGTGCAATGAGCTGTGAGAGAAGCTAGTGGTACAGATGGTGGTATGTAGCATTTGTTGAAGCCTTCACTCACCCTGACCACCCGTGTGAGCTCGTTACACTTCTTCCTGCACTGTGTGTGGGTCTTGGGGACCACAGTGCTGCCCATGACATGGTGTGCCACCTCCTTCCACATAGTCCGGCAGACTTGTGGCGAGAGCCTCCTGCCAGTTGGCGGGTACAGGACCGCCCGCCTTCTCTCCACTGCTAAAACCGATGCCTCCAAAATTTCATTGGAAAACCTCCGGTCTCTCTCCCTGGGGCGGCGATCTGTCATCAGGATTTGTAAATAAGTGCTCCTTCTGCTGTCCTTCTTCTTATGGTTGGTGAGGCAGCTACACACCCAACAATGCTGAGAATGAGGTGCTGCAGCATCAATGAACATCCCCTTTAAGTACTGAAACAAGCCTGTGGCAATCATTACTTGCGTTTAGACTGCCCCCGATACTGGTCCATCTTTCAGTTAAACGCCAATGAGCTTGGGTTTTTAGAGGAGAATCATGACTGCAATCATTTTAATGAGGATGAATTTTGTGTGCAGCCTAGGCAATTTTCAACTGGCGCTACTTAACCATCTTTAGTCAAAACACTGCCCATATCTTGGCGATAACGAATTTCTAACCCATAGTATTTTCTATTTACTGAGGTAACAATTAAGTGTTTGTAGGATGTAACGTTCCCATTATGTCAATTTTAAAATGAGGAGAATTGTATATCAATCCTCCCATTGCTAAATGGGTAATTGCACTGTATGTGGTGCTAAATCTTATAGGCCATAAAATCTCTCAATACAATCCCCAATCTATCCCAAGATGGTTGATTTTTCAATGGCTTGGAGTGGAGGCAGGGGCTATCAGGGTTCCTGGTCACTGTCCAGGGGCTATCAGGGTTCCTGGTCACTGTCCAGGGGCTATCAGGGTTCCTGGTCACTGTGCAGGGGCTATCAGGGTTCCTGGTCACTGTCCAGGGGCTATCAGGGTTCCTGGTCACTGTCCAGGGGCTATCAGTGTTCCTGGTCACTGTCCAGGGGCTATCAGGGTTCCTGGTCACTATCCAGGGGCTATCAGGGTTCCTGGTCACTGTCCAGGGGCTATCAGGGTTCCTGGTCACTGTCCAGGGGCTATCAGGGTTCCTGGTCACTGTCCAGGGGCTATCAGGGTTCCTGGTCACTATCCAGGGGCTATCAGGGTTCCTGGTCACTGTCCAGGGGCTATCAGGGTTCCTGGTCACTGTCCAGGGGCTATCAGGGTTCCTGGTCACTGTCCAGGGGCTATCAGGGTTCCTGGTCACTATCCAGGGGCTATCAGGGTTCCTGGTCACTGTCCAGGGGCTATCAGGGTTCCTGGTCACTGTCCAGGGGCTATCAGTGTTCCTGGTCACTGTCCAGGGGCTATCAGGGTTCCTGGTCACTATCCAGGGGCTATCAGGGTTCCTGGTCACTGTCCAGGGGCTATCAGGGCTCCTGGTCACTGTCCAGGGGCTATCAGGGTTCCTGGTCACTGTCCAGGGGCTATCAGGGTTCCTGGTCACTGTCCAGGGGCTATCAGGGCTCCTGGTCACTGTTCAGGACCTATCAGGGTTACTGGTCCTGGTCACTGTCCAGTGACCCCTGCTAGAAAGTGCATGTGGCTGGATATTCAGTGAGGACAGCATTAGGCTTGGGTGTTATTCTCCCCGTGCCCACCACTCAAAAAGGTTGAATTACCAGGTGAAACTCACCATCTAGGATCACACATGATGAATGGACACTTGGACAAGGAAATAGAAGGATGCCGGTGCCCTAGAACTGCATGGGTTACCATCCTCAAGAGAAGGAGAGAGAAAATAGGAGAGAACTTTGTTTTAAAAAGATATGATGAAATGTCTGAGTTATCAGGAGGGATTGAAATTCATCACAGTCTAAGCATAGAAAATAGATTTGATGAGAATCGCCAACTTCATGTCAGAGTTCACCCTCTGCAATATCAAAGAGATGTGGCTGGGCTCTCAGTCTTGCATAGTCTACTGACAGAACTAACTCGTCTCACCACCATCGGATCGTAACAAAGCACTGCACCCCTCCCAAATCTAGTTCAGAATGGTGATGTACAATCAGACAACTAACAGGAGGAAGAGGATCCATGAACATCCCAATCCTCAACCATGGTGGAACGCAGCAGAGGAGTGCAATAAACGAGGTTGAGGCGTTTCCAGGCATCGTCAGCCAAAGGTGCCAAGTGGACGATCCTACTCGGCCTCGTGCCAGAGTTTCCACCAGCATAGATGCCAGTATCCAGCCAATTCAGTTCACTCCATGTGACATTAATAGTACACTGATCACAGTGAAGGTTATGGGCCCTGATAACATTCCAGCTATAATGCTAAAGGCCTGTATACCACAATTCTAGCCAAGCTGTTCCAATGTAACTGTGATGATGACATTTACCCAACAGTGTGGAAAATTGCGCAGGTAAATCCTATTCACGGAAAGCAGGACAAATCTAACACAGCCAATTACCACATCAGACCAAAAACTGTCATCGATAGTCCTGTCAAGTGACACCTACTCCTAATAACGTGCTTGCTGACACTCAGTTCAGGTTCCACCAGAAGCATTTGGCTCTTGACCTTGTTACAGTCTTGATCCAGACATCGACACATGGGTTGAATGCCCTAGGAGGGGTGAGAATTACTGCTTTTGACATCAAGGCAGCATTCAACTGAGTATGGCATCAAGGAGCCTGAGCAAATTTGGGGTCAATGGGAAAACCCTCCAGTAGCAGAAGTCATACCTGATACAAAAGAAGATGGCTGTGATTGTCGGAGGCCAATCATTGGAGTCCCAGAACATCGCTGCCAGAGTTCCTCAGGGCAATGTCCTCAGCCCAACCACCTTCAGCTGATTCATCAATGATCTTCCCTATGTTATAAGGTTAGGAATGGGGTTATTTGCTGATGATTCTATACTGCTCAGTTCCATTCACAACTCTTCTGATAATGAAGCCGCCCATTCTAGCCTACAGCATGACCTGGACAACATCCATACTTGGGCAGACAAGTGGCAGATAACATTCATATGTTTAAGGCAATGACCATCTCCAACAAGAGAAGACTGAACCAATGCCCCCTGACCTTCAACAGCAACATTGCTGAGTCCCCAATCATCAACATACTGGAGGTCGCCCTTGACCAGAAGCTTAACTGGACCAGCTATACCAACACTGAGGCTACAACAGCAGGGCAGAAGCTGGATGCTCTCCAATGGGAAGCTCACCTCCTGACCCCTCAAAGCCTCTCCAAGGTTCAATTCAGGGATTTAATGGAATAATCACCACTCAACTGGATTGGTGCAGCTTTAACAACACTCAAGAAGCTGACACCATCCAGGACAAAGGAGTTCCCATGATTGGCAGCCTGTAACTAATGTCCACTCCCTCCACTACCATGTACTGCAGTGTGTGATTAGAATATCAGTGAAGCATTTTTGTATTATGTCCACTTAAACTGTGAAAAACATCCTTCAGTACAATTATAGATTTTGCCCTTCCAAACTTGGGTTGTGTGAGGAGAGAGCATTAAGAGCTGTGTAACACTCGCATGAACCACAGGTAGTTACAGGTCAGTCACTGGTGGGAGCAACCTGAGGTGATAGAGTACCACACTGCACAACATTAAAAAGGATCAAGTGAAATTTTAAATAGGTCTAATTTCAACAATGTCTGGAATTTATAAACTGCAACACAAGCTTTTTTTTTTTGAAGCAATTTTCATAAATTATCGATAGGTGACACGGACAGGATAGGATACTCATGTATAACTTACAAAAAAGCCTGGTTAAAATCTGGAAAAAAATGTTGTTACTAAGAGGACAGAATGAGTCTTCACGGCTGATTTACCTCGAAGACTCTATAGGTAATACCATAATATAAGTGGCTTTTATTAGTGGAGAACCATTAGAAATAAAAAACAACTGCAGATCCTCTTTCCGTTGACCATCATAGAATTTACTGCAATTCAAAATTAATAAATACAAATGCATGACTCCTCATTTAAGTTAACTGTCTTCTTACAATGTGTCTTGTAAGATTTTATCGGTGATTTTTCAACTTTCCCTAGAAAATAGTGCAGTCAAACTCCCTTGTATTTCTCCATATTATTGCTATCCTGAGAGCTTTAAAACAATTGGACCATGGTTGGATAGCTGAGCAAAGGCTGCATGGCCCTGATTTTAAACTAGCTTATGGGGGCTCAAAACAACAGTTACTTCAGCTGTGAGCAAACAGTAACCTTAAAAGAATGGATTTCAAAACCATCAAAATGCCTCTTTCACAGTATTCTCCTCCGAGCCTGGCCATAAAGTTGAAAGAATTTTAAATCCATTTAGTCACACAAGGTGACAGCCATACTCCAGGAATTAGTCACCATATTTATTTGTGGGTCCATAAAAGACTCCACAGCACTCAGGTTTTTTTTTGAAATGCCATTTTGTGTTACTTTAAGTTTTGATGATCTTTAGCTGTGAACAGATGCAGCCCAACAAGAATGTTGTTTCTCTGGAATACCTTCAAAAAGGGCAGGTTATAGATTTTTCATGAAGTGCACAGAAACAAAGCCATAGCTCCACATTAGAGGTATATAAGCAGCTTTGAGGTATGACAAGTTTGATTTGTTGAATTTCCAGTTAAAAACCCTCAAGCTAAAGTGTACCATAAATCCAAGGAGAACGCCCACAATTCAAAACAGAAGTAACTGCAGGCTTTAAACTACATGTTGAGTATAGATGCCACAGCCTTTCTTGTGTTGTGCAGCTATAATCATCTTCGAGGCCATCAGTCCATTACACCAGACAGGATGTGATTTCTCTGATATTATTAAACCTGGCGCTGTATCCTGATCAGTGTCTGAGCATGATCCTTAAAGTCTATTTGATAATTAATCTCCTTGTCAAGATAAGGCGGTCCCAAGATAGAGTAAGCAGTTGTGATATGATCTGTACAATGGTTCATACACAGAGGATTGTGGCATTTACACCATACTCCAGAACTGTTGGTAAAGGGGAGTCGGGGACTTGGGTCTCAGACTTGCAGAGAGGCCAATTATGACTCAAGTTGATCCCAATGAGAATTTGCAACCAAACTGCAAAGGTCAGCTAATATTGCCGTGCTCTTTTTTTTTAAACAGATAGCAAGAACTAGAAATACAAATCACTAATAATTCACCAGAGTTCATTTGTGTATTTTCCAGGAATCTTCCTTCAGGACCCATCAGTCAAGTTATAAAAATGACTACAAAAGAAGGGCAACTACTTTGTTTAAAGCTAGTGACTCTGTGTTTCCCTAAATTTATAGTTTGGTGCTAAAACACAAATCCCTGAAAAAGATATTCTTCACACACTGCCGGAATGGATACGGATAAGCATGTGATGTGAGTACTTGCAGCTCTCACCTTTGGTCTCTGTCCCTAAATAGACAGGAGGAGTGAAGGTCAGCACTATAAATATATATATAAAAATGTGCTCAACAATATCAATCCTCACTGGACAAATTCATACATGAAAAATGAGCCATATGGGGGATTTTCTTTCCACAGGTAAACCTCTACCTGTATATTGAAAATGCAGTCATGGGGCACTGTCTGAAACCTAAGGATTGTATAAGCCTGCATGGACAACACAAAGGAAACAGATGGATAAATCTACCAAATCACAGATCACCGTCACAACTGTATCATGTAAAAAGATTTTCCTGCACACAATTTTTTTTTTTAAATGATACATTGCCCTTGTAATATTAATAAAGTGAGAATCAAACTGAGTTGTTTAGTCTAGCTACTGGATGAAGGACAGCACTGGCTCAGATTGCGTATCCTGGGATTTCATTAGGAGCTGGCAATAGAAGTATTTCTCACCTACTTTCACATAAATAGCTGCTTACTCAGGGGTCAGTTTCATAAAGTATGTCCCAGATTTCAGGAAAATGCACCATTAGTGCCCCCTTCACATTGCATTTCAGCTTGTTTCTCCTCTTACTTTCTCAAAATTCTGATCTTAAGATCTAATGGAATCCATCTGTCTCAGAATCATTGCGCTACTCCAGTGATGTAACTATTTTCATTATGATGTTTAATTTCATCACTGTTCTATAAAAGAAAGACTTGGCATTTATATAGCACCCGATTATGTGTCTCAGATTTATGATCAGGTGAATGAATTACTTTGAAATACAGTGACTGTTGTTAGGTAGACAAACCATAAAAACCTCCATTCTTATTCAAAGTTCAACATTAATTTTGTTTATTCGCTATGCTAAAATAAAACTAGTGAAAGAAAACACAAAATCAAAGTTTGGAGATCTGCAAACAGTGGCAACAGGCATTAACAAAGAAAATAATTTGTTAGCAGTGTGTTGAGCTAGAAACTATCAAGCCACATTCTTCAATTGTTCATCAACCACCCCTACTCTTCTGGCACCTTCTCCTCCTTCAAGCACCTCTATCTTGTTCCACCCCTCTTGCCTCTCCTTTAAAATTCTTATTGTCTACAGAACCCCCAAGCACCATACCAAGTTTCTACAGAACCCCCAAGCACCATACCAAGTTTCTACAGAACCCCTCCAAGCCCCATAAAAAGTTTCTACCCAAGATATTCTCCCTCCTTTCCTCTCTCAGACTCTGCACAAAGCAAGTCCTCATCCTCAGTGATTTCAACCTCAATCTCAACTACTCTTGCCCTTTCTGCTCTGAATTCACTGCCCTGCTAAACCTCTCCATCCACATAAACTCTCCTACCAATATATGCAGCCCTTCCCCTCAACCATGCCATTCCTCGTGGCCTCACTACTCTCATGTTTCGATCACTGGCAAGGTGATGTCTGACCACGTCCTTGTACCTCTCATCACCCACATTCTCCTACCTCCTTCCAACATCTCTTCCTTCTGCACCTGCCGCTAAAAAAAAACTTTCCACCCCAAGTCACTTACAACTGTACTTTCAGACTGTCGAGCGCTTGGCCTTCTTTTGCCATGATAATCTTGCAGCTGTCAATTTGCTCAACCGCTCCTTCACCTCCACCTCTGATGTCCTTGACCCGAGCAAAATCTTTACCGTTTCCCATCATGGTTGTTCTCCTTGGTTTGGTTCCCATCTTTGCTTCCTCAAGTCCAAGAGGCACAGAATGGAATGTATCTGGCACACAATCGTTTAGCCATCCATCACCAGATCTGGCTGGGTCACATCAAGTGCCATCAGGCCTCATTCTCCGCTGCCAAAACCACACACTACTTTTCAACTGCCTCTGCTGCTTCTCTCCTTTCCCTTACCCACCCAGCCAAACCTCCCTTCTGCCCTCGCCCTGAACCCACAACTCCCTGACTAAGCACTGAAACAATGGCTATTATACAGATTATTTTATTGAGGCTATTTTTTAAAACGGGCGTTCTCGCTGAGGCAGCAGGGTGACCTGTTCCCACCCCTCTGCTATTGCTCCTCTTGAACCATTTCCTCGGGCATGCACAAGAATGGTCTGATCTCCTTTCCATGTTGTGAGGAGGTAGCTGGATGCCGTTTAGCATTGCCCTGTGGTGGCACAGCTGAAATTGTTAACTTCCAGTTGGCGGTCATACGCAAACAACTGTATCCTACCCTCCCTTGCAAAACACAAAATATGATTAGAATGTGGGACAGTCTTGAAGGACCAGAGAGTCTTTTCCTGTCTGTCATTGTTCCTATGTTCGGAATATCTACTGTTCTTCTGATAGACGTGAGTATAAAACGAGAGCCATGAGTAGCAGGGATATATATATATATGCTGCACTTCTGCAATGACCACTACCGCAACAGATTGCTGAATGCATTTCTGCAAAGAGATTCACACACAGTACTTTGCTTCGGTTTCGTACACAATCTGTAGTCGTTTAATTACAGTAACTATTCTGCACTGCTAAAACAGAATTTTACAACTTTTATTTTGTAGCAACATTGTAAAGCATACATGTTTATTGTATATTGTAAACATACTATACTTAAGGGCAGCAACATTTTCTATTTACTTTGGTAAATAGCTACTGAATTGAGAACACTCGCATTTGCCAGTTCACAAACAACTGCTCCATGTGCAGTGCAAACTAAGATTATGTGTACTACCAAATTACATTCACGACTAATAGTGCACAAACTGTTTCCTCACTGATCAAGTAATCAACTTTCAACTTCAGTGTACTATATGCCAACTATGCTTTGAAGTGGAAGAAAAGACTAGGTGCAGTTCATTTTATTCAAAGTATATCATATCTGCTGAAAAACAAAAAAACTATTTGTTGACATTTCAAATGTTTACCTCTATCGGGTCTCACGAGGGTAGGTCTTCGCTTTGCTGCCAGGCCAGGAGAGCATCTCTGCCCAGCTCTACTGAATGTAATGGGAATCATGGCTTTGGGCTGGCCTGGGGCCTGGTCTCAGGCCATCGAATCCCAGAGACCATGTTATTTACCTACAGGGTACTCTGCACTCAGCAGAGCTGCTTTGGGACACAGTGTGGCCCCAGAAGGAGATTGGCCAGATTCCGTGTAAGCTGTTTAAAAAACATCAAATATTTTTCTGGAAAATCTTTTTCAACGAGGAGTATTTAAGTAATCTGAATTTAAAAAACTTGCCCTGGAAGTTTCCGCTCCTTTGATAGTTAATCATGAACATTAAGTTCCCTCCCTCACTTCAATTGTACCTTTGTCTTTCCAGAAAAAAAACAATATCCAGGGAAACATAATTTTTTTTAAATAACTGAACTCATGTCAGATCCCTGTTGAAAGTACCGTTACTCTATAATAACTATTTGTCCTTGAAATTACTTATGAAATTAAATCCTCCAAGAGTAATATTGTTTACTGCTTTTAGTCACAAAATTTACAATAAATCAAAGAATATGAACACCTTGGGACTGGAGGGTGTTCATGGCTGAAATGTCGTACAGCCAAATCTTTGAGACTTTACAATTTTCCGGTGATTGAATAGGATTCAGTTTTAGTGCGGGCTGTATCAGTATTTCATTTTACAATACATATTGTACAATATATTGCATGATTAAATGGTAATATTGATTTGGAGAAGTGCAGTAAGTAAGTATACAGTACCATGCTCTATTAATGCAATACCATACAACTTGGAGCACCAGTCATCTTGTAACAGTGTGATACATAACTTCAATGTGCTACTGCAATACTGATGTAACCATTTAATGCATACCTGACTTTAAACATACCTGAATTGTCTGTTTATTGACTTGAAGCTTCTGGTTAACCAAAGTCAATTGGGATGTTAATTTCTGATTGTTCTGCTTCAGTTCATTGACAGCATTTAAGGCTACTTTTTTCCATTCTGGGTAACAACAATCTGTTGCTGCAGTGATATTAGACGCTGCTGTAAGGCAATGATGGAAAGACTTTGCTTTGGTAGTGCAAGCGTTCTGGTCTTCTGTTTTCTCACTATAGTTTAAAACACAAAGAGAACAGCGACTGTTGTTAATATGAAACACTGCCCCCCCCCCCACCGTTTTTGCAAGAAATGGCATTTCTTAATTGAAAACTACTAGATAGAATACCAATTACTATGTAACGTAACTGTACAAAATGCAACTAGTTAATAGCAGACTCAAGATAAATCTTACGTAGACTTAAAGACAGAAAAATTTGAAAATTAAAGAAATCATCTGCAGTCGATTAACACATTTAAATAAAACATTTGGTTTATTCCAATAAAGTAAAATTAAACAGGCTGAACAGGAAAAATATTGTTCCTACAAAGCTTAATTATGGACAACTTAGAAACCAATGGACACACAATAGCACTCAGGATCTCAAATTAAGGGATGAGCTTGGTGTAAGAGGTGGGTTTTAAGGAGGAGAAGGATGAGGATGAGGATGATATGGAGAGGCAGAGGGGTTTAAGGGGGGAATTCCAGAGTGGGACCTCGGTGGCTGAAGGTACGAAGGGGGCCGGGGGGGAGGGGCTACACATGAGGCTGAAGTCAGAGGAATGGAGACATTTCCAAGTTTGGAATTGTAGGCTTGGAGAAGGTTACAGAAGGTTACAGAGATAGGGAGGGCGATGTTGTGCAGGGATTTAAACACAAGGATGAGAATTTTAAAAGTGAGGTGTTGAGGGATCAGGAACTGTGAAGTGTGATGGACAAGCATTACTTGCTGCAAATAGGATACAGACAGCTGAAGTTTATGGAGGATAGGAGAATGGCTAGGAGAGCCTTGGGATGAAAGAGGGCAATGTTACATAGGTGTAAATAGGCTGTCTTGTGATATAGAGGATAAAGATGTGGGAAACTCAGCTCAGGTCAGGTTCAAACAGGACACCACAGATGCAAACAGTCTGGTTCAGCCCAAAACATTGGCCAGGGAGGGAGATGGAATTGGTGGCAAGGATACAGAGTTTCTGATGGGCACTAAAGAAGATTGCTTCAGTCTTCCCAGTGTTTAGCTGGAAAAAGTTATAGTTCATCTAAGATTGGATGTCGGAGAAGAAAACTGACAGCACAGAGGCAATGGAGAGGTCAAGAGAAGTGGTGGAGCTGAGTGCTGAAGCCGACCCCATGACTATAGATGATGTTGTGAATGGGCAGAATGTAGATGAGAAAGAGGAGACAGCCAAGGATGCATCTTTGGAGGACTCTTAAGGCGATGGTACTGGGGCAATGTTCCCCATAATATTTTTTGGGTGCGCGGTCACTTTAAGGGGCTGCGCGGCCCATTCACAATTTCGTGCATGCGCAAAATTCAACATTGAAAACGCTGGTCCCCGGCTGCGCGGGACCGGCAGAGAGCTGCGCGTCCACAAAGCTTAGAGGGAACGTTGTACAGGGGTATGAAGAGAAGCCATCAGCAGAGATATCCTAGCTACGACTGAACCGGTAATAGTGGAACCAAGGAAGGGCAGTACCACTGAGCTGAACAACAGAGGAGATGCGTTGGAAGAGGATTGTGTGATCGACTGTATCGATGGCTAGAGAGCTTAAAGAGGACAGAATTCATATGAAGGATAGATTATTTTTTTATATTAGACCCTATTTTCTGAATCTATTATATGTTACCTGGACTATGGGTTAAATAAGCCATGCAGTTGAAAAACCACAAGATCTGTCAAGGACTGGGAAAGGCGAGAACACCTCCAGAAAATTGCAAATTCACTCAGTAGGCAAATAAAAGCAATAATGCTCAGTTACTTCAAGCAGATTCCTTGCAAATGTCTCAAGGCCATTTGTTTGAAATTGAAATGACTTACCCTTGTAGGGTTCCTCTTGACCCTATAAACAGGGCATTTTCCTGTCAACTGCTAAAATTGTAGGATACAATCTATTAAACAGTAAAACTTCCATTATGACAAATGTGTCCAAGAGTGCTCAATAACTACGGTGTATTTCTGTCACTTTCTGTCTATGCAATGAGAGAAAACCCTTCAGATGTCCATGATGGAGCTGGTATTCCCTTTCATATGTGGAAGGAGGCAGTGTTGGATCTAGTTCTAGGAAATGTAGTGGGGCAAAGAGGATTAGGGTTAGAGTAATGGACCATCTAGGAAAGAGAGATCATGACATAATTAGGTTTGATATAAAAACTGAAAAGGAGAGTAAACAGTCAAAAATAAACTGACTTGATTGGTTAAAAAAAAAAGCCAATTGCAATAGCCTAAAAAGGGAACCAGCCTAGACAAATTAGAAAGAACAATTGACAGCGAAGAGAGTGGAAAAACAATCAAAAACATTTAAACAGGAGAAGGTTAGGGTACAAACTAGAATATTCCCATTAGAAGTAAACGGGGTGTAGCAAAATCTGTAATTCTTTAGATGGGTAGAGAAATTAAAATTAAAATGACACTTAGGAGACATGTAACAAAATGAGGGCGAAAAACACAGAAGAAAACTAAGTATAGAAAATACAGAGGGGCAGCAAAAATGATGAGATGCCTGAGAGAGCATGAAGACTGGCAGGGAACATAAAAGGATACAGGAAATAATTTTAAAACCACATAAAATGTTAAAGAAAGGGCAGGACTGAGTAGACGTGAAAAAGAAAATCTTATGAAGAATTAGGGGCGATCTTAAATGAGTACTTTATCTCACTTTTCGCAGAGCAGTGTAGCAGTGGGAATGGAAGGGCACATGAGGAGGAAGCGGCTCAATTAGACAAGATAACTATACATAAGAAGTAGGACTGGGAAAGCTGCTGGAAAACAAAGTGGAAAATACAGATGTGATACATCCTAGAATGCTGAGGGAAGTCAGGGAAGATACAGCAAAAGCTCTGCCCATAATCTTTCCAATACCCTTGGCTTTGGATTTTTTTTAGGTGACTGGAGGTTTGCTAATGTGACATCTCTGTTCAGAAAGGAAGAAAGGGATAAACCAAGTGACGATAGACCAATCAGCTTAACATTGGACGTGGACAAGCTTCTGGAGGTCATAATACAGGATAATATGAATATTCACTTAGAAAGTAATTAAGATCAGCCAGGGGTTTGATTAGGGAATTAGGAACAAACTACGTCCACTGGTTGGTGAGTCAGTAACTAGAAGCTGTGAATTTATTATCACCAAACGAATGAACAGAGATGTCAGAATTTTTTTAAACAGACCCTCACCATTTTTACTGGTGCACTGTGCTGCGCCTTATCTGGCTTGAGAATAGGCCAATTCTTTGCTTTCTTAAGAACGTAAACCATGGATTAAGATATCGCAATGCCCATCAAACTAGCTTCTTACACAGACAATCTAAGTGAACTGTTAACAAAAATAGTAAGCAATTTGTTTATCAATTCATGGGTCTGCAATAGTCTCTCAGGTTATATTGGCACTTTTGCTACCAACCTCCCATTGGGAAATGCACAAGTTACTGAGTGAATAAATTAACTGTTTCTCGCCAAATCATCAAGAAGAAGTCAGAAAATAGTCATGAACTAACAATTACTATTAACCTCAGAATCATGATTAGCAGCACTTAAACTTAAACCTTGAGCATACAAATAATTAGTAGAGCTAATTAACAAATGAATAAGAGGTTACAAAGGCAAATCAGTTATGTCAAAATAATGACTTCTAATTATAAATTTAAAGTTGAGATTAGTGTCTGACATTGCTGAGATTAATTTAGAATTAGATTTCTAAAATAACCGACAAGTTAACAGCATTAAACAGTCAGTCTATTGAATAGATTAAAGTCTATCTTCTTGTAGTTAGCAATGTTTTTATTATCTCATGAACTAGCGTAGGTTAACTGGTTGCCTCGCTTGCATCTGGGATGATGGGGTTAGTCTTCTGAGACATCAGAGTGATACACCTCCGTCTGTAGAGGCACTATCCAGTCCTGGATCCCCTGCCCCTGGGTTCACTTTCTGTGCCGGTAGCAGTATCTGGACTTGCTGGCTTAAATCTCACTTTTCCCTTAATCTTGGGGAAATTGTAGATCTAAGTGGCATACATATCCGCCTGTATCTGTCTCATATAGCAATACGATCTTAACTTCTGTAACCCCCCCCTCCCTCTTTCTTAGAGAGTCACCCTTCTACACAGACTAGATACAGAACTTCTACTACCAAACTACAACAAACACTACTACAAAGAACTAATAAGAGTAAGAACTGAACTGGAGTAGCAAAAAACACTATCTTAAATATCCTTGTTATCAAAGAAACTGCCTCAATTTTATTGACCAATCCGAGTTAAACATGTGGGACAGTTCACCTCTTTTGGCGTCAATCACCTCACACAGCCATGCTGGTCCGCTTGATGACCTCCAAGTTAATGAAGCATCAGTACCTAGGCATGCCAGGAGGCACTTTTACTCCGTAGCTTCCTAGGTTCTTGCTAACTAGGGGTCTCACACAAGTCCAGATAAGGCATGACATTTCTAACCCACTAGTGAGCTATCTCTGGGTCTGTACCTTGATGCTTATGTTCTCCATCACTGGTAAGGAATGTTTTGTTTATACAAGCTTTCATGGTTTTAATTAGCATCCGCCTTTTGATTTCCAATGTTCAGTGTGATTATTGATTCCATTTTGGGGACACATTTAAGGCAATTCTTAGGGCACATCACCTACAGACCCCTTGTTGTGTGTAACAGGTACTATGATCTTGCATGTGCCGCCATATGTATTTATCTTTTCAGAAGGTGGACTGAAGAGCACTGTAGTGAGATGAGGCCAATTGTGTACCAACAAATTTGTTTATTTTACATGAAATATATGAATAAACAGAATATAGTTTTCACAAGGATATTCAATTAATTCCCAACTGCTTCTCATATCATAAGAGAATAAATTAAATGACCCTGGCCCTGTTGCAGATTGAACACCGTCATGGGTTTGCAGTTTGCTGAACTAACTGGCATGAACCATTTCTCCGACAGGCTGAATGCTTTCATATCTCAGTCTGGAATCTCTCAGTGTTACTTTCTTAGGCTGACGAGAAAGCGTTTTAGGCTCAAAATGTCCTAGATGGAGAGAGCGAGAGAGCAAAAGAGAGAGAGAGAGACTGACTTCCGATGTTTCCCTCCCTCAGCTGTGTATTGAGGATTGGCTTGCTCAGTTGCAAAGTTGCCAGCTTGAATGAGAAAACCCCCTGCCTGGGTGTGGAAACTCTCATCATCTGTTTAGCTAAGTGCCCTTCTGGGCACATTGAATGAAAGCCATTGTTGCATTAAGAGGGTGAACTGCCATGGAATGTACTCAACGACTCCCTATTGTCTGAAATCTAATGTGATATGTGAGAATACATAATTTTTCTGGCTGTTTCATCAGGTATTCCACCTAATGGTCCTGAACAGCATGCTAGATTGCTTTGTGTATCTCTGGTAGTTAACCCTTTGTAAACAGAACCTGACCTTGTATCAGTGCCATAATATAAACTAAAATCGCTCCCAAGACAAATAGGTAAAATTTCCAACACGTTACATTCTTGATGGAGCTAAATAACCACGAATGACGTTTCTAAGAACACGAGTCTCTGTAAAATTCCATGCTAATTTTGCCTCACCCAATATAATCTAGTTCAGATCCAGATCAGTCCAAAATTCCAATTTATATCATATTTTTTAACTCCAATTGGCTACATTGCATGATCTCAGCAGACTAGGAACTCAGATTCTTTAATCATTCATGCCCATACTTATCTTTATAACCTACTACCCACTTCATAAAAACATATTCATTGTGGTCTTTTTGAAAGAAGTTTTCTGCTGTTATGGACTTGTTTTCCACATATCTTGGGAGGAGGGGAGCACACTTTGTAATCTTGTTAGAGATGTGTTAATTTTGGATTTATGCCATCTACTTAAATTATTGTCTAATGTATTGTCTGAATTCCACGTCATCAGAAGATAATCCTATTTTTCTATGATTCAAAGAATTATATAACAGAGTAGGAGGCCAACTGACCTAGCTTGCCTGTGCCAACTCTCAGAAACAGCTATCCATTTAGTACCAGTCTCCTGCCCTTTCATTTTTTTTTATTTTTCAAATATCGATTCAGTTACTTTTTAAAGCTTTTATTATGCATTCTGCTTCCACCACTGTTCCTAACTTGTTTTACTTCAATTATAAATATTAAATCAAAGTTAAAGCTACCACGTTTTCCAATCATTCTACCTTTCAAATGCTAACTTTGGAACAGAGGCTGACCCTTTGTTTCTGCATAATTCTAAAGGCTAAAGAAGAGGTCAGATCTCCCAGAATATCTTTACAAAAGCACATCACTGAACGTTCTATTCCACAGAGATGCAAAACCAATATTGCTGCTGTTTGTATCCTAATAGAGCTTGTCTCTAATACATCATTGAACAGGCACTCAAGGAATAATATAGCAAAGTCCTGTTCTTGATGTTGACACTGTAAGCTAATCTCTTCTACCTCTGAATGGCAGGCTTTTTTGAATTTATAATGATGACAGTGAATTGCTGGCAGCCACAAGATTATAGTTTCCTATTTCCATAAATAACAATTAGCAAAGCACTACATTTGAAAACCTTATATTCCAGAATTTTCCTTGCTCAACTGACCATCACAGCAATTACAAACTCAGTTAATACTGTAAAACTAGCTATTATTGCAAAAAATAAGTGTTTGTAACTGTTGCGATTCATTAATAGTGACAATTCTGTACTTCATTGCGGGTGCCCCCTTAACAATTTTCTTTTTTGAGTGCAATATTTAAAGTTCTCTCATCTTCCTTTGTAGCCCATTCTTTTACACTTGGGATCTATACTTTTTCTCTTTCCAGTATTAATACATCTGTCTGTTACCAAAACTGAATACGCTATTCTAAATGTGGCCTGAGACAATGTAAAGCCCGGGCATAACTTCTATTGACTTTGATTCTACTAACCTGGATGTATATATTCGAGCATACTACTAGCTTTTATAAAATTGCTTTGCCACCAGGACAGAGAAGGCTCAGTCAGTGGCTGTCACTGAACTACTTAAAAAGCAACGTAATGAAGCCTGTGCTACCAGAGTCTTGCTGGAGTAGACACTGGCTTCGATGAGCAAAGGTACAGATACCTGGACCAATTAGAGCGAGTGCTACAGTACAGTCTGTCCAAGGTATCCAAAATTATTGCTGTCCATTCCACAACATAGCCCTGCAGAGTAGCTTTATCTTCAAGCACCCAAAAGACAGGCAGCAGTGCCAGAACAGAACCCTGACCAAGAAGCCAGAGGACACGTCTGCCCAAAGAACAGGGCAATCAAAGTTAAAGCTGGCTGTAATTGATAATGTATTCAGCGAGTGCATGAAACATCCATAGTGGAATTGCTATCTCTACCCAATATCCTGACCAAATAAAGCATCACCATCATATCCCACAATCTGAAATCAGGACTCATGAATACAACTATACCCAGCTACTTGAATCTGCATCATTGAAAACTATGTGGTGCAGGGTGTTCAATCCCAGTACTTCTGTAACGTTGTATGGTGTGTGTCATCTACTACCTAGACATGTGCTCCCCAGTGGCAGGAGGGAGTGTAGTGGATGCTCACACATGAACAATAACCATCTGGAGGAGCCACTGGCATCTGTGGAACCATACCTCAGCAGGGAATCAATGATCAGGAGAGAAAAATGAGAAAGGAGAAAGCTGAAACTCCGACTCCCTGAAAGCCCAATGATTAATAACACATATAAGCCTACCCGACAATGGCAATTAACAGCTTGACCATATGCAGTCGTAATATTCAAACTACTTCTCATTAATTTAAGTTTCTTTCTTTTGGTCCTTCTTTTCTAGCTTAATTTGAAGTTGTATTTTGGCTTTACCTACCTATACCATCTGGTATTTTTATACCTCAATAAGGACTTCTCATTAACCTCTTTCTTTCAAAAAAAAGTTTAAGTTTCTCGAACCTTTTCTTTACAATTGGGATCAGTGCTGTTCATCCTCTCTGCACAATTTCCAAAGTTTGTATATGTATTTATGTAGTGTGGTAACCAAATGTGAACTAATCAGTACATTGTAGAGTCCTGCGTAACCTCTGGAGACTTTACTGTTCTGGACATAAATAGCAACATTCTATTCATTTTTTCAATTGCATCTCCACATTATCCAGAGACTAATTAATCTATCACTCCAAAGTTTCTTTCTAACTCTCCCTTTGCCCACTGCATACTATAGTACACTTCTTTAGACTAATATATGCAGTGTCACATTTTTCAGTGTAGAATTCCACCTGTCATTTGTCGACCCAACTGCATGGACTATAAATATTGTGTATATTTGAACTCTGGCAGGTGATGCCATGCTTGTATCTCTGACATTGCAAATCCTTCGGACTTTTCTACACACACATTGGTAATCATCTCTAATTCACCAATTTGACACATTATCTTCTCAAAACAATATTTCAGATGTGGTATTAAGATGCATTGTTATATAATTCAACACAGACAAACTATTGTTTCTGTTGTTTATAAATATGTGCAGCATGCACCATGGAAAGATTATCTATCTTGTAGGGTTGTCTTCCACCCCAACCCCCCACAAAGGTAAATTCTCCACCCACAGCTGGAGGGGCCAAGTTTTTTTTAATGTGGAAAAAACACAAAATCTCCTTTGATGTTTTGTGGCATCGTTTCAGAAGTGTCTCCATGTGACCCAGCCTGGGTCAGTGCCGTATACAAGTATGAGCTCTGCCTTGGTTCATCATTTTATTTTTGCCTTAAGCCATTTACTGAGACATCAATTATTTACATTGCCTACAAGGCCAGAAGGATTGGCCAGGTGGGAGCTAGGTGTATGGAGGATGCTGCTTAAAGAAAGGTAGGCAATCTTTTATTCTAAAGATCGATCCTCTGTACACCACTGAGACAATCAAGTAGTAATCATGAGGAGGAGGAAGGAGTTTGTTGTGGAGAAAGACTCTAACTGCCAAGGCAGATGACATGCAAGATAAAGTGTCTTCTATGGCTGTTGTCAAAACAACGTTTAGTGACCGTGTGTACAAAGACGTGGTTGCAAGGTGACCAAGGCTGGGAACTGAATATTCAGGAGTATTTGCCATTTCATAAGGATAGGCAGAAAGGAAAAGGAGGTGATGTAGCTCTGTTAATAAGGGATGAGATCAGTGCAGTAATGAGAAATGATATTGGCCTAGAAGATCAAGACGTAGAATCAGTTTGGGTGGAGATAAGAAATAATAAGGGTAAGAAGTCACTGGTGGGAGTGCTCTACAGGCCCCCAAACAGTAGCCACACTGTAGGACAGAGAATAAATCAAGAAATAATAGAGGCTTGTAAGAAAGGTACGGCTATAATCATGGGAGATTTTAATCTTCATATTGATTGGACAAAGCAAATTGGCAAAGGTAGACTTGAGGAAGAATTCTTAGCGTGTATACGGGATGGTTTCTTGGAACAATACGTTGTGGAACCAACCAGGGAGAAGATTATTTTAGATCTGGTAATGTGTAACGAGGCTGGATTAATTAATGATCTCGAAGTGAAGGATCCTCTTGGGAAGAGTGATCATAGCATGGTAGAATTTCAAATTCAGTTTGAGGGTGAGGTCTCAAACTAGTGTCCTGAACTTAAACAAAGGTAATTACAAAGGTAGGGAGGTAGACTTGGTTCAAGTGGACTGGGAAAATATATTACAGGGTAAGACTGTGGAAAAGCAGTGGCAAACATTTAAGGAGATATTTCATAACTCTCAGCAAAGATATATTCCAGTGAGAAAGAAAGACTCTAAGAGAAGGATGAACCATCCGTGACTAACTAAGGAAGTAAAGGATGGTATCAAATTGAAAACAAAAGCAGACAATGTTGCGAAGAATAGTGAAAGGCCAGAGGATTGGGAAAAAAATTTTAAACCAGCAAAGGACGACTAAAAAAATGATAGAGAGAAGATAGCTTATGAGAGTAAGCTAGCAATAAATATAAAAACAGACAGTAAGAGCTTCTACAGATATATAAAAAGGAAGAGAGTAGCTAAAGTAAACGTTGGTCCCCTAGAGGGTGAGTCTGCGAATTAATAATGGGAAACAGGGAAATGGCGGAGACTTTGAACAAATATTTTGTATCGGTCTTCACAGTAGAAGACACTAAAAGCATCCCAATAATGGATAATCAAGGGGCTATGGGGGGGGGGGGGGGTGGAACTTAAAAAAATTACTATCACTAGAGAGAAAGTACTAGGCAAACTAATGGGACTAAAGGTAGACAAGTCCCCTGGACCCGATGGCATCCATAGAGTCTTAAAAGAGGTGGCTGCAGAGATAGTGGATGTATTGGTTGTAATCTACCAAAATTCCCTGGATTCTGGAGAGGTCCCAACGGACTGGAAAACCACAAATGTAACACCCCTATTTAGGAAAGGAGGGAGAGACAGAAAGCAGGCAACTATCGACCAGTTAGCCTAACATCTGTCATTGGGAAAATGCTGGAGTCCATCATTGAGGAAGTGGTAGCAGGACATTTAGAAAATCATAATATAGTCAAGCAGAGTCAGCATGGTTTTATGAAAGGGAAATCATGTTTGACAAATTTGCTGGAGTTCTTTGAGGATGTAACGAGCAGGGTGCATAAAAGGGAACCAGTAGATGTCGTGTATTTGGATTTCCAGAAGGCATTCGATAAGGTACCACATAAAAGGTTACTACACAAGATAAGAGCTCACGGGATTGGGGGTAATATATTAGCATGGATAGAGGATTGGCTAACTAACAGAAAACAGAGTCGGGATGAATGGGTCATTTTCAGGTTGGCAAACTGTAACTAGTGGGGTGCCGCAGGGATCAGTGCTGGGCCTCAACTATTTACAATCTATATTAATGACTTGGATGAAGGGACTGAGTGCAACGTAGCCAAATTTGCTGATGATACAAAGATAGGTGGGAAAGCAAATTGTGTGGAGGACGCAAAGAATCTCCAAAGGGATATAGATAGGCTAAGTGAGTGGGCAAAAATCTAGCAGATGGAGTTTAATGTGGGAAAATGTGAGGTTATCCACTTTGGTAGGAAAAATAAAAACGCAAATTATTATTTAAATGGGGAGAGATTACAAAATGCTAAGGTACAGAGGGATCTGGGGGTCCTTGTACATGAATCACAAAAAGTTAGCATGCAGGTACAGCAAGTAATTAGGAAGGCAAATGGAGGGTTGGCCTTTATTGCAAAGGTAATGGAGTATAAAAGTAGGGAAGTCCTGTTACAACTGTACAGGGCGTTGGTGAGACCACACCTGGAGTACTGCATACAGTTTTGGTCTCCTTATTTAAGGAAGGATATACTTGCATTGGAGGCAGTTCAGAGAAGGTTCACGAGGTTGATTCCGGAGATGAAGGGGTTGTCTTATGAAGAAAGGTTGAGCAGGTTGGGCCTATACTCACTGGAGTTTAGAAGAATGAGAGGGAATCTTATTGAAACATATAAGATTCTGAAGGGGCTTGACAGGGTAGATGCAGGGAGGATGTTTCCCCTCATGGGGGAATCTAGAACTAGGTGGCATAATTTCAGAATAAGGGGGCACCCTTTTAAATCGGAAATGAGGAGGAATTTCTTCTCTCAGATGGTCATGAATCTTTCGAATTCTCTTCCCCAGAGAGCTGTGGAGGCTGGGTCATTGAATATATTTAAGGTGGAGATAGACAGATTTTTGAAAGGTAAGGGAGTCAAGAGTTATGGGGAGCGGGCAGGGAAGTCGAGTTGAGGCCAAGATCAGATCAGCCAGCATCTTATTGAATGGCGGAGCAGGCTCGAGGGGCCAAATGACCTACTCCTGCTCCTACATCTTATGTTCTTATGTGTGTGGATTACTCTATGCAGTTACTTTGCGCATACTATCTAAAAACACCTAATTCATGGATATCCAGCAAGAGGCCATGGAATGGCCTTCACTGGCTGACCCTTTAGTGTATCTGCCAGTTGGATAGTAGTAATATATAATACAAACAGCAAGCCATCTAACCAGACTAATTTTCTGTGACCAACAAGCTTGTCCAAACAACAACTGCTGAGATTGATGGAAGGATTTGAAACTTTCTAGGTAAAAGGTTTGTTCCCTATGGATGGCCAGTGAAACCTTTTTTCTCACTCTGATTAATGAAGGAGAGATTAAAAATTAGGGATCACAGTTTCATGATAGGTATGCACAGTTGGTAGGAAACCTGTATATATCCTAAGTGTTGCATGATCAGAGTGCCAAATTAGGTAAGACAGATCAACCAGTGCCTCAATCTTGCTGGTACATGGTACTGACAACAATCACTAACTGCATTGTTTTCCAAAAAGATGCTTAGATCACAGGTCCCAAGAGGTTTGAAAGCAGGATGCATTAATTTTTAACCTTCATTGGTCTTGGTGCTTCATTCTGCTTTTGCCTTAAGCCACTTCCTGAAAGGGAAATACCCATTATTTATTGGGGCTGAAACTTCATAACCTGCCTTTTCTTTTTATAGATGCTGACTGACTTGGTGTCTATTTCTAGCATTTTTTGCTTTCTTACATTACCAGTTTAACCTTTTTAGTTTACTAAACCAGATTAAGGACCCAAGACGGGCCATTTGGATTTACTTCCCACACGGCCCTCATGACCTGAATGATGGTCTCCTCGGAACCTAAAGGAAGAGGATCAAGAAAGGCTTGAACAGGCATGAACATAGCTTCTGCCACAGGATAACAAAATGTTGTAAATATGATAGGTATTACACCGCAGAAAAGAAGATTAATGTTGGAGGAGTACCACTGTGCAAATTTCTTTCATTTAAAGTTGTAAATATAACTACTGAATGACTTTTAGGAAAACAATAATGTCCATGAACGCGATGGCAAGGCACAATCTCATGATCATCCTGTCCCAACAGGCAGGGCATTAATCAGATGCCTTCTGGATCCAGATGCAGAATCTAACTGACAGCTAAGATGGAAGGTCTCTCCTGTGGAATAGTGAGATCAGATAAGTAGTCCTCAATGCTAGAAAATCATGATTTACCAGAATCACTGTTGCTGCCTCAGCCCCAATTTTTATGCAATGCCATGGGCATTGAGAAGAAAAACAGTCCAGCCTCCAGACCGACACGACCTCAGTCTTCAAGCAGAAAGCCCATTCATCCCGTAGATGAGCTCCACCGCCTGCTCCACTTCCTCATCTACATGCTGCCCTTTGGCAACATCATCCACAGATATGTGGTCACCTTCCACCTGACACCAAACTCTACCTCTCCACCTCCTCTCTGACCCCCTCCACTGTCTCTGTGCTTTCAGATAGCTTGTTCTGGATGAGCTGCAATTTCCTCCAGCTAAACAAATGGGAAGACCAAAGCCAACTTTGGCACCCAGCACAATCTCCATACTCTCATCACTGACTCCATCCCCCTCCCCAGTCTCTGCCTCAGGTTGAACCAGAAAGTTTGCAAACTCAGCATCACATCTGACCCCAAGCTGACATTTCAACCACGTCCTCTCCATCACAAAGACTTCCTGCTTCTCCCTCCATAACAATACCCACTTCTGCCCCTATCTTTTCCCATCTGCCGCTGAAACGCTAAGCCAATCCCTTGTCACCTCCAGACTCCTCCAATCCAATCCTCTTCTGGCCGCTCTGCCATCCTCCACCTTACATTAACTTCAGCTCATTCAAAACGCTGCTGCCCGGATCCTGTCCCACAGCAAGTTCCACTTGCCCATTACCCCTATTCTTATCATTCTAACTTTAATAAAACCATCAAATGGCCTTACTGTCTGATCTTCAGGTCCTTAGATAGTCAGCATTCTTATCTTCTTTCCCTAGATCAGATCAACAACTTGCATTTATATAGCGCCTTTAATGTAGTAAAACATCTTAAGGTGCTTCCACAGGAGAGCAATCAGACAAAAACTGTCACCGAGCCAAAGAACGAGATATTAGGACAGGTGGCTAAAAGCTATGTGAAAGAGGTTGGTTTTAAGGAGCATCTTAAAGGAGGAGAGAGACACGGAGAGGTTGAGGGAGGGAATTCTAAAGCTTAAAGCCTAGACGGCTGAAGGCACAACTACCAATGGTGGGCCGAAGGAAGTGAGGGTCAAGAGGCCACAGTTGGAGGAATGCAGAATTGGAGGAGGGTTGTGGGGCTGGAGGAGGTTACAGAGATAGGGAGGGGCGAGGCCATGGAGTGATTTGAACACAAGGATGAGAATTTTAAAATGGAGGCGTTGGTGGACCGGGAGCCAATGTAGGTCAGTGGGCACAGGGGTGATGGGTGAACGGGACTTGGTGAGAGTTAGGACACGGGCAGCGGAGTTATGGATGAGCCTAAGTTTGTGGAGAGTGGAAGATGGGAAGCCAGTCAGGGCAGCGTTGGAATAGACAGTGGCTGAAACTTACAGGGTAGAGCCCACTTTTATCCAAATTTTAAAAATAAATAAATAAATAAAAATTTAAAATTAAAAAATTAAAAAAATTTAAAAAAATAAAATAAAATGTTTTTTTCAAAAAGATGAAAAAGATTAAAAAAAATTAACATATCGAAGATTTCAAAGAAATATGTCTACTAAAGATTGCAGCATACTCTCACTATGAAGAAACAATGAGAGAACTTGAATAGTGTAGAATATTTAACCAGGCTGGAGAAAACAAACAAATACTCCACGGTAGAGCTCACCATTATATACTAGGCAGGAATGGCAACACAGGAAGAATTCCGACATCAAGATGTCACAAAACCACTTAAAGTAAGGTCACCCCTTTATGTGATTCTTTCCAGTGAATATGGCCTGGCCCTAAATTGCGTGGTGGTTGCATTCTTTAGAAGAACATATTTTACAGATACACACATTTTAATAAAATAAATTAAACTTTTGGACATTTCTAATTTGCAACTGCTGCCAAAAGTCACAATATTGATGAGTTAACCAATTACCTTTTGAATGAAACTGTGGGATGGCAACATCTGTTTCAGTCTTCATCGTTTTCAGCAATCGATTTCTTTGTTTTTTCTTTTCTTGAGAACATGCCTAAGCAAATGCAAGTAACAATAAGCATGAGAGCTCTGAATTAAAATGCACCAACACAGTAGATAAGGTGAACTCCATGATCTTTCTGATTTGCTAGCCATTGGGTAATCTCTCCTAAAGAACTTCTTCCATTCTAAGCAACACCACATATCTATTGTCGGCCTCTGAGCTGAGACTACTTGAAATTTGCCCTGATCCAATTCCTTGGTCTTTGCTGACAAGTCCGGCTGATATTATCTGATCATTCTGTTCTACAGCGATTGCTTTGTAACTAAGTGGCTTGCTAGGCCACAGCAGTGGGCATCAAGAATGAACCACATATTTTGGGATTGAAGTCATGCAGAAGCCAGACCTGGTAGCACATAAATTACCTGATTTATTGAGTTCAATGTCATATCTTGCCATGGCGGGATTTGAACTCTCAACATCTGGGTTGTTAGTCCAATACCTTAATTGTTACACTACCGTATTATGACATTCTTCTCTACCAAGAGCTGGACACAAAAAAGCCCTCAGTTTGGACAATTTTAAGGATTTCCACAACAGGAAACTCTTCCTACAAATTCCAGATCCAAACTGACATAATCTCAACCAGTCAGTATAACAAGATCATACCGTGCAATTGGGAATTTCTAATTTGCAATATGCTCCAATAAGTTAAATATTGCATCAACTAAATTCCCATATATATGGAAACCTACTTAGCAGTTGTTTTATTTTCAATGGCAGTCTTGAGCTGGTTCGATTTTAATATTGGGGACTTCATAAGCACCCACCTGGAACTGTGTGATTTAATTAATAATCTCCAGGAGACTGCACTGTAGTCAAAGTAACAATGCATGTACATTAGTTAATCTCCTGTGGCATTTCACATGGGGAGTTGAGATCAAGTGCAAGTTTTAGGTGACGCCGGGTTAGAGGGTCGGTAATAATTGGACCAGGATATGCAAATATTATTCCGTACCCATTTTTAAGTCAAACATTCTGTCAAGGGGGCTGTCTCTTGGTTGCTCCCTAGGAATTTACCCAGATGAACCAGTTATCAAAGTAGGGATAGGCATGTCGTTTTTTGAGGCTCAGATGCACAACTCTGAAACGGTTAGTTTGAAGCAATGTATTGGCTGCATTTACCAGCCACTCAAGCACACACCAGCTTTTGATGTAATTTGCTCTTGGCTACCTGAAAGTAGGTATCTTTGATAGTGATGTACATCTCTGGAGCACTCTGCTTGAATAATCGTGGCGGAGAAAATAACTTGATTTTTTTCCCATTGTGTTCAAGCTTCTAAGGTCAAGAATGGGTCAAATTCCCCAGTGCTCCAGGGGAGCTCATAACAGCAGCAATATAAACTGTTCCTTTTGGTTGTGTCATCACCTTGATAGCTAAAGAGAATAATAAACCGATTTGGTTTAAACTATGCATCACTTGGGGGGAGATTTTTCTCATCCCCCAAATGATAGATGACACTGTGCCCTTGAACCTGGAGAGCAGTCCCTCAAAATCCACAATACACCCTTGGTCAAAGCTCTCTCTGACTTGGGCATCAGTGGCAATGTTCACTCACTGACTTTCACATACGACATGGTTACAAATTACAAATTTGGATCTTGCCTTAGATAATCATTTAGATAGAGCAGTGCTGATGACGCTTATAAGTGGTCTGATTGTCTTATGTTTAAGCGTGTCCCCATACTGCTCAATATCTAAATATAGGATAGCGTAACTCAGGCGGGTAACAATAGGACTCTCTTGTCATCTGAGCCAGTATTTATACTTTTTACGTCTGCCTCGCCAATCTTTTCCAAGGTGGACCATGACAACACTTGGCAAGATGAGACCAGGCACAATGGGTAAAGCAGTATTATTTCTCAGACAGCACGTGAACAACAGAACAACAGTTATTATTGGACTCACTTCATTCAATCAGTCCAACTTATCTTCACATAATATTCGAAAATAATGAACACACTATGCTTCCTCAGGTCGTCTTGCTCGATTTAAACAAAAGAACCTCTAACTACCCTATTGCATTACATCTTTCTGAGTCTGTCAAAAACTTATTCCAGTTTTCTGTTTAAAAACCTGACTGTAGTGAGTGTCAGTCCCTATTTCTATCTCCCTGCATTCAGCACCAGTGGGAAGCTTATGCCAGACAACCCCTGTTGAGCACTTGGGGTCAGAGACTTCCCAAAACAATGTGTGTGACGCATTTATTGATTACCAAGACAGGCTAAAAAATTGCTTACTGTCTTCATCCTTAAGGAAACAGCTTCAATGCCTAGCTCATTACCATTGTAACCACCTTTTATCTCAGTGTTCTTTTTTAAAATTGTGTGAATACATTTTGCTTTAACAAAAAATCTCAACATTTAAATGCAACTTTTTTTCAAATCTTTTCTGTGACAAAATGGTCAAAAATCCCAAAACATGACATGGCTTATCTCCAGTGTTGGATACAATAGTGCCTTGGATTTATGACTCCCCCTGTGTGACTGGGTTGCTCCATTGTACGAAAGATGCTTTTATGTGCAAGTAGTTATTATCTGACAGTGCACTGGATCTCAAGTATAGTCCCTTGGATTTCATTTAAAATGTTGCCTTGTTGCTATGAAAATATATATTTTTAATCCTTTGGGTCCAAATCTGCGTCATTTTAGTTCTACACAGCACCACAATGCGACTCAATGTCACAGACAGGCTTGCCCTACTTTAGGCAGATGCACCAATTTTAGCAGAAGATGCCCCACACAATACAGATGAATGTACTTCATTCACATGTGTATTTACTCAACAAACATCTACCACCATTAAGTAACCAAAAAAGTAAACCACTCACATCAAAAAACACGTGCATACTTTGCTTTTCATTTTACCATTTTACCAACAAACGCATAAACAGGTTAAAGTTCACATGCATACGGCCTGCGAATATGAATATTGAGAACACATGCCCAATGACGGTGTCTATTACTCATTTTTTTAATTTATCAGAAATGCAATTAGGCACATCTGGATTCTCAATTAGCCACATGTGGCTAATGGCTAACATATTGGACAACACTGTCCTAGAGCTGGATCCAGCACCATCTCTTTCCGTATTGAACTAAAAACATAAGTGATATGGAAACAAGTCCTCGACGCATTGTAGAAAGCTCGCCTCTTTTTTGCTACTTACATTATTTTACCACAGTCTAACTGTAGATAATTATAATCACCCATTATTACATCCCTGATGTTCCTGCAATTTTCTCTAGTTTGTCTACCAATCCTCCATCGCCCTTCCATTCATAGAAATTTACAGCACAGAAAGAGGCCATCTGGCCCATCTTGTCCATGCCGGCCGACAAAGAGCTATCCACCCTAATCCCACTTTCCAGCACTTGGTCCGTAGCCCTGTAGGTTACGGCACTTCAAGTGCATATCCAAGTACTTTTTAAATGTGACGAGGGTTTCTGCCTCTACCATCCTTTCAGGCAGTGAGTTCCAGACCCCCACCACCCTCTGGGTGAAAAAATTTCTCCTCAACTCCCCTCTAAACCCAGCCTATCCAATCTTTCCTCATAGCTAAAATTCCCCAGCCCAGGCAACATCCTCGTAAATCTCTTCTGTACCCTCTCTGGTGCAATCACATCCTTCCTGTAATGTGGTGACCAGAACTGCACGCAGCATTCTAGCTGCGGCCTAACTTGTGTTTTATACAGTTCAAGCATAAACTTCCTGCTCTTATATTCTATGCCTCAGCTAATAAAGGCAAGTATCCCGTACGCCTTCTTAACCACCTTATCTACCTGTCCTGCTACCTTCAGGGATCTGTGGACCTGCACTCCAAAGTCCCTCTGATCTTCTGCACTTCTCAGTGTCCTACTGCTTATAGTGTATTCCCTTGCCTTGTTAACCCTCCCCAAATGCATTATCTCACACTTCTCCAGATTGAATTCCATTTGCCACTGTTCTGCCCACCTGACTAGTCCATTGATATCTTCCTGCAGTCTGCAGCCTTCTTCTTCATTATCAACCGCACGGCCAATTTTTGTATCATTGTTCGGCAGCCTTTTAAATTCCACAAATCTAGCCACACAGATTCAGGTCTTCCGTTACCCTGTATGAGCCGTATGCTGTAATGGAAACTATGACTAACACAGTCACTCCTCCCTCTTTTGTTTCTGACTCCAGCTTTCCTGAATATTTTGTAATCAGGAATGTTCAATTCTTAGTCCTAATCTCACCTGAGCCATGTCTGCGAAGATGCCATTATATAATGAACTACATAGCAATTTGTGCTTCAAGCCCACTAGTCTTATTCACAATACTTTGTGCATGTACGTAGATATAACTTAAATCCACCTCTGTTTGATTGGCAATCTTACTTGTTTTAACCCAGTGGTTGTAAAAGATCCCACAGCACTATTCAAAGAAGAGCAGGAGAGTTTTCCTAGTGTCCTTGCCAACATTTATCCCTCAACCGTCACCACCAAAACAGATTATCTTGTCATTTATCTCATTGCTGTTTGTGGGACCTGGCTTTGCGCAAATTGGTTGCCGTGATTCCCTACATTACAAAAGTACTTAACTGGCTGTGAGGCATTTTGGGATGTCCTGAGGTTGTGAAAGGTGCTATATAAATGCAAGTTGTTTCTTTTCAACAGCTCCTCTCTTCCACAGTCAGCTTCTGCACTGAGGGACTCCTCAACCTCGGTGATTTCAACCTCCATCTCAACTCACCTTGCCCTCTCTCCTCACTGAGTTCACTGAGAAAGCTCAGCGACAGTTTTCCCAAAACAGTTCTCATCAACACACGTAATATTTAACAAATTTAGATAATGGGGCAGAAATTAGGCTCGCCACGGGTGAGTATGCACTATGTACTCACCCGTGGACAGAACAAAAGTGCCGGTTTCTAGCATGCACTGCGCATGCGCGGGAAACCGGCACTTCTGTTCCCCTGAAGGAAGGGGTTCAGAGGTTGAATGCGCACGCCAGAGGGCCAGCGCGTTCGCCTCGCACTTTGTTTTTTTTTACAGGTTCCTCCATGAGGGTAAACACGGAGAAGATACACATTGAAAAAGGAGGCGCAAGGCCTTCTTTTAACAAGGTAAGTGTTGATTTTATTAAAATTTAAACATTTTTTTCCACAGATTTATCTTTTTTAATTACTTTAAAGAAAGGTAAGTTTAGTTTTAACCCCGTTAAAAGTGTAAGTAATTTTTTCAAAAATTAAAATTTTTGTTTAAAATAGTTAATTCATGTAATTTATAGTTATTTTAAAAATGTGATGTTTTTTAAAAATGTATTTGTAGTTTTAGGGATGTTTTGGGGCCGATCTGTATTCCTAGATTTGACAGGTCTGTCAAATCTATGAATGAAAGATGGTCTGCTGCCATTGGCTCTCCTAGGCCCACGTGATCCCAGGGGATGCATCGCACTAACTACGCCCCTGGAATACGCAAGCACTGCGCGCCGGCAGTTGGAGGAGGCCTCGGACCCGAATTCCTCGTGGGCCCAGGGGTCAACGGCAGGCGCGGTATGTAGGTACGCGTGCGATCCTTGCACCCGCGGGAAGCCAGGGAGCCAAATTTCTGGCCCATAATAAATAGCTGGAAAAATAATTATTTTGTGTATTATAAAAGAGCCTTCTGTAAAGACTCCCATCAGGTTATACAGGTTTGTGGTGAGCTCAGAATGTCGGATTGCAATCTGGGAGTATTTGAAAGAGTCCCAAAGGTGTTAGTATTCTTGTCTATGCTCAGTTACTGTGGAGCAGCAATCATTAAAACAAATAAAATTTTGAACCAGATAGTTAAATTAGAATACAAGACAGAAGATGCCGTAGAAAACTGTAGTGTGCTTTGGGCAGACCACACCTCAAGTAAAGAAGAAACAAAGACTTGCATTTATATCGATAAATCCCAAGGACCGGATGACCTACATCCTAGGGTTTTGAAAGAGGTGGCCATTAGGATAGTGGACGCATTGGTTGTCATCTTCCAAAATTCTATAGATTCTGGAACGGTTCCTGCAGATTGGAGGATAGCAAATGTAACCCTGCTATTTAAGCAAGGAGGGAGAGAGAAAACAGGGAACTACAGACCTGTTAGCCTCACATCAGTAGTTGGGAAAATGCTGGAATCTATTATAAAGGATACAATAACTGGGCACTTAGAAAGTAATAGTAAGATTGGGCAGAGTCAACATGGATTTATGAAAGGGAAATCCTGTTTAACAAACCTATTGGAGTTCTTTGAGGATGTAACTAGTGGAGTAGACAAAGGGGAACCGGTAGATGTGGTGTATTTGGATTTTCAGAACGCCTTCGATAAGGTCCCTCACAAGAGGTTGGTGAACAAAATTAGGGCACATAGAATTGGGGGTAATATACTAGCATGGACTGAGAATTGGTTAACAGACAGAAAACAAAGAGTAGGGATAAACGGGTCTTTTTCAGGATGGCAGGCTGTGACTAGTGGGGTACCGCAAGGATCGGTGCTTGGGCTCCAGCTATTCACAACCTATATCAATGATTTAGATGAGGGGACTAAATGTAACATTTCCAAATTTGCTGATGATACAAAGCTAGGTGGCAGTGTCAGTTGTGAAGAGGATGTGAAGAGGCTTCAAGGGGATCTCGACAGGCTCAGTGAGTGGGCGAAAACATGGCAGATGGAATATAATGTGGATAAATGTGAAGTTATCCATTTTGGTAGAAAAAACAGAAAGGCAGAGTATTTCCTAAATGGTGAAAGACTGGGGAATGCAGATGCTCAAAGGGACCTGGGTGTCCTTGTACATGAGTCACTGAAAGTGAATGTGCAGGCAGCAAGCCATTAGGAAGGCAAATGGTATGCTGGCCTTCATTACAAGAGGATTTGAGTACAGGAGTAAAGAAGTCTTACTCCAATTATATAGGGCCTTGGTGAGACCACACCTGGAGTACTGTGTACAATTTTGGTCTCCTTACCTAAGGAAGGATATACTTGCCATAGAGGGAGTGCAACGAAGGTTCACGAGATTGATTCCTGGGATGGCGGGACTGTCATATGAGAAGAGATTGAGTAAACTAGGCCTGTATTCTCTTGAATTCAGAAGCATGAGAGGGGATCTCATTGAAGCATACAAAATTATTTCAGGGCTTGATAGGGTGGATGCTGGGAGAATGTTTCCCTTGGCTGGGGAGTCTAGAACCAGGGGCCACAGCCTATTCAGGACTGAGATGAGAAGAAATTTCTTCACACAGAGGTTGGTGAATCTTTGGAATTCTCTACCCCAGAGGGCTGTGGAGACTCAGTCATTGGGTATATTCAAAACAGAAGTCGATAGATTGCTGACTAGTAAGGGCATCAAGGGATATGGCGATAGGGCCGGTGAATGGAGCTGAGGCAGAAGATCAGCCATGATCTCATTGAAGGCTCAAAGGGCCGAATGTCCTACTCCTGCTCCTATTTCTTATGTTCTTATGTTCTTATATCGTGCCTTTCATGACCTCAAGACATCCTAAAACGCTTTTCAGCCAATAAAGTACTTTTTGAAGTGTAGTCACTGTTGTAATGCAGGAAACACGGCAGCCAATTTGCACACAGCAAGCTCCCACAAACAGCAATGTGATAATGACCGGATAATCTGTTTCAGTGATGTTCGTTGAGGGATAAATATAAGCCAGGACACCTGAGGGAGCAGAAAGGCTTAGGCACTGGCGTGATTAATCTTGCTCAGTTGTCCAACCAGAATAGAGGTGCAGATGTGATTCCGACAAATTAACACAAATAACTTAGAAAATCACTGGCACATTCATCCTTTTAGATTGTAACCCATGGTCTCATTATTACTAGCTTATAAAAATGTGTTCTGCAGGTACCAATTTTCATTATTTTAGAACAGAAGTGGTATCAAACATAGGTTTATTGATGAGGACATTGAATTGTCATTAACAATATGGTCAAAACAGTCAGAGAATATTCAACTAGATACACAAAAATTCACGTGGTATTACATAGTATTTACAGCACAGAAACATTTCATTCGACCCAACAGATCCATGCCAGTGTTTATGCTCCACACGAGCCTCCTCCCACCCTTCATCTAATCTCATCAACATATCCTTCTATTCCTTTTTCCTTCATGTGTTTATTTAACTTCCCCATTAAATGCATCTATGCTAGTTGCCTCAACCACTCCATGTGGTAGCAAGTTCCACATTCTCACCACTCTCTGGGTAAAGAGGTTTCTGCTGAAATCCCTGTTGCATTTATTAGTAACTCTCTTATATTTATGGCCAATGTTCTCTCTAAGCTGCGCGGCCACGTGGCTCTCTCTCGACCTCCCGCGCAGCCGGCTCTTCAATGTGAAAAACCGCCGTATTTTAAAGGGGTTGCACACCCAAAAAAAAAATTAATGGGAACATTGTTTATGGCCCCTAGTTCTGGTCTCGCCCGCAAGTGGAAACATCTTCTCTGCGTCTACCCTATCAAACCCTTTCATAATCTTAAATACCTCTATTGGGTCACCCCTCAGTCTTTTCTTTTCTAGAGAAAAGAGCACCAGCCTGTTCAATATTTCCTGATAGGTAAAACCTCTCAGTTCTGGTATTATTCTAGTAAATCTTTTTTACACCTTCTCCAGTGCCTCTATCTCCTTTCAATAATATGGTGACCAGAACTGTGCACAGTACTCCAAGTGTGGTCTAACCAAGGTTCGATACAAGTTTAACATAACTTCTCTGCTTTCCAATTCTATCCCTCTAGAAATGAATCCCAGTGCTTTATTTGCTTTTTTAATGGCCTTATTAACCTACGTTGTTACTTTTAGTGATTTGTTTATCTGTACCCCAGATCCCTCTGTTCCTCTACCCCATTTAGACATTTATTTTCCAAGGAGAATGTGGCCTCCTTATTCTTCCTACCAAAATGTACTACCTCACACTTATCGATATTGAAGTTCATTTGCCAATTACACGCCCATTCTGCAAATTTATTAATGTCTTCCTGTATTTTGTCTCAGTCTTCCTATGTATTAACTGCACCCCCCAATTTGGTGTCATCCGCAAATTTTGAAATTGTACTTTCGATTCCCGAATCCAAATCATTTATGTAAATGATAAACAACAGTGGTCTCCGCGTCAATTCTTGTGGAACACCTTTTCCAACCTTTTGCCAGTCTCAGTAACTACCTTTAACCCCTACTCTGTTTTCTGTTTTGTAGGCAGTTTGCTATCCATTCCGCTACTTGCCCCCGACTCCACATGTTCTGACCTTAGTCATGAGTCTACTATGCAGTACCTTGTTGAAAGCCTTTTGGAAATACAAATAAATTATGTCTACTACATTACCCTTGTTTATCCTTTCTGTTATTTCTTCAAAGAATTCAATAAGATTGGTCAAGGATGCGTTCCCTTTTGGAATCCTTGCTGACTACTCTTCATTATATTTTTAGTTTCTAGATGTTTTACTCCTACATCTTTGAGTAAAGATTCCATTTTCTTTCCTACCACCGACATTAAGCTGACTGGCTACAGTTCCCTGGACTTTTCTATATCCCTTTTTAAACATAAGAATCACATTAGCTGTCCGCCAGTCCTCTGGCACTATTCCCTTTTCTGATGAATTTTTAGATATATGTAATAGTGCCACTGCTATCTCTTCTCTAATTTCTTTTAGTATGCGCGGATGCAATCCATCCAGACCAGCAGTTTTATCCTCTCTAAGTTTGATTAGTTTATCAGTTATCTCCCCCCTTTCTAACTTAAATGTCTTTATATCTTGTTTGATCGCTTCTTCTCATGTCATGTCCACCATGTTAGTCACCTGGTGAATACCGAGGCAAAGTAATTATTTAATATTTTTGCCATTTTGCTGTCATTACCATGAGTTTATCGTGTGTGTCACTTAGTGGCCCTTTTATGTGTCTGTCGAAAACTTTACTATTTCTTCGTATATTCCTTGATAATTTAATTTCTTAGTTTCTCTTTGCCTTCCTAATTTTTTTTTTAGTTCTTTCCTAACCTTTTTGTATTCCCTTTTGTCATCATCTCCTTTGTTGTCTGTGTACTTAGTGTATGCCTTTTTCTTTAGTTTCAATTTAATTCTATTTCTTTATACAGTAACGGCTAGCTTATTCTTGCTTTTTAGTGAGATATATTTCTCCTGGGCTCTACTGACCACCGTTTTGAATGTTTCCCACTGCTGTTCTATTTCTTTTTTCCAGCTTATTTTCCTTAGCTCCATTCTCATCCCCTTAAAATCAGCTTTTTTCCAATTTACTACTTCGGTCTTTGTCTTAAGTATGCCCATCTTAATCTTTATCTTAAACCTTATTATGTTGTGATCGCTATTGCCCAGATGTTCCCCAACGCTTATTTCTCTTATCTATTCTGGTTCATTTCACATTACTAGATCCAACAGAGCACCCTCTCTTGTTGGGCTTTTTATATACTGGGTAAGAAAAGAGTCCTGCACACATTGTAAAAACTGTACCCTGTACCCCTTTTGCTATTTTATTTGGGGGCAGTTAAAATCTCCCATGATTATTATTCTATGTCCTTTTCTCATTTCACATATTAGCTTACATATTTCTTCCTCCACCTACTTTCCACTATTAGGTGTTCTGTAGCATACCCTATTAGCATGATCGATTAGCGTATTAATTAAGAAAACACATGCTCCGGATCAAAATAACAAAACGACTACTGCAAATGCCAGAAAGATGGATAAATAATGAAGCCCTTATAAAGTGCAAGAAAATGAGACTGTTATATTGTGGACAGTAAATCTCCCATTTTTTGGCCAACATGTCCATGACACATACTGTATGAAGAACAAATAATTTCATAAATGAAAGTTAAATAGTCCAAATTACTGGATTACCATATTCTTGAAAGCAGCGAATAATGTATTTCACATTAACCTGAGCATTCAGCATTACTTGTGCCAAAACCAATCATACTGTTCATTAACTGCCAAGTGCACAACTACTGTACCATTATAATGGTAGCCATCTACCATTTATCATAACCAGAATTACTAAATGTTCAACATAAATATAGATTGACTATATTATTGTCTTAACTAAGATATCCGATGAGAAAGGTTCAGGAATATTAAACATTACACAGACTTTAATGGGTCGTAAGCTAATTCTCCAATTTGCATTCATAGATATATGGCTGCAGACTATTATGTCAAAACAATTACACATTTTTTAATTAAAATCTCTATATAACATCAGTAATATTTTGGTTTCAAAACAGATCTTTTTGAACTATAAAAAATGTCAACCTTCTACACTAATTACTTCAAGTATATTGTTTTAAGACATCTTGGAATTTACTAGAAGGCTCATGTATGCAAAAGAAGATTTATTTTTTGTTTATTTCTCTAATGTGTACATTGTAAAACACATCAATGATTTTACTCCGTGTACCGCCTATAGTATTAAGAGGTTTCCCCATTAGGGGCTTTAGTCAAATTTTGACAAACATGGACTGCTGACTATAAATTCGGCTTTTTGTTTTCTTTGCAGGATTTCCGACTTACCGTATTTCTTGTTGCTGGTGAAGCCCTTTGCTGAGCAGTCTTCACTATCAATTCTCCCAAACTCTCAGCAGCAGTCTCCTCGGAGTCACTAGGATGGAAATACAGTGGGAAAGTGTGTTCTTATTGAAAGAACAAACCTTTACAACAGGCAGGAGTTTCAATCTTAATGCAGAAAAATACAAGTGTAAATACCCCCTGAATGGAAATTAATAACAAAACACCTCATTTTCAACCATCATTCAATTAACATTAGTTCAATGACTGTGCATAAAACATACATGAAATAATTAGTGTGGATGGTTCTTAATTTAAAGGATGTTAAACAGCTTGTAAGCATCTGGTAGCAAGCTAAAATAGGTCATTCAAAATTTATCTAACTAAATTAAGAGGAAAAAATTCGTTTCTCCTCCTGGATCGACATGTCACAAGATAACTAAACTGACTTAGCAGGGTTGCCTGGGAATCCTTAGCTGTCAGTGGTGAATATGCAAAGGGCCAGCAAATTAAATCAACCTGCCAAACTGTCAATTTCAAGCCTCATGACTGCATGAAAATGGTATCACTGAAAGAAATCATGCATTGCCTTATTCTGGATTTCCTGGCATTAATTCAAAAATTCATGCAGTTGGAGCTAATTTCACATGCAAATTTCAGTCAATAAGCTTGAAGCAAGACATCCCATGACTATTCAAAAATCTGACAGGATTTTTTTTTCCCAATATGAAATCGACAGTATATGAAATCCAATCTCCATTTGCTTACAGTTTGCATATCCACACTGTCCTATCTGCAGGGCTAAGTTAATGAGAACTGTACCTGGCTCCAGTTACATCTTCCCACCCATCCTTACTGAAGTGCTCAAAGACCGTGCTCATCTCCTTGATGGATCGGTTGAGAAAACTCTGGTACCGTTTCATGGAATTGGTTTTTCTTCTTTTTGCTCTGAGATTGTAGCCTACTGCTTTACACGCACAGTTGCCATTGCTGGTTCCCTCTATAGTTCTGGCTTTGGCGGCGACAGTCTTAGACTCAAGTGCTTCCTGCAGCTTCTGTATTTGCTGCAATAACTCCTTATTTTCATTTCTCAACTGTATTGTGTCTGCCATTTGCCTCTTTACAGAGGAAGCGTCTGTTTTCAATCCTTCTATCATTGCATCTAGCTCATTTTTTTCTCTTTTAATTTGTTGATTTGCCTTCATCAGTTCTCCTATTTCGATAACTTGGTTGTCAGATTCAGTCTGAAGTTTGCTGTAGGCTGTTTTCAATGAAGCTTTGGCCTGGATCAATTCCTCATTTGTTTCTCTCAGGTCTTTGGCTTCTTTCTGAATAGTTTTGAGCTTCTTTTCCAAATGGTTGATCTGAAACAGGAAACCAATTACTTTAAGTTTAGCTTTAAAAGTAAGGATGCCCCACCTCAATTGTTTTGAGAAGTGCCAACTGAGCCACACAGCCCACACGTTCCCAGGCTCAATTTCCTGCCTGTGCCGAGTTAGCTGATTTCATCAAGGAAGGCAAAAGGGGTGTTGGAATAGGTTTCAGTGCCTCGAGACTAGGAAATGAAAATAAAACAGTAATTGCTGCAAATCACAGAGCTCTCTCATTCTGGCTGCTGGCATTCATTGGGAAAGATTGGTCCTGTTAAGAGGGCACTGGTGACCTGCTTAATGCAGCAGTGCATCGCCGATTGGGAGATGTCTCCTGTAGCAACCTGGATGGAGCCTGAGGCGAGAAAGGTTCAGGGCAGTGGTGACTTTGACAGCCACTGGCAAAGCCTGGCTCCCTGGTCCAGCAGGCAGCAGATCCTGCTGCAGGAGGCTGTAACAGCCTGCCTGGTGAAGCCCAGCCTCCTGACACACTGTTCCTGAGATGTCAGGATAAGTAACTCTTGGCCTATAGATGCTGTGGTCTGGGTAAGGCCTTCTACAAGCAGCAGCCCCCCCACCCCGCCCACCACCACCCCACCGGCTGTGCTCTACAGGCCCAGACGGTGTTCATCCTGGTTGCTGCTGCTGTTGTGGCTGCTCTTCCTTAACTGTTCGCCCATCCAGAATAAAGAAGCAAAGACCATAATAAGCTGAAAATGCTTAGTCAGGGTGAGTAAGGCAAATAAGTCAAAAAGAAGTCATCTCCAAGCTCTGAAATGGCTTAGCAATGCAGTAATCAGAAAAGCATGGAGATTCTATTAATCGAAATGAATGCAGGTGAGTGCCCCTTTAAATATTGGTCCAGTCATGTCTGTCAGTTTCTGCGGCCAATCCTGCAAGGTATTACTGGGCGGGTTGGATGCTGGGCGGGACTTCCGTCCTGCCCAGTTAAGATAGCGTCAGATTTCCAATGACATCATGGGTCCCCAATTGAAATATATTCATCCGTCCGTAAAAATCATGAATCCACAGCGGGAATGGGGCAGTAGATGGATTCCCCCCATTTTAACTGCTCACCTGCCCTGTTTGCGCCAGGCGGGTAGGGTTAAAATTGGGGCTATAGTGTCACTTACGTGTATATGCTACAAATAAATGAATATGGTATTTTAATAATTAAATTGCTACAATGGGTAGCATGTGCACATGGCTAATTAAGTGGTGGAGCACAAGCTTAACTCCTCACTCTATTAAAGAAAGAAAGACAGACTTGCATTTATATAGCACCTTTCACAACCACCGGACATCCCAAAGCGCTTTCCAGCCAATGAAGTACTTTTTTTTTTGAAGTGTAGTCACTGTTGTAATGTAGGAAACGCGGCAGCCAATTTGCACACAGCAAGCTCCCACAAACAGCAATGTGATAATGACCAGATCATCTATTTTAGTGATGTTGATTGAGGGATAAATATTAAGTGCCCAATCTCCGCTGTGCAGCAGTGGGAGATACTTGGTTGACACCAAAAGGGACGGGCAAATTGAAGGAAAGAGTCGAGGATACACCACTACAATGCAATCCTGGAATAGCTAAACAACTGGTGTCGGTGGAGCCCTGCAAACATGGTAGGAGGCGTGTAGCTGGCAGGAAGGGAGGAGAACAGTCAAAGAGGAAGAAAACTCAAATAAATAAATCAATAAAAGGGTGATATTCTTAACAGACCTTCAACAGGATAGTCTGTTTTATGGAAGTTTTGCCACATTACTTCATAAACTATAACATGTTTTGATCTATAATAGGAGCCTATAATGTACAAATTAATAATTTACCCACCTAACAAATTTAACCTAAATGGACTAAAAGAGCAATGTGGTCTTAAGCAGATCTGAATTTTCACCATTCCTGAATAAAAAGAAAACTTTAAAATCTAAATGTTGGAACATTTCAACAGTTAATCAGTGGAAATCTCATTTTAAAAATGAATTTCCTGAACGACAATACAGTAAAATCTTGCAAGCATATAACGTGTTCAAAAATTCTTTGCTGCAGGGTGCATACAAAATTAAATTTAAGCACTTAAAAAATGAAGAAGAATATATTCTGACTGATCCCTCATCTTAAATGACTTGTACAATAAAGGCTATAGTCTGTAATACTACTCACTGCTGCTGTCAACTTTTAACAGCCTATTACACCAAAGAATACAAAGAAAAAGGTGCTAATACATTTCAAGCCCCAGTCTATTAGACATTTTCATGTGACATGGAAGCTCAGCAACATAATACATCCAATATTAATGTCTGACCGTACAATTCAGCGCTGTCAGTTTTGGACAACTATACATTTTATCATATTATTGTCTCTTTTTAAGACAAGGTAGAAATGCATACAAAATGCCTACAGGGTTCTTACCCGAGGCAATTTTCCCTGTCTTTTTCAGTTTTACCTGCCCCCTGGAAGTAAAACATGCAACCCTTCTGAAAATTACAGTTGTTCTTCTATATTGGAGAGGATGAAATGAAATAATTTCTCTGACATCCCTGGACTCTAGTACACAAATTATTTCAATTACTCATTCCTCCTGAAGACAAATGAATATGAGCATTTCCTGTGTTGTACATTATTATATTTAACATGATGTTTGTCATTCTGTAATAATGCGATGACAGCTTTCATTACCTGACCATATGGCACTTGTTACAACGACACACAACAGCATCATCTCCTCTAAATTACTCCCTACAAGTTAATGCACAATTCACAAAGTACCACCAACAGTTCCCAGCTCCCCTACACAGATATCACCAGCATCTTTAGGGTACATTTGAAATTCATACTGTAATTCTGGAAGAACAGAGTGCAAAATAAAATATAACTGTTCTCAGATATTAACACACATCCTGCTAAAAGAAACCTTTGGATTACCCCTGGTACTCATACAGCTAGTCACTAGGGATACTTAATACATATCAATGTGATCTTAAAGCTGCTCTGCCTATGTAGCACGTACAACCCAGTTTTAAAATTATTTAAATAGTTCACTGGCTGAAAATCACATTAGTGTTTATAAATGGATTTTAATTTTTCAATTCAAGACTGTAAATACACTAGTGTGAAATATGAAGCAATCATGCAACATAGATTCCTGGCTCCATGATTCAGAATGGGAAAGATCATCACAAAACCCATGCTACTAAAACCAGTTAAATACAAATGTACTTGTAAAATACTAATTGTGATTTTTTTAAAAGATTGTGGGGCAGATTTTCCATTTGCTGCCGAGGTGTAAACCTTGCAATGCAGATCGGCCGACCGTTATAGAAACCGTCCAGTTTTCATTTCCATCTACCCCCATGTCTTAAAATCAAAATTCATTACAGAAACCATTTTTAATAACTGAATTATTCAAATTGCTTTATCAAGCAGAGTAACTTTAAAAAGGCAATGTCCTTTATGCCTTACTTAAATCTAATCAACAGACCTCTTTTATAAGTTACACTTTTCTCAAAAGACTATATTTTAAATCAATATTTTTTATTTCATTTAGAATCGTACTCCAAACTAACAGCACACACTATAAAACAAGACCATTCAACATACTCAATTGACTACATTTAAGTCACTTATCTTGAACATGTTTGACAAACATGGGCTAAGTTTTCAAATGAGAGCCTGGAATTTCTGTGGGGTTCCTGATTTCTTACCATGAGTTCAACAGGAAATCAGCGTAACCCTCAGAAAAACTACATAAACGTCGACGTCATTTCTTCGTGGATTCCGTCGATCCACTGGTGGGAAATCGGGACAACCCCTGTGGAATGTCTGAGCCCAAATGTTTCATTTGATTTTGAACCGTTTTATTATATACAGTTCCTAACCTGGCAGTCTGTGAATAACAGATCGTTTCAGCTATTCATATACAGGAAACTTTTGTTTATCCGGCACCCAAATATCCGGAATTTTCGCTTAACCGGCAAAAATCATCCTCCGAAAACTCCTCTCAAATAACCGGCAATGTTGCCGAGTCGCAGTCGAGTCTCCGCGAACGCCGAGTACTCCGAAAACTCCTCTCAAATAACCGGCAATGTTGCCGATCCCGAGTCCGAGTCAGAGTCCGCGAACGGCCGATTTAGTCAGTAGGGGTAGTTTTCAAAAGTGCCACTACTCGGCCTCCTGGCGCTGTCGGAAGTATACTGCACATTTCTTGATTTATTTATTTTTCTTTGTTAAAAATAGCCTCGGTAGATATAACTCTCCGTTATCCGGTACTTTCGATAAACCGGCACCACGCCGGTCCCGTTGGTGCCGGTTAATAAAGAGTTTCCTGTACTCAGACTGGTCCCTGAGATGGAACTAATCAGGCAGACTCCTTATATCCCAATATATATGCTAAATCTCTTTAGACCTACATTGGCTCCTGGTTCTCGATTTTAAAATTCTCATTCTTGTTTTCAATTCCCTCGCCCCTCCCTATTGCTGTAATATCCTCCAGACCTACACCCCTCCGAGATCTCTGCGCTCCTCCAATTCTTGCCTCTTGCGCATTCCCCGATTTTAATCGCTCCACCATTGGCAGCCGTGCCTTCAGTGCTGAGGCCCTGAGCTCTGGCATTCCCTCCCTAAACCTCTCCGCCTCTATACTCTCTCCTCCTTTGAGACGCTTCTTAAAGCCTACCTCTTTGACCAAGCTTTTGGTCATCTGCCCTGATATCTCCTTATGTAGTTCGGTGTCAAATGTTATTTGATAATGCTCCTGCGAAACGCCATGGGCTGTTTTGCTACATTAAAGGTGCTATATCAATGCAAGTTGTAGTTGTTGTAGATATATTTTGGACAATTTGTAACTTCCTCCCGCCCATTTACACCGGAAAATGGGAGACGAGCAATTAAATTTGTTTTAATAGGCTTGGCTGTCTGATGCAATTATCAGTCGAGCCTGCAAATGGACGGCCACATTCCTGCCCGTAGCTTGCCAAAGGGTATGGTAACGAGGCCCAGACCTCCCATTGGCACGATCAAACTCTAGCCCTATGTATTGCCAGCATCTTCCTTAGGACAAATACCTCCATCACTTCCAGAAAATGAAGGGGATTGTTATGCAATTAGGCAGATAAATTGCAAATAAAATGTAATACTGACAAATGTAAACCATTACATATTGGGTAAAAAAAATGAGCAACATGGGTATATACCGTCGGGAACTGAATTAGCAAAAAGAGATTGGACCTTCAAAATCGATAAACTATGGAGAAGCAATTTAAAAAGTAAAGAGAATACCGGGATGCAGAATTAGAACTGTACAAGTCTACAAAGGTTGTGAAGAGGCATCTACAAAGTAAACTTTACAGGGGTCGATGAACTTAACATCCAAATTCCCAATATCCACTCCCAGCAGGCAAGGCTCAGGTCATGTAGAGTCTGGTCAGCACATTTCAAAAGGGACATACATGCACTAGGGAAGGTGCAGAGGAGATCAACAATGACGATCCCGAGTGTAAAGAGGATGAGAGAAAAGAGACAGTTAAGCTCTATGGTGTGAATAGGAGGAGACCCTTGTATAAAATATAGAAAAGTATTAAATGGTACAGAACCCAGAACATTAATTCAGGGCAAGCCAGACTAGTATGACTAGAATAAGTCAATTTAAAATAAATCTTCAAGTAATAATTGTTTACTTACAGCGATTTGAGAATAATCTACCAAGTAATGTACCAGAGTCAAAGACAATATGAAAGAGTATATATTACAAAGAGTTGTCAGCCGTGGTTCAGTAGGTAGCACTCTCGTCTCGGAGTCAGAAGGTCGTGGGTCGAACACAAAATCTAGGCCGACACTCCAGTGCAGTACAGAGGACGTGCTGCACTGTCAGAGGTGCCGTCTTTTGGATGAGAGATTAAACCAAGGCTCCATCTCAGGTGGACGTAAAAGATCCCACGGCACTATTTCAAAGAAGAGCAGGGGAGTTCTCCCCTGTGTCCTGACCAATATTTATCCCTCAACCAACACCACTAAAACAGATTATCTGGTCATTGTCACATTGCTGTTTGTGGAGCCTTCCTGTGTGCAAATTGGCTGCCACCTTTCCTAGTGATTAGTAACAGTGACTACACTTCAAAAGTACTTAATTGGGTGTAAAATGCTTTGAGACATTCTGAGGTTGTGAAAGAGGCTGTATAAACGCAAGTCTTCCTTTATTATTTTACGGGCATTCAACTTTGATGGGCTAAATTGTCTTTTCTTGACTAAGTTTTTCTCATGTTCTAATGCTATGCGCATATAGGACCATCCTAATCCTAATCCTAATCCTAATCCAGACTACCTAGCTGTTGTCTGGGGACACAAAGAAGCAGAGGTATGTTCATCGCTTGTCCCTTGCATTTCCCTCCCCATGGTGAGTTCTGCAACCAGAGAATCATAGAATGGTTACAGCATAGAAGGCGGCCATTCGGCCCGTGCCGGCTCTCTGCAAGAGCACTTCAGCTAGTCCCACTCCCCCGCCCTTTCTCAATAGCCCTGCAAATTTCTTTCCTTCAGCTACTTATCCAACTCCCTTTTGAAAGCCATGATTGAAACTGCAGTACATTCCAGATTTTAACCACTCGCTGCGTAAAAAAGTTTTTTCTTACGTCGCCTTTGGTTCTTTTGCCAATCACCTTAAATCTGTGCCCTCTGGTTCTCGATCCTTCTGCCAATGGGAACAGTTTCCCTCTATCTACTCCCCTCTCGATCTTCTCTGCTCCAAGGAGAACAACCCCAGTTTCTCCAGTCTATCAACGTAACTGAAATCCCTCATTCCTGGAATCATTCTCGGAAATCTTTTCTGCACCCTCGCTAAGGCCTTCACATCCTTCCTAAAGTGCGGTGCCCAGAATTGGACACAGTACTCCAGTTGGGGCCAAACCAGTGTTTTATACAGGTTCATCATAATTTCCACACTTTTTGTATATTATACCTCTATTTATGAAGCCCAGGATCTCGTAAGCCTTTTTAACTGCTTTCTCAACCTGCCCTGCCACCTTCAAAGATTTGTGCACATACTCCCAGGTCTCTCTGTTCGTGCACCCCCTTCAAGATTGTACCATTTAGTTTATATATCCTCTCCTCATTCTTTCTACCAAAATGTATGACTTCACACTTCTCTGCATTAAATTTAATTTGCCACGTTTCCACCCATTTCACCAGCCTGTCTATGTCTTCCTGAAGTCTATCACTATCCTCCTCACTGTTCACTATACTTCCAAGTTTTGTGTTATCTGCAAATTTTGAAATTGTGTCCTGTACACCCACGTCCAAGTCATTAATATATATCAAGAAAAGCAGTGGTCCTAGAACCGACCCCTGGGGAACACCACTGTATACCTTCCTCCAGTCCGAAAAACAACCGTTCACCACTACTCTCTGTTTCCTATCACTTAGCCAATTCCGTATCCATGCTGCCACTGTCCCTTTTATTCCATGGGCTTCAACTTTGCTGGCAAACCTATTATGTGGCACTTTGTCAAACGCCTTTTGGAAATCCATGTACACTATGTCAACTGCATTACCCTCATCAACCCTCTCTGTTACCTCATCAAAGAACTCGATCAAGTTAGTTAAACAAGATTTTCCTTTAACAAATCCATGCTGGCTTTCCTTAATTAATCCACACTTGTCCAAGTGACAGTTAATTTTGTCCCTGATTACTGTTTCTAAAAGCTTCTCCACTACCGAGGTCAAACTGACAGGCCTGTAGTTGCTGGATTTATCTTTACACCCTTTTTTGAACAATGGTGTAACATTTGCAATTCTCCAGTCCTCTGGCACCACCCCCGTATCTAAGGAGGATTGGAATATTATTGCCAGTACCTCCACAATCTCCTCCCTCAATTCCCTCAGCATCCTAGGCTGCATCCCATCTGCTCCTGGTGATTTATCTACTTTAATTATAGCCAGCCTTTCTAATATCAATTTTTATCCTATCAAGTATCTCCACTGCCTCCTCCTTTACTATATCTATGGCAGAATCCTCCTCCTTGATGAAGACAGATGCAAAGTACTCGATTAGAACCTCAGCCATATCCTCTGCCTCTATGCATAGGTCTCCTTTTTGGTCCCTAATTGGCCCCACCCCTCCTCTTACTATTTATATGCCTATAGAAGACTTTGGGATTACCTTTTATGTTGGTTGCCATTCTATTCTCATACCCTCTCTTTGCCCCTCTTATTTTCTTTTTCACTTCTGCTCTGACCTTTCTATATATAGCCTGATTCTCATATATATATAAATGGGAGTGATTTCTGCATATCCCGTGTAGAATATATTGAGTAAAACTACGGAGAATTCTAATTCCCACTGTTACCTTGGCCTCCTAAGCCACCTCACCATACAGTAGTCAGACTTTAGCCAGGGACGTCAATCATCCAATGGGTGTATGTATTGTTGAGAAATTCTTAATTTGGTATGGTTCCATGATCAAGTTATATCCTTGCTGTTATTTTCACTACTATTAATGTAATTCTTATTCATGTAGATTCTATATTTATACTTAATTAGGTAAAATGCTAAATAAAAAGTTTTTTTTTAAATCCAATAAATGTTGCATGTATTGCAGTTAAATAACGACTGTAAGAATGTGTCATTTAGAACATTTTTATTCAGCATAACCTTATTTATATTCAAAAGAAGAAATGCACTAATAATAAAGCTCCGATGCATCATTAATGCCTAAAAGTGTTTCTCTATAGAATGATGATTCAGAGATCTGAGGCTTATTTGAATATCTGCATTCTTCATCTGTGGCAGAAAACGTATAAATGTTTTTTTATGACACAGAAGATCAGCTATTAACATATTTTATCGGTTTACATATTTTATACATCACAACTTAGTTTTAAGATACTGTAATGTCATTTCAATATTTATATGTTCCCCAAATTTTTTTCATCCTTACTCTTTCACTTTGTTGTCATTCCCCTACAATATACTGTGTTTTTTTTTGTCCAGATTCAACCAGCAAGAAGCAAATTATGACAGTTTCTCGTGTTATAAGAAATGTTACGTCTGAGAAATCAGTCAGCAACCCAACCAGAACCATCACAGATCTGTGGCTGCGAGGTTCAAATAAAAGCCAGGTATAGGTGGCTGTAACCGATGTGCTATCAGAATAATGAAAGGTTTACTTTTTAGCTAGCTAGTCATCAAATGTGTTCAGCAGCTTCCCTGGATTTTATTAATTGGTAGCCCAAGCACTACTGAAGAAATTCATCAACATGCATATGCTAAATTACCTACCTTCCATATGATATTTCTCATTTTCTGAATGTAGTTCAGTTCCCAAACATAAATGAACAGGCCACCTATCATCCAAACATGGCAAAAGCATATATACCATCGCTTTAATTTTCAACTTCACAGCCAAAATACACTGATTACACCAAAACAAGTTTTAAAAAAATTCACTCTCAGGATGTGGGCGTCGCTGGCAAGGCTAGCATTTATTGCCCTTTGGAAAATGGTGGAGGGCCTGCTGCAGTCTGTGTGGTGAAGATGCTCCCACACTGCTGTTCGGTACAGCGTTCCAGGATTTTGACCCAGTGACCATGAATGCACAGAAATATATGTCCAAGTAAAGACGGTGTGTGACTAGGAGGGGAACTTGGAGGTGCCTGATTTGATGACTAGGTTGCAGCTGAGTGGTCCGTCCAGTTTTGTTCATTTTATTCTTTGTAGCGGTTTGATACAACTGAGTGGCTTACTCGTCAACATTGGTGTGGGACTGGAGTCACATGTAGGCCAGACTGAGCAGGCAGGTTTCCTTCCCTAAAGGACACTAGTGATCCAGTTGGGCTTTTACAACAATCTGACAGCTTCATCGACCAGTTTTTTATTTCCAGATTTATTTATTTTTTTTACAATGAATTCAAAAGTCTCAAACTGCCATAATGGGATTTGAAGTAATTCAGGCCTCTGAATTACTAGCACAGTAACATAACCACTACACTACCTTACCTCATGGATGTTCAGGACTTAATTGAAGTTAGTAGAGTGGAGGAATGAGAGCAAGTGTGGAAATCATTTGAGAAATCAATCCTTGGGGATATGAAGCAGAATGTTGAGATTCAATACAACCTGATTCAGCCAGAGCTGAGGAGGCTGATAGAGCTGGATCCACAGGCACATAGCAGCGAGCAAGAACCAAGAAGCACAGATCAGCCATGATCTCAATGAATGGCGGAGCAGGCTCGAGGGGCTGAATGGCCTCCTCCTGGTCTTATGTTCCTATTTGTTTTTGCCATCATTAATCTGAAGGAAATTTCAACATATCGATCACTTGCTATACTATTTGACCACCTGTCTATCACCATCAGTCAGTGGTGGTAGAGAGATAAAGCTGGATTTCATCGGCATGGGCAAATTAGATGATAAATGAGGGGGGACTGAGGATGGAGTCTTGGCACATAGCAGAAGTGAGCAGAGAAGAAACCATTCAAGAAAGTGCAGTGGTTGCATTCGGATTGGAACCAGGAGACAGTAGATATGTTCAAACACCTCGGAACATACCTCTAATTTGAATTACATGATTGTGTGGCACTGAGACAATGTTCAGAGTTACTGTAAAGCAAGCAATTTCTGAAAAGGTCACGAGAACGACATGATTTGCCTCTAGTTTACCTATACATGAAGCATCACTGAGGAATCCCTGGCAAATTTTAAAAAAACCCTCCCCTGTGACTATGGGGTCCATGTGCATTTTATCAGTCCTAGCCACTGTTAAATAAAACAAAACAATGCTTTCCCTGCTTGAGACAGAATTTGCAGGGACATAAAAAACCTATTGAGAGATTATACAGACATTGTAATTGTCAAACCAAGTGTCCATATAACCAAAGAAATGAGGGGTCACATGATTCTCTTCCTTCTCAAAATCTGAGGCAGTCGGGGGCTCATTGACATGTGATTATCTCCCTTCTGGCTTCAATGAAAGTCATTCTAAGCAGTCAATAAGCCAGCAAAGGTCAAACATCAATGGTTTCTGGCTCCTGGGTATTCGGATTCCAGACAAAGCCAGTGCTTTAATCAGCTGACACTGGGAATTCAATGAACCATCCTTGAGTCATAAATTCTTACTGGAGCTGAATCCCCCTTTTAAGAGGAAGGGATTCATCATCCTATGGGCCTACCCTAAAACTTGACATTATCCGGTCTCAGCCAAGGCTGAAGCCTGAAGAGTTGGGGAGAAAATCGAAAAGTCTGAAATGGCCTCCACTTTTACGTCTGCAATAGTTGATGGCGAGACTTTAGTTAGTTCTATGGAGTCTGCTGAAGTATTAAACAAAGCCAACCGTGATGCAAAGAGTGAGATCTCCCTGGGTGAGAATTCAGATAAGGTTCCTTCAGAGAAAACCATTGCTGATACTGATACTGACCTCTGACCACTTCCAAAGCGATAATCTGTGACCTGCGCAGGCAACAATGGGGTCATTCTGATGTAGTGCGATACTAAAATTTTAAGTGAGATTTGGAGATGGTCTCAAGATTTAGAGAACTCAAAAACCTTCTGCTTGTGAACCAATGTAAAAGCTGACTTGGCCACTGCTTTAGGAAAAACAATGTTTCTTAGGCTGCCTTCAGTGCTCCACACTCACTTTAAATCTTGCTCTTCTTTTGTGTGATGCTTAGAAAAGCTTTCTTTCAGCATTTGGGACAGATATGCACCATAGAAGGCAATGCAGTCATCCAACATGGATACCTATACCTAAAAAGGCTGTTTGTCAGAATCTGGACACTGGCTTTGACTGGATGAGTTATCTGGGTGTGCTTCAACTAACGATGAAAACAACACTAATCAACAGATCTCGACAGAGGGACTTAATATGAAAAGTAACAGAATTTGTTCCAAAACTGAAAGTCCAATGGTGATGACTGTAGAATTGGGGCAATATTTTTACAAAAACTATGAAATAGCTTTCTAAGAAAATTGTAAGCCTCAGAAGTAGCTTTCAACATGATTATAAACTTGGTAAAAACGTGAAAATTCTCAGTGTATAGCCATTTTTCATATTCACAAAACTTTTTAAGACTTGTCAGTCAAGGGTGAACGCTAATATATTCACCACCTGCAGTCTTGCGCTCTGGAAAATACAGTTTACTATCTTCAATAAGCTAAAACAGGTATGCTTTAACATATGTGCAATAATAATCTCTCTAAGGAATGTTATAATTGTTTCCTGCACCTTCTTTAATGACTGTTCCAACTTTCCTTTTGTCGTGGTCTTGGGCGTGCTGCATTTCACTCCTTCATCTCCTGCAAGTCTGAAAAGAAGCTCTGCAATTGGAATGAATAATAAAATGTCATTAGAAGCCCCTTTGAAACAGAACAGCTATCTTCACAAAAAATAAGGATGATCCACCTTTTAAATAATTAGTGTAATTTTCTCGTTATCCCTTTTGGTCAGTGAAAGTACTTGGCAATAATGCCATTGGGTTAGAAAAAATACAAGTTAAAATTCTACTTGTGCCTTCAAAGGAAAAGAAAAGGAAATATATACAGGATAAAATACTCATTAACTGAATGGAATAAAATGATGAGCTGTTTTAGTGAAATGTACCGGTACACAGTGCAGTCAATGTACAGAGGCACAGATTATGCTAGAAGTGTCTAAAATTCCCTCAGATCACTAATATGGTAAACCTGAAGCAAATCCGGCCTCTCAAAAACAGCTCCGCACTGTATAGGAGCAGTATGTGACCTTTCTGTTATTTTAAATTTAATGATTGCATCCACTAATCATGATGACAATAAATGGTAACAAATGCACTGTTTTATGCCATGTAAAAACATATTGGGGACTAAATTAGTTATTGGCCAGGGAGCAGACAGTGACAGGAGGAGGCTCACCATCCATATCTTGCCCCCTCTGGCACAGACTGCCATGGACATTGTGGTCAGTGGAAAGGCTGGTGGTAAAAATTCCCACAGGGTTTTGGCCATCTCTGGCTCTTTCCCTTCTCACTGAAATCTGCCCCTCTTTCCCTTCTCACGGAAATCTCACCCCCACACGTTATGCAGGAAAAAAATACAATTTACTTGACGAACATGTTAAAATGTAAAAATAAATTTGCAAAAAAAATGTTTCAAACCAGCAATAAAATTTCATAACTCCCATCAGAAATGCCTAAATTCTGTCAAGGGTGGCCCAGAACTCTCCTTACTAGAACTCCCGGATTCAGGAAACCCTCTCCCGTACTCACAGACCCTGGGACCGCTCCTCCCCCTCATCCCCCCTCCAAGTGTCCCCAGACCCCGACACCTAACCCAGTGCCGCCAAACCCCTGCCCCAAATCCACAGCGCCAACATGCCTCAATAACCCCCTCCCCAGTGTTACCTGGACCCAAAACTCATGCCCATTTCTGACACACCCTAGCACCCTCTCTGCTGCTACCACACCCCAATTCGCATATTTCACCACTCCCACCTGTTTTAGCTCGCACCCAATTAAAGGCCCGGCTGAGAATTGATTCACCTGAGGCAGGCAGATTTTCCTGTTGGTGGCCCATTTTTCAGGCAAGAAACGGGGAGCCAGCAGTTGTGAATCACCGCTCAAGATTGCCACAAGTGGTACCAAACTATACAAAGTCTGTTCTAATGCTGAGAGATGCCAGGATTGCCCCATTTAGGTCCAGGCAAAAATGAGCTAAGACATGGTGAGCAGTATCATTATCATCAGGCTTACCCCAGATCCTACAATTCACCTAGCAGTACTTTGATTTTGACAATCAAAATACCACACTTTCAACATCAAAAGAAATTACTAGTAACACTTCAAAGACTCATAAAACTTTGAATTTTTGCTCCAAAACATCCTGCCTATTAAATATGCACACAGAAACATGAAAAAGTTTAATTACATTAATACTTTCAAACTATTCACTTTAATATATGTTTCAAAGGCCGCCTTACCTGAATTGAACAGACAGCCCAAAGTCAGCTGGCCAGCACCAGCGATGAAAGGATTTAAAATTATGTACACAGAAAAAATACAAGTAAAATATATTTCTGGAAGGTAATTAAAGATATTAATCCAATCTAGGATTCTTACCCCACTCAATATTTGCTGTTGCCTTTAATAGGTTATCTAAACAACTCAGGATTGCTAGCTTGGAAGTTCCTTGTGGAATATACTGCTCTATCTATTGAAACTATAGGGGGTAGCCAGGCGATCCCGAGAGAGAGGATCTTGAAGAGTTGGGCATTACGAGGGTCATATTCTTCTCCTGTTCCCACAAAAAATCAATTACAAATCTCTATTTTTCCCTTTCTCTGAACAGCCTGCAGCAACCCCTATAACTCGCATCATTAGACGACAACTTGCAAGGGCGAATGAGGCTCCCTCCCGTCTGTTTCCCATGGATGCCTGGGCCACCCATTTCAAGGCTCCAACCAAAATCGCAAGGACCCTGTGGTGGGTGGGAGCGGGCTGGTAAATGCTACACTTCTATTTTAATCACGCTACCAACCCGTTTCCCATCCGGCAGAGGGATGAAAATCGGACCCTTCATGTTCAGTTGAAGTCTAGGAGTGAGCAAAGGTATCACATTACAAAATGCTGCTATAGATTTCAAAAAGTAGTAGTGTTTATTTTTTAAATAATGTGGTCTGTAATGCTGATCTGGGAGGAAGTTCCTGTGTCTTACTATCCTTCTAGACCAATGATATTATACACACACATTTAAAATGAATGCATATCAGATAAAGAAGACAAAAGGAGGGCAACAGTGTAATTCAGTCATTGCAGAAACCTCAGGTACTGTACAACAAACCCAAAATAATTGCTTATTCATTTAAAATGTCACAATCCTCATACTCTTCTAATACAGCTCTTCCTTGTCTGCAATGGCCAATGATCCAAATCTGACACAGTACACCAGGAAAGGTTTCAGGTCACTATTGCTGCTCCCAAGCCATCTCCATTCAGTTTATTTCAACTCATAAAGACCATATCAGAGTAATGTAAAATCTCCCCACCCCCCTCCGCCCATCTATTATCTGTGCCTGTTTCCCCAGGGGACTGTCACTGCATGGTGTTTAGACAGAAGTAACGGGTACTTTCTGGCTAGCCCTATCTATTTGCAGGTTTTGGAAGAGAAGGAGAATAACAGAAAGTATGCCAGACATGTGCAGTTGGACCCTAGGAGATCAATTAGGACCCATCCTTACACTGCCAGCCATGTTTACAGGGCCAGACAATCGTATCTGCGTGTTAGAAGAAACCTGTATGCAGAGACTATAGTTCCCCAGAGAGACCATGACTGAACCTTGTACACTCCTGCAGTCAGGGCTGCAAGCCTCTTCAATGACAGGGACAGCTCTGGCAGTGACTGTCAATGTGATTGCCATCTTAAAATTTTGTGCTGCTACAGTAAGTCATTTTTTGCAGTTTGAAGTTGTCTAGAAAGAAAGATAATGTCAAAACAAGTCAGCCCATGAAACAGACAGGGACATTGTAAATGGTCCCCTTGCCCCCTCTCTTTCAAAGCTTTCCCCCTTTCCTCAAAAGCCACTTTTGACCCTTCTGTCCTTGCCAACTACCCCATCTCCAATCTCCCTTTCCTCTCCAAAGGCCTTGAGCGTGGTGTTGCCTCCTAAATCCGTGCCCATCTCATATTTGAAACTCTCAAATCAGGTTTCCGTCCCTGCCACAACACCAGAATGGCCCTAACTAAAGCCACAAATGACATTCTCTGTGACTGTGACCATGGTGCACTGTCCCTCCTCGAACGCTCTGCAGCCTTTGACCGCACCATCCTTCTCCTCAGTTGTTCAGCTCAGTGGGACTGCTCTCTCTTGGCTTACACTCTTACTAATCCAACTGTGGCCTCGCTCCTTCCCATTCAGCCCTACACATTCCCACCCTCTGAACTTTATCTTTATCTGACTGCGGCTTTTGTGCATCCGCCCCCCTCCTTCACACCAATGACTGTCATGCCTTCGGCTGCCTAGGCGCTCTGGAATTCCCTTCCATTAACTCCTTCACTTGTCCACCTCCCTCTTTGACCAAGCTTTTGGTCACCCCCTCCTAATATCTCCTTCTTTTACTCGGCGTCCATTTTTTGATTATGCCTCTAAGAAACGCTTTGGGACGTTGCTCTATGTTAAAGGTGCTATGTAAATGCAAGTTATCATTGTTATTTATTACTTTGTTCCTCATTTTTGAGGAGGATAGTGAAATTGAGTGAATCAAGTGGGATTTGCTGTAATTGTTTCTCTGTATCCACCTGCTGTCTATAAATTAAGCAGCTTATCAATTCACATTGGACCTTGTCTCACTGAAATGTTTCTCAATCCACCGACTGAAAAATTAGAAAAGCGCAAATGAGGCACATGTGAAAGACACAATATTCAGGTCAGATCACATGGGAGTCCTAATGAAAGTATAGTGGAGGTTAAAAGAGAAATTAGAAAGGCTGAAAGGAAATATTAAAAAATAAATATAAAAATAAATAGCAAGGGCTTTTTATAAGCTCATAAAAGGAAAATAATTAGAACGAGTAGGACTGCTCATGGAAGAAGTGCAGAATCTAGTTATGATGTTAACTGTTTCTCTTTTCACACCAGTTCTGACGAAAGGTCATCGACCTGAAACTTTAACTCTGTTTCTCTCTCCACAGATGCTGCCCGACCTGCTGAATATTTCCAGCATTTTCTGTTTTTATTTCAGATTTCCAGTATCCACAGTATTCGGTTTTAGAGATATTGGCCCGAAAATTAAACCTAATACGCGAGAGTACGCACTGTGTACTCTCGCGTATTAGGTCCCGAATTGCCGGTTTCCTGCATGCACTGCGCATGCGCGGGAAACCGGCACTTCGTGTATTGCAAAGGGGGCGGTTCCAAAGTGAACCGCGTGCGTGCTACAGGTTGTGCGCACGCAGTGCACTTAGTTTTTTTTTCAGGTTTGAACGCGCAGGTAAGTGGTGAAGATTTTACACATAAAGAAAGCAGGCGTAGGACCCCCTTTTAACAAGGTAAGTAGTTAATTAAGTGTTATTTTAAATTTTTTTCAACAGGTTTATCTTTTTTAGAGACTTTAAAGAAAGGTAAGTTTATTTTTATAACTTTTAAAAAGATTTTAAATTTTTTCAAAAATTTAATTTTTTGTTTAAAATGGTTAATTTATTTAACTATACTTATTTTATTAATGAGATGGCTTTTAAAAAAAAATTTAATTGAGGTTTAGCTGTTCTTTTGGGGGCTTGTAGTATTCATAGCTTTGACAGCCCTTGCTGTCAAAACTATGAATGAAAGATGGTGTGCAGCCATTGGCTCTAACTGAATCACGTGATCCCAGAGCTCGCACGAACGAATTGCGCCTCTGGGACACGCAAGCACTGCACGGTTGCAACAGGGAGAGGCCCTGAAACTAAAGTTCGTGTGGGCCCGGAACAAAAAGGTAGGTGCGGAGTGCGATATCGCGGGGAATCCTTACCCCCGCGGGAACCATCGATGTTTAATTTCTGGGCCACTATTTCATTCAGTGTGGAAAGTGGCTGAGACTGGAGCCCAGACAATATGGTCTCCCCTTTTTGAATGAATGTGCAGTTGATGCCCACTTCTAGTCCAGGACGCTGTACTTTTCCCACTCATTGCACTGGCAGCACCTGTCCTCTCAACTCCCCATATTATTGTTTAGCTCTGATTTTTATCCTCAAAGCTGGATTAATACAAGCACGGGAAGGGATACAAGGCTGGAGTGGGATTACAGAGATAGTGTAGGGAGAGATCTGGAGATGAGGATATGGCTTTTGAATCTGACGTGTTCACAATACCTCTTGTTTTAGTTTATATAATCTTTGAACATTACAAGTCATAAGTTGCTTCGTTGGCAGCTCTCTCACTTCTGAGTTGAAATGTCAAGCCCCAGTCCAGGACATAATTTAAGCTGACATTTCCTTACAGTACCAAGACAGAGCAGCATTGTCAGGGGTGCAGTTTTTCGGATTAAACATTAAACCAAGGCCGTGTCTGCCTTTTCTGGTGATTCAAGCGGCTATTAAAAATCATATCGCACTAATCGAAGAAAATCAGGGAGTTCTTCTGGGGTCCTGGCTAACGATTGGTCTCAGTAACTGCTGCTGGAAGTGCACACATGTGGATATCAGGTGAGGACAGCCTCAGACCTGGCTATGATGCCATCGCTAGTCAAGCTGCTCATCAAATTCCACTGTTTAGGCTAACGTGTGATGAATGGCCACTGGAGCAAGATACTGGAGGGCATTTGGCACTTGTGGAATCTTAATCCAACAAGAGTCAATATTTAGAAGAGGAGGGGAAGAGGAGAAAATTGCTGAAAAAAGAACATTGGCTTTTTGCCAACATGAATTAGCTTAAAAATGAAGTTGCAAAAATATGTCGGTTGCACTGCAACCTGAAGCCAATGGGGGCCACATTCACAATACAACTGCAGTGCCAGTGCAAAGAGATTGTGCTTTGCAAAAACATTAATTTGTTGAAGTATAAATCTGGAGTCAGGTGCTTACTCCTGATTCGTTCCTTCAGGAAGTCCCCCTTCACTTCATTTCGGAGTCAGGTGAAGCCCTGATTCCAGATTTACTCCACACCTTTCGCATTGGTGCATTGACATTACAGTTGTAGTCTCAAAGAAGCCTGAGATTCCTGGTTAGCCACAATACTATTACACTGACTTCACGCCAGTTGCACAGTTTCCAAAGTATAATTGGGCTGTTTGACAGTCGAATCTTGTCATTACAAACTTCTATCAACAAAGCAACCATTACATCAAGAACTCAAGGTCTGAGCTCCTCCACGGATCAGGAATGTTTGTTATAAGAGGCTTACAATAACAGTGTAAGAATCAAGTTTTTCTGTACTATGTACTTGCCTTCTATATGTAGGGAAGTCATAATCCTGGTATGGATTAATTAGTGGAAAGTAGCAAGAAACAATGACAAAACTCTCATCAGTAGTAGGCCTGTTCCTCAGTTTTACATTGCATTGTCTAAATGTGCTTTTTTCTTTGCACTTTGTAATAATTCAGTGTGATACACTGGAGTAATAAATTTTAGATGGGTTTTTACATAAAAAATATTCAGTGACACAATAACTTAATAAGTAGTGACAACTTTCATTTTGCAGCTGCACACACCGTCTAGGAGAAAACCAACAGCAAACGGGTTTGTAGCTTGCCTCTGAAGATCCCATTAATGCTGACACCTGATTAACTTGGCAAAGGAGCCATTCATTACTGTCCTAAAGCATTAAGTTCACAACAGCTGCTTCAGCACAATTCCTGCTGCAAATTAGGCTGACTAAAACTTTCAATTTTGCTAAAAAAAACAAAAGCAAATCAGAAATCTGGCATTAAGGAGTGTCTATGTGGAGCAGGTGTGACAAAAGCTCATCCTGTCATCCTACAGATCAAAACAGCTGGCTGTCTAGCAAACAGCATATTTTTTCTTGCATTTGTGACCTCAACTTGTTGATTCAAGCTATGGCTTGCGTTCAGTTACTGGCTACAGGCCGAGAACATTCTAAAACATCTTCAAAGATACAATTCTTTAGCAACAAAAGTAAAAGGCTGCTTTCATACTCCCTTGAGTTTAGAAGGTTGAGGGATGATTTGAGGGGGGTGAAATTGGTCTTCCGCAAAAGTGCAAAACGAACAATAGCAAATTAGAAGCCCATTTTGTACAAAAGCAAAATACTGCAGATGCTGGAAATCTGAAATAAAAACAGAAAATGCTAGAAACACTCAGCAGATCAGGTAGCATCTGTGGAGAGAGAAACAGTTAATGTTTCAGCTCGATGACCGTTCGTTAGCCCGTTTTATACCTCGCCTCAATTTCTTTTCCATTGACTTCAAATGAAAAGGAAAGCAAGCAGTTTGTAAAATGGGCTGCCGATTCAATATCGCCCATCTTTGCGCTATTGCTGAAAACCAATTTCACCCCCTAGGTGTTTAAAATTATGATGGGATTCAATAGGGTAGATGCAGAGAAACTATTTCCATTGGTGGGGGAATCCAGAACAAGGGGCATAATCTTAAAATTTGAGCTCGGCCAGTTAGCTGCGAAATCAGGAAATATTTGTCCACACAAAGGGTACTGGAAATCTGGATTTCTCTCACTAAGAGGCTGCGGATGCTGGGAGTCAATTGAAATTTTCAAGTCTGAGATCAATAGATTTTTGTTAGGCAAATGAAGTTAAGATACAGATCAGCCATGGTCGAATAGATTTTTTTTCTTATTCGTTCATGGGATGTGGGTGTCGCTGCCAAGGCCAGCATTTATTGCCCATCCCTAGTTGCCCTCGAGAAGGTGGTGGTGAGCCGCCTTCTTGAACCGCTGCAGTCCGTGTGGTGAAGGTACTCCCACAGTGCTGTTAGAGAGGGAGTTCCAGGTTTTTGACCCAGCAACGATGAAGGAAAGGCGATATACTTACGAGCATAAAAGCGAATTAGGAGCAGGAGTAGGCCATTCGGCCCTTCGAGCCTGCTCCGCCATTCAATAAGATCATGGCTGATCCGATTACTCCACATTCCCACCTACCCCCGATAACTTTTCACCCCCTTGCTTACCAAGAATCTATCTACCTCTGCCTTAAAAATATTCAAAGACTCTGCTTCCACCACCCTCTGAGGAAGAGAGTTCCAAAGACTCACGACCCTCTGTGAGAAAAAATGTCTCCTCATCTCTGTCTTAAATGGGCGACCCCTTATTTTTAAACAGTGACCCCTAGTTCTAGATTCTCCCATAAGAGGAAACATCCTCTCCACATCCACCCTGTCCAGACCCCTCAGGATCTTATATGTTTCAATCAAGTCACCTCTTACTCTTCTAAACTCCAGCGGATACAAGCCTAGCCTGTCCAACCTGTCCTCATAAGACAACCCGCCCATTCCAGGTATTAGTCTAGTTAACCTTCTCTGAATGGCTTCCAGCGCATTTACATCCTTCCTTAAATAAGGAGACCAATACTGTACACAGTATTCCAGATGTGGTCTCACCAATGCCCTGTATAACTGAAGCATAACCTCCCTACTTTTGTATTCAATTCCCCTCGCAATAAACGATAACATTCTATTAGCTTTCCTAATTACTTGCTGTACCTGCATAGTAACCTTTTGCGATTCATGCACTAGGACACCCAGATCCCTCTGCAATCTCTCACCATTTAGATAATATGCTTCTTTTTTATTCTTCCTGCCAAAATGGACAACTTCACATTTTCCCACATTATACTCCATTTGCCAGATCTTTGCCCACTCACTTAACCTATCCATATCCCTTTGTAGCCTCCTTATGTCCTCTTCACAATTTACTTTCCTACCTATCTTTGTGTCATCAGCAAATTTAACAACCATACCTTCAGTCCCTTCATCCAAGTCATTTATATAAATTGTAAAAAGTTGAGGCCCCAGCACTGATCCCTGTGGCACACCACTCATTACATCTTGTCAACCAGAAAATGACCCATTTATGCCTACTCTCTGTTTCCTGTTAGCTAGCCAATCTTCTATCCATGCCAATATGTTACCCCCTACACCATGAGCTTTTATTTTCCGCAATAACCTTTGATGTGGCACCTTATCAAATGCCTTCTGGAAATCTAAGTACAGTACATCCACCGGTTCCCCTTTATCCACAGCACATGTTACTTCCTCAAAGAACTCCAATAAATTGGTTAAACATGATTTCCCTTGCACAAAACCATATTGACTCTGCCTGATTACTTTGAACTTTTCTAAGTACCCTGCTATAAAGTCTTTAATAATAGCTTCTAACATCTTCCCTCTGACAGATGTTAAGCTAACTGGCCTGTAGTTTCCTGCTTTCTGTCACCCACCCTTTTTCAATAAAGGAGTTACATTCGCTATTTTCCAATCTAACGGAACCTTTTCCGAATCTAGGGAATTTTGGAAAATTAAAACCAACGCATCAACTATCTCACTAGCCACTTCTTTTAAGACACGAGGATGAAGTCCATCAGGACCCGGGGACTTGTCAGCCCGTAGCTCCAACAATTTGCTCAGTACCACTTCCCTGGTGATTATAATTTTCTTGAGTTCCTCCCTCCCTTCCATTTTCTGATTTACAGCTATTTCTGGGATATTACTTGTATCCTCGATAGTGAAGACCGATGCAAAATACCTGTTCAATTCAACTGCCATCTCATTATTTTCCATTATTAATTCCCCAGACTTAATTAATCCTATCTCGTTGCACAATACCAGGTCTAGTATAGCCTGCTCTCTGGTTGGCTCCAGAATGTGCTGTTGGAAGACACTATCCCGAAAACATTCCATAAACTCCTCATCTATGCTATCTTTGCCCATCTGATTTTTCCAGTCTATATGCAGATTAAAATCCCCCATGATTATTGCCGTACCCTTCTGACAAGCTCCCATTATTTCTTCCTTTATACTCCATCCTACCATGTGGTTACTGTTAGGGGGCCTGTACACCACTCCCACAAGTGACTTCTTGCCTTTATTATTTCTCATCTCTACCCAAACCGCTTCTACATCCTGGTTTCCTGAACTTAGGTCATCCCTCTCTATCGTGCTAATACCATCATTAATTAACAGAGCCACCCCTCCACCTTTTCCCACCTTTCTGTCCTTCCTAAATGTCATGTACCCTTCAATATTCAGGTCCCAATCTATGTCATCCTGCAGCCATGTTTCTGTAATGGCTATCAGATCATATTTATTTATTTCTATTTGCGCTATCAGTTCATCTGTTTTGTTTCGAATGCTACGTGCATTCAGATGCAGAGCCTTTAGTTTTGTCCTTTTATTATTTTTATAACCTCTAGCCTTATCTGTTGATTTACTCTTAGATTTGTACTCTCTATCCCTTCCTGTCACGGTCTGTTTATCATTTCCCATATTAATACCTTTCTCTGTTGCCTTGTCTCTAATCTTTGAATTACCACATCTTCCCAAATTTAGTTTAAAGCCCTCTCTACCGCCCTAGTTATACGACTCGCCAGAACACTGGTCCCAGCACGGTTCAGGTGAAGACCGTCCCAACGATACAGATCCCACTTTCCCCAGTACTGGTGCCAGTGCCCCAGGAATTGAAACCCATTTCTCCCACACCAGTCTTTAAGCCATGCATTCATCTCTCTAATTTTATTTACCCTATGCCAATTTGCTCGTGGCTCAGGTAATAATGCAGACATTATTACCCTTGAGGTTCTGCTTTTTAATTTAGCCCCCAGGTGCTCATACTCTCTCAGCAGAACCTCTTTCCTAGTTCTACCTATGTCGTTGGTACCTACATGGACCACGACCACTGGCTCCTCCCCTTCCCACTGTAAGTTCCTCTCAGGATGGTGTGTGACTTGGAGGGGAACTTGGAGGTGGTGGTGTTCCAATGTGCCTGCTGCCCTTGTCCTTCTAGGTAATAAAGGGCGCGGGTTTGGGAGGTGCTGCCGAAGAAGCCTTGGCGAGTTGCTGCAGTGTATCTTGTAGATGGTACACACTGCAGCCATGGTACACCGGCGGTGGAGGGAGTGAATGTTTCAGGTGGTAGATGGAGTGCCAATCAAGTGGGCTGCTTTGTCTTGGATGGTGTTGAGCTTCTTGAGTGTTGTTGGAGCTGCACTCATCCAGGCAAGTGGAGAGTATTCCATCACACTCCTTACTTGTGCCTTGTAGATGGTGGAAAGGCTTTGGGGAGTCAGGAGGTGAGACCCTCGCCGCAGAATACCCAGCCACTGACCTGCTCTTGTTGCCACAGTATTTATGTGGCTGGTCCAGTTAAGTTTCTGGTCAATGGTGACCCCCCAGGATATTGATGGTGGGGGATTCGGCGATGGTAATGCTGTTGAATGTCAAGGGGCGGTGGTTAGACGCTCGCTTGTTGGAGATAGTCATTGCCTGGCACTTGTGTGGCACAAATGTTACCTGCCACTTATCAGCCCAAGCCTGAATGTCATCCAGGTCTTGCAGCATGCGGACATGGACTGCTTCATTATCTGAGGAGTTGCGAATGGCACTGAACACTGTGCAGTCATCAGCGAACATCCCTACTTCTGACCTTATGTTGGAGGGAAGGTCATTGATGAAGCAGCTGAAGATGGTTGGGCCTAGGACACTGCCCTAAGGAACTCCTGCAACGATGTCCTGGGGCTGTGGTGATTGACCTCCAACCACCACATCCATCTTCCTTTGTGCTAGGTATGACTCCAGCCAGTGGAGAGTTTCCCCCCCTGATTCCCATTGACTTCAGTTTTACTAGGGCTCCTTGATGCCACACTCGGTCAAATGCTGCCTTGATGTCAAGGGCAGTCACTCTCACCTCACCTCTGGAATTCCGCTCTTTTGTCCATGTTTGGACCAAGGCTGTAATGAGGTCTGGAGCTGAGTGGTCCTGTCGGAACCCAAACTGGACATCAGTGAGCAGGTTATTGGTGAGTAAATGCTGCTTGATAGCACTGTCGACGACACCTTCCATCACTTTGCTGATTGAGAGTAGATTGATGGGGCGGTAATTGGCCGGATTAGATTTGTCCTGCTATTTGTGGACAGGACATACCTGGGCAGTTTTCCACATTGTCAGATGCCAGTGTTATAGCTGTACTGGAACAGCTTGGCTAGAGGCGCGGCTAGTTCTGGAGCACAAGTCTTCAGCACAATAGCCGGGATGTTGTCGGGGCCCATAGCCTTTGCTGTATCCAGTGCGCTGAGCCATTTCTTGATATCACGTGGAGTGAATCGAATTGACTGAAGACTGGCTTCTGTGGTGGTGGGGACCTCAGGAGGAGGCCGATATGGATCATCCACTTGGCACTTCTAGCTGAAGATGGTTGCAAACACTTCAGTTTTGTTTTTTGCACTCACGTGCTGGGCTCCACCATCATTGAGGATGGTGATATTCATGGAGCCTCCTCCTCCCGTTAGTTGTTTAATGATCCACCACCATTCACGACTGGATGTGGCAGGACTGCAAAGCTTTGATCTGATCCGTTGATTGTGGGATCGCTTAGCTCTGTTTATAGCATGCTGCTTCCGCTTTTTAGCATGCATGTAGTCCTATGTTGCAGCTTCCCCAGATTGTCGGAACATGCTTGAGGGGCTGAGTGGCCTCCTCCTGTTCCTATGGTCTCCCGTGTACTCAAGGACATCCAGTATCTGGACATGGTTATTTATATTTATTTCGTAAATTTGATGATAATTTACCAACATGTTACAATTTTACGTGGAAATCAAGCAAAGTTTTAAAAGATAAAGGAAATTCTGCCCATAACGGATCCTAAATATACACTACTCTCCTTATCTCAAATACAGCTCAACTAAAGTGTGTTCAAGCACAGTATCAGTATTGCTACACAGGAATCTTTGCAGATTGGAGGCGTGCAGGGGCAGACAGTGTAATTTGGAATTCAACTCCATTTAGTTGGACTCTCTTAATTTAAAGTCACATCACTTTCTTTTGTAAATGACAGCAATAGAATAGAACATTTACGGAATAAAAGCCCCACATGATGCCAGGAACGCAATTTGTACTGGAGGTTCAATGGAACCTGAGAAGAGAAAACCTTCTCAGATAGTAGCCTGAATTTTCCCCACCTTTTTGCTCTCTGAAGTTTTGAAAAATTACACTGAACTTTCTGGTTAATAAGAGTCTATTAACTCTTGCTATTCTTCCAAATGTGACAATATTTCCTAGCTAAGTCCTCCCAGCTCACTGCTTGCCGTGTTGCACTGAACATTTCCCATCCACCAAAAGCTGGAGCCAATGCGGCTCTCAGGGGTAATTAAAGTCAAGTTTCCCTGATCATTTTTTTGAGAAATTTCCTCTTGCCATATATTCTTTTAAATTATATAATAGTTGATCAGTTAAGACAGATGGATTTTTAGTAGTCATATGCATTCAGATTCAATTTTCAAAAAATTAAGGGAAATCATCAAATTGAGGATTTACCAAAATAAATAAACCAGCAATTTTTTTTGTTAGGATTTATATTTTTCCTTTGTTGTTTCCATCATCCCATGGAGGTGGAGGGAGAAAAGATGCGTAAGGAAAAATGTTGCTTCAAGAGTTTTGTGCCGTCTTGAACATAGAATCATAGAAACTTGCAGCACAGAAGGCGGCTATTTGGCCCGTTGTGCCTGTGTCGGCTCTTTCAAAAAGCAGTTGTGCTTAGTCCCCCACCCCCGCTTTTTGTCCGTAACCCTGTAGGTTGCTCATCCTCAAGTACCTGTCCAACTCCCTTTTAAAATTACTTATGGAATCAGCTCCCACCACCTTTTCAGGGAGTGCATTCCAGATCCCGACAACTCAGTGCAAAAAATTCTCCTCATCTCGCCTCTAGATCTTTTGCCAATGATTTTTAATATAAGACCTCTAGTTATTGACCCACTGGCCAGAGGGAATATTTTTTCCTTATTTACTCTATCAAAACCCCTCATCATCTTGAAAACTTCTGTTAGGTCACCTCTTAACCTTCTCCGTTCCAAGGAGAACAGTCCTAACTTTTCCAACCTCTACTCATAAATGAAGTCCTTCATCCCTGGTAACATCCTGGTAAACCTCCTCTGTGCCCTTTCTCAGGCTTTTACATCTTTCCTGAAGTGTGGTGCCCAGAATTATCCACAATACACCAGCTGAAGTCTAACCAGTGATTTATAAACACATGATTTTTTTGGGTGGGCTTTCTTAATGCTTTGAATTTGCTAGTATAGAAAATGCTAATTATGATTTGAATAAGCCAAGAGCCTTATTAAGCATTTTACTTTTTCTTAACAGTCTCAAACTCTGGAAGATTAAGAAGCCTCGATCAACCCTCTAGCCTCATCAAAACGTGTAATGGTTTTACGTTTGGTACTTTTGTCTGTTGAATCATATTTTGCTTTATGACAAGACCTTTCTTTAAAATGTTAACTGACAATTTGCAAATACTTGATTAACAATGTTATATATAATTAGTGCTCCACATAAGTAAACATCCCTGTTAAGTACATTTGATAATGGGATCTATCACAAAAGAGAAAAACAAAAATTGTAACCACAATGGTTTGATTTAAATTAGTGACCTTCAAACATTGAACTGCCTCCATTTCACCCTGCTCCCTCACCTTCTCGCTCGTGCTGCAGGCATATGGTCAATTCCTGAATGGTGGCTTTGTTCATAGCAGACCGCACCCTCAGCTGGTCCAGCTCTTCTCCAAGGTTCATACTGCAAGATGAGAAACCAGAGGTCTGTTTATTAGCAGTCTCAAAGACAGCTTCTACATACAACAGCCCATCTAGCAAGTTCTACTTGTAACTTGAAACAAAATCTAATGAACAAGAACCAACACCAAAGGAAAATAACTAAGTGGGTGACAATGGTAGCGCGATTGTAGATAGTACAAAAAGGTGAAATTGCTAAAAGGTTCCCCAATATTACAAAGCATGCTGATTTGTCACAAACAACCACATTTGACAATCTTCATACCAGTCGCATTTAGAAAAGTCAACATTCAATACAAATATGATTCCCTTTATCAGAATGTTAATCAGAATGGCGTGTACATACTCAAAAATAAAAGTAACTCGGAGGTCATAAAGTCAGAACGGCACAGAAGGAGGCCATTCGGCCCATCGAGTCCGTGCCAGCTCTCTGTAGAGCAATCCAGTCAGTCCCATTCCCCCGCTCTATCCCCGTAGCCCTGCACGTTTATAGAGGTACTCTGACATGTTTGCTATATTAAGTTATGAACGCATTAGAAACACCCTGATATCAATTATGTAATATCTGATGGCAATTTTATCTTATTTAATATTAAATCAATCTTGATTACTAGTTTTAGCTAAAACAGCAACATTTTTGAATAGTATATTACTCTATATTTTCTAATAACTTTAGCATTCTAGCATTTCATAATTTCTACTATATATCAAAATATTATTCTATTAAACTCATCCAAAACTCTGCTGCCCGTATACTAACCCATACCAAGTCCCACTCACCCATCAACTCTGTGCTCGCTGACCTACATTGGCTCTCAGTCCACCAACGTCTTGATTTTAAAATTCTCATTCTTGTGTTCAAATCCCTCCAGGACCTTGCCCTTCCCTATCTTTCTAACCTCCTCAAGCCCTACAACCCTCCAAGAACTCTGCATTCCTCCAAACCTGCTCTCTTGTGAATCCCCCACTGCCTTCACCCCACCTTTGGTGACCGTACCTTCAGTCGTGTAGGCCCTAAGCTCTGGAATTCCCTCCCTAAAACCTTTCCGCCTCTCTACACCTCCGAGACCCAGCTTAACATCTATCTCTTTAACCAAGCTTTGGGTCATCCGCCATATCTCCTTATTTGGCTCGGTATTCATTTTTGTCTGATAACGCTTCTGTGAATCGCCTTGGGATGTTTTCTTATGTTAAAGGTGCTGCATAAATGCAAGTTGTGTTGTTTTTCCTAAAAATATTAGTTTAGGACAAAACAAACATTTTAATGTAAAGTGAGGTGTGCATGAAATTAAGTTTCCAGTTCTGAAAAAACTAATAGCTTAGTGTTAAAACCCTGTTGAATTTAAATAGGAGTAAAGAGCATCTTTTTCTGCCTCGAGGTAAATTATCATTATCAATAAACTTAACATTTTAAATAATAAACCAACTCAAGATTAATACAAAGCTTTTTTTGGGGTGGGAGGGCAATTATCTCAATGTTGGTAAATTACATAAGAACATAAGAAATAGGAGCAGGAGTAGGCCAATTGGCCCCTCGAGCCTGCTCCGCCATTCAATAAGATCATGGCTGATCTGATCCTAACCGCCAATCTACTATCACAGAACCATCTCCTGAACCTAACAGAATTGGACACACGAAATAGGAGCAGGATCAGGCTACACGGCCCCTGGGCCCGCTACGCTACCCACAGGGCCATGACCGATCCGAACCTAGACTCATGTCCAAATTCCTGCCCGCTCCCCGTAACCCTTAATTCCCTTTACTTCTAGGAAACTGTCTATTTCTGTTTTAAATTTATGTAATGATGTAGCTTCTACAGCTTTTTGGGGCAGCATATTCCATGGACCTACCACCCTCTGAGTGAAGTAGTTCCTTCTCATCTCAGTTTTGAAAGCGCAGCCCCTTATTCTAAGACTATGCCCCCTAGTTCTAGTTTCCCCCATCATCGGGAACATCCTCCCCGCATCTACCCGATCCAACCCCTTCACAATCTTATATGTTTCAATAAGATCGCCTCTCATTCTTCTGAACTCCAATGAGTAGAGTCCCAATCTACCCAACCTCTCCTCATATGTCCATCCCCTCATCCCCGGGATTAACCGAGTGAACCTTCTTTGTACTGACTCGAGAGCAAGTATGTCTTTTCTTAAGTATGGACACCAAAACTGTATGCAGTACTCCAGGTGCGGTCTCACCAATACCTTGTACAACTGAAGCAATACCTCCCTATTTTTATATTCTATCCCCCCTAGCAATGAAAGCCAACATTCCATTGGCCTTCTTAATCACTTGCTGCACCTGCATACTAACCTTTTGAGTTTCGTGCACCAGGACCCCCAGATCCCTTTGTACTTCAGTACTTTCCAGTTTCTTGCCATTAAGATAATAACTTGCTCTACTATTTTTCCTGCCAAAGTGCATAACCTCACACTTTCCAGTATTCTCTACTTGAATTTTGCCAGGTAGAAAATTGTATTTAGGGCAGACATAAAAATTTAGCTAAAACTTCAGCTAGTCTGAATTGATCATCCTATGCTAAACTTGGCTGAAATATTTTCCATCAGTCACTAAATCCACCAGTTCAAACAATTAAGAATGAATGCTGTTGGCTTTAGACTTGATCTACTTGTCCATTACAACATTAGGGATACTTTTACGACTGCACATTCCTGGCACAGAGCTTCACGCTCTGGGGGCACATGTTGGAAGATTGGACTTGTGTCCTTCAATGGATAGGAAATCATGGGTTGGGGGTGGGGGCCCATTCCCAAATTCCAATATGTATAGGAGGCTCCATCTTTGGAATGCACATTTGTAAAATGACCCCTACTGTTATTGTACGTGCAGAACTTAAACCGATAAATTGCTGAGAGAATCTCCAATGAATTCTTGTCATTAACTTTGGATAATGGCTGTTATGCGTCTTTGTCATGCTGTCCACTACACCCATGGAAAAAAGGAGTGAGAGATCTGGGCCAAGAATAAATTATTTTGTACTATCGATAGAGCAGTGCATGAGGATGGAAGCTGTCTCTGCTTGCTTCAGATCTCGACAACTGTTCTGTCAACTTCACAGCTCGAGTGAAGTTACAGGTAGCTTTAAGTTTTTAGCAGCCAATATTCTCAAGGAAACTGCACTGGAATGGCACAATATGACATAGCGGAACATTCATGGCACATGCTCATGTTCTGATCATTTTTGAAATGAAGGTGATCAATGCAGCAAAAGTTTTACACGCTTAGAGGATCTGCTAGACTCTTTGCCTGCAAATGCAGACACAAGCACGGCGGATAAATCTTCTATTAAGAGGAAGGGATTTCGCACTCTCAATGTGCATGTTGTTTGCAATGCAAAATACCCTGGATCACCACATAATTCATTGATTCTTAAAATTCTTTGGCAGAATATTTGAGGGTAATAACCATTTACCTAGATGATCCTTGGACAATTAAGGGCATCCAGTGAAACAAACTCATTGCAGTAGTTAACAGCAATTATTTGTGTATTCATGATTTGATTACTTACTTTTCCTTCACTGGAAGCTGTGGTTCATGGATAAAATGTTCTCTGTTGTGCTAGATGATATTAGACAGTTAGACAAGCAGATATTTTCTGAAAACCAGTTTGTGCTTTTCCATCAACCTTGACCATCTCAACTTCTTCGATATATACCTACTATTAACCAATTACATTTAGCAAATCCTCTCCACAAGATACTCTTCGGGCACCATTCCAAATATCATATGTATATTGGTTTCTGGAATCCACAATCCAGATCAGTTGTGATTCTGCACCAGAACCAAATTTCATACAACTTTGAACTAGCTTAACCAGCCCTGTGATTTTTTTTTTAAGTTTTAGGACATATTCATGACTCTCACCAGAATGTATCACAAAGCATGATGTTGTGCACACTACTGCCTAATGCATTTCTGGGGATACTGGCAATCAAGAACCCAAACCACCCTACACTAAAACAGCAGTGGGATATCTACAAAACCATGTTTTTGTTCCAGTCTTGGCCAGTTCAGGAGCAAACTTAAGTGGAGAATAGTGTAAAATTGAAACTTGATTTCAGAGCCATTGCGAAGTGTATTATAATTGGAGTATTAGTACACTGGAACAAATGGTATTCCATACTTATCAATTAGAGAACAATGAACATTCTACCAGAAATCACGGAATATCAGAGTATTATAGTGAGAGAGAGTTCTGGTCTTTACTAAAGGGCTGCACAACATATCATAAGAACACAAGAACATAAGAAATAGGAGCAGGAGTAGGCCATTCAGCCCTTCAAGCCTGCTCCGCCATTCAATAAGATCATGGCTCATCATCTACCTCAACTCCACCTTTCCGCACTATTATCATATCCCTCAATTCCCTTAATATCCAAAAATCTATCGATCTCTGTCTTGAATATACTCAACAACTGAGCATCACAGTCCTCACATCCATCTATTCTAGATCCCCTTTAAAGTAGTCATTTCAGCAAAGTACAATACACCAGCACATGAAACTGTCATCAAGCAATAAGTTATACATTTCACAAAGGTCAGACTGAAAGGAGTTTACTGTCTCACTAGCTCAGGCTTTTAAGAAAATCCTTACCTCGGACAAAAAAAACAGACTTAATCTCAAGAGATGCAAACTTACCGTGGCCTCCTCTGACCTGCCATAATGCTATTATAACCATGGAGCACAGAACAGATGAGCTGATAAGATCACCAGACAGCATTTATTTCACACATACTTCAACAAAAGTGTTTGAAGGGCTGGTGGGAATTCACAGCAGTGACCATGTGACTCAAAGACTCAGTAAGCGAAGTGTTCCAGATGCAAGGTGATCTAATTTCACTGCTTCTAGTAGCGTGCTTCATTCTTCAGTTTCCTTCTCCCTTCCAAAGTACTCCATCACAAATCCATACAAAGAAATGCACTCGAAAGAGAAAATGTTGCAGCTGCTTTTCCTAAATGCTTTGAAAATTTATCAGTTCTTCTGCATTAAAACATTTCCTCTCTGATGCAAACGTCTAGACAGCAGTAAAGCGGGAGGTTTTGGCAAGGGATTATTGATGTATTGAGTGGCATGCTGCAGAAAGTCAGGCCAGCCATGAAATAAAAGGGATGAATTTCTGTTTGCAGCAAAAAGAAAAAAACACTTATGCTGAAGTTTATTAAAGAAGCTGCCACAAGAAATCACTGTACAGTTTTTCCACCTCCATAGTGTATTGCTTTACTGTGTATTCCTCAGCCTTTCTGGTGGACTCCTGCCGTAACTTCGCAATGAGCGGAAGCTCCGCCAGGATCCGATTACGTCGGATCCCAGCCTCACAGGAGGGTCTGTACGGGCCTAATGTGGGGTAGGGTGAAACCGCCATCTGCCCCTCACAGGGGCACCCACGTCAGAGTGGGCAGGGCCTCCCAATACCTCCTTGGCCTCAGAGTCTTCACACCAAGTTGGAGGCCAGTACTCCGAGTGAAAAGATGCAACCCCTGAACAGTGGAAATGGGACCTGATTGATAGGGCCACAGGCTGCGACTGTAGCCTGTACCCACCCACCCCACCAAAAGATTAAATGGTTAATTTTTTTATACTACTTCAGCGGCTCCCTTTTAACTGTTTCCGAGTGGTGGTGGTGGGGGAGTAGCGAAACCGGATCTCCCAGCAGCTTGGGTTATGCGGACATCAGTTGGAAATTAAGTGCTCCCACCTCCCCCAATTCTGCATACACCAGTGGGGTTAGCACTGTGCAACATCAGCAATCACCATGCTGCTCCAACATAACCTTTGAGATACTTAACTACCTACAAATATTCCTATAGTTATATGCAGTTGTTCACCTAAGGTGGTAGGGCATGCAGCTCTCAAATTTGTCTATAATCCCCACTTTCCCCCACAATTTCTTTCCTTCAGGGGTTTTTCATTCCCATACAATATCTTTCAGCGAGTAGGGAAGAGCACCATACCCATAGAACTTTCAGCAACTCAACAGCAATGTTGCGATCTGCTAACACTTGATTAAATTTAAATAGGATGAGGTGGGAAATGGTTTTACTATAGGTATCGGTCCTGAATTTGTGGTCGGAGGCTTCCCGCAGGGAAATGCCTCCAATCCGCAAATAAAATCCGCACCTACCTGGTGACCGGGAGGTACAGAGACTTGCGCTCCTGGGCCACTCTGGGTACCCGCGGGAAGAGGCCCACGTATCCCAAGAGCGCAGGCGGTTCGTGAGCGCCCCTGGGATCACGTTGGCCAGACCAACGAATGACAGAAGGGGATCCCCATTCATACTTATCGGGATTCCATATGTACAGAAATCCCATAAGTAGACGTCAAACAAATTTTAAAAAACCATCACATATTTAAAATGGCATTTAATTAAATATTTAAAACAAAAATTTAATTTTTTGAAAAGTAGATTTACATGTTTTAAAGGGGCTAAAAATAAACTTACCTCACTTAACAAGTTTTTAAATGTATAAATTATTGATAAAATGTTATTTTTCTGTTTTTTAAAACTCTTAGGTTGTAAGAGGCGTAAGAACTTCACAGGCAGAAGTTGGGTAAATAGCGCAACTCTCCGCCCGCGGATGCCCTTTTCCCAGGGATGCAGATGATCTGTCAAGAAAATTCTTGACAGATCGCAAGTTCCCGGTTTTAGCGCATGCCTAAACCCGGAACTTACGCGGCCCTTACGAGCGCAGCGCACCTCGTACACGCCCGTAGGGGCTGCAAATTACGGCCCATTATGTTTCTCATTGTTTCAATGTAGAGTTAACTTGATATTGCTTCCCTCACCTCTTACTGTAATTGTAGGTCCTGCTATAGTCACATAGCCTAGTTCTTTTGTAAGGAGGCTGCAGCAAAGAGATTGAGTTGATACAAAGCGGAATCTAAACACAAAGTAACTGGAAGGTCTAAGTTGAAACAAAGTCAGCGAAATCGGATGGGAATTTTGTACGTGGAGGTTGGGCTACTTTCAAAGAATGAGGAAGCCTATACCCAAGGTAAATGAATATTATTCTTCATTTGTATAACCTCCACAAATTAATTATGCCAAAGTGACGCAGAAAACAGACATAAGAATATAGGAACAGGAGTAGGCCATTCAGCCCCTCTTGCGTGTTCCACCATCCAATTTGATCATGGCTGATCTGTACCTCAACTCCATTTGATCCATATCCCTTGACACCCTTACCTAATAAAAATCTGTCGATCTCAGTCTTGAAAGTTTTAAGCATCCACAGCCTACTGGAAGAGAGTTCCAGATTTCCACTACCCTTTGTGTGAGACAGTGCTTCCTGATTTCACTCCAAAATGACCTAGCTCTAATTTTATTATGCCTTCTTGTTCTAGATTACCCCACCAGAGGAAACAGCTTCTCTGCATCTACCCTATTGAATCCTTCTTTTAAAAATAATTTTTATCTCCTCAATTAGATCACCCCTCAACCTTCTAAACTCAAGGGAATACAGGCCAAGTTTATGCAACCTGTCCTCATAATTTAATCCTTTAAGCTCTGGTATCATTCTCTTGAATCTGCACTATACACCCTCCAAGGTCAATATATCCTTCCTGAGGTGCGGTGCCCAAAAGTGAACACAGTTACTCCACATGGGGTTTGACCAAGGCTCTGTACAACTGAAGCATCACTCCCTCCCCATTGTATTCCAGCCCTCTGAGATGAAGGCCAACATTCCATTAGCCTTTTTGATTACTTCTTGTACCTGTGCAGTAGCTTTTAGTGATGTGTGTACCTGGACACCCAAATCCCTTTGGTTCCTCCACAAATGCCAGTCTCTCGCCATTAAGAAAATATTCCAATTATTCTTTGTAAGATCCAAAGTGGATGAACTCACACTTTCAGACACTGTACATCATCTGCTGCAGTTTTTCCCACTCAATTCGTCTATGTCCCTTCAGAACCTCCTGCTCCCATCCACACAACTGTGCCTCCAACAGTGTCATCTGCAAACTTGGATCTAGAACACTCTATTTCTTCATCCAAGTCATTGATATACATGGTGAAAAGCTGAGGCCCCAGTACAGATCCCTGGGGATCATCATTTGTCATATCCAACCAATCAGAGTACATTCCTTTATCCCGACGCTCTGTCTCCTACCTCCCAACCAATTACCCAGCAGTATAAGATGAGTTAACTATGGTAGATAATGTTGACTCTTAACTGCCCTCTGAAATGGCCTAGCAAGTCACTCAGTTGCAACTAACCGCTACGAAACATAATGGCCCAGAAATTAAACAATGAGTGTTCACGCGGGGGTAAGGCTTCCCCGCGATATCTCACTCCGCGCCTACCTTTTTCCTCCGGGCCCACACGAACTTTAGTTTCAAGGCTGCAGCTGTGCAGTGCTTGCGTGACCCAGAGACGCAATTAGTTCGTGCGAGCTCTGGGATCACGTGATTCAGTTAGAGCCAATGGCAGCACACCATCTTTCATTCATAGTTTTAACAGCAAGGGCTGTCAAAGCTATGAATCCTACACACCCCCAAAAGAACAGCTAAACCTCAATTAAATTTTTTTAAAAAGCCATCACATTAATAAAATAAGTATAGTTAAATAAATTAACCACTTTAAACAAAAAATTAAATTTTTGAAAAAATTTAAAATCTTTTTAAAAGTTATAAAAATAAACTTACCTTTCTTTAAAGTCTCTAAAAAAGATAAATCTGTTGAAAAAAATTTAAAATAATACTTAATTAACTACTTACCTTGTTAAAAGAGGGTCTTACGCCTCCTTTCTTTATGTGTAAAATCTTCCATGCTTACCTGCGCGTTCAAAGCACTAAGTGCACTGCGTGCGCGCAGCCTGTAGTGCGCACGCGGTTCACTTAGGAACCGCCCCCTTTTGAATTCACGAAGTGCCGGTTTCCCGCGCATGCGCAGTGCATGCAGGAAACCGGCAATTGGAGACCTAAAACGCGAGAGTACACAGTGCGTACTCTCGCGTATTAGGTCTAATTTTCGGGCCAATAAGAATGAAACCGGACGAACCACCCGGCATCGACCTCGGCACCGGCTACAGACACGGCAACAGCACACCCAGCCCAGTCAACTCTGCAAAGTCCTCCTCACCAACATCTGGGGACTTGTGCCAAAATTGGGAGAGCTGTCGCACAGACTAGTCAAGCAACAGCAACAGCCTGACATACTCACAGAATCATACCTTTCAGCCAATGTCCCAAACTCCTCCATCACCATCCCTGGGTATGTCCTGTCCCACCGGCAGGACAGACCCACCAGGGGTGGCGGCACAGTGGTATACAGTCGGGAAGGAGTGGCCCTGGGAGTCCTCAACATTGACTCCGGACCCATGAAGTCTCATGGCTTCAGGTCAAGCATGGGCAAGGAAACCTCCTGCTGATTACCACCTACCGCCCTCCTTCAGCTGATGAATCAGTACTCCTCCACATTGAACATCACTTGGAAGAAGCACTGAGAGCAACAAGGGCACAGAATGTACTCTGGGTGGGGCACTTCAATGTCCATCACCAAGAGTGGCTCGGTAGCACCACTACTGACCGAGCTGGCCGAATCCTGAAGGACATAATTGCCAGTCTGGGCCTGCGACAGGTGGTGAGAAAACCAACACGAGGGAAAAACCTACTTGACCTCGTCCTCACAAATCTACCTGTTGCAGATGCATCTATCCATGACAGTATTGGTAGCAGTGACCACCGCACAGTCATTGTGGAGACGAAGTTCCGTCTTCACGCTGAGGACACCCTCCATCGTGTTGTGTGGCACTACCACCGTGCTAAATGGGATAGATTCAGAACAGATCTAGCAGCTCAAAACTGGGCATCCATGAGGCGCTGTGGGCCATCAGCAGCAGCAGAATTGTATTCCACCACAATCTTTAACCTCATGGCCTGGCATATCCCTCACTCTACCATTACCACCAAGCCAGGGGACCAACCCTGGTTCAATAAGGAGTGTAGAAGAGCATGCCAGGAGCAGCAACAGGCGTACCTAAAAATGAGGTGCCAACCTGGGGAAGCTACAACACAGGACTACATGCATGCTAAAAAGAGGAAGCAGCATGCTATAGACAGAGTCTAAGCGATTCCACAATCAACGGATCAGATCAAAGCTCTGCAGTCCTGCCACATCCAGTCGTGAATGGTGGTGGACCATTAAACAACTAACGGGAGGAAGAGGATCCATGAATATCCCCATCCTCAATGTTGGTGGAGCCCAGCACGTGAGTGCAAAAGACAAGGCTGAAGCGTTTGCAACTATCTTGAGCCAGAAGTGCCGAGTGGATGATCCATATCGGCCTACTCCTGAGGTCCCCACCATCACAGAAGCCAGTCTTCAACCAATTCGATTCACTCCACATGATATCAAGAAACGGCTGAGCGCACTGGATACAGCAAAGGCTATGGTCCCCGACAACATCCCGGCTATTGTGCTGAAGACTTGTGCTCCAGAACTAGCCGCGCCTCTAGCCAAGCTGTTCCAGTACAGCTACAACACTGGCATCTATCCGACAATGTGGAAAACTGCCCAGGTATGTCCTGTCCGCAAAAAGCAGGACAAATCCAGCCCGGCCAATTACCGCCCCATCAGTCTACACTCAATCATCAGCAAAGTGATGGAAGGTGTCATCGACAGTGCTATCAAGCGGCACTTACTCACCAATAACCTGCTCACTGATGCCCAGTTTAGGTTCCGCAAAAACCACTTGGCTCCCGACCTAATTACAGCCTTGGTCCAAACATGGACAAAGGAGCTGAATTCCAGAGGTAAGGTGAGAGTGACAGCCCTTGACATCAAGGCAGCATTTGACTGAGTGTGGCATCAAGGAGCCCTAGTAAAACTGAAGTCAATGGGAATCAGGGGGAAAACGCTCCACTGGCTGGAGTCATACCTAGCACAAAGGAAGATGGTTGTGGTAATTGAAGGTCAATCATCACAGCCCCAGGACATCGCTGCAGGAGTTCCTCAGGGCTGTGTCCTAGGCCAAACCATCTTCAGCTGCTTCATCAATGACCTTCCCTCCAACATAAGGTCAGAAATGGGGATGTTCGCTGATGATTGCACAGTGTTCAGCGCCATTCACAACTCCTCAGATAATGAAGCAGTCCATGCCCGCATGCAACAAGACCTGGACGACGTTCAGGCTTGGGCTGATAAGTGGCAGGTAACATTCGTGCCACAGATGTGCCAGGCAATGACTATCTCCAACAAGCGAGAGTCTAACCACCTCCCCTTGACATTCAACGGCATTACCATCGCAGAATCCCCCACCATCAACATCTTGGGGGGTCACCATTGACCAGAAACTTAACTGGACCAGCCACATAAATACTGTGGCAACAAGAGCAGGTTAGCAGTTAGGTATTCACCTCCTGACTCCCCAAAGCCTTCCCACCATCTACAAGGCACAAGTAAGGAGTGTGATGGAATACTCTCCACTTGCCTGGATGAGTGCAGCTCGAACAACACTCAAGAAGCTCGACACCATCCAGGACAAAGCAGCCCGCTTGATTGGCACCCCATCCACCACCTTAAACATTCACTCCCTCCACCACCGTCGTACCGTGGCTGCAGTGTGTACCATCTACAAGATGCACTGCAGCAACTCGCCAAGGCTTCTTCAGCAGCATCTCCCAAACCCGCGACCTCTTCCACCTAGAAGGACAAGGGCAGCAGGCGCATGGGAACACCACCACCTCCAAGTTCCCCTCCGAGTCACACACCATCCTGACTTAGAAGTATATCGCCGATCCTTCATCATCGCTGGGTCAAATTCCTGGAACTCCCTAACTAACAGCACTGTGGGAGTACCTTCACCACTCGGACTGCAGCGGTTCAAGGCGGCGGCTCACCACCACCTTCTCAAGGGCCACTAGGGATGGGCAATAAATGCTGGCCTTGCCAGCGACGCCCAGATCCCATAAGTGAATAAAAAAAGAGAGAAACTATTTCCGCTAGTTGGGGAATCTAGGACTAGGGGACATAGCCTAAAAATTCGAGCCAGGCCTTTCAGCAGTGAAGTTAGGAAACATTTCTACATACAAAGATTGGTTGAAGTTTGGAACTCTCTTCCGCAAACAACAGTTGATGCTGGGTCAATTGTTAATTTTAAATCCGAGATTGATAAGATTTCTGTTAACCAAAGGTATTAAGGGATATGGGGCAACGGTGGGTATCTGGAGTTAGGTCGCAGATCAGCCTTGATCTCCCTGAATGGCAGAATAGGCTCCAGGAGCTAAATGGCCTCCTCTTGTTCCTATGTTCCTATCCAGTTGCATATAACTGATTTGCCTCAAGTCCTTGCACCATAGGAACTGAATAACGGTAAAGACTGTCTGAACTGTTCTCTGAGAAAGATATAAATTAAGGCTCTGCGAGTATCTACATAGTGGAATAACATTCCAGTTCCGACTTGTGTGGAAGTAGTCAAAATGGTGTCTCCATTTTTTTGACCCAAATTAAATTGATCTTAGGTAAAAACTCAAAGCAATACCATTGTCTTATCAAAATGGCAACGAAAATACAACTGATCTACAATAAGGCTTTGCATTTCACGAACTCTTTGAGCCAAAACTACACAGCAACAACAGTGCAGTTTTCCATACAACAAAGTTAAACTCAAATGCTCAGAGGGTTGAATGGTGAGTACATTGGCCCAGATTTTGAGATAGGAATAACGGTGAGGCTGTCAGCGCTCACCGTTAAGGAGTAAATCGGACAGCAACTTCCGGCATCCGCACATGCGCAGTTTAACACGGAAATCTGGAAGCTGCTGTCCGATTTGCCCTGCTCCTCCACAAGCTGCGCTACACCGGTACCACACCAAGATATTCAGCATTCAAATAAATGAAGGGCGTGAAGTTGCGGTACTTACCCACTAGTTACCCACTAAACAAGCCAGAAAATGTTCGGGCTGGTGCATTCAGGTGTAAGTGAATTTTTAACATCGTGATAATTCTTAATTACTGCCAAACAACCTCTCTGGCTCTGAAAATTAAATTTTCCAAGCGTGGAGTCTCATTCTATCAGAATTTAATTATTGTTGGAGATGTAAAAAAATGTTTTTATTAAAAATTAAAAAATGTTTTTTTACTTTTACTGTGTCTCTTTTATCTCTCTTAATCCCATCTTTCTTTTCCTCTCTTTAGTTCGCTTTCTGTACATGATTTTACACTGAATTAAATATTCTAACTTACACTTCCTGGTTCAGACTCTGGGGCCGGAATTTTACCAGCACTCAAGGGGGCGGGTTTGGAGGCAGGTCTGCTGTGAAAATCACAAAGATTGACAGCGGGTCGGTATCCCGCTGTAAATCCGCCTCTTTGTCAGTTTCCCAAGTGTCGGGTCTGTCATCCCTGAATAGACCCGACACCAAGCGGCAGGTCAGCCAATTTAGAGACTTAAAAACTTATTAAAAGGTAGTTAAGCACCATTTTCCCATGTACTTACCATTTTACCAGGTTTTTAACGAGGTTCCTGGAGAGTGGGTATCACGTCAGGTAAGTAGGTCGGGTGTTGTGTCAGAATAGAATGATTTACTAACCTGACAGCTGCAAATGTTCTATGAAAGCTCCCATTTCATTGGTCTTCACTTTCCAAGATTAGAAGCTGTTGCTTACTGCATTTGGAAGACAGATTGAGCTTTATGCAGCTAGCAAGTGTTTGGAGCAAACTCTCTATCCAGTGTCACCTCATTGGAACAACCTCTCTCACCATTGACAGATCGCTTCTGTCATCTCAACCTCACCTGCCATCTATTCCATCAGCATCGGTGCCTGAGAAACTATCTCACCTTGATCCTCAGAATCCCAACACGATCAGCCCTAACATCCACACCAACCTTCTCCGCAATCAACTGATGCTGCACAGGACACAGGGCATCAGCACCAGTGCACATTGCTGCCCAGGACGCCAGCAATGGCCTCACCATGTCCAGATTGACTTCATTTAACACTGTACACCCTGGCTGCCACATGATGCACCAGGTTGGCACCACCCCACACCAGCACCATAACACATCCCTACAATGTCCAAGCCATTCCTTTCACATTCATCACCATTGCGGGGGGAGGAAGTGGGGGCGTTATGTCTCATCATTCACTGAAACTCACTAAGACACTTCCAAAGGTGCACACAAATCTGTCCAAGAAGGCAAAGTGTTGAAAATAAAGATTTCAATGCTTCACAACACTTTAACACAAACTTTAGACGAACATTGGCTAAAGCACACAAGTGCCTACCCTTGTGTGTTGTTAGATGGTATGATTGGACTAGGATGAGGGGGAGTGTGAGGGGTGGCTAGTGAGATGGGGAAGTGATAACGTAGATAGAGAGGGATGGGTGGAGGTGTAAGGTAAGTTGGTGTGAGTAAGGATGTGCAGGAGTAGGGTAGGGAAAGCAAAGTGATGGGGATGGCATCAAGAGGTATGGGGAGAGAGCGGGAATATGGTGTTGAGATAGAGGATCAGCCATGATCATACTGAATGGCGGAGCAGGCTTGAAGGGCCGAATGGCCTACTCCTGCTCCTATTTTTCTATGTTTCAATGTTCCTATGTGATGAGTGGCACAGGAGGATGAGGTTGACTGTGGCTTTGCAGTAACGTTTCGTGATCTACTGTGATCATTGAAAGGTTTGCGCCACTGCAGCCAGGTCCTCCTGACAACATCCCTGCTTGTGTCCTCCTGTGCATTGTGCAACCAGGCTGCGTTGGTGTCCTGGGGAGTTGTTTTCCTCCCATGGGAAGGGAAGAGAACCTCCCTGCGTGCTGTGACTCCCTCCATAAGCATATGGAGGGAGTAATGGGAGAGCCTGGGTGCAGCTGTGCACCTTCGTGCAGTGCTTGTCAGTGTTTGCAGCACCAATGAATGTGGCCATGGTCCCTTTAAGGAAACCAGCTGCTGACACATCATCAAATGACATCATCAGACCCGCTTCCTATTAATTGGCCAGGAACCTCGCAGGGCGGGCTTAACAAGCCCCATCAATGGAAAATCATGTTGGAGGCTGGGATCGAGATAGATGCTAGGTCCCCACTCGCCACGGACCCGCTGAGGTTGGAAAAATGCAGCCCTGTGTGTCTCAGTGAACATTCTTCAATCTGATTGGTTGAAGAGCCTCGTTGTTGTTTTACCTGCTCACAGAAGCCACAGATCCCCTGTAGAGGGCGCTGTGCTGAAAAGGATCTCTCAATACCATAAGTTGCCACCCAAAAGCCCTCAAAAATCTGTGGGCAGCTGTAAGTGTGATGAACGGCGAGCGCCGTTCCTTTACTGCTGACCACAATATCCGGGCCATTATGTTGTGAAGAACTAAAGTTCCAATTGGGAACTAGTGAAGGCCTAAGGAAGCTTACATAAAATGCGACGCCAACTGGTGCCCTTCCTCCCCCTGAATAACCCAAAGGCCAACATGCTCATGCAAAGCTATATTAGCTGCAACAAGAATCCAAAAATAATAGGTTTTAAATGAATGTTAAACAAATGCTGGAGATACTGCATATGTATTTAAGTTTATTTATCTCAGGATTCATATTAACAATAGTTCTGGAAGGACTGTACCATTATTCACATTTGGTGGGAAGTTCTGAATAAAACTGCTGACAATTGAGGTAAACCTTTCAGTAACACTAAGTCTTGTTTGCAGAGATATTTTGTTAAAAAAAAGGATACAAATTACTTGATTTAAAAAAAATCTTTCTTGGCGTTCAATGTAACAACTCATATCCTAAACAATAAAGGTAAAGAGCTGCTCCCCATTATTAAGAGATTGATTTATATAACTCTGGTACTCACTTATCTACTTCTGTTGAGCAGGAGAAAGACTAAAGCATGAATTGTGCAAGAATTCTCCAAGCATAGAGCTTTGATTGCGAGAAGTGCGGATCAGAGAATCTGACACAGAGCTCAGCTCACCTGATTCGCAGCAACTCCTCGTGATGTGTTTTATTAGTTTATAAGATTTGGATAATTGTGAGCTGGGCGTGCGTCCCACCACGCTGGCCTCTCTGGTCCGCACTCCCTATGAGTAAGGAGCCTTGCAGGGAGTCTCATCTTGCAAAATATTTATTCTCTAGGAACTAATCAAAAGACACTTAATTCACACACTCTCAGCAGATCGCTGACAACTTCTTTCCAGATTATTTCAGTGGAGATGTGTATCCTATTCCCCCATTCTCCTTGCAACAGCGTAATCTCTGACTCACTGTGAACAATGCTACAGGGGATCTGCGAGCACTTCTTTTATTTTTTTGCATTTATAACAAGTCAATAAATAATTGTTGAAAAGTTCCAAATTATCTATCTTTTATAATTCATAAATGCTCAACATACCTAAGGTATCACCAGAAATTACATATTCCTTTCAGATAGCCTCTTGCATTCACTCTGCTTTTTTTGTTCACCAAGGGCAAAGGACACTCATTAGTCCCAACACCCGCAAGCAATCGAGATAAAAAGAAATTAACTAAGCAATTCCTTTAACTATATTAAATTTCATTAAACTCAAAGTCTAACACCATTAGGTTGCAGCAAAACTCAGCAGGGGCACGACTGCAAAATCTAAAAATTCTGTTTGGCTGACAATTTTAAAAGAAACCCTAAATTACTTGCAAATATCCTCTTCTTTTCACTTGGCATTGAAGAGCTGTGCTTCTCACACTATCTTCCTTCTGCTGGCAAGAGACCTCTGTTACTTCTTTGGGTTAGCAGTTCCAAAAATTGATCTTGGATCTCAAAACTTAACAGGAGAATTCATCAGATTTGCTACATAATCCTACATGTTATAAAGATATATTGAAATGAAGTTACTGGTGTTTGTCAGGGATCCTCATTCTTATGCTGCAACATTGGTCGAGGAAAGAGTCTCAGTCACTGAGCACAGCTTAGTGACTCCACAATGACAAATTCCAATCCCCACCTTTGACATCACTGCAGGTGGCTATTGAGCTGTGATTTTACAGTATGAAGTCCTGGAACAAGAGCGCACCAACAAATACCAGTCAATGCACATATATTATCTTTAGAACATAAGATTATTACATTGCAAAGGATACACAGCACAGAAACAGGCGATTTGGCCCAACCAGTCCATGCCAGCGTTTATGCTCCACTTGAGCCTCCTCCTGTCGTTCCTCATCTAACTAAGGGCGGGATTTTCAATGACCCGTGGAGTCGGGTTTGGAGGCGGGGGGGGGGGGTTAAAGTTGCAGATTCGGGGGTCCCGACCCCATCCCGCCTCCAACCCGCCTCCATGCCAGTTTCTCTGGCGGCGGGTACCCGACCTGTGCTGAGACCCGACTCCCCGAGGCGGGAAGGGATTAGTGACAATTAACTGCCTGTTAACAGGTAGTTAACAGGCAGTTTTTTGCATAATCCCTATTTTAAAAAAAAAAGTGTGGGCTTCCCGACAGGTGGCAACCACTCCAAGTTATCGGGGCGGGCCGTGGGTCTGCAGGGGTTGGAGGGGTCGATATGTCTGGTGGCCAGGTGAGTGATGGATGCATGTGTGCAGAGGTAAGTGTGTAAGGTAAGTGCTAAGTGTTGGAAAAAGTTTTACTTACCTTAACTTCCTCCTGCAGGTGTCAGCCCTTCAGTTCTCGGGAGTTAGAAATCTCACCGGCACAGAAAGCAGGAAAGCCGTGGTTCTGTCAAAAACTGCAACCTTCTGTTTTCTGTGGTGGAATGATTTCTAACTCAGCCTGAGAGGAAGGACTGAAGTTAGAAATCATATTGTGAGTGTTTGACAGCTTCACAGAGCTGTCAAACGCTGATATTTCATCTGTCAAAAGCTCTTGTCAGATGAAATATCAATCTGTGACGTCACCTGTTGCCGGGTGGCCCTTAATTGGCCTGCTGAGCCCACTGGGCGGGCTCAACAAGGTCAATCAAGGGAAAATACAGTGGGTTGGCCACATCTCGATGGAGGCGGGTTCACAAGCCAGAATGTGTGATTCCCGACCCTAACCCGGCCCCAGTTTCAAAATCCAGCCCTAAGTGTCTGTGGGTGAACACTTGGGTACGAGTGATCATCGTATCATAAGATTTAGATTAGCAATGGAGAGGAGCAAGGAACAATCTAGAGTGGAACTTCTAAACTGGAATAGGGCTAACATCAATGGGATGCAAAAGGATCTAGCCAGGGTAAAATGGAACCAAAGACTGACAGGAAAAACTGTAACGGAACAATGGGTGATCTTTAAGGAGGAGATGTTCCAAGTACAGGCTAGGTACATTACAACAAGAGGGAAGGGTAAGGGAACCAAAACAAGGGCTCCTTGGATGACGAGGGAGATAGAGAAGATGATGAAACAAAAAAAGAGGGTGTATGATGCATGTCAGGTGAATTCTTCAAGGGAGAACCAGACCAAATACAATAAGTTGAGAGGGGAAGTGAAGAGAAGATGAAAATAAGATTGGCAAAGAAAGAATATGAGAGTAGAATGGCAGTTAACATAAAAGGGAACCCAAAAATCTTCTACCGGCATGTAAACAGTAAGCGGGTAGTAAGAGGCGGGGTGGGGCCTATTAGGGACAAAGGTGGTGATATATGCTTAGAGGCACAGGGCAAGGCTAGAATACTCAATGAGTACTTTGTATCGGTGTTTACTAAGGAGGTGGATGCTGACAAAATATCGGTAGAAGTGGAAAAGGTAGAAGCAATGGAAGGGGTGAAAATTGATAGACAGGATGTACTAGAAAGGCTGGGTATGCTTAGAGTGGACAAGTCGTCTGGTCCAGATGGCTTGCATCCCAGGTTGCTAAGGGAATTGGGGGAGGAGATAGCAGAAGGGCTTGCCATAATTTTCCAATCTTCCCTAGATGCGGGGGAGGTGCCTGAGGATTGGAAAGTGGCAAATGTGACACCATTGTTCAAGCAAGGGTGTAAGGACAATCCTAGTAACTACAGGCTGGTCAGTTTAACATCAGTGGTGGGTAAGGTTTTAGAAACAATAATCTAGGAAAAAATTAACGGGCACTTGGAGAGGTTTAAGTTAATTAAGGAGAGCCAACACAGATTTATAAAAGGCAGATTGTGTTTGACTAATCTAATTGAATTTTTTGATGAAGTAACAGGGAGGATTGATGAAGGGAATGCAATGGATGTTGTCTACATGGATTTTCGGAAGGCGTTTGACAAAGTACCACATAGAAGGCTGGTTAACAAAATTGAGGCTCATAGAATAGGTGGGTCAGTGGCAGCTTGGATAAGGAATTGTCTTAAGGACAGAAAACAGCGAGTTGAGGTAAATGGCTGTTTTTCAGACTGAAGGATGGGAGACAGTGGTGTTCTCCAAGGGTCAGTGCTGGGGCCACTGCAAATGACCTGGATATTGGAATACAAAGTAGAATTTCTAAATTTGCCGATGACACCAAACTTGGGGGTGTGGCAAACAGTGATGATGATACCAATCGACTGCAACAGGACACAGAAAGGCTAGCAGAATGGGCAGACAAGTGGCAGATGGAATTTAATAGAGAGAAGTGCGAGGTGATGCATTTTGGCAAAAGAAACAGGGAGAGGCAATATACACTTAATGGCACAGTTTTAAAGAGTGTGCAGGGACAGAGGGACCTGAGAGTTAATGTGCATAGATCCCTGAAGGTGGCAGGACATATTGAGAGAGTGGTTAGCAAAGCATATGGGATCTTGGGCTTCATAAATAGAGGTATTGAGTACAAAAGTAGAGAAGTTATGCTGAACCTTTATAAAGCGCTGGTTATGCCACAACTGCAGTATTGCGTCCAGTTCTGGTCAGTACACTTTAGGAAGGATGTGAAGGCACTTGAGAGGGTGCAGAGGAGATTTACTAGAATGGGTCCAGGGATGGGGCATCTTAGCTACAAGGACAGATTGGAGAAGCTGGATTTGTTTTCATTACAGCAAAGGAGGTTGAGGGGTGATTTGATTGAGGTGTACAAGATTATGATGGATTTGGATAGGCTAGATAGGGAAAGGCTGTTCCCACTAGTTGATGGTACAAGGACTAGGGGACACAGATTTAAGGTTTTGGGCAAGAGCTACAGGGGGGACATGAGGAAAAACTTTTTTACGCAGCGAGTGGTGAGGACCTGGAACTCGCTGCCGACGGAAGTGGTGGAAGCGAAGACACTCAATGTTTTCAAGGGGAGACTGGATAGGCACTTGAGGGAAATAAACTTGCAGGGCTACGGGGATAGAGCGGGGGATTGGGACTGACTGGATTGCTCTAGAGAGCCGGCATGGACTCAATGGGCTGAATGGCCTCCTTCTGTGCCGTTATGACTCTATCAGCATAACCCTCTATATTCCCTTCTCCCTTATATGCTTATCTAGCCTCCCCTTAAATGCATCTATACTATTCGCTTGAACCACTCCCTGTGGTAGCGAGTCCTCCATTCTCACCACTCTCTGGGTAAAGATGTTTCTTCTGAATTCCCCGTTGCTTTTTTTATGGCCTTATTAACCAGCGTCGCTACTTTTAGTGATTTGTGTATTCGTACTCCGAGATCCCTTTGCTCTTCTACCCCATTTAGATTATTTTCCAAGTAATATGTGACCTCCTTATTTTTCTAACCAAAATGTAATACCTCACATTTATCTGTGTTGAAATTCATTTGCCAATTATATGCCCATTCTGCAAGTTTATTCATGTCTTCTTGTAATTTGTTGCAGTCCTCCTCAGTATTGACTATCCCGCCCAATTTGGTGTCATCTGCAAATTTAGAAATTGTGGCTCAACTTAATTTCTTCCTTTCCTTCCCTTCTATTTTTTCTTGAAAATAGCACATGGAATTGAAGGCAACCTTTTGACGTGGGTAGGGAATTGGTTAGGAGGTAGGAGACAGAGACTAGGGATAATGGGCATGTATATCAACCGGCAAAATGTGACTAGTGGTGTCCCGCAGGGATCTGGACTGGGGCCTCAGCTACTCACTTCGATGAAGAAATAGAGAGCCGTATATCTAAGTTTGCTAACGACACCCAGTTAGGAGGCACAGCAAATAGTGTAGATGGGAGCAGAAAGTTGCAAAGGGACATTGATCGATTAAGGAGTGGGCAAAACTGTGGCGGATGTTGGGATCTTTTCTGTCCACCTGAGAGGGCACTCGGGGCATTACTATAGCCAGTGTCAGGAGAGTGATGGAATACTCTCCACTTCCCTGCAGCAAGACGGGGATGAGACGCTAAACCGAGGCCCCGTCTGCTCTCTCAGGTGGACAGAAAAGATCCCACGGCACTATTTCGAAGAAGAGCAGGGGAGTTCTCCCCGGTGTTCTCGCCAATATTTATCCCTCAACCAACATGAAAACAGATCATCTGGTCATTATCACATTGATGTTTGTGGGATCTTGCTTCGTGCAAATTGGCTGTCACGTTTCCCACATTACAACAGTGACCAACTTCAAAAAGTTCTTCATTAGCTGTAAAGTGCTTTGGGACATCCTGAGGTCGTGAAAGGTGCTATATAAATGCAAGTCTTTCTTTTTTACTATCTGGGTGAGCAAGGAATACTGGAGTTTAGTCAGGAGAAAGAACTTTTCATCTTGGGAGTTTAAAATATTTGGGCTAAGAACAGACAACATATCACGTATCGTAGTTGCCAGGAAAGGTATGCAAATGTGTCTTAAAGATTCCTAATGGCATTTTTTGATTTATTATTTTATTTTTAAAATAACGACAACCTGACATTGGTAACAGCAGTGGCAGGACTGAGGAGGAACGCAGCAGTGGGCTCTGATAGACAGCATTGGTGACCTGAGGAACTGACAGTGGCATGGTAGAGTAAAGCCAGTGTGCGGTGAAAGGAAAGAATGTGAGGAAATATAAGAACATTCTATAATCTGGGCCGAATAAGATCAGCTGCTTTCTAGTTATTAATGAACCAACCAGTTAGAATAAACTACTTGCACTACAGTAACTATAAGAGATGCAGTGGATCCATCTGTTTTTCTACGGTAGAATCTGACTATAATCTCATATCCAGGAGACATCCATTAGGCTGCCCCTGGTGTATAAAAATGCAAAAGCTTAACATAGCTTAACATACATTGTGGAAGCTGACACCGGACCCGTAATATGATTCTGTTACTGCCTTCTAAAGTATATTTTATTTGTTGACTGACATTGTCACTTATGTGTTCTCTGTGGAATTTTCATACAGAAGTAATACATAATTCTGAATAAAAAGATTATCGTAATGCTTTCAGCAGTAATGTGAGGAGTGTAAAGTAACTGACATTATGCTTTTGTGAATATTTGATATATGGCATATTAATGTCAGACTGCTACCATAGGAAATGATCACCGTTTTAAAAAAATTTATAATACAAGCACGTCATCTTTTATGCTTGTTTTGGGATTTCAAAGAGAAAATGTTCCACTACCTTAGTTATGTTACAACTGCAAATAGTATTTTTTAATATTTAATTCTAGTGTGGTCAGGAGTAGCAAATTGCATTTTTTATTTACAAGCTTTACTAAAATATTATATTAACTTGTCAGAATTGATTATTACTGCTGTTCAGTACATAATGAAGCTTTACTTTTTAAAGTTAAACAGTCTTGCAGACAAAAATAGGGTGATGAGCAGTTATCACCCCAGTTATCTTAGAACAGCCCAAGCTATTTGTTGCAATTGGACAACAAACATTTCAAATCGCAGCGAATCTCTGGCAGTTTTTTCACCAAAGGAGATTTACTGTCTGCCACCAAGTTTGATAATGTGGAACAGATAGTTTCCAAGCCAGAAATTTCAGAATGTAAATAAAACAAGCCAGACAACAAGGTCCCTTTAACCTACTGAAGACTGCAAATGCCTTTTTTGCGCCAGTCACAAATAATACATGAGTACAGTGCAAAGTTCCTTTAGAGTTACTATAGCCATAGATTATTTTTCTTGCATTTCACTTATTTGTTTTCTATAATATTTTAGTTTTTTTGTTAAAAGGAATCAAATCAACAAAATATATCAGATGGAAAAGATTTTACTTTCTGTGAAATCACAAAAACCTTCAATCATTAAACACTTATCTCTACATCACACACACACAAGCAGTGGCTAGACAGTAAGCTAGCTTTGGAGGAATTTCTTTTAAGAGCCCACAAACTGCAATATCAAAGCAATATTCTGTGTATTTGTTTCAGAAAACACAAGTTTTCTTTAATGCTTTATTTAATACTCACTACTACTTGAAAGCTCTGTGAAGGGATCAATGCTAACCCCCGAGGACAGCCTATGCACAGCAAGAAAGAAAGTGACTCCCCCGTGCTCTCTCCAGGTCAGTTCCAAGGACCGTGTTAGCAGATACGCACCAGACCCTTAACAGCTAGCTCTGCTGCTACCAGTAATTAGCTTGGACAGCTCTGGCTCCAAGAGAGGCAGCAAGGCTACATCATAATGAGCTCAGCTGGGATTAGCAGGACAGGGCAGGGAACAGAGAGAGATGAGGCCTTCTATATCACGTATGTAGCGAGGAGATCAAACGAACACGGCTGGCTAGGTTATCCCCTCACCACCTTATTCAACAAATGAAGCACGGCAGTGTGCAAAATACAGGCTAATGAAGAGCGACACCTCCAACAGATGAGAGCCACATTAATTAACACAATCCCCCTATCACATTATACAGATACTGTTACCACTACTAAACTTGTCACTGCAGCTGATAGGAAGAGACTGGCTTATTTGATAAAAGAAGTTTGCCTGTTTTATCCTTGCAAGGAATTCCTCTGTGTGGCATTTAAGCACCAGAAGATCAGACGGAAGTGATATGGCTCTGCATGTGTAAATTTGCAAAAAAAGGAAACTCACTTTTCAGTCAATAGCTTTTTGTGTTCCCGTTTGAAGTACGCTAGTTCGTTCCATACACCATCGCAGTCTTCCTGCCGCAGCTGCCAGGGCTCAGCACGCTGCATTTTGTTTTTGCTGCCTTTATTTCTGGAGCATGATGTAAACCAGAAATATGAAGTTATTCACAGGTTTCTTTTAAATTCCTCCCCTCTCCCAACATAAAGCTTTTTGGTTTAAAAAAAAATACTTCTGACCTTTACAGCAACTGCCAAATCCACCAGAATTTAGTTGAAATAACTGGTTAAACTAATCAAACAGCAAATATTGCCCTTTAAATATTATAGAAACAATTCTGAAACCAAACTGCCATATTAACATTTTCCAAGTTCTTAACTGAAATCTAATGCCAGGAGCCTGTTCAAATGTTTGACAGGGCGATTTCAAACAACATTTTGTCATTCCAAATGTGCAAGTAAAACAAAATCCTTGTTATTCTTACCAGAATGAGGCAAAGAAGAATTCTATTTTACATTTTTTATACAAATGCTACACTTTTTATGAGAAGGAATAATTGCGCAATTGGGGCGCATTCTTCCGTGCATCCAAGCATGGCTGGGTCAGGTATACCACAAGCTAACTGCAGGATAATGCTCCCCAGTAAAGCATCTCAAACCCAATCTCAGAGGTGTGCGCTACCTTCCCATACCAGCAATCCTATTGTCCAATTAGTGCAGAATTATGTGCGTGTTTTGCACTGTAGACTTGCTTCCACTGGGAACTTAGAACCCTTAGCAGCAATCAAAAAAAAGGAGACTTTTGTGCCATCTGTCTGTGCTGGATTCTAACTCAGGTCCCTGAAGAGTTCTAACCCAGTATATCACCCATTTTCTAACAAATGAATGGTTAAGGCTCATCCAGTCCCTAGTAAAGTTTAGAAGTCTTGGTTCCTTGATAGTTTCATTAAAAATGTGAAGAATATTCATCATTCTTATTTCATAACACTCAATGAAGTATGATTTACAGTTATTTTGTATTGACAACTTCCTACTTTTTGATAGTTACACTGAAACAACTAGTTTGCAATTAAGTCCCATTGATAAACGGAAGTATAATATAGCAAAGTAAGGGCTGCTAATGAACAAATAAACAAAATATTGGAAATACACAGGTCAATCAGCATCTGAAATAAACATTTAGGTATGGACTGCACACCCAAAACATGGCCCGTGCTCTTTCATGTCCATTTCCAGCATTTTATTCTTTTATTTCAGATTTCAAACATTTGCATTCTTTTCTTTTTATCTACGTGAATCTAAATTGGACTCAAGGTTTCTCTTTCAGGGCAAGATTCACTTCTATAGCTAAAAGAATCAATCCAAAATCAGACTGCAAGCACCATGTCATTTTCAATTAAACAGAGGTTTTACATGTTCTTACATGATTTGTTCCCCTTCTAGGTCCTTTAGCTGCTCCTTAAGTGTTCTGTGGTTGTTTTGTAATGCTCGTAGACGCTCCAGACGCTGGTCATGAGCTCTCTTCAATTCCTCATTCTCTTGGTCCTAAACAGGAAATTAAAGCCAACAGCACAATTATTTCAATCACTTAAACAGTGTTCTCATTGACCCAATACATTAGAAACTGGGTAAAGTCTGTCAAGTTTCATTATGTAAGTAAACAACAAATTTTAATCCTAAATTAATCACACCTATGTGAACATCTAAAAGTTGATTTGTTATCATTCACTTTCCGGAGTGCAATTAAACTCAATTAAAGAAGGCCCGATAATCAATTGTATAGTATGATTTCAAAATAGATTCTTCAGTCGGTGGTCTGAAAGAGGGACAGGAGCTGCATAAAACAGTCAAAGGATTTGGTAAAATAAAACAAATTATAAAATTCATAAAGACACCTTTTAAAAGTACAAATTAATAGTAATGACATTTATTGTTTTGTTTGACTAATCGCAGACCGAAAGGCTGATATGATCAACCTTTGTTATTGTCCTTTAATGACCCAGCTTTCACTTAATTTGGCAAGACAAGAGTCTATCACTGTCAAATTGGAAACATTGCACTCTGAATACATCAGTATTTTACATAGAAGACAGACAGTTGGCAGTCAGTTACAAGGTTGAATGCAATTCATAAGTTTACGAATATTAGCATAACACAAAAAACAAAGAGATATCTTCCATTTGCTCTCAGTGTTTCTTACCATATTGCAATGGGCATGTTGGACATAATAGAGGTGGTGGCCAAAGGGTAATAAAGGTGATATGATATGATGCTAGAAAGTATGCATCACTAAATGACGTACAATATATATATATTTTCAAACAGGTTGCCAGTAAATGAATTCAGTACGTGAAATCTAGGTAATGCAGGATTAAAAAATAAGCTGAAATGGTATATGATGATAACTTTCAATTTAAGCAGCAGTAGTAGCAACACAGTAATGATGTCAAGCAAAGTAGAAAGTTATTGAAGTACTGGTGGTGCTGACTCTTCTATTGAGCATAGATAGGGAGTACAGACACATCCCACTAAAAGACACTTACACAGAAGAGTGCAAGCACCAGTATTTTCCTTTCTATAGTGATGAAACTGTTGCATCACCTGCATTTGGAGAGACGTGAGTTTATCTATTATTGCTAGGTGGACCATGAAATAAACACTTAATAAAATACATTGTACAAACTCCCATACCTAGCGTAACAGCACTTAAACTATCACAGCCAGTCTTACAAGATATTAAACATTACTGCCGGAAAAAGTAAGGCTTTTGCTTAAATAATGCTATTTAAACATTGAAAAATGCGTTGCAATATAATTTTGGATTCTTTTGCGCTTGCTGACATTCTTTGCCGTGGGGCTTTAATAAATCCCCAACAGAATCACAATGAAAACTGTTCAATTCTGTAGACTGTGTTTAAAGACCAGCTGAACAGTTGAGGTATAAGTATTAGCAATTAGATGTCTGTCCAAGTTGGCAGATTAGCCTTTGAAACTTTCGAAGTCTAAAAGTCATCACAAAGAATAGTCTTTCCCGATGAATTCATTTCAGATCAGTCTTATATAATGGCATCATTTTTAGGTTTTTTAGATTTCAGATTTTTAGGTGCCCTCGTACAGGAAACACAAAGAGTTAGCATGCAGGTACAGCAAGCAATTGGAAGGCAAATGGCATGTTGGCCTTTATTGCAATTGGTTTGAAGTACCAGAGCAAGGAAGTCTTGCTACAATAGTACAGGGCTTTGGGTGAGACCACAACCTGGAGTACTGTGCACAGTTTTGGTCTCCTTATCCAAGGATATACTTGCCTTAGAGGCGGTGTAACAAAGGTTCACTGGATTGATTCCTGGGAAGAGAGGGTTTTCCCATGAGGAGAGATTGAGCGTATACTCTCTGGAGTTTAGAAGAATGAGAGGTGATCGCATTGAAATATAAGATTCTGAGGGGGATTGACAGGGTAGATGCTGAGAGGTTGTTTCCCCTGGCTGGAGAGTCTAGAACTAGGGGACATAGTCTCAGGATAATGGGTCAGCCTATTCAGACTGAGACGAGGAGGTATTTCTTCACTCAGAGGGTTGTGAATCTTTGGAATTCTCTACCCCAAAGGTCTGTGGATATTGAGTCGTTGAGTATATTCAAGGCTGAGATAAATTTTTGGACTCTAGGGGAATCAAGGGATATGGGGATAGGGCGGGAAAGTGGAGTTGGAGTGAGGTCAAGGATCAGCCATGATCTTATTGAATGGTGGTGCAGGCTCGAGGAGCGTATGGCCTACTCCTGTTCCTAATTATTATGTACTTACATCATCAATTAATATCAGTATAATATTCCATCAAAAAATGAAAAGAGCACCATTTGGTAGAGTGAGAATGACTTTGAAGCATGTACCATTCTTAACCATTCTGATCTTCTCTACTGATCTGGAGGTCGCTCCACGACAGCAGATAGGTACCAGGATCAGCTGCCGGGGCTATCCCTGCGGGGGTCAAGTCTGCGGCAAGGAGGCCTAATCTTCCCTGCTCCTTCTGTCCCAAAGTTCAAAACCCGACTTCTTCTAGCCTCGGATTCTCTTCCCCCTTGGCGGGAAAGTCAGTGCAGCTTGCAGTTAAAATTGCAGTCGGGTCTCATTGAGGCCATCAGGACCTGATATAAAAAAGGTCCCTGCGGCTTTGGGGTGGTGCCATTGCCCCCTGGCTCAGTTGTGGAGGCTACAATCAGGAACAGTCAGCTCCCACGGCCCCAGGACAGGTGAGTAACCTGGGCGAGTCTAACTGCCCATCGGGCCAGATAAAATTGCCCAGATTGTTTTTAAGCAGTGGATTAGTCAAGGTTTCCCTTAAGGAACACATTGCTGTTGACTCTACTGAAAATGGGAAACAAAACACAGTATGATTGTTCAAAAAAAAGCCTGATAGATAGGAATTCTGATTTCATATAATTGTTGTAATTAATGGGATAACCACTTGGACCTTAACTGATTCAATCTGGCCACGTTTTCAAGGGGACAGTGATCAAGTATTAGCCTAAAACTGTTTATTACCTTAAGTTTCAAAAGTTTCTCAAGGTTTTCAATCTTCTGCTCTGTTGTATTTAATTTCATCAGTTCCTCTGCTTCTCCAGTACAGCTCCTTGGAGAGAGAGATCTGGAACGCTTCACAGACAAATCCTACAATGTACAGTAAAAAGGAAAGGACACGGTTAGAAATCATATAGAATCATAGAATTATCCAATGATACAGCACAGAAGGAGGCCATTCGACCCAGCGTGCCTGTGCTGGCTCTTTGAAGGAGCTATCCAATTAGTCTCACTTCCCTGCTCTTTCCCCATAGCCCTGTAAATGTTTCCCTCCAAGTACTGTACTTATCCAATTCCATTTTGAAAGTTACTATTGAATCTGCTTCCACCGCCCTTTCAGGCAGTGCATTCCAGATCACAGCAACTCGCTATGTAAAAAAATTGTTTCCTCATGTCCCCTCTGGTTCTTTTGCCAATCACCTTAAATCTGTGTCCTCTGATTACTTACCCTTCTGCCACTGGAAACAGTTTCTCTTTATTTACTCTATCAAAACCATTCATGATTTTGAATACCTCTATCAAATCTCCTCTTCGCCTTCTCTACTCTAACGGGAGCAATCCCAGCTTCTCCACATAACTGAAGTCCTTCATCCCTAGTACCATTCTAGTAAATCTCTTCTGCACCCTCTGCAAGACCCTGACATCCTTCCTAAAGTATGGTGCCCAAAATTGAACACAATACTCCAGCAGAGGCCTAACCAACAGCAGAACTTCCTTGCTTTTGTACTCTATTCTTCTTCTATTAATAAAGCCAAGGGATCCCGTATGCTTTTTTAACAGCCTTCTCAACTTGTCCTGCCACCTTCAAAGATTTGTGTACATACACCCCCAGGTCTCTCTGCTCCTGCACCCCCTTTAAATAGACATATTTAAATAGACATAAAAAAAACTTTAGTTCCAGTACGAGCAATGGAGAATACTAATAATGAATTATAAAAATTCTATATAGAATACCAAAGGAATAACAAACTGAATTATAACAATGTTAGCACTAAAGACTTCTCTGCAACTCACTAATGAGTATATTCATTTACATTTACATTGTTTCTTCCAGAATAATGATCTCCCATCAGGGAAGGCTCATGGGTTGTAGACACAGAAATGCAGAAAGCCTCATTACAAATAGGAGATACAGGCTGGTCTAATTGCTCTATGAGGGTCCACATTTGGATATGATAGGATTATAGCAAACAAGTGGGAAAATGGATTCCCCCCACCCTTTGAAATATTTTCACCTGAAGGAGGGGATCTGGCTCCCTGAGAACAGGACTAAATAAATATGAATACAGATTGAGCGTCCTGAATCCGGCAACCTCAGGACTGAGGCCGAGCCGGTTTTCGTGTTTATCCGGACTTCGGAACGTGTTTCTGATGTCCGAAGTCCGGAAATATCGCAACCTGGGCTCGGGCGTTTCCGGACTTCGGACATCAGAAACACGTTCCAAGTCCGGAAATGCCTGGGCCACTCCGCGTAGCGCTGACGCGTTTCTCCGCCCCTCCCCTTCTGTTAAAGGGGGGAGGGACGCTGCGAGCTCTGCAGAGCATCCGATGGCCCACACTAGGCCACCAGGGCGGCGTGGTGCCGTGGCCGGAGCCTGGCGGAAACACTTAGTGGAGCTGTGCAGATTAAGGAGGATAAAACACAACACTAAAGTTTTATTGCATCGCTCGCATTTTTCATAGGATTTTTCAAAAAAAGACAACAAAAGTTAATGGCTTTTTGAAGTACAGGTTGAGCGTCCAAAATCCGGAGTTCCGGATTCCGGAACATTTTACGGATTCCGGATGACCCTGCCACCAATCGTCCCAGAGTCCGGATTCCGGAGCATTCCGGAACTCCGGATTTTGGACGCTCAACCTGTACAACAATGATGTCCACAGAAATACAGACTAGATGTGTCCTACCAGCACTGCTGAATATCAGAAATCTTACATCAATATATCACATTTAAAACTTTTTCTGTCCCTCTGACAGAATTAGTAACCCAGAAACTTGGGTTAATAAAGAATCTGTGTGATTTTAGACACTTTATTTGTATATAAATAAATGGCTATATACTTTATTTCAGTGCTGTCCAATAGAAATTGCTGATTAGCTGCAGGTGTGGCTACAGCAACAATGTTTTAGCCACATGCACTCATTTCAGCAGAAAACGCCTTACAGGTAAAATGTACTGCGTGTGTAAATTTACTGAACAAACATCTCCCACCATTCACTGTGAAACTTTGCAGTTTTTTTATTTCACTGAAGTATGGAATTCTGGCATGAATTTATCAAACAACACATTTATATAGAATTACATGGAATATACAGCACAGAAACAGGCCATTCGGCCCAACCAGTCTATGCCGGTGTTTATGCTCCACTCCAGCCTTCTCCCATCCTTGCTCATCTAACTTTATCAGCATAACCCTCTATTCCCTTCTCCCTCATATGCTTATCTAGCTTCCCCTTAAATGCATCTATAGTATTCGCCTTACCCACTCCCTGTGGTAGCGAGTTCCACATTCTAACCACTCTCTCAGTAAAGAATTCCCTATTTGATTTCTTGGTGACTATCTTATATTGATGGCCTCTAGTTTTGCTCTTCCCCACAAGTGGAGACACTCCCTCTGTGTCTACTCTATCAAAACGATTCATAATTTTATACATCTTTATTAGGTCACCTCTCAGCCTTCTCTTTTCAAGAAAAAAGATCCCCAGCCTGTTCATCCCTTCCTGATAGGTATAACCTCGCATTTATGGTACCATCCTTGTAAATCTTTTTTTTTTTTAATTCAGCTTCCAGCTTTTTGTCCTGCAGTTGCGAGCGGGACTTTGACTTCATCAGAGTGACTGCTGAGAGTGTTGACTCGCACAACGAAACACACCAGACCCGCCCCCCGCTCGCCATCCAGACCCGCCCCCCGCTCGCCATCCAGACCCGCCCCCCGCTCGCCATCCAGACCCGCCCCCCGCTCGCCATCCAGACCCGCCCCCAGCTCGCCATCCACACCCGCCCCCCGCTCGCCACCAGACCCGCCCCCCGCTCGCCATCCAGACCCGCCCCCCGCTCGCCATCAAGACCCGCCCCCCCCGTGCGCCATCCAGACCCGCCCCCCCGTGCGCCATCCAGACCCCCCCCCCCCGCGCGCCATCCAGACCTGCCCCCCCGCGCGCCATCCAGACCCGCCCCCCCCCCCGCGCGCCATCCAGACCCGCCCCCCCCCCCGCGCGCCATCCAGACCCCCCCCCCCCCCCCCCCCCCCCCCCCCCCCCGGCGCGCCATCCAGACCCGCCCCCCCCTGCGCGCCATCCAGACCCGCGCGCCATCCAGACCCGCGCCCCCCCCCGCGCGCCATCCAGACCCGCGCCCCCCCCCCCGCGCGCCATCCAGAATGCGGTTGGATGCTGCTTGCCCGTTGCCACTACAACCTTGTTGGAACTGCTCATTATTGGGTGGGTTTGCTTTCTTCTGCTGGCCTGGAGCGGTTATTCTGATTGGTCAAGTCGAGCACAATCACAGCTCCCCTGTCCATACAATGTTGGTGTTTCCATGATGTTGAGGCCACACCTGTGTTACACACCATTTTATCAACAGTAACCAAGGAAGTAAAGCACTCACAACGATCAAAAAACACTTGCACACTCTGCTTTTCGTCTTACCATTTTACCAACAAATGCGCAAAAAGGTTCAAGTTCACATGCATACACTGTGAATATGAGTACTGAGATCATATGCCCAATGAGAGATTCTATTACCTATTTTTTATTTACTAATCAAAAATGCAATTAGCCACATCTGGATTCCCAATTAGCCACATGTGGCTAACGTATTGGACAACACTGCTTTATTTCACAATTAGAGTATTTAAGAGCTAGATGTCTCTCCTTCGTGTAGACAGAAAAAGGCTCTCGCTAGTCCCTTACAGAAGTGATGTTGAGTGTCTGGTAATCCAAGCTGTGTTCTATTGTAAATCATTTTCAGTAAGTCCACTATCATTACAGAGCTCAACAGCCATAATATGATTACCACGGAATATAATATTATAGCTCTAACAAAGTTAGTTACAATGCACTGCAAATATGGTAAATACTATGCACATGTATTCAAACAACACGTCAGATGAACAAGACACTGAGCAAAGCTTTCATGAATCCTTTGAGGGCTGCAGTAGCATTTCCGGTACCAAAATAAACTGTAAAAATGTGCAATAATTACAAAGATCCAGGGTGAAAAATGTTGTGGGGATGTTGAAAAATCATTCAAGGAACAGCCAAGTCAGAAAATAGAAAATCAAATTTATTTTTCACACAGAAGTCAGGATTGTTTTTATCAATAAATGTGGTAAGAATATTAAAACAATTCCAGGAAGAGTGTTTCAGCCTCCATAATGTTACTGGACTATACACCATAGAGTAGATTCACTGGTGTGCCTCACCATCAATGGACAATCGTAAAGAAATTGGGCGAATGAGCCGTAGCCTCTAGGCCCACTTCTAGCCCGATTCCTTCCCCTCGCGATTTTCCAGCTGGCCGGATTGTTGGCTCAGAAATGCTCTCGCAAATTTCTGCCTCACGAAGAGCACAGGATTTATTTTAAAATATTTAAATCAGTACTGAGCTCAATTTCACGAGGATGGTGCTATTTGACTTGTAAGCCTATTTTGAGTCAGCTTACGGTAAGCTCCTTGTGCAAAGGCACAGACTTTTTATGCTTCATCCCCTCCCCATTTTTTTAGTACTGTGGTGGTTAGACGATTTTTTAATACAATTGTTTGGAATTATTATTCAACTATTTACTAGAGCCATATCGGCAGCTTGCCAACTGTATCTCCAGACCTTAGCAGGCCTACTTGTCAGTAATAGAGGGCAACTGTCCCCACAGGCTCCAATCAGCTGGGAATCATTTGCAGAAATTGTATACTAAAACCAAACTGCAATATAGAGATAGCACTGCCTGTGAAAGTCAGGTCACTACCCCTTTCAACCTTTCTGACTCCAGCTCATAGCACGGCAGAGTCAGCCCCCCTCTCCGCAGCCCGCCCCCCTCTCCATAATCGGCTCACAATCCAGAATCAGCTCGCTGCTCCAGGATCAGCTAACATGTTGACCACAAGCACCAAACGGGTGACTGATGCATTGGTCAGCAACATCTTGTCCTTTCCTACTGAAGAGAACCAGCAGTGTGGCATTTCCCAAGGTACAGGGGGTAATGGATGGAAACCATGTGGGCCATCTGGCCAGGATGCCCCTGTTCCCTCCCCCTAACCCACGACATCAGCTCTTCAACCTCTTCACCTTTGCACTCTGTCTCAACCAGTGCTACATTCTCAAGTTCACCAACTGAGAGGTTATAACTATCAATAAGATTGAACAGGCTGAGGCTCTTTTCTTTAGAAAAAGAGAAGGTTGAGGGGTGACCCGATAGAGTTCTTTAAAATTATGAAAGGGTTTGATAGGGTAGACGTGGAGAAAATGTTTCCACTTGTTGGGGAGACCAGAACTAGGGGCCATAAATATAAGGTAGTCATGAATAAATCCAATAGGGAATAAAGGAGAAACACCTTTACCCAGAGAGGGGTGAGATTGTGGCACTTGCTACCACAAGGAGTAGTTGAGGCGAATAGCACAGATGTATTTAAGGGAAAGCTAGAGAAGTACACAAGGGAGAAAGGAATAGAAGGTTGTGCTGATAGGGTGAGATGAGGTGTAAAGAGGCTCATGTAGAGCATAAACACTTGCATGGACCAGTTGGGCCGAATGGCCTGTTTCTGTACTGTACATTCTGTGTAATTCTAGGTCACTGCATCCTTTCAGGTGCATGTAACTATGTTGCTGTAGGCAAAATCTGCCGAGCGGACACAGGATGCTACCTTGTTCTATGCCACAGGCAGTGCTGGAAGGTTGCTCTACAACAACAGGTCAGCTATTTACAATCCATATTAATGACTTAGATGAAGGAACCGAGTGTAATGTATCCAAGTTTGCTGACAATACAAGGCTTGGTGTGAAAGTAAGCTGTGAGGAGGATGCAAAGAGGCTGCAAAGGGATATAGACAGGTTAAGTAAGTGAGCAAAAAGGTGGCAGATGGAATATAATGTGGAGAAATGTGAAGTTATCCACTTTGGTAGGGAAAAATAGAAAAGCAGATTATTTTTTTAAATGGTGAGAAACTGGGAAATGTTGGTATTCAGGAGGGACCGAGGTGTTGTCGTGCATGAATCACAGAAAGTTAACATGCTGGTCGAGAAAGCAATTAGGAAAGCAAATGGTACGTAAGCCTTTATTACAAAGTGTTTGGAGTATAAGAGTAAAGAAGTCTAACTGCAATTATATCAGGTTTCGGTGAGACCACACCTGGAGTACTGTGTACAGTTTTGGTCTCCTTACCAAAGGAAGGATATATTTGCCTTAGAGGGAGTGCAACAAAGGTTCACTATACTAATTTCTGGAATGAGGGAATTGTCCTATGAGGAGATATTGAGTAGAGAAGGCCTATATTCCCTAGAGTTTAGAAGAATGAGAGGTGATCTCATTGAAACATATAAAACTCTTAAAGGGCTTGACAGGGTAAATGCTGGGAGGATGTTTCCCCTGGCTGGGGATTCTAGAACTGTGGGGGTCACAGTCTCAAAATAAGGGGTCAGCCATTTAGGACTGAGATGAAGAGAAATTTCTTCATTCAAAGGGTTGTGAATCTTTAGAAATTCTCTACCCCAGAGGGCTGTGGATGCTCAGTCGTTGAGTATATTCAAGACAGAGATTGACGTAAGAAAACTACTAAGCACTTGGTCTAAGCGTTAAACAAAGCTTTAATCAACTGTTTTTCAACATGGAGATCTAGTTGTGTCCTTCACTAGTTCCTGTTGAGGAATGTCCTAAGCAAGCTGGGCCCATGCCCGAGTATTTATACTCTCCCTGGACAGCGCCACCAGCAGGCCGCCCAGTATTACTTCATACATGAATGACAAGATTCATGTCAGAGATCAATAGATTTTTGGATACTAAGGGAATCAAGGGATATGGGGGATGGTGCAGGAAGGTGGAGTTGAGGTAGGAGATCAGCCATGATCTTATTGAATGGCGGAGCAGGCTCCAAGGGCCTACTCCTGCTTCTATTTCTTATGTTCTTATGTCATTATTAACAGCAAAAGAACAGATACTGGTTCCACGACACACCTTCAAACAGAGCTCACACTGCTAAATACCGGGGACAATTTAGAGTTCGGGCAGACTTCAGGAGGGTGGTGGGCAGAGTAATCACATGCCAGCCTCAAGTCCTTGGCCAGAGGCCTCAATTGTTTAATGCTGGCGATCTGCAAAGGCTGAATCAGCACTCACAGGCTGCTCGACGGTTCGAGGGGGCTAGATCTGGTGGTTCCTTGCAGCGCCAAGCCAGAAGCCCAATGCTAAAGGGGAGGGAGGCAATCAATGGTGGTGGTGGGGGGTTGGGGGGGTGGGGGGGGGGGGGGGGGGAGAGAAAGAGCGGGGATAGGCCGGCAGCCAGCTAAAAGATTTTTATGGAGCTATGGGGCCATTCACACTCTTCCTGGTCCCACAAAAATCTTTAAAGAAGCAAGCTGCAGTGGTCCCTTGGAAAACTGCTGGTTCTGCTGCTCGTCAACTCACGCACACTCCACCCGTTGGTACCTCAACAAATAGTCATTCGTGACTTGGAATTAACCTCAAAAATTTGTTGATAGGATAGAGAATGTAAGGCAGTTGTATCAGCTAATTTTAAACTCTAAATTTTCTTCCAAAACTAGCAAATACAAATTTAGCACAACCTTTGCAGAAATATAATACACCACATTAACAGAAAAGTGATGAGAGATTACACTACTTTTGTACGTGGTATTTGGTACAATTTTTTTTTTTTAAAAAGAGGCCTCAAAACAACTTTCAGCTGTATTAATGTAGTGCACTGGAAATTGTGATCTATATCAGTGCATGTCAGAAAATCAAAATCTTTTAATTATTTTTGTCCGCGAGCCAACCACAATGGCGCAACACTGAATCATCAGAGCGCAACAACTGATTGTTCCCGGCTGCTGCACAAACTTTTCAAAGCAAAGCAACGCCAACTGCAATAAATTCCATGTTTCAAAACCATTTTTGGACTGAAAAGAAGGTAAAGTGGTGGTCTGGAGGGAGGCAGAGAACAGCCACGTCGAAACAGTAACACTTGTAAACTGAGAAAATAAAAATCTCATTTACTCATCTTTGTGCACTCCTCGTTCACTCGATGAAGTTAACAGGTGATCCAAGCAACCAGATTTCTTAGCATCGAAAATCAAGGCTGTCTGCTCAGCTGGCTCCCCCAAACCATCCTTTCCCCAACCTCTTGCCCCTTGCTCCACTCTCTTCCTAACCAAATCCCCACCTTCAGTACTATATAGATCCTCAGCTCACTCCTCCTTTCATCTTGGCCTAATCTTTACCAACAGAGGATGAAAAGTGAAGGAATAATGCCTCCACTGACTTGTTTCTGTATCTATGCCAGGTCTGTGCCACTTCCAAAATACACGCACGTAAATGGGCCATCCTGGGTTGCTAGGCACTGTGTAGTACACAGTGTAGATCCACTAAACAGTTTCAAGCTATCACTTCTCTCATAAGTCTTTGTGCCAATTGCTCTGAATTGTTTGCACCAGCATCCTTACTGGCATCTGTGGGTTTCGCAACGGAAATCTCACTATCTGAGGGGCTTGGAAGAACAGGAGAACCAACAAAGGGACATCAGATAGGTCAGCCTGCACAAGACACATTCTGTGCCCGCTCACCAGTGCCCACGCACCTGCGCGTGCAGACAGAGGTGAACATAACTTGCTTTGGCAACCGATTAGTGCATACACAGGCTGCAGCTCTTAAAATAGCCTGTGACAGCAGGCCCAATGGGACAGATATACGTGAAGACCGGACTATGGTTCTTCAGAAACAGTCAATTACAGCCTGTCAATCTTTATGTGGTACTGCGTGAAGAAGGCATGCGAGCGTGATCACTACCCAGAGACTGATTAGCTGCAGTCAACTTTGTTGCACCTACCTGGCAATGACTGTGGGTAACTGTCTTGACAGGGTGTGTATCAGCTGAGAGCGGAATGCAGGGCTGTGCCATCTGCGGCAAGGACACAAGCTACTAACAGCACCATAGGGCTGGCGCAGAGTGACCGTAGCACGCAGCTGCACCCTCGAGCCTGCTTCTGCCGCCCCCCAGGCACACCGCAATATGGATTTATGGGGAGAGGCAGAGTGGCACAAAGGCCGACCTCCTTTCAACTGTGGCTATAAGAGCAGGTCAGAGGCTGGGTATTCTGATCACCTCCTGATTCCCCAAAGCCTTTCCACCATCTACAAGGTACAAGTCAGGACTGTGATGGAATACTCTCCATTTGCCTGGATGAGTGCAGCTCCAACAACACACAAGAAGCTCGACACCATCCAGGACAAAGCAGCTCGCTTGATTGGCACCCCATCCACCACCTTAAACATTCACTCCCTCCACCACCGGCGTACCGTGGCTGCAGTGTGTACCATCTACAAGATGCACTGCAGCAACTCGCCAAGGCTTCTTCGACAGCATGACCTCTACCACCTGGAAGGACAAGGGCAGCAGGCGCATGGGAACACCACCACCTCCAAGTTCCCCTCCACTTGTCACACACCATCCTGACTTGGAAATATATCACCATTCCTTCATCGTTGCTGGGTCAAAATCTGGAATTCCCTACCTAACAGCATTGTGGGAGTACCTTCACCACACGGACTGCAGTGGTTCAAGGCGGCGGCTCACCACCACCTTCTCAAGGGAAATTAGGGATGAGCAATAAATGCTGGCCTTGCCAGCGACGTTCACATCCCATGAATGAATAAAAAAAACTCACATGGCACTGTTATTTCAGTATACATCAAAATAGGGCGTCAGGGGATGGGGTGCTCCATCATTTACCTGCAGACATGCATGCATATGGGGTTTCCGTTCCCTTCAATTTCATCTGCCTCATCTCAATCCCCTGCCCTTTTAGCCTTGGCAACAGCTAAAAGATGCCTTTTGAGCCTTTCTAAAGGCTTTCAGAATTGTTGTCACTCTACTATATCCATCCCTATAAATTTCCCATATGCAGTTTTATGTGCTTCCAACACTAGTGTGCTCCCTACACCTGTCAAACTCTGCACTTGGATCTGAATTATTATGGCAATAGTCTGTGCCAGGAAACCTGAATGTTAGCAGTAATTTAACATACTAGCAGGATTAGCACCAGATCTTAACTGCCTGGACCACTACACAAAAGTCAAGTATGTGTGTCCACTCATTTTGGCTCCAGCTTTGAGTCACGTCAGTTTACACACTGACCTTTCACCTCTTGGACCGGTGTTGAATCCAGTTCAGTTTTATGGGACGGAAGTTTGCTAGCTGTACAGGCTCCACGTGAAATAAGTTTGGATGGTTTCAGTCCAATTCCTAGAGGCTATGAAGCCCTTAATACAAAACTGCCTCTCATTCGTCACTGAGCCCATTAAATTAACACTCCAACTCAGAGCCACAGAATGCTGATGTGGGAAATGGTAAAGTGTAAATTACAGTTTTCAGACCGTATCAGATATTACTTTTGTGCTGAGTGCCAAGCAGGACTCCGTGAACGAGCTCTCTCTCCCTACAAACCAAAGTCTGATCTTAGATGCACAATATCTGGAAATGTAGTATGGCCCAAGGTCGAACAGACCAGCCACCTTAAAGTAATTTCTTCACTGGAAATGTCACACAAGTCCGGTCATGATATACTTCTCTGCATAGCAGAAAGAATAAATTCTCCATCAGGCTATGTGTCTTCAGCTATAGTCTATGACTCCGGTTTGTTAAAAATAAAAATTACACAGTACAAAAGATAAACAGGAGATTTCCCTAGATTACAGAACGTTAGCTGATTCACTGAATCTGTTGGAAAAACAATAATAAATTCCAAGTCTTAATAGATTTTGGAAATAATAGTTAGTTCAGTTCAAGGGTCCGCGACGCAAAGCGTTCATGGAGCATTGTGTGTCTGCCCAACCCAACTAACTGCCTGGCAAGCGGAGAACCACTAAAAACCGCTGCATGCCGAAGGTAAATCTAGCTCACGCCCCACGTAAAACTGAGAAAGGAAATTCGTATGAAATCAAATGGATATCTTGCACAATTAAATAAGACTGCCAATCATCTGTAAGATTTGAAACGCAGATTGCCCGCTGCCATAGCCTCTCACATCCTGGTGCATGAACAGCGCCCCAAACAATTCATTTTGTCTTTATCTCAGGAATAGTTTTAGCTGTTCGAACATCTGAATGGATTGCGAGTAGTTCCTCACTAGCTGAACAACAGGACGATACCTATCTGGCCCTAATTTTACATATCCTCTCAAATAAAATTATCAAAGAAGAAAAGAAATTCACAATGACTTTATTTACCTCGATCTAAACTGTAGACGGTAGGAGTGTGGATTCAGACAATTCATCCAATTAGCTGGGCTATGCACAGTCAGCAGTAAGCAAATTAAAGTGACTGAGAAAATCCCATAGACATTAATAGAGTCTTTTTATCATATGAAATATGACATCTCCCTATCCATCACAGTAACATTGGTGAAGCTGGGAGCTCTCTTTTGAGGATACGGCGGAGATACATTGTTGGAGCAGAATAGAGGCAGCTTTACTCTACTACTAACTAAGCTATAACTGACAAGGATGTGCTTGATGCCAAAACGGGGTTCCTGACAGAGCAAGGTCCATTCCTCAGCACGGACATCCCTCATACTGAGCACAAAATTCAAATATTTTTAAGAAAGAGTGAGTTCCTCTTGGTTTCTGGTTTGTGAAATGTGGAATTTAAGTGAGCTCCCAAGAAGTCCCACTACGCAGCAAGTTAATTTTAAAACCCCACTGGTCCAGAACTTTTGCTGTAACATTGTTCTTCAGTCAGAATATCACCAGCTGTTTCTGGATTCCATGATCCTGTCCTTTTGGCAAGAATATTCACACCAGCACTATCTGCAGTGTGAATCCTATGAAGGCAAGATCCTGGAAAGGTTCCAAGTGGCACTTCTCCAAGTTCACTTGAAACTCCAACTTTCACAGATCTGGTACTGCTTGAGCTCAATGGCTTCTTCCACTTTATCCCCCAAAACTCTCTTACAAAGGACAAGGCCATGATTAAGTTATGGAAGATCCCAAGACTCTGACCTTAGTTTTACCACAAGTCCATTCCAAACATTCACCACCTCTGTGTAAAACAGTTATGTATGAACTGTCCTTTCAATTTAACTTTTCTGAGCTTCATCCAATGCCTCCTCTCAACTCCATGGTAAAAAGTCACTGTTAAACTTGTCAATTTCCTTAAGGATCTTGAATAGTTTACTAACATCCTCTTTTGGTTTTCTTTTCTTGAGTGCAAACACACTCACAATCTTCACATGTAGCTCAGGTACCCAATGCCAAATATCAGACAGATGGCACTTTACAGCATCTTGTAAAGTGCCACAATGTTCTTCCTGTAATATTGTAACGAGAAGTATACACCACATTGCAGATGGGGTACACATTAACATTTTAGCAAATTATGAAGACAACAGAGATTTGGAGAAAAAAATTAACTAATTTCCTTGAAATCTTGTGTAGTTTATATGGAAAAAGAGCTGTTTTGAAGACTTTTTAGAAGCGCTTTTCTCAGAGGAAGATAGCTACTGTGAAGTCTGCACTCTCTAACCAGTACATGCCTTCTAGCATCCCCTGAAGAACACTGATGGGCTGAATTCTTTAAGTAGGCTTGTTAATGTACTGAAACCTTCAGTCACATGCAAAACAAGCCAAGGCTGCCAAGACCACCTCAATATAGAAACATAGAAAAATAGGAGCAGGAGTAGGCCATTCGGCCCTTCGAGCCTGCTCCGCCATTCAATATGATCATGGCCGATCCTCCATCTCAATACCATATTCCCGCTCTCTCCCCATACCCCTTGACGCCTTTTGCGTCTAGAAATCTATCTATCTCCTTCTTAAATATATTCAGTGACTTGGCCTCCACAGCCTTCTGTGGTAGAGAATTCCACAGGTTTACCACCTGTGTGAGTGAAGAAATTTCTCCTCATCTCAGTCCTAAATGTCCTACCCCGTATCCTGAAACTGTGACCCTTTGTTCTAGACCTCCCAGCCAGGGGAAATATCCTCCCTGCATCCAGTCTGTCTAGCCCTGTCAGAATTTTATACGTTTCAATGAGATCCCCTCTCATTCTTCTAAACTCAAGTGAATACAGGCCTAGTGGACCCAATCTCTCCTCATACGACAGTACTGCCATCCCAGGAATCAGTCTGGTGAACCTTGGCTGCACTCCCTCTATGGCAAGTATATCCTTTCTGAGGTAAGGAGACCAAAACTGCACACAGTCCTCCAGGTGTGGTCTCATCAAGGCCCTATATATCTAAATGGAGATCCCCTTGGTGAGTTTGGTGGGCAGAGATTGAGCATTCAAGGCACATCATCTGCAGCAGGCCCCAAATACTCCACTTTCTTACCCTTCTGAGATCAAAGGGATCTTAATAATGACATCAACTAGTTATTGATTGAGATTCGGGTCCTGTATCTCAGTGTGTCTAGTATAGATTGGTGGTCTGAAAAAACATAACAAATGGGCCTGTATCTAAATTAATAGACAACTGCCTCACCCAGTACCTTTCCGGTAGCTCCAGACTGGTGCTTAAAGAACCTCACTCGGGTGCATCTTTCTTCAGGTTGTGTGATTTATTTGTTCCTGGGATGTGGGTGACGCTGGCAAGGCCAGCATATATTGCACATCCCTAGTTGCCCTCGAGAAGGTGGTGGTGAGCCATCTTCTTGAACTGCTGCAGACCATCTGGTGAAGGTACTCCCACAGTGCTGTTAGGGAGGGAGTTCCAGGATTTTGACCCAGCGACGATTAAGTAACGGCGATATACTTCCAAGTCAGGATGGTGTGTAATTTGGAGGGGAACTTGCAGCTGGTGGTGTTCCCATGCGCCTGCTGCCCTTGTCCTTCCAGGTGGTAGAGGTTGCGGGTTTGGGAGGTGCTACCGAAGAAGCCTTGGAGAGCTGCTGCAGTGCATCTTGTAGATGGTCACACTGCAGCCACGGTACGCCGGTGGTGGAGGGAGTGAATGTTTAAGGTGGTGGATGGGGTGCCAATCAAGCGGGCTGGTTTGGCCTGGATGGTGTCGAGCTTCTTGAGTGTTGTTGGAGCTGCACTCATCCAGCAGGCAAGTGGAGGATATTCCATCACACTCCTGACTTGTGCCTTGCAGATGGTGAAAAGGCCTTAGGAAGTCAGGTGGTGAGTCACATGCCGCAGAATGCCCAGCCTCTGACCTGCTCTTGTAGTCACAGTATTTATGTGGCTGGTCCAGTTAAATGCCTCGTGACGAACTTAATTCCACAACCTCCACATTTCCCTTCCTCTCAGGGCAGGCAGCAAGCAGGCTGAGCAGCCTCTGAGAATGAAGAATTCTCAGACAGCAAAGCAGGAAGTAAAAGCATGGAATATAATTCACATTTTAATCATTGTACAGGAAGTGAAATAAAGATTGGAACATACACATGGGATTAAGGAGAAGCTCAATTATCATAAACAAACTTTAAAAAAGATAAAAATTAATTTTTATTATTTTAAAAATCATGCAATTTTTAAATGTTTTTCTGAGGGAATGAGACTCCAAACTTGTGAAATTAGTTTTTGAGGGCCAGACCAGTTGTTCAGCAGTAATGATGACTTAGTGCACTGTTAAAAACTCAGTTACTCCTGATTGAACAAGTTTTAACATTTTCATTGGCCCAAAAATTAGTCTTAGTACGCGAGAGTACGCACTGTGTACTCTCGCGTATTCTGTCTCCAATTGCCGGTTTTCTGCATGCACTGCGCATGCACTGGAAACCGGCACTTGGTGAACTCAAAAGGGGGCGGTTCCCAAGTGAACCGCGTGCGCGCTACAGGCTGCGCGCACGCAGTGCACTTAGTGCTTTGAACGCGCAGGTAAGCATGGAAGATTTTACACATAAAGAAAGGAGGCGTAAGACCCTCTTTTAACAAGGTAAGTAGTTAATTAAGTATTATTTAAAAAAAATTTCAACAGGTTTATCTTTTTTAGAGACTTTAAAGAAAGGTAAGTTTATTTTTATAATTTTTAAAAAGATTTTAAATTTTTTCAAAAATTTAATATTTTATTTAAAGTGGTTAATTTATTTAACTATACTTATTTTGTTAATGTGATGGGTTTTTTTTAAATTTAATTGAGGTTTAGCTGTTCTTTTGGGGGGGTATGGATTCATAGCTTTGACAGCCCTTGCTGTCAAAACTATGAATGAAAGATGGTGTGCTGCCATTGGCTCTAACTGAATCACGTGATCCCACAGCTCGCACGAATTAACTGTGTCTGTGGGATACGCACACACTGCACAGCTGCAGCCTTGAAACTAAAGTTTGTGTGAGCTCGGAAGGAAAAGGCAGGCGCGCAGTGAGATATCGCGGGGAAGCCTTACCCCCGCAGGAAGGCTCCGTCTTTAATTTCTGGGCCATTGTTTTTTACAGCAAGAATAGTGCATAAAAAGTTCAGTTCATGTCAAATTAGTGATTCGAGGTTGATTGCATCTGCGAAGACTGCAACAGGAGGAACAGGGTATCACTGAAAGCAACCTCCAGATTTCCGCGTTTAACTGCGCATGTGCGAGCACCAGAAGCTGCTGCTAGCTTTACACACTAATGATGGCGAGCGCTGACAGTTTTGCCGTCATTAAAACCGCAAATTCTGAGCCAATATATTGTTGCTTCACCTGACCCCATCAAGAGCCACCCCACCAGGGGCCTCAAGCTTGCTTTCTGTTTCATTCATTAAAAAGCTAGGGTAATTGAACTAAACCTCCTTCACCAATCAGAGAATGTCCAACCTCAGCACTGGCTTTTCAAGCCGCCTATTGTGCTGGTATTTCAAGCCTCCATGCATAAGTGACCCTTGTACCAGTTACCACTGGTTGCACATGCCTGGTCTCAGGCAAAGAAAATGAGATGGAACAAGAAAGGGAAAGAAGCAGAAGAGATAAGGAAAGTGAGAATGAAGGGGCAAAAGGGAAAACTGTAAGGAAGTAAAGGAGGTACCATGGGACAGAGATTAACGAAGGAGTTAGAAAGAGAGGAACAGAGAAAATAAAGGAGCTGTAGCAATGAGTGAAAGTGTATGAGAGACAGACAGAGAGAAAAAGAACAGAGTGGAGGCAAAAGGAAAAGCGGCCCAACCATGGCTAACAAAAGAAATTAAGGATAGTATTGGATCCAAAGAGGAGTCATATAAAGTTGCCAGAAAAAGTAGCAAGCCTGAGGATTGGGAGCAGTTTAGAGTTCAGCAAAAAAGGACCAAGGGATTGATTAAGAGGGGAAAAATAGAGTATGAGAGTAAACTTGCAAGCAACATAAAAGCGGATTGTAAAAGCTTCTACAAGTATGTAAATAGAAAAAGATTAGTGAAGACACATGTAGGTCCCTTACAGTCAGAAACGGGAGAATTTATAATGGGGAACAAGGAAATGGCAGAGCAATTAAACAAATACTTTGGTTCTGTTTTCACGGAAGAGGACACAAATAACTTCCCAGAAATGCTCGGGAACCAAGGGTCTAGTGAGAAGGAGGAATTAAAGGAAATTAGTATTAGTAAAAAAATAGTGCTGAAGAAATTAATGGGACTGAAAGCCGATAAATCCCCAGGGCCTGATAATCTGCATCCCAGAGTACTAAAAGAGATAGCCATGGAAATAGTGGATGCATTGGTTGTCATCTTTCAAAATTCTATAGATTATGCAACAGTTCCTGCAGATTGGAGGGTGGCAAATGTCACCCCACTATTTCAAAAAGGAGAGAGAAAACAGGGAACTACAGACCGGTTAGCCTAACATCAGTAGTAGGGAAAATGCTAGAATCTATTATAAAGGATGTGATAACAGGACACTTCGAAACTATCAACGGGATTAGACAAAGTCAACATGGATTTATGAAAGGGAAATCGTGTTTGACAAACCTACTGGAGTTTTTTGAGGATGTAACTGGTAGAATAGATAAGGGAGAACCAGTGGATGTGGTGTATTTGGATTTTCAGATGGCCTTTGATAAAGTCCCACATAAGAGGTTAGTGTGCAAAATTAAAGCACATGGGATTGGGGGTAATATACTGGCATGGATTGAAAATTGGTTAACAGACAGGAAACAGAGAGTAGGAATAAATGGGTCTTTTTCGGGGTAGCAGGCGGTGACCAGTGGGGTACCGCACGGATCAGTGCTTGGGCCCCAGCTATTCACAATATACATCAATGATTTGGATGAGGGAACCAAATGTAATATTTCCAAATTTGCTGATGACACAAAACTAGGTGGGATTGTCAGTTGTGAGGTGGATGCAAAGAGGCTTCAAGGCGATTTAGACAAGTTGAGTGAGTCGGCAAATACATGGCAGATGCAGTATAACGTGGATAAATGTGAAGTTATCCACTTCGGTAGGAAAAACAGAAAGGCAGAGTATTATTTAAATGGTGATAGATTGGGAAATGTTGATGCACAGAGGGACCTGGGTGTCCTTGTACACCAGTCACTGAAAGCAAACATGCAGGTGCAGCAAGCAGTTAGGACGGCAAATGGTATGTTGGACTTCATTGCAAGAGGATTTGAGTACAAGAGCAAGGATGCCTTACTACAGTTATACAGGGCCTTGGTGAGACCACACCTGGAGTACTGTGTGCAGTTTTGGTCTCCTTACCCAAGAAAGGATATACTTGCCATAGAGGGAGTGCAGCCAAGGTTCACCAGACTGATTCCTGGGATGGCAGGACTGTCGTATGAGGAGAGGTTGGGTCGTCTAGGCCTGTATTCACTAGAGTTTAGAAGAATGAGAGGGGATCTCATTGAAACGCATAAAATTCTGACAGGGCTAGACAGACTGGATGCAGGGAGGATATTTCCCCTGGCTGGGGGGTTTAGAACGAGGGGTCACAGTCTCAGGATATGGGGTAGGACATTTAGGACTGCGATGAGGAGAAATTTCTTTACTCAGAGGGTGGTGAACCTGTGGAATTCTCTACCACAGAAGGCTGTGGAGGCCAAGTCACTGAATATATTTAAGAAGGAGATAGATAGATTTCTAGACACAAAAGGCATCAAGGGGTATGGGAAGAGAGTGGGAATATGGTATTGAGATAGAGGATCAGCCATGATCATATTGAATGGTGGAGCAGGCTCGAAGGGCCGAATGGCCTACTCCTGCTCCTATTTTTCTATGTTTCTATGAAAGAGACGAAAACAAGAATTACACAGAGTGGGAGACAAGCAGAAAGTTACAGAAAGCGTGACAACTTAAAAAAAACATTCTGTGAGCAAAATCATAGCAGAGCAAGTCGTAAAACTTAAGAGTTTCAGGAGGCATGGTGCTGTGGTGGGATGGAGGAGGAATCAATGTCCTTAAAAGACAAAAAAGCACAAGTCTTCAGGAAAATATTTAAGCGAGCTAATAAAATTGTCTACCATACAGTGATTATATTACTATACATTGTATGGTGGATAATTTTCATTTACTATGTCCAGTGTTATATATGACCATAAATAACTGGATCAAGCTTACGGTGAGTCTGTCGAAACAATACTTCCGATTAAAAGTTGGTGTAGTGCTTCAACATAATGCACCATCGAACAGTGGGACACAGCCTCTCATCCATGATTCACAAAGCTACAAATTCCCAATCTTAACCACGCTGTCAGGAAAGATGCAAGCAGAAAATGTGCCTCCCCGCTAACTGGGATGGAAAACTGACGGTGAACCCACCTTGGCCTGCTCTCACACATTTCCCAGCAATTGGAATAACATCGGCATTAGCCAAGGCCTAGGAGCAGGCAGCCCCTCTCCACAAGCCAAAAATAGTACACAGCATGGAGAGACACAAGGAAGTGGGGAGTGGGGGTCAATGAGACCTGAACCTAACAGCTAATCAGCACTAAATCTGACTTATCTGCAAGCACTGGGTTGAAATTATTACTTTTTGTACTTCAGAGGGATCAGTGACTCTGTGCTATCTATAACAAAGTGTTACACCACTATCTGATGTCAGTAAGTTAATTTGGGTCTGGGTTACTTCTGAATCCACACCATGGAAAAGTAAGAGTTGTCTGAAATCAAATGTTTTAGATGAAGTAAATCTGATGAACTCCTGACTTCATATATGCAGGGCTTCTGTACATGATTATATAACAATGCTGTGAATAGCTCCCTCCAGGCTATAATGCACACCAAAGGAAACTACATTTGAATCCAAACTATTGCCACTTAAGTAATAACCTCCATTTGTCAGAAGTGTACAAGGCAATAAATGGGCCCTGTGCTGATTAAATGAAGAGGTTTCATGCCAAGGCGTCCAATCAAAGCGCAGGAGCCATTTATCGCCAAAACAATCTTGAGAAATGTAGGTGACTGCTGTACTACATTTTAATTAGAACTGGTAAGATAAATTTAAAAATGTTAACCTGCATCATTTGTTTTGTAGCACCATGGTACTTATGATAAAATATTACTGTCCAGTCGCTCTTCTAAATGGGGCTCCGAGATCGACAGTAAATCTAACTAACCATCAAATGAGAGTCGTGATTGACAATGCAATTCTTCAGTAGATCTGCCATTTCAGACTAATTTGGAAAAGATTTGGTTCACGCCAACTAGCTATGCAGCTGCTCGAATGTACCAAGCAGTAAAATTGGTCTTTTTAACAAAACAATGGAACGAGAAGAACGGGAAAATATCTATAACACATTCCTCACAATTGCGGTCATTGGCTAACAATAGGATCACCAAAGGAAACAACAGTTTGACAAGAGATGGCACCTTATAATCGAGGGTCAACCTCAGATTAAGGACCAAGCACAATGAGGTCCTGCCATGATCAATCCAATGAACAAAAAATATATTTTGCCATAAATGTTTTTGTGACGTCCTCTTGGCTATGTCAAATTTCCTTAACCACTCTTGCTAACTTTTAGTATTCCACTGTGCTTAGTCCCAATGCTAATAATCTATCCTTATTCACAATTAAACATCTCTTAATCGCCAATATTTATCAGATTCTTTCACTTAAAGATTCCTAGTGGCATAGAATTTACCAAGCTGCTTTGAACCTCCTCCTGGTGACCAATTCCACTGAACCATTTAGGGAAGTCTGGGAGCAAGTTGCCTTCCCTCTAAATTGGGGATGGTGTATAGCACAGGGAGACCCGAAAAGGAAACTAATAAAATTACTTAATAAAAGATTTTGGATGATGAATCACATAGAACTGCAGAGAATTTACAGCACAGAAACGGACCATTCGGCCCAATTGGCCTGAGCTGTTCTTTATTCTCCACACGAGCCCCCTCCCACCCCTCTTCATCTCACCCTATCAGCATCTCCTTCTATTCCTTTCTCCCTCATGTGTTTATCTCGCTTCCCCTTAAATGCATCTATACTATTCGCCTCAACTACTCCCTGTGGTAGCGAGTTCCACATTCTCACCACTCTCTGGGAGAAGCTGTTTCTCCTGAATTCCTATTGGATTTATTAGCGACTATCTAATATTTACCCCCCTAGTTTTGGACTCCCTCACAAGCGTAAACATCTTCGCTACATTTACCCTATCAAACCCCTTCATATTTTAAAGACATCAATCAGGTCACCCCTCAGCCTTCTCTTTTTATGAGAGAAATGAGCCCCAGCCTGTTCAAACTTTCCTGATAGTTATGACCCCTTAGTTCTGGCATCATCCTTGTGAATCTTTTTTGCACATTTTCCAGTGCCTCAATATCCTTTTTATAATATGGAGAGCAGAACTGCGCACAGTATTCTAAGTATGGTCTCACCAAGGTTCTATTCAAGTTTAACATAACATCCCAGCTTTTCAATTCTATTCTTAACTCAATAACTTGCCCTCCCAATGTTTATTAGAAGTTTCCTTCGTAGGAGTATATGTGGGAAGAGGATGATTTGCAGGTTTGTCAACACTTTAGGCATCATAGATTTCATTGCTCTTTGAGCCTTTGGATCCTTTTACAAGATTCCTACAATACCAAGTTGAGGTTTGGTGGAATGTATGGGTCATCAGTTAAATAAAAAGCCTTCCTGCATTTAAGATCAGTTTTGAACCCAAAATTTGGCATAAAATCAAATTTCATTGGTAAAATAATATGAAGGTAGAAATTAAAATTTATGCAGAAATAATTCTCTGGGGCTCCCTTGATGGATCTGTGATATAGTACGGAACAATAAAGAGCAGGAGCGCCCAGGTTCAGTTCATGCTGTGTTACGGTAGAGGCAGCAAAACTGGCCTGAACATTTCCACTGGTGGAGAGCTGAAAAAACAACGTTGGCAGGATTTGTGCTCCTAATTGCTATCCAGTGATCCCTACTGGAAAGTGCCTGTGTGTGGCCACTGGACAAGGACAGAATCAAGCCCGGTTCTGATGCTCCGATGGTCAGTTAGCTTGTCAATATACACTATCTAGCATTGCACTTTTATGTAAGGCCTCTTGATCAAGGCACCAAAGAAAGAAAAATTCTGAAAACCACTGCCCAAAAAAACACACAACACTTCTACGAGAATTATATTCTACTGCTCACTTGTGAGAGCAGCCCATTTATACCTATTGCCAATCACGTGACAAAAAACTGAGAAGTCTGTATGAGGTATACCATATCTCCAACACAAGAGAGGATGAAAACTCAAAGTGCAGTAGGAAACCATTCTGGTTTCTTCACTAATTTTGACAAACTTACGCATGTTATCGATAATACAATAAATGTTTTTCTAACAGCTGTATCATTGCGCCTAGCCAAGTGTTCTTTCTATTTTGTTTAAAAGATGCAATTTAAAACATTACATAAATAGTTTTTAAACAAACACTGAGACAAGTACAGTTAATCTGAAGCACAGCACAATCTGTGTGCACACGTAAAGACTTAGGCATATGCAAATGAATGGTCATTATAAACTGTGGCCCAGATTTTACAGTCGCAGGGCATCTAATGGTGTCTACCCTTAGTTAGATTTGCCCTTGCACGTTTAGGTTTTTAAATTTTTTGCGTGGCAAGTTGCTGAAAGTGCGAGCTGATAATGGCGCAGCGAGGAAACAGGGCATCTGGGACCGGAGTGAACAGGACAAGCAACAGGGTATCTCTGTAACCAATCAGATTGAAGGATTGGGAAATTAACAGTGCCAGGACTGAGAAGGAAGTGTAAAGTAGAATGGGTGAATTCAATGTCAAATCAGGAAATCAGGAACAGAAAGAGAAATAAAAATAGGGAACGAAAGACTGAATAAGAGAGAGAAAAGAAAGAGAAAGGAAAAGTTAAAAATACAAATTTAAAATTTTTGCATTTTTGAAATCTCCAACAACAATTAAAACCTGAAGGAATGAGACTCCACACTTTTAATAGTTAATTTTCAGTGCTCGAGAGGTTGATTGGCAGTAATTAACACTTATTATGTCATTAAAAGGTAGACTGGAATGGACAAGACTAAACTTTCTGTGCCAAGTTTCGTTCGTATTTACCGCGCAAATACAGCAACTTCCCGCCATTCAATGCATTTCAATGGTGCGGCAGGCAGTGAGATGCCGTTTTCGCAAAGCTTATGACAAAGTGGCAAACCTAACAGCAACTTTTTGATTTCTGCGTTTAACCACGCATCTGCCCCTTGCCTGAAGTTGCTGTACCATTTGCACATAAATAACGGCGAGCGCCATTAGCCTCATCGTTATTTTGACAGGATAATCTGGCCCTTTGTGTTTGCATATAAAAATGGCATTGCCAAAAAACCAAAATGCAACCTTTTCCATAAGGGCTTACTTATTAATAGAGGGATTGCTTCTGCATTAAAAAAAATCAAGAAAGGGGAAAACATTTTTCTAAAACTCCCACATATATATGTATTGATAAAATGAAGTTAAAACTTTCCCAAAAAAAGGGAAAAATACCCAAAGCCATTTATAGATTCCTTGAAGAAATTTCTCAAGTGCAGTAGATAAATGAGTGGTGCTACAGAAAAAAATATTTTTATTTCTGCCAGTGATTATCTGCTGCTAATGGGAGAAAGTAGTTATAAAATATAAAGACAAGCAAAGAGAAAGCAATTCCAATAAAGTTCACCAAACATCCTTTGAAATGAAAAAAATGCGATCCCATGTTAATTAGAGATTCCAAAATACTAGAAAATACACCAAATAAAATGTCAAAGCTTAACATTTTCTGGAGAGAACCACTGGGAAATACATTTTGTGTCTTCAAATGTACTCCACCCCTTCCAAATTCAAGCACAGAAATGTTGGGTCAACGTACATCTTAAGTTACAAGCCCATGTAACTACTTGTTTTCCACAGGGCCATTATTGAGTTCTCAGCTTCTGGGGGCTATGTCAACTTTCTTTGAAGCTATTAGTCAGCTTGTGCTCGTTTTCTAGCTTGGTATGTATGATTTAGCTTGATTTTCTAATCGAGTCAAGGTTTGGGTAATTGCAAAAATAAAAATTAATTACAGAAGAACTCTAATTTCCTTGTATTTTATTAATACCTAAGCAAACTGCTTTAATATTTGCATTTCCAGGCAGAAATTGCTTCATATTGGGTACATGGCAATACAATTTCTACATACAAAAACTACATTGGTGTCGGCCGTGGCTCAGTGGGAAGCACTCTTGCCTCAAAGTCAGGAGGTTGTGGGTTCAAGTCCCACTCCAGAGACTTGAGCACATAAAGCTAGGCTGACACTCCTAGTGCAGTACTAAGGGAGCGCTGCACTGTCGGATGAAACATTAAACCTAGGCCCCATCTGTCCTCTCAGGTGGGCGCAAGAGATCCAGTGGCACTATTTCGCAGAAGAACAGGGGAGTTCTCCTCAGTGTCCTGGCCAATATTTATCCCTCAAGCAACATCAATAAAAAATAGATTATCTGGTTATTATCACATTGCTGTTTGTGGAATCTTGCTGTGCGCAAATTGGCTGCTGTGTTTCCTACATTACAACAGTGACTACACTTCAAAAGTACCTCATTCAATGTAAAGTGCTTTGGGATGTCCTGAGGTCCTGTAAGGCGCTATATAAATGCAAGTCTTATAATGGACTTACAATGAGGACTCCTCCACCTTTGCTTGCGTGTATACAAAGCTGTGCATCGATTTTGTTGGATTTCTCCCAGTATTTATATAGCTATTCTTACTTCAATAAGTGTGTGTGGCAATTGTTGACAATTTTGTATTAACTGTTTATTGCAGAAACAGTAGGAACAAACCTTTTTCATTGCATGAAGTAACCATTGGAACAGAGGGCAAATCAGCTGAGTAAAATCAGTTGATTATTCCCAGAAACCGAGATTGCCCCCCAATGTAATGGGTAATGTCAAATTATAATTAGTCTTGATCCTTTTACAGTAGATTAAATAGCAACATTTTTACTACGTTTATTTCATGCATATTGTTGCAATATACAATCTTCACAAAACATGTAAAATGTTCTAATCTATGTGAAAAATCTGAACCTATGCAATCTTTCCAAAAGTGACAATGTACACATGGCTTATTGGTTTTTGTGACGAGCAATGGGAAACACACCCAAAGGAGATGAAAGCAATGAAAAAGTCTGTACTGAAGTACACACACTGCTAGTCAGCAAACAACAATTTTCCGAATCCAAGATCTATAAGCTATATTTCAGAATAAGTTGAATACACCGTGATGGTAGATCACAGCAGAACACAATAATATAAAAGATACCTTGTGCCTTCTTCGTTCTCCAGCAGCAAATTTTAGCTCCAGCAGTTCATCATCAACAACATGTGCCATTAATTTTCCACTTGTTACTTTAAGTTTCTCCTTCAATAACTTTATCTCTGCCCTCTGAGTAGTAACTAGGTATTCTAAATCACTGGAGAAATCATGGTGCATCTGCTGGTTGAACAAAATAAAAGGATTTCACTGAACAGGTCGCTCAAATTACTTTGGCTATATACCAGTATTATACAATTTATTGCCAATATCAGGTAATACAAATCAGATAAGATCAAAATGGGAAGACGATTAGAGCAAAGAATGTCCAAAACGGTAACAATTTCAGCATGCAGATTCAGTTTTTTTAAATAAACTTGTCTTGGCTACAAGTTTCCTTTTAGTAAGACAGCCCAAGACGTGATTTAGAATTTTTTAAAACCCTGTTCTCTTGAACTCTTATAGCCTTCCACATCCTACCCGCTAATAGATACATTCACAATAAATGCTTCATGATTCAGAAATACGGAACAGAAAGAACGGAGGCAGATATATCCATAATTGACGTTTCAGCACCTCGACTGATTTATCTATTTACTTGGCGAGCCATTTTAGCAGAGGTGAAAAGCAAATATCTCTATAACATACCCATTTATTAATAAAACAACACCCCAAGCAACTTACTTAACAGGAATATCCATTTTTCTTTGTTTTCTCCATGCTTAAAACTAAATATGTCTTATTTGATACTAAAGGTACATAGAAAACATAAAACTGATAATTAGGAACATAGGAACAAGGAGAAGGCCATTCAGCCATTCAATTAGATCATGGCTGATCTGTATTGTAACTCCGCCTTGGTTCCATTACCCTTAATACCCTTGTCTAACAAAAAAATCTATCAATTACTTTTAGTGTGGAGTAAAATCCTTCAGTGTTGTTTGGTCATTTAAACTGCCATTCATCAAGGGATAGAATCTCAAATTTCTTACAAAAAATCCTTACACATTGTAGAGGTGCATGATTTCCAGACACAAAACAAGCTTATAAATGTATAAACTAAAACAAACTTTGAATGCCTGGCCCTACAGCAGTGAAGAAGAGTAGTGACTATAAAATGGCCAGTTTACTGCACATCTCTTATCAAAAAATGTTCAATACTGGTTTTCTTTTCCTTGGCTCCAGATCTGCAAGCTGAGGAATTTTTGGATCATTTGCCTTTTCATACTAATTACGTTCATTGTAAAATCCCAGCTTTCTTAATGATGTTTTCACCTTCGACAAGATCACCTTTATTTCCCAATCATCGTTTTCTGTGTTACAATGGAAATAATCATATCAAGGTACAGCTGTGTGCGACTCATTATAGACCACCATGTGTCAAAATTCTATTTGCAAATATACACTTTTCGCAGAGATATAATCATACCAACTTTTCCAATTTGATTCCTTTTCTCTATTTAAGCGGCTCTCACTTTTTCAGCAATGAGCTGATTGAATCTGTTCCGACATTAATTCAGAAAAATGCCCAGTGCAAAGGTTGACGAGCGGAGAAGAACAATGTAGAATATCAACTAATATGTTCAAAATGTCACTTTCAACACCAAGGTCCAAATTTATCAGCATATATACTGTTGTGATTATGTTCGACACAGCTCAAACCCATCTTAATTTGCAGTGTTTATTTATATGTTGAAGGCATTGACCTTACCTTCAATTGCAACACCCACAAGTAGTCCCTTATGAAATTAACACTGGGCTGATAATCAATCCAGATATTTTGAAGCACAGCACATCATTGTTTGCTCCATAAAAAGACAGTATCCATTTTGCTGGTCTATGTGGACTTGATTTTAAAGCTGCAAACAATTAAAGATTCAGTCTGCTTCCATTCACTGTACGGGTCACAATTTGCTCATGATGGTGCAGGCAATACAGCCCAATATAGTCAAAGAGGAACCAAGCCCTTCAGGGCTATTCAGAAATTAGACTGCAGCAAGCCAATCCATTTATTTGTTTAGAAGGCTATAACAAACATGCACAGAAATATGTGGACAGGCATCTACCTTTACTGTCTTCTGGGTAAACCAAATAAAAGGATCCCTAGCTCATGAAGGAGAAGCACCTAACTTTTGTACATTTGCAAAATTCCAAACCAAAATAAAAAATCATTGCGTTCAGCAATCTGTACTCATAATATGTTCCTCAAAATTCATAAATAAATTTTACAGCAAACGGTTTGTGTTTTAATGTGCCACGGTAACATAAAACTTTGCAATGTCAAATCAAAGGAAATCAACCAAAAACAAAAGTCCTCCACTGCTTTGAAACTGTAACGTTTCCAATGCAGGATATAACACAGCACAAGTTCCTTAGTCACACGGGACATACTCCCTAATAAGTTAGCACCTCAGTCATATAAAAAAATGCTAATGCACACTCTTCAATGTGCGAACTATGCATTCCGTAATAGTCTATAATTATTAAGAACTGACGAGCAAAGCTCAGCCACCTGTGCTTATCTGAAGCCAGGTAATGAAAAAACAACAAAGCTTTCATCGCCCCTCAATTGCTGATTGTATTATCAAAACTGTAGCAGAGGTTGGCATCTGGGTGTGACCTTGTTAACTGCTAGGGTAATTAAGTTTGTCCAATAGGGAAACAGGATGATAAATTATTAGTAAGAAGATTTTGTTCACATTTTATTAAATTGGCCTGTCAAAGGGTCGGCTATATTATCAAGGGTCTCATTTATTGGAGGCCAGCCATATTGCCACATCTGTTACAATTATTTATAATTTCAGCAGTTGAAACCAACTGAGTTAGGCATCCGCCATGTAAAGTAATTTACAAATTATCTGATGAGGGAGTGTTTTAGCTTTTCCTCATTTCTATCCTGCAGAAAGTGGTGCTGTAATTACAGAACACGATTTGGTTCTTTTGGGAACTTATCTTGCACTCGTAGTTGTAGTAAGATGCAGCAAGAACATATGGAGGAGCTGGTGCTTCTACTCCCTGAAGCTCGTGACCCGTCTGCCACGGAGCCCTTGAGCTGAATTTGAATGAGTGTGCGCCATGGTTAATGTTCTACACATGCACCGTTTATGCCACAAAACAAATCTGATCACTGTTAATTATGAAGCAACTATAATCAGGGCTTCACATCTGTGTAATGTGAAGCTCAGTAGGCTATATTCCAATAATGTATGACTACCTTTGGGTCATAAATTGCAAGCCATATTGTCTAGATAGTAGTTACTGAATTTAAAGTAACTCCTTTGACAGAGGCCTATCACAAGGACATCTTTTTTTCCTGGCTTTATTATACCGCTTTTTTTATCAGCTATTGACCAGAACATTTAAAGCATATGGCATGCATTCATTAAAGAACTGTAGCACAGAGTGCTCGAGTCTAATGAAACCACTTGAGCCATAAAAAGCAGATTTAGTTAATTCAGATTTTATTCATCTATTTGAAATGCTGGACTGCAACATATTGTCATGGGTTCTGCTGATGAGCAGCGTAGTGGAACACAGGCTCGGCCGCTCCTTGGCAAAGATGTTTTATCACAATGTATTGCAGTTTATAACACTAGAATAATTTTTTTAAATCTTGCGCCAATCCAATGACAGTGACTGAGAATGTACTAACAAAACACAGATTGTACTTGGAAAATCCACTTTGAACAAATGATAATGATACAATTATCCTAAACTTTGTTCAACTGAGAATATAGCTATAGGTTACAGAGAGGAATCATATCAGCATTTGTGTTCAGTTTAAAACTTCAAATGTCTGACAGCAGTGACAAAGAGAACTCCTTGCACATATTAAGAGCTCACCAAAATCACTGTCGTTTTCAGGCTTTGTACCAAAAGTTTGAATTCTGAACTAATCCAACCATTCTCACCCTTTATTGTTGCATAATCCAACATCAATTTAAAATGAAAGTTAATAAAAATGAAATTGTTTATTATTATAGCCTTGTATGGACAGGTGACACCTTATCTAAAAAAATAGGTTTTTAAAAAGCTACAGAGAAAGTTAAAATAAATAGTTTGAAGATGATTCGTTTTTGGCAAGATTCAATCAAAATTCATTCTGAATAATCTTTGTATATTTAGAGGTCATTCAGAATTTCAAAATGAATTGCAAAAGCTTGTGACACATTTTAAACAAAGTAAATAGAGAGCAAAAATTAAATAATTTCCAGCATTTAGATAAATCTCGCCCTTACTCCAGTTCACCCTCCAGTGAATAACATTCACTGCTATTATACTACTTTTGGTTTTGAAAAATAGTGCCAATTCTTTTTTTTAAATCTACATTTTTTTGGTATCTCAACCAACAAACTTCAAAATCAAAAAAGTCATACAGCATGAGCATAAGGACAGAAAAATGGTTAGTCATACGGTTTATAAATATAGCAATTCCTCAGCCTCAATCGTTGACTGGGGATTGACCCTGCGGCCTTCCTAATCAGTGTGACTCAGTTACTCATTGGATAATCTGGTTGAGCCAGTGAGGAAATTAAACCCTGACATTTTCTGTAGCAGGTCACCCCAAGTGTATTGGAGCCAACAACATTGTGGGTGATATTTACCAAATCAGCAATAGATACAGACTGCAACCCATTTAAACATATGTATTTAACTTTTTTAATCTTATCTTCTGACACGTTTTAAAAATTTGTCCTCAGGATATGGGCGATGCTGGCAAAGCCACATTTATTGACCATCCATAGAGGCCCGAGAAAGTGGGGGTGGGCCTTCTACTAAACTGCTCAACCCTTTCACTGACGTCACCCCCTATGATGGTGTTAAGTTGAGAATTCCAGGATTTTGACCGAGCGATGATGAAAAGAACGATGATATATGTCCTAGTTAGGATGGTGTGTAGAGGTAATGGTGTTCCTATGATCTTGTTGCCCTTGTCCTTCTTGATGGTTGAGGCCATGTTTTAGGAGGTGCTGTCAAAGAAAGCCTTTTGAGTTGCTACAGTGCATCTTGTAGATAATATACATTGCAGCCCGAGTGTGCTGGTGCTGAAGTTCGTGGCTACTGAGTCCAGTGACAAGAGTACAAATCAAGCAGACTGCTGACTTGGATGGTGCCAATCATCTTGAGTACTGTTGCTGCTGCACCCATCCAGGTGATTGGCAACGATTCAATCACATTCCTGACTTGAGCCTTGGAGATAGTGCACAGGCTTTGAGTGGTCAAGAGATGAGCCACTTGTCATACAGTACCCAGTCTCTGATCTGCTCTTGTAGCCATGTTGTTGATATCCAATTAAGCTTCTGGTTAAAAGTGACCCACAAGATGCTGGTGTTGGAATTGGCGATCGTGATGCCGTAAGGTCAGGGAGAGGTGGCTGGGGCTTCTCTTATTAAAAATAAGTTACTTCTTTTAAACCAAAATGTGTGATTGCCATCCAAAAGATTGAGACTTGACTGGCCTGGAGAATTACTGCATAAGCCTATACTTGTAGTTCTCCAATACCACTAGGACATTGTATTGTGCCACCTGGTGGTATAAAGTGCAAGCTGCAATACTGTATAACGTGAAATGCTACAGGTCTGTCGGGGTTTTAACACCTTATACAGGTTCTATCACCAAATAATTGATGGTCCCAGACTTTGACCCCAATACATCATACATCTCTACTGTTGCACAGTGTCGGCTAATTTGTATGTCATCAGTTAGATTGCTGATCAACAACAATTTGCATTTATATAGCAGCTTCAACATAGGAAAACATCCCAAGGCGTTTCACAGCAGCGTAATAAGATAAAAAACTGACACCGAGCCAAAGTAGGAGATATTAGGACAGGCGATTAAGAGCTTGGTCAAAGAACTAAGTTCTAATGAGGGTCTTGGAGAAGGAAGAAGCGGAGCAGTTTAGGGATGGAATTCCAGAGCTGAAAGAAAGACTTGCATTTATATAGCGCCTTTCACAACCATCGGATGTCCCAAAGCGCTTTACAGCCAACAAAGTACTTTTTTTTTAACTGTTGTAATGTTGGAAACGTGGCAGCCAATTTGCGCACAGCAAGCTCCCACAAACAACGTGGTAATGACCAGATAATCTGTTTTTTAATGATGTTGGTTGAGGGATAAATATTGGCCAGGACACTGGGGATAACTCCCCTGCTCTTCTTCGAAATAGTGCTTTGGGATCTTTTACGTCCACCTGAGAGAGCAGACTGGGGCCTCGGTTTAACGTCCCTTCTGACAGACGGCACCTCCGACAGTGCAGCACTCCCTCAGCACTGCACTGGAGTGTCAGCCTAGATTTTTGTGCTCAAGTCACTGGAGTGGGACTTGAACCCACATCCTTCTGACGCAGAGGCAAGGGTACTACTAACTGAGCCACAGCTGACACTGAGGCCTAGGCAGCTGAAGGCACCACCACCAATGGTGGGAAGGGAGTGGGGAATGCACAAGAGGCCAGAGTTAGAGGAATGCAAAAATCTTGGAGAGTTGTAGAGCTCGGGTAGGTTAGAGATAGTGAGGGGTGAGGTCACGAAAGGATTTGAAAACAAGGATGAGAATTTTAAAATCTAAGTGTTGCCAGACCAGGAGCCAATGTAGGTCAGCGAGCTCAGGGGTGATGGGTGAACGGGACTTGGTGCGAGTTAGGATACAGGCAGCAGAGTTTTGGATGAGCTCAAGTTTACGGTGGGTGCAAGGTCGGAGGCCGGCCAGGAGAGCATTGGAATCGTCGAGCCTAGAGGTAACAAAGGCATGGAGGAGGCTATCAGCAGCGGATGGGCTGAGGCAGGGGTGGAGACAGGTGATATTGTAGAGGTAGAAGTAGGCGGTCTTTATGAAGAAGATATGAGGTCAGAAGGAGGGGGAACCTTTTACAATATCAGCTCGCATGGGGTCCAGGAAGAGAAGTTGAGTGGTCAGCAGTTCAGTGGGAATAGATATGAGTTCAGGGGCTAGGGTGGAGGGGAAAACTTGGGGGAACCTTTGCTTGGTGGGCAAGGGGAAGGGAGGGATGTGGCAGAGGCAGCTGAATGGATGTTCTCAATCTTAGTGACAAAGAAGTCCATGAGCTCTTCGCACTGCTTGTTGGACGTGAGGGTGGAGGCGGTGGGGAGAAGGGTTTAAGGAGACGGTTGGTAGTGAAGAGAAGTCGGAGGTTATCCTTGCAAACCAAGATGTGCCTTCTGTTGCCTGAGCCCTAAGCTCTGGAATTCCCGGCCTAAACCTCTCCACCTCTCTACCTCTCTTTCCTCCTTTAAGACACTCCTTAAAACCTACCTCTTTTGGTCATCTGCCCTAATTACCCCTTATGTGGCTCGGTGTTAAATTTTTTGTCTTATAATATTCCTGTTAAACGCTTTGGGACGTTTTACTACGTTACATAAATACAAGTTGTTGTTATTGCACAAAAGCAAAATACTGCGGATGCTGCAAATCTGAAATAAAAACAGAAAATGCTGGAAACACTCCGCAGGTCAAGCAGCATCTGTATAGAGAGAGAGAGAGTTAATGTTTCAGGTTGATGACCTTTCATCTGAACTGGAAAAAATTACAGATGTAACAGGTTTTATGCAAGTAGAGAGGCAGGGAAAGGGGGAGGGGAAGAAAGAACAAAAGGGAAGGTCTGTGATCGGGTGGAAGACTGAAGTGATTAAATGACAAAAGGGATTATGGTGTAAGGCAAAAGGTGATGATCCTGCAGTAATGAACAGTTTTGGCAGAGGAGAGCTTGGTCCGATGGTGTTTGATGTGGTCCAGCCTGATCTGGCGATGAATGGCAAAGCCAGTTGTGCGTCATATACGTTCAACTCTGCGCCTCTTGGACTTAAGAGAACAAAGATGGGGTCCGTACCAGAGGGAAAGACCAGGGTGGGAAAGAGTAAGAGTTTTACTGAAGACAAGGGCTTCAACAGTGAAGGTGAGGGTGTGATTAGCAGATCGGTAGCTGCAGAAATATCGAGGCGAATGGAGGACCAAAGGCTGGATATTTTGGAGTTTCAAAGTGCCATTGTAAGTGACTTGGGGGGAGAGTTTTTTCAGGGGTGGAAACAGAAGGAGGTGGGGTTGGAAGGGGGATGTGAGTGGAGAGGGATACAAGGAAGTGATCAGAGATGGTCTTATCTGCGATTGGGACAATGGGAATAGAAAGGCCACGCGCGTTGGCTGTGATTATGGGTAGGCGAATTTATTTAGAGGGAGAGGTTAAGGAGGGCAGTGAACTCAGAGGAGAGGAAAGTGAGTTGAGATTGAGGTTGAAATCACCGAGGATGAGAAGTCACTCGGTGCAGAGGTTGAGGGAGGAAAGAAGTGAGAATATTTCGCCAAGAAACTTGGGTGAGGCTTAGGTGGTCGGCAGAGAATGAGAATTTTAAAGCAGAGGCGAGAGGTGCTTAAAGGAGAAGAAGGTACCAGAGGAATAAGGAGACAGGCCAAGGTGAGAATTGGTGATAAGAGCCACACTGCCACCATGGCGGTTTGGGCAGGCAGGTGGTGAACAATATAGCCAGGGGAGGGTTCAATAAGGGGGAAGGTGTCATCACCCATAAGCCAAGTTTCCGTTAAGGTGATGATGTCATCCACAATAAGCTCATGGATGGCAAGGGTCTTGTTCACAAGTGAATGGACATTCTGGAGGGAGATGCGGAGAGCGGCGGTGATAGCTGATCCGCTGGCAGAGTCCACAGGGTCAGCACTTGGAGGGATGAGTGGGGCAGGAAGGAGGGTAGAAAGATCAGGTGGTCAGCAAAAGAGAAGGATGGGACAGTTGGAATTGCTGCTCATAAAGAAGCAGCAATCAGTGTCTCAATGGGTCCTTCAGAGAATGTTGAAAGAGGCACAGAGGGAAGCCGTGGGCTTATCCAGGAGGTAGTCAAGCCTGGGATGCGGCAGGGGAGTAGGAAGGTGGAGGAATCGGAAAGGGTTGGGGTGGGGCAAACGTACCCAAGAGGGGAGAAATTGAAGGAGGCATGACTAGGTAACAGGAAGGGGAGGAGACAGGATAGAAGAGGGGGAAAAAGGAGATAAATGTAATGGGCTTGAGTCTGGAGCAGCAGCCAGATTGCGCACGTGAATGGACACAGAAATTGAGGTTACATAGGCATGGCCAAGATTAGGATAGATGTGTCCTGGTTGTAAATGCAGAATAGGAAGGAGACAATAAGAGAGAATCCAAAGTTAAGCACGTTGGCAGGGTGGAGTCAGCTTAGAGCACCAACGAAGTAATGTCCAGGTTCGGAGACAGATGTGGAGGACGAGTGAGTCCAGGAGCTGTGTGAGGGGCAAAGTATCAGTGGACGCACTAGTAGAGGTATTTCCATGGAAAATGGATAATCGAAGAGGTGCGGAGAATCGACCATGAGCCAGAATAGATTGATCCACGGATCCAGCGGAGGGGAGTAGTGGCCTCGGTGATTAGCCGTGCACACCAACAGAGCCCGGATACCAGTGGCAAGCAGGTGGAAAGCGAGAGAGCTGGCAGCAGTGGAGCAGAATCCGGAGCAGAAACAGATCAAAGCTGGTTCAACATGCAGTGAAAAATTCCTGGCAGAGAAACTGAAGGCACAGCAGCAGGTCAGAGACTAGAATCGAGACGACCCGGTAGAGAATACAGACTCCATAGAAAAGGGTGGCAACACTGGAGGTCACTATAAGATCCAGAAGCAGCGGAGAAATGGACTTCGGCCCAGGGGGAAAGTGGATTTCTGTCCAGGACCCAGCAGCAAAATAAAGCTGAGAAACCAGCAGTGCATTCAAGTACAGTTAGCTCAGCAGACAAAAACAGCAGGTGTTCCAGCATTGTAAATATGTTTAAATATTAGGAATCAAAGATATTATTCATCGATTCCAATGATAACGGTTTGGCTTTCAAACTGGTTTCGCGTGTATATTACAAAATAAACCAGCGATACCAACAATTTGCAGGCTCACAGTTTCAAATTTCATATAAAATTCTGCAACCATTTGCTCAACGCTCAAGCGTATCAAAATATATGTTGTGTATATATATATATATATATTTATTTGTTTTAAAAAACATTAAAGGCCAGTTCTCCAGCCAATAGAAACCTATATTTATGGAAGTTACTCACACCTACAAGCTGGATGTTGAGAGTCAGAAGGAAGGGGAAACAGATATGCAGGGAGCTTGAAGGATATTTTTTTTTGAAAGTTAGGGAAATGTTAAAATAGACATATCGTAGGATTGTATAGAATAGTTGCAATAAAAAATTTTTTAAATGAGAGAAATGGAATAAGCAAAATTAATGGGTTAACGTTTCATTTAAAATCCTAATTTTTTTTTTTACAGTTTGTTAAAAGCAACTCATGACATTTCAGTAGGTTTATTACTATTAAGATAGAATCATGGAAATCACTGCACAGGAGGTCACCACTGGACCAATAAGTCTATGTAAACTCTTCCACTGGAGATACCTACTCAAATCTCATTTTCCCCGCCCCTTCCAGGACCCCTTTACCTTCTCCCTGTTCAAATACTTATCCAATTCATTCTTAAATGATTTTATAGTCTCTGCTTCAATAGCCACTTCTGGGAAGGCATTCCATGTTCGAATGACCCCCTGTGATAACATTTCTTTCAACTTTCCTCTTTGTTCCTTGAGTATTAACCCTCAGTCTATGCCCCTTGTTATCAATTCACCAACTAGTGGAAACAATCTTTCACTATTGATTTTTTCAAAACTTTTCATTATTTACAAAATCTCTATTATAGTTCAAGCTGCATTTTGAAGCCTTTTTTTTTTATAGAATCATAGAATTTTACAGCACAGGAGGCCATTCAGCCCATCCTGCCTGTGCCAGCTTTTTGAAAAAGCTGTCCAATTAGTCCCACTCCCCTGCTCTTTCCCCAGCCCTGCAAATTATTCCCCTCCAAGTATTTATTCAATTCGTAACAGCAGCATCTCATTCCTGGTAATATTTTAGTGAATCTTTGCTGTACCCTTTCCATGACTCTAAAATCCTTCCTATAACGGGGTGCCCAGAACTGCGCACAATAATCCAACTGTAGCTTAACTGACATCTTGTACAAATTCAGCATAATTTCTTTGCTTTTGTGGGTATGTATCAAATAAATATATATATATATATATAAATCAGAATCCTTTTTTGTGGTCTTTCCAACCTGCACTCCCACCTTTAAAGATCTATGTATATGCAAAGAAAAGACAGACTTGTATTTCTATAGCGCCTTTCACGACCTCAGGACGTCCCAAAGCGCTTTACCGCCAATTAAGTACTTTTGAAGTGTAATCACTGTTGTAATGTAGGGAAAGGTGGCAGCCAACTTGTGCAGAGCAAGGTCCCACAAACAGCAATGTGATAATGCCCAGACCATTTTTTTTTAAAGTGATGCTGGTTGAGAGATAAATATCAGCCAAGACACCAGCGGGAACTCCCCTGCTCTTATCCGAATAGTGGCATGGGTTCTTTTACATCCACCTGAGGGGGCAGATGGGGCCTTGGTTTAATGTCTCATCTGAAAGACGGCACCTTCGACAGTGCAGCACTCCCATAGCAGGTACAGCAAGCAATTAGGAAGGCAAATAGTATGTTCGCCTTTAATGCAAGGGGGTTGGAGTACAAGAGTAAGGAAGTCTTGCTGCAATTATATAGGGTTTTAGTGAGACCACACCTGAAGTACTGTGTACAGTTTTGGTCTCCTTACCTAAGGGGTGCAATGAAGGTTCAGTAGATTGATCCCTGGAACGAAAGGGCTGTCCTATGAGGAGAGATTGAGTAGAATGGGCCTATATTCACTGGAGTTTAGAAGAATGAGGTGATCTCATGGAAATGTATAAAATTCTTAGAGGGCTTGACAGGGTAGATACTGAGAGGCTTTTCCCCTGGCTGGAGAGTCTAGAACTAGGGGTCATGGTCTCAGGATAAGGAGGCGCCCATTTAGGACTGAGATGAGATATTTCTTCACTTAGAGGGCTCTGAATCTTTGGAATTCTCTACCCCAAAGGGCTATGGATGCTCAGTCGGTAGAATATTCAAGGCTGAGAGCGACAGATTTTTGTTCACTAAGGAAATCAAGGGATATGGGGATAGTGTGGAGTTGATGCAGAAGATCAGCCATGATCTTACTGAATGGCGGAGCAGGCTCGAAGGGCCATATGGTCTACTCCTGCTCCTATTTCTTATGTTCTTATAGTACTGCACTGGAAGTGTCAGCCTAGATTTTGTGCACCCCGAGATCTCTCTGCTTGTCCACTCTGTTGACAATTGAACCCTGAGAGTATAGTTCCTTTCACTGTTCTTTTCCCCAAAATGAACTACTTTACATTTCTCTGCACTGAACTGCACCTGCCACCTATCTGCCCACTCCACTAACCTCTCTATATCCTCATGCATTCTTCCTTAGTTAGCCATGCCCCTAATTTGGTATCATTGAGGTCTAAATTGCACATTGTTACACGTTTTTCAGATGTGAAACTGGTGTAACAATGATGAATTTAGGAGTGCGGCGGTCCATGCCCGATGGGACTGCTAAATTGGTCCCGAGATGTGTTTAGGCGTCCCAGATGGCTTGAGGGGCCTGCTCTTGCACATTAACTGTAGAGGTTTTCAAAGTAATTTTTCTTTGAATCTGCAACAGCCACAGTGATCCAAAGTTACTATCACTGAGTGTATAACATTAATTTCGAGATTTTATATTGAATTCCTGTCCTTTTAAAAGTGTCACCATTTAACATCTTTGCTTGTGCTGCACTCAAAGCATTGTGAAGGAGCAAAGTGAAGATTGTCACTTGGGTCCTGAGCACATTCATTGTTTGGTAGGAAATCAGAATGAATGTTCTCTGCCAGCAGTCATTGCTCACACCAACTGCATATTCAACAGGTGAATTAGCAAAGGTTGGGAGATTGCTATCAATTAAGTGGCTTGTGAGCATTAAAGCAGGTCGTTATTACAGGTGCATTGAGATTGGCTGATATTTTGTCCCTACGACTAACAAATTAATTTTTCATGCAATCACACATTCCATACTCATGCAATCCAGCATGTTAATTAGTGGTTCATGATGGCTAACAAAAAAATGGTCTCTCCCACATTTAAAATTTCAGCTGCCCGATGTAGTGCCAGGTAATTCAATGGCAATGTAGTCTGAATTTTATTTATTGTTAGTAAGTTAATGACATTGTGTTGGAACCCTTCCACACTCCAAACGATGAAAGGCCACAACTGTTCATTTCATGCGAGTAAAACAATAAAACCTTGGGCCTGGAATTTGCGGTCCTGATGACGGCGAACTGGCAGCGTTCACTGTCATTATGCCTTTGAAACTGACCGCAACTTCAGAATTTAGCGCATGCGCAGCCTAACGTGGAAACCCTAAAGTTGCGGTCAGTCATTCACTGCTCCTCCACAGGCTGCGCTGTACCTCCCCCACACCTCCCCACTGAGCCGGCAATCAGTGAAATCTCTCAAATCATGGAAACTGATGAAAACTTCAGCTCTTCCGCAGTAATTACTCTGTTAAACACTCCATTAAAAGTTAGACCCAAAGGAATTAGGTGTAACTGGGGTTTTAACAGCGTATTGACTGCTAAACAAGGGTATGGCCCTGAAAAACGAATTTTAATTTTGTGCAGTGTCAAATTGATCAATTTTAATGAAAATTAATTTTAAGAAACTTTTTAAAATATGTAAAAGTTTGTTAATCTTTATTTCAAGTTTGCCTTTTCCCCATGTGAGAGCCCCAATCTTTGTTTTGCTTTCTTTAACATTTTTAAAAAGTTAGAATTTTAAGAGCTTACCCACTTCCTGGTTCGCTGGGTGAGAATTCTGCGTTTTGATTGGCTGCTTAGACAGCTTGTTGACATCACAGCAGCTCACACTATGGGATCCCCACTATACTAGGTTCATTTCAATTATGCGTCGGAAAACCCGAACTTCGACAGAGATCGCGAGATCTTTGTGCGAAGCTTACTTCGGGGCTAACGGCGAACACCTTTGCTTCGTCGCTGACTGCAAATTCCTGGCCCCTGAAACAGATTCTTTTTCCAATATTGACTCTTGCTGTTACATTAATGATGATTTTTTTTTAAATGAATCTAAGTGTAAGATGCAACTGATTTACTAAAATTAGAGCCTTTTGAAACCTAATCTGGATTTTCCACTTATTTTAACATTAACACCTCACTGTACAATATCCACAGAGGTGAGCGCAGGTTATAACTATTATCAGGGTCAGTTACAGACGCAACACATAGGCAGACAGACAGGAGCATCCACAACTTCTTCTATGACTTATAGAAATTATAACATTCTGGTTATTTAATCTGCAAAATATGGAACTAACATTTATAGAGTGTGCATTATATTTCAACAAAACTGTTCATTATACACAACACACATGAACAATTCACACAGCGTTGACGACAATCAACCTTCACTAAATCCTTCTAAGCTCCTCCATGCTTTATTGTATATCTTTAAAAACAACTACTTGGCAGCACCAGTCGCCAACATTCAGAGCCTAGAATTTCTAACTATGCAGCCAGAAACATAAGCACAGTGGTGAATTCTTTCTAAGCTAATGTTTTATATCAGACACAATTTAAATATGGAGGGGTGCAGCATGCCTGAACTGAGTGGCACGCATGCCTCCCCTGCCAGAGAAAGCCAGCCTGAGGACCACCCGAAATTGGTCCACCGGCCTCATCGTAATATCTCGGGTGAGATGCTGACGCCATTTGCGGCTCCAGGGGCCGCTCACACGTGTCTAGAGATCCAAATGTGGGCTGTCTACCTACCGGAGACTGGGGGGGAGGGGGGGGGGGGGGGGGGGGGGAGGTGGAGCTAGGGAGAATGGGAGGCGAATGATCGCAGGGCAGCTGCAACTTTCCTGAGTGCTGCGGAACCGGGGGGTGGGGGGGGGGGGGGGGGGCGGGTGGGTGCACTCCTGCTCCTCCTACTTATCTTTCTGGTGGTGGCTACTTGCTAGGCTGCATCCACACCAGAGTAGAGCAGGTCTGCCGCTTGCTCCTCTTGGGGCAGCCCAATTTCGCAGAGGTGTCCTACAACAGATATGTGCTAATGAGCGGCCTTACACCTATTTTCGGCAGCTGCCCCGAACACCTGAAAAATGGGCCAACCCAATATCGGTCCGACTTCCTTGGGGCGCAGCACACTGGTCCCCGAAATTGATCTTCATTTGATGTCCCTAAAATAGGTGTAACAAGGTCCAATTTCTCCCCCTAAATATCCATCTCTCATTCAGCTTCCCAGTTAGTCGAAATGGAATAAACATGGGATCAAATTTAACAAAAAAGCCAAAGCAGTGTAAAAGAGGAAGAATTTCATCCCAATAAACTCGGCAGAATGCTTGGACACCAGGCCATAAAACAAACTCTGGCGGTAAATTATCAAATGTCACGTGGAGGACTACGTTTAAAATTTCACTGGTCCACATCAATTATGTACATATTTTGTGTCCATTTGTTACAAGATTTTTTTAAATTTTTGTCTTTTATCCTTCCACTTTAACTTAATGCACTTTAAACGTGCCCTTTCAGCTAGCAGAGTAAATAACAGGCTGCAGACTCAGTGCTGAGTTACTCCACAGGTCAGCTGGCAGGAACTGCATTTCCCATCAGTACCACTTCCCATGCAACCTAGTTTCCCAGTCGAAGACTGATTATATCTCCCTCACGAACAGTTGGCAGGTGAGAATGTTGACCTCTACTGAGACTTAACCACAAGAAACAGTTCTAACAACCAACATATTTAAAATTATTAGTGTACTGTCAAGTTGAAATAGAATTTTAAATTAGATCAGAATACACTCACCCTGTCAAACACTATGAATTAGTAATTGGAAGTGTATTGTACAATAGCGCAGCTGAAAAAAAACCTACATATTGATATCACCTTTGATGTAAGCAGGTTAAAGAAAAACAAAAAAGCAAGCATAACCGACCAAACACTCATTGAATAGCTTCTGTAAATACGATTAAATATTTGTCAAACATTGGTGCCCTCTATCCCATCCATAAAAATGTAAAGGATTTTCAATAGGAATCATGCAGGTATGGAAATTATAACTATTTCATTAAGACATGTACTCATTAAATCTACATAGCAATTACCGAGACTCTCAAGAGGTTTTAGTTATCAAAGACTACTGTATTTTTGTTTGTCATTTTTCACACAGGTCTGGTAACAACCCTCTAAAAATTTACAGAAGATATATTAATGATTCAAATATAGACGAGCAGAATGGTATTTCTCTTCATTCAAAAGGGGGTCTGACCAGTAAGCTGGTCAATTTGGCTCAGTTAGTAGTCCTCTCGCCTCGGAATGAGATGGATGTGGGTGCAAGCCCCACTTCAAGACTCCAGCACGTAATCTAGCCCTGCTTAGCACGGAGGGAGATGCAGCCCTCTGGGCAAAATGTTAAACTGAAGTCCCATCTGACTGTTTCGATGCTTCAGGTAGAAGTTAATGATCCATGGCCCTATTCAGGGAAGAGCAGCAGGTTCTCCCAACAAACATTTTCCCCTCAGTCATTCGTTTCCTTGCTGCTTGTGGATCCATGCATGTAAAGGCGGCTGCTGTATCCAACTGAATCAACAACGAAGACATTTCAAAGTAATTCGCAATATTTGCAAGATGCAAGTCCATTCTTCGGTTTAGCCAGTCGCACAAACCCAACAGTCAAATGGGCAAGAATTCACCTTTTATTTTTAGAAGATGTACATATTTGCCCTAAGATTCTGATGGTGCCATTGCACTGCCCACCTGGAGGTGGTGGCAGTGAACCCTGGTGTAAGTTGCAGGGTTAGCGAATCTACACATGCAGAGGCATGCAGGCCTGCCTAAATACAACCCAAGATACCTCAGATATGCTGGGGAAGGGTGGCAACCTGGGCAAGAGGCAAGATTTAGGCCATGAATGTCAAAAGGGGCGGGGTGGGGACTATAAACTACCTGAAAGAGGGTGGGAGTGGGACCAAGTCAGAAAGGAGTGGGGTGAGGCAGAGGAGGAGTGGGAGCAAGCAAAAGGAATGAGAAAATACCGGGAGGTGACGCACAGGTGCAGCAACAGGATCACAGAATCACAGAATCCCCACAGTGCAGATAGAGGCCCTTTCGGCCCATCGAGCCTGCACCGACACATATCCCACCCTATCCCCGTAACCCCACGTATTTAATCCCCCTAACACTAAGGGTCAATTTATCATAGCCAAATCAACCTAACCCGCACATCTTTGGACTGTGGGAGGAAACCGGAGCACCCGGAGGAAACCCACGCAGACACGGGGAAATGTGCAAACTCCACACCGACAGTCACCCGAGGCCGGATTCGAACCCGGGTCCCTGGCGCTGTGAGGCAACAGTGCTAACCACTATGCCACCGTGTTGCCCCTAAAACCTTAAAGAAGCGATGGCAGCCAGATCAAGGAAACCAACAGCAAACTTCAGGCACTTAAATCCCACGATTCACTGCCCTTCAGGAAGGGGTTTAATGACCTCAAGGTAACCGACTGCTCCCTCCACCTCGCACCCCTCCACCCCCAACCCTTCCTTGCAGTCTCTTTATGTGTGGAGATCCTTCATTCATTCCCCTCAAGGTGCCAGAGGTGAAAGTGTGATCTGGCACCGGGGAACAGATGCTCCACAGAAGTCAGCCTCTGGTTCTACAGCCGGCAGACTACCAGCACGGTCTGTCGACTGTGATAGAAGGGTAATTCCTAGATGGCGTTGTTCTCCTTTGATGTAGCCTTATCCCACGTACCTATTATTCTTCCTCCATTAGCAGACATATATGGGGATGCCTGTAGTGAACACCATGGTAAGGGCTCCTTTACCAAGGGTAGGAAGCAAAAGAATTTCCTGCCTGAAACTGCTGAAAGGCAGCTCGCAGAATCCGTTCCCAGTGCCACAGCTGAGAAAAGATTCTTCCAATGGCTTCAGAAGCTGATACTTCAGACAAAGTTTGTAGATGTTCAAAGCCTGTGAACTCACCCACTTCCTGGTTTGAGACTCACGTGGGTAACTTGCCCACTTTACTACAAGCTTAACTTAAGTCAGGTGCAATTCTGGTGTAAACGCCACAATTTCTGGGACAGCTGCATTGACCCTCATTATCATGTCATATGTAAACATGCTCCATTTTGGGATTGGGGGCATCTTCTGCCAGCAGCCAATTCTAAAACAGGTGTAACTCTGGCTTTTCCAGTCTCCGACATCGGAACTAAACCACTTTTGCACGATTAAAAATTCAAAATTTAAGCTTTAAAAAAAAATAAGATGGAAATCTCCCCCTGCCTGGAAGTAATTCAAAAAATAATCAGAACAGAGATGTAAAATGACATTTGAAACCATACAAGTATCCTTTGTGGATCTTGTCAACATTACTTTGGTGGTGACAAGTAAGTATTCCCAGATGTATATGGTAGAGTTTTGTTAAACAGCGCTCCTGGTGTGAGGCCTCGGTAGCAGCAAGTGCAGAAGCAAAAGCAGGGCTGTAATATGGTAGCCCTGATTTTCCAATCCCAACCATTAGCTCCCAGCATTTCAGAATGGGATTCTCTACCCCCATTAACTCTTTACCTTGGCATGATACAGTGAAGTGTTACTATCCAGTGCCTTACCTGCTCCAAGCATTTAGCAGTAGTCACATACGTTGCAGTTTGTTTAGAATCTAAAGCCTGTTGCAGTTTTCCAAGAAGCTGGCTTATTTGTTGCTCCTTTTGATACAGTTGAGCTGTCAGGGAAACGTGTCTTTGATGGTGCTGGGCCTCACTGGATTTCAATGCATCGTAACGCATGTTCAGCTCGCTGTAGTGCTAACATAAAAATACATAGAGTCATTACGGCACAGAAGGAGGCCATTCGGCCCATCGAGTCCATGTATTCTGTAGAGCAACTCAGTTAGTCCCATTCCCCCCGCTCTATCCCCGTAGCCCTGCAAGTTTATTTCCCTCAAGTGCCTATCCAATTTCCCTTTGAAGTCATTGATCGTCTCCGCTTCCACCACCCTTGTCGGTAGTAAGTTCCAGGTCATTACCACTCGCTGCGTAAAAAAGTTCTTCTTCACATCCCCCCCTGTACCTCTTGCCCAAAACATTAAATCTGTGTCCCCTAGTCCTTGTACCATCAGCTAATGGGAACAGCCTTTCTCTGTCTACCTTATCCAAACCCATCATAATCTTGTACACCTCTATCAAATCTCCCTTCAACCTCCTTTGCTCCACAGAGAACTACCCCAGCTTCTCCAACCTAACCTTGGAGCTAAAATCCCTCATCTCTGGAACCATTCTGGTAAATCTCCTCTGCACCCTCTCAAGGACCTTCACATCCTTCCAAAAGTGTGGTGACCAGAACTGGAGGCAATACTCTAGTTGTAACCTAACCAGAGCTTTATAAAGGTTCAGCATAACATTCCTGCTTTTGTACTCAATACTTCAATTCAGCCTCGGATCTTCGGGTAAGCGTTCTCCAAGGTGGCCTTCGAGATACACGACAACGCAAAATTATCGAGCAGAAACTGATAGCCAAGTTCCGCACCCATGAGGACAGCCTCAACCGGGATCTTGGGTTCATGTCACGCTACATGTAACCCCACCTGACGTAGAGTCATCCAGACTCGAGTCGTCGTTGGCTTGTTCACAGATGTGATTTCCAGTAAAAAAAAGTAAAAAGTTTAAAGTTTTTGGTTTTCCATACAGACTGCAGCCTCTGCCACATTAGACCCCCTGTGACCCCACCTCATTGTCTTTGTTGTATTTTGCTATCGTCTTTGATGTAATGTCTTCCTGGTTGGAGTTGATTGCCGTGATTGTCTCTCTGCCGAGGTGTGATAAAGGGCAGTCAGAAAGATTAACTGTAGTCGTCTGACATTGTTCTCTGCACAGGCATTGATCTCTGTCTATATATGCTGTGCCCATTTGTATTTCTTCACTTCACCTGACGAAGGAGCAGCCGCTCCGAAAGCTTGTGATTTCAAATAAAACTGTTGGACTATAACCTGGTGTTGTGCGACTTCTCACTTTTGTCCACCCCAGTCCAACACCGGCATCTCCGCATCAATTTATGAAGCCCAAGATGCCATATGCTTTGCTAACCATGCTTAATATGTCCTGCCACCTTCAAAGATCTATGCACATGAACCCCCAGGTCCCTCTGCCTCTGCACACACTTTAAAACTGTGCCATTAAGTGTATATTGCCTCTCCCTGTTCCTTCTGCCAAAATGCATCACCTCACACTTCTCTGTATTAAATTCCATCTGCCACTTGTCTGCCCATTCTGCTAGCCTTTCTATGTCCTGTTGTCGTCGATTGGTATCCTCCTCACTGTTTGCCACACCTCCAAGTTTGGTATCATCAGCAAATTTTGAAATTTTACTCGGTATTCCAATATCCAAGTCACTTATATATATCAAAAAAAGATGTGGTCCCAGCACGAACCCTTGGGGAACACCACTGTCTACCATCCTCCAGTCTGAAAAACAGCCATTTACCACAACTCACTGTTTTCTGTCCTTGAGCCAATTTCTTATCCAAGCTGACACTGACCCTCCTATTCCATGAGCCTCAAATTTGTTAACCAACCTTTTATGTGGTACTTTGTCAAACGCTTTCTTAAAATCCATACAGACAACATCCACTGCATTCCCTTCATTAACCTTCTCTGTTACTTCATCAAAAAATTCAATTAGATTAGTCAAACACGATCTGCCTTTTACAAATCCGTGCTGGCTCTCCTTAATCAACTTAAACCTCTCCAAGTGCCTGTTAATTTTTTCCCTGATTATTGTATCTAAAACCTTACCCACCACTCATGTTAAACTGACTGGCCTGTAGTTACTAGGATTGTCCTTACACCCTTTCTTGAACAATGGTGTCACATTTGCCACTTTCCAATCCTCTGGCACCTCCCCCGTATCTAGGGAAGATTAGAAGATTATGGCAAGCCCTTCTGCTATCTCCACCCCCACTTCCCTTAGCAACCTGGGATGCAAGCCATCTAGACCAGGCGACTTATCCACTCTAAGCATATCTAGCCTTTCCAGTACATCTTGCCTATCAATTTTCACCCCATCCATTATCTCTACCATCTCTGCTTCTATCGATATTTTGTCAGCATCCTCTTCCTTAGTAAACCAATACAAAGTACTCATTGAGTATTCTAGCCTTGCCCGACACCTCTAAGCATATATCACCTTCTTTGTCCCTGTTAGGCCCCACCCCGCCTCTTACTACCCGCTTACTATTTATATGCCGGTAGAAGATTTTTGGGTTCCCTTTTATGTTAACTGTCATTCTATTCTCATATTCTCTCTTTGTCAGTCTTATTTTCCTCTTCACTTCCCCTCTCAACTTATTTTATTTCACCTGACATGTATCATACACCCTCTGTTTTTGTTTCATCATATTCTCTATCTCCCTCGTCATCCAAGGAGCCCTGGCTTTGGTTCCCCTACCTTTCCTTCTTGTTGGAATGTACCGAGCCTGTACCTGAAACATCTCCTCCTTAAAGATCACCCATTGTTCCGTAACAGTTTTTCCTGTCAATCTTTGGTTCTATTTTACCCTGGCTAGATCCCCTCTCATCCCATTGAAGTTAGCCCTCTTCCAATTTAGAAGTTCTACTTTAGATTGTTCCTTGCTCTTCTCCATTACTAATCTAAACCTTATGATACAATGATCACTCTTACTCAAGTGTTCTCCCACAGACACTTGGTCCACTTGGCCCATCTCATTCCCCAGCACTTGATCCAGCAATGCCTCCTTCCTAGTTGGGCTGAGAACATACTGGTCAAGGAAGTTCTCCTGAACCACATTTCAGAAATTCCTCCCCCTCCTTTCCCTTTACTCTAACATTATCCCAATTGATATTTGGGGAATTAAAGTCCCCCCAATATCACCACTCTATAGTTCTTGCACATCTCTGATTTCCCTGCAGATTTGCTCCTCTATCTCTCTCTCACTATTTGGAGGCCTATAGAATACCCCCAATAGCGTAATCATACCCTTTTTGCTTCTCAACTCTAACCAAATGGATTCTGTCCTTGCCCCCTCAAGGATATTCTCTCTTTCCAACACTACAATGTCTTCCCTAATCAATATTGCCACCCCGCCTCCCTTTTTTCCTTCCCTATCTTTTCTGAACACCTTGTATCCGTGAATATTAAGCACCCAGTCCTCACCATTTTTAAGCCACGTTTCCGTTATTGCCACTACATCATATTCCCACACAGCTCATTGTGCTTGTAGCTCACCAACCTTATTCGCCACACTATGTGTGTTTACATACATGCATTCTAAACCTGTCTTTGTATTCCTCGTAGTCCTTCTTAGGCTGCTCCTATCTAATATGGTACTACTTCCTTCTCTAGTACTATCCAACACTCTCCCTCCTTTATGCACCTTATTTCTCTTTTCTACTTCTATATACTGGTGCCCACCCCGCTGCCAATTTAGTTTAAACCCTCCCCAACCACACTAGTGCACTTTTTTTTTAATTCGTTCATGGGATGTGGGCGTCGCTGGCAAGGCCAGCATTTATTGCCCATCCCTAATTGCCCTCGAGAAGGTGGTGGTGAGCCGTCGCCTTGAACCGCTGCAGTCCGTGTGATGAAGGTACTCCCACAGTGCTGTTAGGGAGGGAGTTCCAGGATTTTGACCCAGCAACGATGAAGGAACGGTGATATACTTCCAAGTCTGGATGATGTGTGACTTGGAGGGGAACTAGGAGGTGGTGGTGGTGGTGGTGGTGGTGTTCCCATGCGTCTGCTGCCCTTGTCCTTCTAGGTGTTAGAGGTCGTGGGTTTGGGAGTTGCTGCAGTGCATCTTGTAGATGGTACACACTGCAGCCACGGTACGCCGGTGGTGGAGGGAGTGAATGTTTAAGGTGGTAGATGGGGTGCCAATCAAGCGGGTTGCTTTGTCCTGGATGGTGTCGAGCTTCTTGAGTGTTGTTGGAGCTGCACTCATCCAGGCAAGTGGAGAGTATTCCATCACACTCCTTACTTGTGCTTTGTAGATGGTGGAAAGGCTTTGGGGAGTCAGGAGGTGAGACACTCGCCACAGAATACCTAGCCTCTGACCTGCTCTTGTTCCCCGCGAGGACATTGGTCCCAGTCCTGTTGAGGTGCAAATCGTCCCTTTTGAATAGGTGCCTCCTGCCCCAGAACTGGTCCCAATGCCTTAAGAATCTGAAGCCCTCCCTCCTGCACCATGCCTCAAGCCACACATTGGTCCTCTCTATCTTCCTATTTCTACTCTCGCTAGCGTGTGGCATAGAATCGACAGAGAGAGAATATTCACGTAGAGACAGTTGAATAGTATGCAACATATTTCCATGCAGGTGGAAAAGATCGGCAGCTGACAAAAGTCTTCTTCACTCTTAAATACCGCAGGGGTAGGCCAAGACAATACCACACACACAAGTTGGAGATTGAGAAAATAGAATCCTTTTTTGGAGTAAGTAATTGATTGGATTAGGGGAACACATGAGGTCACGTGGGTGCAACCTACAACTCCTTGGACCTTGGAGAATGTTGCCATTCAGCAATGCTCTATTATGCTGCCACTGGTTCTCCACAGATAATAGATGAAGTGGCTTGCTCCATCAAACAATGCATCTGTGGCTTGTTTTATGCTTCTGTGCATCGACCCACCATTGGCGGTCGGGCCTTCAGCTGTCGAGGTCCAAAGATCTGGAATTCCCTCCTGAAACCGCTCCACCTCTCTCTCCTCCTTAAAACCTACCTCTTTGACCAAGCTTTGGTCACCTGTCCTAATATCTCCTGATGTGGCTCAATGTCAAATTCTGTCTGATAACGTTCATGTGAAGCACCTTGGGACGTTTTACTACGTTAAAGGCGCTATATAAGTGCAGGCTGTTGTTGTTGTCCATAGCTGATTGTCTAATGTTACTGATGTCCCCAGGGCCAGCCTAGAATGCAACCCTGTTGCAAAAAATTCAGAGTGATTGTGACCTTTATAGCCACTGGCAGTGATGTGCCTGTGGTAGTGTTGGAATTGCAGTACGTAGCATAACTCCTGGAGGACTTCGTTTGTGAAGGGCTGTAGGTCAAGGTGGAGGTAGGAATGCCTTACAAAGGAACATAGGAATTGCTAGACGGAAAAAGACCAAGGTCCGTCTAGTTCACCTTCTACCATCCTGGTAGTCATGTGTTACAATGATAATGGAGTTGTTGACTCAATCTCTATCAATTAGTCTGCAACAGACCCAGACATGAGGCGAGGAAAAGCCCAGTGGTGGAGAGCTTTGGAAACCACAAGTCCAAAGCCACCTGTTCCTCCCAAACATGCTACACTTACTATATGCCATCTCTCACATTACTCATCTTCTGTATCCCAAAATACTATTTTCTGAAAGAAATCTATGTAATTTGCATTTGAATGTATCAATCCTATCTGCTTCCACTGTATCTCTAGGGAGCCTGTTCCATCGATTGGCCACTCGCTCACTGAAATAATGGGGGCAATTTTAACCTAAACTGCCCACTGGAAACAGGCAGGTCAGGTGCAACACTGGTTTCATACCCCGCCCGATTTTACTCTCCATTGAAGTTATGTTAATAAAGGAAGGAATCACTGTAATACAGAGAAATGATATTGGGTCAAAAGATCAGGATAATGAAACAGTTTGGGTGGAGATAAGGAATAATAAGGGGAAAAAAACACTAGTGGGCGTAGTCTATAGGCCTCCGAACAGTTGCAACTCTGTTGGACGGAGTATCAATCAGGAAATAGTTGAGGCTTGTAATCAGGGAACATCTATAATTATGGGGGATTTTAACTATCATATTAATTGGACAAATCAAATGGGGCAGGGCTGCCTTCAGGATGAGTTCATTGAGTGTATTAGGGATGGGTTTCTTGAGCAGTATGTAACTGAACCGACCAGGGGGCAAGCAACCTTAGATCTGGTCCTGTGTAACGAGACAGGATTAATTAAAAATGTCCTAGTAAAGGATCCCCTTGGAATGAGTGACCATAACATGGTTGAATTTCATATTCAATTACAGGGTGAGAAGGTTGGATCTCAAACAAGCGTGCTAAGCTTGAATAAAGGAGACTATGAAGGTATGTGAGCGGAATTGAGTAGAGTGGATTGGGAAAATAGATTAAAGGGTAAGACGACACATGATCAGTGGTGTACATTCAAGGAGTTATTTTACAACTTCCAAAAAATATATATTCCACTGAGAAGAAAAGGGTGTAAAAGAAAAGACAGTCATCCGTGGCTAAGTAAAGAAATTAAGGATAGTATTCGACTAAAAACAAGGGCATATAAGGTAGCCAAATCTAGTGGGAGGATAGAGGATTGGGAAAACTTTAAAAGACAGCAAAAATAACAAAAAGATTGATCAAGAAAGGGAAGATAGATTATGAAAGTAAATTAGCAAAAAATATAAAAACAGATAGTAAGAGTTTTTATAGTTATATAAAAAGAAAAAGGGTGGCTAAAGTAAATGTTGGTCCCTTAGAGGATGAGACCGGGAAATTAATGGTGGGAAATATGGAGATGGCAAATACACTGAATGAATATTTTGTATCAGTCTTTACAGTAGAGGACACTAAGAATATCCCAACACTGGACAAACAGGGGGCTATGGGGGGGAGGAGCTAAACACGATCAAAATCACTAAGGAAGTGATACTCGGTAAAATAATGGGACTCAAGGCGGATAAATCACCTGGACCTGATGGCTTACATTCTAGGGTCTTGAGGGAAGTGGCGGTAGGGATTGTGGATGCATTGGTAATAATTTTCCAAAACTCCCTGGACTCAGCAAAGATCCCGGCAGACTGGAAAACTGCTAATGTAACACCCTTATTTAAAAAGGGCAGTAGACAGAAGGCTGGAAACTATAGACCGGTTAGCCTAACATCTGTGGTAGGTAAAATTTTGGAGTCCATTATTAAGGAGACAGTAACGGGACATTTGGATAATCATAATTTAATAGGACAAAGTCAGCATGGTTTTATGAAGGGGAAGTCATGTTTGACAAATTTGCTGGAGTTCTTTGAGGAAGTAACATACAGGGTGGATAAAGGGGAACCAGTGGATGTGGTGTATTTAGACTTCCAAAAGGCATTTGACAAGGTGCCACACAAAAGATTATTGCTTAAGATAAAAAATCACGGGATTGGGGGTAATATTCTGGCACGGATAGAGGATTGGCTATCTAACAGAAGGCAGAGAGTTGGGATAAATGGTTCATTCTCAGACTGGCAATCAGTAACTAGTGGTGTTCCGCAGGGGTCAGTGCTGGGTCCCCAACTCTTTACAATCTATATTAACGATTTGGAGGAGGGGACCGAGTATAACATATCAAAGTTTGCAGATGATACTAAGATGGGAGGGAAAGTAGTGAGTGAGGAGGACATAAAAAATCTGCAAGGGGACATAGACAGGCTAAGTAAGTGGGCAGAGATTTGGCAGATGGAATACAATACTGGAAAGTGTGAGGTTATGCACTTTGGCAGGAAAAATAGTAGAACAAGTTATTATCTTAATGGCAAGAAACTGGAAAGTACTGAAGTACAAAGGGATCTGGGGGTCCTGGTGCACGAAACTCAAAAGGTTAGTATGCAGGTGCAGCAAGTGATTAAGAAGGCCAATGGAATGTTGGCTTTCATTGCTAAGGGATAGAATATAAAAATAGGGAGGTATTGCTTCAGTTGTACAAGGTATTGGTGAGACCACACCTGGAATACTGCATACAGTTTTGGTGTCCATACTTAAGAAAAGACATACTTGCTCTCGAGTCAGTACAAAGAAGGTTCACTCGGTTAATCCCGGGGATGAGGGGATGGACATATGAGGAGAGGTTGGGTAGATTGGGACTCTACTCATTGGAGTTCAGAAGAATGAGAGGCGATCTTATTGAAACATATAAGATTGTGAAGGGGTTGGATCGGGTGGATGCGGGGAGGATGTTCCCGATGATGGGTGAAACTAGAACTAGGGGGCAGTCTTAGAATAAGGGGCTGCTCTTTCAAAACTGAGATGAGAAGGAACTACTTCACTCAGAGGGTGGTAGGTCCATGGAATATGCTGCCCCAAAAAGCTGTAGAAGCTACATCATTACATAAATTTAAAACAGAAATAGACAGTTTCCTCGAAGTAAAGGGAATTAAGGGTTACGGGGAGCAGGCAGGAATTTGGACATGAGTCTAGGTTCGGATCGGTCATGGCCCTGTGGGTAGCGTAGCGGGCCAGGGGCCGTGTAGCCTGATCCTGCTCCTATTTCGTGTGTCCAATTCTGCTGGGTTCAGGAGATGGTTTTGTGATAGTAGATTGGCGGTTAGGATCAGATCAGCCATGATCTTATTGAATGGCGGAGCAGGCTCGAGGGGCCAATTGGCCAACTCCTGCTCCTATTTCTTATGTTCTTAAGTCTTTGTGATAATAAGGTTCAATGAAGACAAAACAATGAAACAACATTTAATGTGTAAGGACATTTTCTGATACTTGGAGAAAGAAAATGAGGGTTTTTGCAGTTGAAACCTATGCTTTACACAGGCTCATAGACAATGACAGTTGGATATCAGAATATTTTAAAGTGAGAGTTCCCTCTACAAGTTTCCCCAGAAACATCTCCCCAGCTTAGCTCCTACAGTGTATGGAGGATACCACAAACAAAAACCTGTCAACTTCTGCATGGCTTCAAACTTTTGGTTCAGGCAAGTTTTGTTACTTTTAGAAAAGTTAGTGAGAGGGCGATTACATATTTACCTATCTCTCTCTCTCTCTCTCACTCAGGTAAAACAACTACAGGAAACTCTTTATTAACCGGCACCCAAATATCCGGAAATCTCTCTTAACCGGCAAAATTCTTGAGCAGGTAACCGGGGTTTTCCTTCATCTCTCGTTTAAAATTAATTTTTTTTAAAACCCCGAGGCGTTTGCCTTGTATCGGAGCGTGTAGATTGGGAGGGGAATGTGCAGCCTGGGTAGGCAGCGGACACGACAGATGGTCAGCTGGCGGTTCCCGGGGAGACGGAGCTCCGAATGCAGGCGCATGTCAATGTGTACGGGGCTCTCGTACGTTGGGAGATATAACTCTCCGTTATCCGGACTTTTTGATAAACCGGCACCACGCCGGTCCCGTCGGTGCCGGTTAATAAAGAGTTTCCTGTACATGGTTGAACAATACTGTTCATCTTTCCTTTTTAAGGAGGGAAAAAGAATGCCGATTTTCTTTACCTCTCAAAAGCATACGGAAGTTCAACTCCTCAGACTGATTTCAAATAAATGCTGTTGTAACTTTTGATTATTAATTAACTGACTTAAGTACTCATTTTATAAATAAATACTGTTTTTACAAAAATATCAGTTCAGGAGGGTTTTTTTAAATTATTTTACTTTATAAACATATTGGGTAAATTTACAATGCTTTGAATGGAATCAAAACCAAGCGGGTTAGAGTCATTGGGGGAAAAATTCAGTTGGTTTCGCCTCCCGTTAGCGCCTTAAGAGGGCGCTAATGGGGCGCAAAGCAACTAGCGCCCGGGCGCGGCGATGTTTGCGCCGCTCGCGAAATTAACTAGACATTTGCGGCGGCGCTAAACCGTACCGCCACGATCTCCTGCGCCGGCCGATCGTGACGTCAGTCGAGTGCGCAACGCCCCGATAGCACCCCACAGTGGATATTGAGTGGCGCCCCCTGCCTTACCGCCTGCCGCTAGCAACGACAGGTTGAGGGGAGCATTTTGCAGTCAGGAAGGGACTGGGGGAGCACTATTTAAAGGCGACCGCTTCCTGCCTTTTTTTGTTGGCGACATTTTTCAACCACGCATTCTGAGAGAGAGAGAGAGAGAGAGACTTCTGGAGAGATTCAACGCTGTGTGAAGGAGTTTTGGGTACTGAGCAGCACTTTGCAGGTTCATTTTGATTTGCCCTTCCTTGTATCGATTTAGAAGAGACTGTGGGGGCTGCACTCTGAGCTCTTTCCCTGGGTCTCTCCATTGTTCTTTCCAGCAGATTTGATGTACAGGTCTCTCCAGGCCAAGATTCAAGGCTGCAATGAGCAGGATGTGGATGGAAAGCAAGATCAACCCTCCCCTTTAAGAACTGGCCGGGGCCATTGTGTCTGTGTTCCATTGCTGACTGACATCACATGAGCTTCGCCAGCGCTCTGAGTTAGCACCTCGCTCCTCGGCCTTTGCGCCTTAAGACAGATGTGTAGCGCCTGATTTAGCGCTGCAATCACCTCCAGGGGCAATAAAAGTCAAGTTTGCAGTCGGAGGCGATAATTAGCGCCAGGCGCTAATCTTTGCGCCCGGCTGATAATTGCGCCCCAAACGGGGCAATACTGAATTTTTCCCCCATAGAGTTATACAGCACAGAAAGAGGCCCTTCGGCCCATCGTGTCCGCGCCGGCCAACAAGCCCTATCTATTCTAATCCCATTTTCCAGTTCCTTTCTATCTACCCTATCTATGCCCCTCATAATTTTGTACACCTCAATCAGGTCCCCCCTCAGCTTTCTCTGCTCCAAGGAAAACAACCCCAGCCTGTCCAGTCTCTCTTCATAGCTGAAGTGCTCCAGCCCAGGTAACATCCTGGTGAATCTCCTCTGCACCCTCTCCAATGCAATCACATCCTTCCTACAGTGTGGCGACCAGAACTGCACACAGCATTCCAGCTGTGGACTAACTAGCGTTTTGTACAGCTCCATCATAACCTCCCTGCTCTTATATTCTATGCCTCGGCTAATGAAGGCAAGTATCCCATATGCCTTTTTGACCACCTTATCTACCTGTCCTGCTGCCTTCAGGGATCTATGTACATGCACACCAAGGTCCCTCTGATCCTCTTTCCTTCCTCGGGTCCTACCATTCATTGTGTATTCCCTTGCCTTGTTAGTCCTCCCAAAATGCATCACCTCACACTTTTCAGGGTTAAATTCCATTTGCCACTGTTCTGCCCATCTGACCAACCCGTCTATATCGTCCTGTAGCCTGAGGCTTCCCTCCTCGCTATTTACCACTCCACCAATTTTCGTGTCATCTGCGAACTTACTGATCATACATAAGAACATAAGAACATAAGAAATAGGAGCAGGAGTAGGCCAATCGGCCCCTCGAGCCTGCTCCGCCATTCAATAAGATCATGGCTGATCTGATCCTAACCGCCAATCTACTATCTATCACAGAACCATCTCCTGCATCTAACAGAATTGCACACAGTAAATAGGAGCAGAATCAGGCTACACAGTCCCTGGGCCCGCTCCACTACCCACAGGGCCATGACCGATCCGAACCTAGACTCATGTCCAAATTCCTGCCCGCTCCCCGTAACCCTTAATGCCCTTTACTTCTAGGAAACTGTCTATTTCTGTTTTAAATTTAATTAATGTTGTAGCTTCTACAGCTTTTTGTGGCAGCATATTCCATGGACCTACCACCCTCTGAGTGAAGTAGTTCCTCCTCATCTCAGTTTTGAAAGAGCAGCCCCTTATTCTAAGACTATGTCCCCTAGTTCTCGTCTCACCCGTCATCGGGAACATCCTCCCCGCATCCACCCGATCCAACCCCTTCACAATCTTATATGTTTCAATAAGATCGCCTCTCATTCTTCTGAACTCCAATGAGTAGAGTCCCAATCTACCCAACCTCTCCTCATATGACCACCCCCTCATCCCCGGGATTAACCGAGTGAACCTTTTTTGCACTGCCTCGAGAGCAAGGATGTCTTTCCTTAAGTAAGGACACCAAAACTGTATGCAGTATTCCAGGTGCGGTCTCACCAATACCTTGTACAACTGAAGCAATACCTCCCTATTTTTATATTCTATCCCCCTAGCAATGAAAGCCAACATTCCATTTGCCTTCTTAATCACTTGCTGCACCTGCATACTAACCTTTTGAGTTTCGTGCACCAGGACCCCCAGATCCCTTTGCACTTCAGTACTCTCCAGTTTCTTGCCATTAAGATAATAAATTGCTCTAGGATTTTTCCTGCCAAAGTGCATCACCTCACACTTTCCAGTGTTGTATTCCATCTGCCAAATCTCTGCCCACTTACTTAGCCTGTCTATGTCCCCTTGCAGGTTTTTTATGTCCTCCTCACTCACTACTTTCCCTCCCATCTTTGTATCATCTGCAAATTTTGATATGTTACACTTGGTCCCTTCCTCCAAATCATTAATATAGATTGTGAAGAGTTGGGGACCCAGCACTGACCCCTGTGGAACACCACTAGTTACTGATTGCCAGTCTGAGAATGAACCATTTATCCCAACTCTTTGCTTTCTGTTAGATAGCCAATCCTCTATCCATGCCAGAATATTACCCCCAATCCCGTGATTTTTTACCTTAAGCAATAATCTTTTGTGTGGCACCTTGTCAAATGCCTTTTGGAAGTCTAAATACACTACGTCCACTGGTTCCCCTTTATCCACTCTATATGTTACTTCCTCAAAGAACTCCAGCAAATTTGTCAAACATGACTTCCCCTTCGTAAAACCATGCTGACTTTGTCCTATTAAATTATGATTATCCAAATGTCCTGTTACTGTTTCCTTAATAATGGACTCCAAAATTTTACCTACCACAGATGTTAGGCTAACCGGTCTATAGTTACCAGCCTTCTGTCTACTGCCCTTTTTAAATAAGGGTGTTACATTAGCAGTTTTCCAGTCTGCCGGGACCTTAGCGGAATCCAGGGAGTTTTGAAAAATTACCAATGCATCTACAATCCCTACCGCCACTTCCTTCAAGACTCTAGGATGTAAGCCATCAGGTCCAGGTGATTTATCCGCCTTGAGTCCCATTATTTTACCGAGTACCACTTCCTTAGTGATTTTGATCGTGTTTAGCTCCTCTCCCCCTATAGCCCCCTGTTTGTCCAGTGTTGGGATATTCTTAGTGTCCTCTACTGTAAAGACTGATACAAAATATTCATTCAGTGTTTTTGCCATCTCCATATTTCCCACCATTAATTTCCCGGTCTCATCCTCTAAGGGACCAACATTTACTTTAGCCACCCTTTTTCTTTTTATATAACTATAAAAACTCTTACTATCTGTTTTTATATTTTTTGCTAATTTACTTTCATAATCTATCTTCCCTTTCTTAATCAATCTTTTTGTTATTTTTTGCTGCCTTTTAAAGTTTTCCCAATCCTCTGTCCTCCCACTAGATTTCGCTACCTTATATGCCCTTGTTTTTAGTCGAATACTATCCTTAATTTCTTTACTTAGCCACGGATGACTGTCCTTTCTTTTACACCCTTTTCTTTTCAGTGGAATATATATTTTTTGGAAGTTGTAAAATAACTCCTTGAATGTACACCACTGATCATGTGTCGTCTTACCCTTTAATCTATTTTCCCAATCCACTCTACTCAATTCCGCTCGCATACCTTCATAGTCTCCTTTATTCAAGCTTAGCACGCTTGTTTGAGATCCAACCTTCTCACCCTCTAATTGAATATGGAATTCAACCATGTTATGGTCACTCATTCCAAGGGGATCCTTTACTAGGTCATTTTTAATTAATCCTGTCTCGTTACACAGGACCAGATCTAAGGTTGCTTGCCCCCTGGTCGGTTCAGTTACATACTGCTCAAGAAACCCATCCCTAATACACTCAATGAACTCATCCTCAAGGCAGCCCTGCCCCATTTGATTTGTCCAATTAATATGATAGTTAAAATCCCCCATAATTATAGATGTTCCCTTATTACATGCCTCAACTATTTCCTGATTGATACTCCGTCCAATAGAGTTGCAACTGTTCGGAGGCCTATAGACTACGCCCACTAATGTTTTTTTCCCCTTATTATTCCTTATCTCCACCCAAACTGTTTCATTATCATGATTTTTTGACCCAATATCATTACTCTGTATTACAGTGATTCCTTCCTTTATTAACATAGCCACCCCACCTCCCCTTCCTTCCTGCCTGTCCTTCCTGATCGTTAAATAACCTGGTATGTTTAATTCCCAGGCATTGTCACCCTGCAGCCATGTTTCTGTAATGGCCACAATATCATAACCATATGTAGTTATTTGTGCCATTAACTCGTCTATTATGTTACGAATGCTACGTGCATTCAGATAGAGAACTTTCAAATATGCTTTGTGGCACTTAGTTCCTGCTTTTTCACTTTTTACCAGTTTACCTTTTACTCCACACACTCTGTCCCTTCCTGCCACGCTCTGATTTGTGATTCCCCTACTGCTACCTATGTCTATGACCCTCTCTGTTGTCATTTTTATTTTTTGCTCTCTTGAAACCTCCCCCCCACTAATTAGTTTAAAGCCCTCTCCACAGCCCTAGTTATTCGATTCGCCAGGACACTAGTCCCAGCACTGGCCAAGTGAAGTCCGTCCCAACGGAACAGCTCTCTCCTGCCCCAGTACTGGTGCCAGTGTCCCAAGAAGCAAAACCCATTTTTCCCACACCAGTCTTTGAGCCACGCATTCAACTCCCTGATTTTATTTACCCTAGCCAAATTTGCTCGTGGCTCAGGTAGTAATCCAGAGATACCTCCTACATTCATATCTAAATCATTAATGTACACTACAAACAGCAAAGGACCCAGCACCGATCCCTGCGGTACACCACTGGACACAGGCTTCCAGTCACAAAAACAACCTTCGACCATCACCCTCTGCCTCCTGCCACTAAGCCAATTTTGGATCCAATGTGCCAAATTGCCCTGGATCCCATGGGCTCTTATCTTCTTGACCAGTCTCCCAGGTGGGACTTTGTCAAAAGCCTTACTGAAGTCCATGTAGACTACATCAACTGCACTACCCTCAGCCACACACCTAGTCACCCCCTCGAAAAATTCAATCAAATTGGTTAGACATGATCTCCCCCTGACAAAGCCATGCTGACTATCCTTGCCTCTCCAAGTGGAGACTAATTCTGTCCCTCAAAATTTTTTCCAATAATTTCCCTACCACTGATGTTCGGCTCACTGGCCTGTAATTCCCTGGTTTATCCCTACTACCCTTCTTGAATAATGGTACTACGTTAGCTGTCCTCCAGTCCTCTGGCACCTCCCCTGTGGCCAGAGAGGTTCTGAAAATTTGTGTCAGAGCCCCTGCAATCTCCTCCCTTGCCTCACACAGCAGCCTGGGTTACATCTCATCTGGGCCTGGGGATTTATCCACTTTTAAGCCCGCTAAAACCGCTAGTACCTCCTCCCTCTCAATACTAATTTGTTCAAGTATATCACAATCCCCCTGCCTGATTTCTATGCCTACATCGTCCTTCTCCATAGTGAACACAGATGCAAAATATTCATTTAAAACCTCACCTACATCTTCCAGCTCTACACACAGATTGCCACTTTGGTCCCTAATGGGCCCTACTCTTTCCCTGGTTATCCTCTTGCCCTTAATATACTTATAAAACACCTTGGGATTTTCCTTTATTTTGCCCGCCAGTGTTATTTCATGCCCCCTCTTCGCTCTCCTAATTTCTTTTTTAAGTAACCCCCTGCACTTTCTATACTCCTCTCGGGCTTCCACTGTTTTTAGTCCTTTGTATCTGCCAAAAGCCTCCCTTTTTTTCCTAATCCATTCTTGTATATCTCTTGACATCCAGGGTTCCCTGGGCTTGTTGGTCCCACCCTTGACTTTTACGGGAACATGTTGGCGCTGTACTCTCTCTATTTCCTTTCTGAAAGACTCCCACTACTCTGATGTGGATTTTCCTGCAAGTAGCTGATCCCAGTCCACTTTGGCCAGATCCTGCCTTATCATATTAAAATCGGCCTTCCCCCAATTTAGAACCTTTATTTCTGGTCCATCTTTGTCCTTTTCCATAACTAACTTAAATCTCACCGAATTATGGTCACTGTCACCAAAATGCTCTCCTACTGACACTTCTACCACTTGCCCAGCTACATTCCCTAGAATTAGGTCTAGTACCGCCCCCTCTCTTGTAGGACTTTCTACATGCTGGCTCAAAAAGCTCTCCTGGATGCACTTTAAGAATTCCGCACCCTCTAAGCCTTTCACACTCTGACTATCCCAGTTAATATTGGGGAAGTTGAAATCCCCTACTATTATTACCCTATTATTTCTACACTTCTCTGAGATTTGCCTACATATCTGTTCCTCTATCTCCCCCTGACTGTTTGGGGGCCTATAGTACACTCCCAGCAAAGTGCTTGCCCCCTTTTTGTTTTTAAGTTCTACCCATATGGCCTCATTAGAGGAACCTGCTAAGATATCATCCTTCCTTACAGCAGTAATTGACTCCTTGATTAATATTGCGACACCCCCTCCTCTTTTACATCCCCCTCTGTCTCGCCTGAAGATTCTATACCCCGGAATATTAAGCTGCCAGTCCTGCCCCTCCCTCAACCATGTCTGTGATAGCAACAATATCATACACCCATGTGTTCAGCAACACCTTCAATTCATCTGCCTTACTCGCAAGACTCCTTGCATTAAAATAAATGCCATCCAGCCTTGCCATACTCCCTTGTGCCATTACATATTTGCTCTGCCTTCCAGGCTGACTTGTTTTTTCCTCTATATTTGGCTGTGCATCACCCCCTACTATAGCTCCACTCCGTATCGTATCCCATCCCCCTGCCAAGTTAGTTTAAACCCCCCCCCCCCCCCCCCCAACAGTACTAGCAAACCTCCCCGCAAGGATGTTGGTCCCGTTCCGGTTCAGGTGCAACCCGTCCGACTTGTACAGGTCCCACCTACCCCAGAAGCAGACCCAGTGATCCAGGAAACTAAAGCCCTCCGTCCTGCACCAACTCTTTAGCCATGCATTCATCTGCTCTATCCTCCTATTCCTATACTCACTAGCACGTGGCACTGGGAGTAATCCAGAGATTACAACCTTTGAGGTTCTACGATGGGTCGGGCAATCCTACGACAGGCAGAGAGATCCTATGACAGGCCGGGCGGTCCTACAACGGCAGATTCTACAAGGGGCTGGGCAATCCTACAAGGGGCCAGGCGATCCTACAACAGTGGGTTCTACAAGGGACTGGGCTGGGCGATCCGACAACGGTGGGTTCTACAATGGGGCAGGCAGTTCTACAAGGGGCCGGGAAATCCTACAACAGCGGGTTCTACAAGGGGCCAGGCGATCCTACAACAGGCCGGGCTGTCCTACAACAGGGGGTTCTACAAGGGGCCGGACGATCCTGCAACGGGAGGTTCTACAACGGGCTGGGCGATCCTACAACAGCGGGTTCTAAAAGGGGCCGGGCGATTCTACAACGACTGATCCTACGACGGGCCGGGCAATCCACTCCACCAGATTACCTCCCATGCGGTGAAGGTGAAAATCTACAATGGGTCGGGCGGTTCCACAACGGGCTGGGCGATCCGACAACAGCGGGTTCTACAAGGGGCCGGGCGATCCTACAACAGCGGGTTCTACAAGGGGCCGGGTGATCCTACAACAGCGGGTTCTACAAGGGGCCGGGCCGGGCAATCATACAACGGTGGGTTCTACAAGCGGCAGGGTGATCCTACGACAGGCCGGGCAATCCACTCCACCAGATTACCTCACATGCGGTGAAGGTGAAAATCTACCCCATGTTTTCCTAAACCAGCATGCAATTTTAAACCTTTACAAATTTGCTTTACTTACAGGAATTGTACCACTTACCTTTTGGTAAGACTTAGTCTCCGAAGCATGAGCATCCTCCTGATTCCTCAACACCTTCTGAGTATCCAGATTGAGCGCCTGAAGCTGCTGGATGAGTTCAGCTTGCTGAGCTGCGTGCTCAATGCTTTCTTTGTACAGACTCTGCAAGTCCTGTAACTCCTTCCTGTATAATATATTTGTGAAGAAAATACAAATAAGGGTACTGACAGTTGTAGAAGAGCTGCTAAATACGCCAACAGCCAATCGGGAATTCGACAATCCAAGTATCTTGGCATCAGCAACATCAGCCAGATTGGAAAACAATCCAGAACAAATCATTCTCTGCTGCCATCACAATTATTTTTTTCATAAATCTCAAAACAATGTGCAAAGAATTGATTTTATCACTTGAATCTTTGAAAATCATCTTTACATGGATAGAATTTTAGATAGTCATTAAAAGAATCCAAGATTGCTCCTTCTAGGTTAAAGAAGTTGTAGGAACCCATTAATTCCATCTAGCAAACTAAGTTTTGCAGGTCGGTAGGGGATAGGAAAACGTTTGAAGTGTCCATGGAGAATGAATCAGGCTTACTGGCTCAAACGTCATAGTCACTTAAAAAATGCTAATCAAAAGCCACTACTTGTAAAATAAATCACAATTTCTTCAAATGAATTTCCCATTCCCTAAAAAGCAACTAATCAAAAATATATATTTTTTAAATGCTCACAATTACACTTCTTCACTTCTCAAAAAATTTTCATTCCGTAGAAAGGAACAAATTATATATTAATGAAAAACATTTTCAAAATATTTAGAGCAACCATGTTACTTCCAATATCCCCTCAATATAAAATGACAAATGCAAATTTTATGGGAGGGGGGCGGGGAAAATAAAAATAAAAATCTACTCCTGCTGTTTCAATCCTTTAGCTGGGCATTCACCATAATGGGCCAGGTTTTGCAGTAGCAGGGCGTCTGCCGTTAGATTTGCCCTTGCACCTTTAGGTTTTTTAATTTTTTGAGTGACAAGTTGCTGACAGTGTGAGCTGATCACGTCGCAGCGAGGGAAACTGGGCATCTGGGACCTGAGTGAACAGGGAAAGCAACAGGGCATCTCTGTAACCAATAAGATTGAAGGTTTGTGAAATAAACAGCGCCAGGACTGAGAAGGAAGTGTAAGTTAGAGTGGGTGAATTCAAGGTTAGATTAGTTACAGAAATAGAAATAAAGAAAAGGAAACAAAGATTGGATAAGGGAGATAGAGGAAAAAAAGAGACAGAAAGGAAAAGTTTAAAAAAATTAATTATAAATTTGACATTTTCAAAATCTTCAAAAATTAAAACCTGAAGGAATGAGACTCACTTTTATTAGTTAATTTTCAGTGCTAGAGAGGTTGATTGGCAGTAATTAACATTTATCACATCATTAAAAGGGTACTTAGACTGGAATGGACAAGACTTAACTTTCTGTGCCGATTTTAGTTCATATCTACCGCGCAAATACAGCAACTTCACGCCATTCAATGCACTTCAATGGTGAGACAGGCAGCGAGATGCCTTTTCATAAGCGGCGCAACTCGGACACCAACTTTTGGATATCCGCATTTAACCGTGCATCTGCCCCTCGCCTGAAGTGCTGTACCATTTGCGCATAAATCACAGCGAGCGCCATTAGCTGTGGGAGCACCATCACCACAAGGCTGTTCAAGGAGAAGGCTCATCACCACCTTTTCAAGGCATCTGAGGTTGGGCAATATATGAGGCCTTGCCAATGTCACCCACATTCCAAGAACAAATTTTTTCAAGTTTGCAGAGTAAATGCATCATTCTCTAAAAGGTTATACCAAAACAGACTAAAATGTTGCATTATATTGATAGCATAAGCATGTAGTTATTAAATTCTATGGTGCTATAGTTACTGTATATATTTATTGAAAACAGCAAGGCAAGGACACTCCTGGAAACGTTTCAGGTCGATGACCTTTCGTCAGAACTGGAAAAAAGCAGGAAATGGAACAGATTTTTAAGCAAGTGCAGGGACTGGGAAAGGGGGGAGGGGATGAAAGAACAAAAGGGAAGGTCTGTGATAGGATAGAAGGCAGGAGAAGTTAAGAGACATTAAGAGATATTCAAGGCAAAAGGAGATGGTAATGGGACAGGTTAAGAAACAAAGGATGGCTCGAGGTGAAGTGTGAATTGTGCTGGCAGAATGAAAGACAGCTGCCATGTGGGAGAGAAGAAAAAATGACACAGACAAAAAGTGTGGATGAAAAATATATATATGATAGGGGCCGAGGTTATGATCTGAAATTGTTGAACTCTATGTTGAGTCCAGAAGGCTGTAAAGTTCCTAATTGAAAGATGAGGTGCTGTTCCTCGAGCTTACGTTGAGCTTCCTTGGAACAATGCAAGAGGCCGAGGAGCAGGAAATGGAACAGATTTTTAAGCTGCAGTTCTGATGAAAGGTTAACTCTGTTTCTCTCTTCACAGATGCTGCCTGACCTGCTGAGTATCTCCAGCATTTTCTGTTTTTATTTCAGGCAAGGACACTACCCAGGTTGAAGCTGGTCCCAATTCCATAACAACTGCTAAAGGCCGTAGCGGAATGAATTGTGACAGTCTCAGTCTGCTTGTTGCTGCACAAATCCACGCAGAACGACCATACAACAGTACCAATTCATCAGCCCTCCTCAGCAAAAACAAAAGAAAAGAATCGAAAGTATAGAAATGCAGTCATCATACCAGCTATGTTAAAGGTACACTGTCAATATACTGTAGGGGACCCAGGCCATACCAGCACATATGCATTTTATATGCCATTTCTAAATATCTGTTTCTACTCTAATTTGCTGTATTTGAAAGGATATAAAACTGTGGTTAACAAACGCAACAATGTTGGCATAATCTCTTGAAAACAGAAAAATAAATTTCCTTCACATAGACCAAAGCCTAGAAATGCTAAAAAAGGAGAGAAACATTTTGCTAAAATTGTATTTTAACATTTTTCACTTTGGGAAACAACACTGATGAATTTGACAAGTGGGCTTAAAACGTTATAACAATAAGCTTCTCTGTAGCATTTTATATTATTTTCCTCATTCACCAATAAATCTGCTGGTAGAGGCAACTTAAAAAAAAAATTATAACCCATGTCTCCCTGTACAATTCTTAGTCTCGTCATCAAGTTCAAAGAACCAAGAAAGCCACAAAATTGTTTAAAAAAAAACAAGCGAAAACCACCAGTGCATGAAACCGGAGTGTATTCTGGAAAGTAAATGAAAGTTTTAAAAGCTGACCAGAATACGTTAAAATATGATTCTGTATTACAGATGTTTACTCCCATTGCTGCTCGGCACATTTAATGAGCAGCTGATAAAAGTGTTCCGAGCTAGCGGTCACACGTCCTGTTCTTGTGACTACACGGACAGTTAATCACCACACTGAACACGACTGGATAAAGTCCAACATGGCTGTCAGCCACACTTCTTGTGTCCCCAGTAACTATTTCAGCCAACCACCCAAATCTCATTCAGACATCCTTTCATCTTAATTTCACATCTTTTCAAAACTGAAAATGATGGGACTTAGTCCAAGATAGCAACTAGCACACATCCGTTTTATACGACTTTCTTCTGGTAATCATAAAAAGTTTGAAACCACCAAATCAAATTTTATGAGTATTTACACCTCATTCTTAAACTGGGGCTGATTGGTAAAATCAAAGACATCTGCCAGCATCACATTGATGTTTTTACTGTAATACCGTTGAAGTCATTAAACTGATCACCAGCAAATCCAGTGTATGGCTTTATACCACCAAGATATTACTTCTGTTGGAAATAGAATATAATTAACTAAATCAAACTCAGTTATGTGTCGTACTCCATTAGTGTGCGAACATGCAACATGCCAAAGAGCTAGAAGACCTCAATTAAAACAGGGGGATTCCCACACAGTGAGTTCCTCATGTCAACCAGAAGCAGAGTAAAGGCATAGGACTTCACTGAGAAAAGGACAGGACCATAACAAGATAGAATCCACTCAAGGGTGAGACGCGTAATGGAGCAGAAGCTCTTGGACAGCAAGGAGCTCGGCCACAAGTCATTCACGTTGGATCGAGCTACATCAGAAAGCTCTGAGATACAGGTCACAGATTATGAAACAGGGCTTCAGAAAGTATCAACCAATACCATGTGCTAGCTCGTACAGGAATAGCCAGATTCGGGTAGTAATTGTATTGTTAGAAACATAGAGTTGGAGAAAAGGGTTTAAGACTCCAAACTGGGAGGGACTGTAACACCAAGGAACAGGCTGATCAAATAAAAAAGGTCCTGGATAGATTGGGAAGCTGAGGAGACAACTGGCAGATGTCATATAATGTGGGCCAATGCAGATTCAGGAGATAGGGAAAGAATAATAAACAGTGGCATTATTAGCTAAATCATATTATTTTATAAAGCATGAGAGGAACGAGGGGTACTGGTGGATCGATTGTTAAGCTATCAGTGCGGTGTGCGGCAGCAGTTAAGAGAGCAAACAGGGTCTTGGGATTTTTAGCCAGGGGAATAGAGCACAAGCTTCAGGAAGTGATTTGAGTTTTTAAAGCGAGCACCGGACAGCCCCACCTGGAATACTGTATACAATTCTTGTCTCCGTATTATGAGTAAGACATCCAGGTATTGGAGACGGTACAGCAAAAATCACCTAAATTGATAGCTGGGACTAGGCACCTGAGTTTATGAGAAGCTGGGAATCTTTACACTGAAGAGGAGAAAACTCAGGGTGCTCCTCTGTTCCCCAATGCTGTGGTGAATCTGCAGGAAAGGAAGGTACAAGCTAAGAATTGGTGAGCCTTACCACCTTGCAATTAAGGGGGCAGAGAAGGGGACGGAAGCTTATGGCTGCAGGATGTTTTACAGGACCTCATGTGCCAATGTGCAGCTGCTAATCTGATGGTGGCACTGATCCCCCAACCCTGCTATCTCCCATGGCAAGAACAGAGTGCCGAACCATCTGATCGATGGTGTACTCCTCATAGGGAGCAATGTAGGAATTGCCTCTTTGGTGCCCTTCCTTTCATGGGCATTGTGCACAAGTTTCTCCTGCAACAAGATTCAGTCAATTAGGTAAAGGGAGGCAATTGAGGACTGTGTACCACATGGCAGCAGACTGCTGATATAATCAATATGGTGGTATTACCCTGTTTAAGTAGAGGAAGTAGTTTTGCGGTTGCATATGCTAGTAAATGCTGTTTGGAGATAATGACAGCTCCTTAATTAGTATCCCCTTAACCAGTGTGAAGGGCTAGTTGTTCTGCTCTTCATTTTCAAGGGTGAAGAATACTAATGCCCAAGAAAAAAAAGGAAGAGCATCTGTTGTGTTACCTTGGTTGCTCTAGTCAGGTCATTAAACTTTTGTGACACTGGTCAGCATTTCTTGAGGGGAAATAGCTGGCTCTCAGTGCCAGTGCCAATTTCCTCCATAAAGGTCCAAGAGACATGTTTGAGGTTTTTGCCCATGCAGACCTAGAAGTCTGTATCTCCTGCTTGAGCAGTTTGGGAATCAGTCTCATTGATATTGTAAGCTTTTATTCTTCCTTGCAATGCCAGTGCCCTTTTTCAGAAGTCTGTGCCAGCTGCCCCAGTGGTGGACACTCATGAAAAGTGGGACAAAAACACAGATGAGCCACGCTGTGTATCTAGCAAACAGTGACCTGAGTGATCCACTTTCACAACTTCTGCCAAACTTGGCTTCTTAAAGACTGCATTCTAATTTCCAAGCACCCCCAGCATACAAGGAGAAACTTTTTCCAGTGGCAGGAGGGTCAGTAACCAGAGGACACAGATTTAAGGCGATTGTCAAAAGAACCAGAGGGAAAATGAGGATTTTTTTTTTAACGCAGCGAGTTAATGTGATCTGGACTACACTGCCTGAAAAGGGTGGTGGAAGCTGATTCAATAGTAACTTTCAAAAGGGAATTGGATAAATGCTTGAAAAGGAAAAATTTGCAGGGCTATTGGGAAAGAGCAGGGGAGTGAGATTTATTGGATAGCTCTTTCAAAGAGCTGGCACAGACACGATGGGCCAAATGGCCTCCTTCGGTGCTCTATGATTCTATATTAAACTTCCATTTTACATGGGATTCGTGCTGGAGAACAACAATGGATATGCAAATGAGCTGGCCCAGGAAACTTTTGTGGATGCAGCTCTGCAGAGCATTAGCATGTGTAACTCCTGATTCACTGGCGCAAACCTGTGCAACTGATCGTGTGGAATTTGGGGGTCCATTACCTTCCTCCAATTGGTGAATCTTGGACACCATCTTGCTGTGCATTTTCAGCTTTAAAAATCGTAATGCCCAAAAATTAAAGCCAAATTAAACAAATATATGCAAAATAAAGGCCACTCATTTAAGGCTGTTGCGCCCAGTTTTGGTCTCCTCACATGGTGGGTGATATTGAGGCTTTGGAAAGGATGCAGAATAGGGCCACTAGACTAATTCCCAGTATAAAGATAGGCTAAAAGAGTTAGGGCTCTACATTTTGGAGAAGCGTAAACTTAAGGGTGATCTGATCAAAGTTTAAAAGATGATGAAGGGAATAGACTGTGTTCTAGCTGACGGTTTGTTCCAACTAAAAAGGTTGGAGAGGACCAGGGATCACATGTACACATTATATAAGGGCAGAACTAGGTTGGATATTGGGCTGTTCTTCTATTCCCAGAGAATAATGGACCTCTGGAACAGGCTGCTGGCTCACGTGGTGAACGCTGATTTGCTGAATTCCTTCAAGCGAGAGCTGGACCTGTTTCTGGCAGGGCAGATAGCCCTCGTACAAAAAAGGTAGGTACTGCAAGGAATTCAGGGCCAGAGTGATCGCTTGGACTAGTTTTGATCGCCTATGAGGGTCAGAAAGGAATTTCCCAGATTGCCTTGGGTTTTTAATCTGGTTCTTTGCCTCTCCTAGGAGATCACACGGTTTTGGGTGGGGTGGAGTGTCTATGGACTGTAATTTGTGGTCAGCGGTGAAGCTAAGGCACTCGCCGCTGACCTCGAAGAAAGCTGCCCACAGAGATCTCGCAATCTCTGTGGCGAAAAGTTTGCCTTTCTCGATGTGCAATTGATTGTAGCACAGTGTAATGGGAATCCCCAGCAAAGAGCTACAGTGACGTCAACAAGCTGTCTGAACAGCCAATTACTTTGAAGAGTTCTCACAGTCAGCAAACCAGGAAATGAAAAGCAGCTTTTATCCACACTTTTTAAAAATGTTAGAGAGCGAAATAAAGATTGGGACTTTCACATGGGGTAAGATAGAAGCTGAAATATCATAAAAACTTTTTTAAAAACTTAAGTTTTTAAAAAATTGTAATTTTTATCATAATGGAGAAATTTGGCACTCCACAAACATAAAATTAGTTTTTCAGGGCCGGAACATTTGTTTAGCAGTCAATACGCTGTTAAAACCCCAGTTACACCCAATCCAACAAGGCTTAACATTTAATGGGGTATTTAACGACAATATTAGTGCAAAAAAGCTCAAGTTTGTCAGTTCCACTGATTGCCGGCTATGGTGGGGGGGCCACAGCACAGGCAGTGTCGGAGCAGTGAATGACTAACCACAACTTCAGGATTTCTGTGTTTAGATGTGCGTGCGCTAAATACTGAAGTTACAGTGAGTTTCAAGGGGGTAATGACAGGGAACGCTGACAGTTCGCCGTCATTACCCACCACAAAATCCGAACCGATATTGCGATGCACAAGGTACAGCAATTGTGTGGGACAGGCTGGATGGACCAGAGAGTCTTCTCTTGTCCGTCATTGTTTATTTGTTCGTATAAATAACCCTAGTGTTATAAAAGATAATCCTTTGACTCCCCATAAGCAATGCTGTGGGAGATGTACTAATACTGTATTTTATGAATATATTTGTGAAGCCATGGATCTTTCAGAAACTTGTGCAATAATTGTATCTCACGAATCCTGTTGCTTTAGTGAACTTGATACATTCCAACAATAGGCAAACCACTCCTGCCTCTAGGCTACAGCGGGACCCCAGTAGCCATCAGAAACAACACTCCGTGTCCCAAACTGTGAGAAATGCCACAGGAGATATACCAGTAGTTTTAAAAATAAAAATTCCCCAATTTTTATTTTCTTCGATTTTAATCATATGCTCAAAAAACATGGAAATTCCAAACTATGAGTAAATGTTTTAATGGAATAAAAGGACTACAGACCAGAATTGTATATTTGACAAATATTATTATCGCTCTTGTAGTGCAACACATCATAAAATCAATAGCAATTTTCTGTAAAAGATATGCATCTTTTTCTTTGCAGGCTTCTAAATGAAAACACAGTTTTCATCGCCTCCGATATGAATGTACAATATAGCAGTGTCAAATAAACAAACATTCAAGTGTTTGCATTTAAATGTCAACATCCTTAATCTGCGTGGAGGGAAGAAAACATAACGGCTGTTTAACACAGGTGCCCTAATATTAATAGACAGCAAATACTCCAAACTATTTCATGTTTGACTATCAAAAGAACACCAATTATTTTGTTGCTTTTGTAAACACCGTATTTGTTGAAACCAAATTACTGCTAACTGAAGTTCTTAGTGAAGTAATGACCAAATAAAGCAGGAGCACGAAGTAATGGCATTTTTAAACAAAGAGTCTAATTAAAAATAATTGCCTCATCATTTGCAACATTTCACACCCTCTGTTATATCCTGCATAGTGCACAAACCATGTAAAAGTCTACCACTTATAGTTGACTTAATGTACATCATTCATAAGCTTGGAGATTATTTAGGTTCTGTAGATGGCAGCATAATTAAAGTTTTACATTCTGTTCCAGCCATATGCATCCTTTTCACATTCACACTGCCAGTGATTCTTTATATTTTTACATACACACACACATATATCTATGAAGAATATTCTTCAATGTGGATATTTTCTAAATAAAATATATGTGTTAGTAAACCCTCGTTTATTTGGTCTGATAAACCTTTACAGAATCATCATCTACAGATGAAAGAAAGGAAGAACTTGCATTTCTATAGCACCTTCACAACCTCAGGACATCCCAAATCGCTTTACAGCCAATGAAGTACTTCTGAAGTTTAGTCACTGTTACAATGTAAGAAACACGGCAGCCAACTTGCACACAGCAAGCTCCCACAAACAGCAATGTGATAATGACCCGATAATCTGTTTTAGTGATCTTGGTTGAGGGATAATCATAGAAACATGGAAATTTACAGCACAGGAGGCCGCCATTTGGCTCATCGTTTCTGTGCCGGCCAAAAAAGAGCTATCCAGCCTAATCCCAGTTTCCAGCCTTGTAGGTTACAACACTTCAATCCTTCAATATTGGCCAGGACACCGGGGTAGAAGTTCACATGCTGTGTAAAGCAAATAGTGTCTAATTTTCTTAGAACTGGTAGTAAATGACAGTTAGTGAAGATGTGGTTGATGAGGACATTGCTTTATGGGGGAAATGTATCAATTAAACCCCTGTATATTGCTTTTGTTTACATGGAGCAATTTGATAACTGCGCTTCAACCAAGCCATCAAAATTAACAGTCTTCAACTATGACACAGTTTTTACTTGAAGGAAACATACTTCCAGAATTCTATCCCACTAACACAGGATTCCCTGGATCAGGTCCAGTAAAACATTGTCATGGTCAAGTGAAAACAGATGTCGGATAGGTAGACTGCCAACTAGCTGGACAACTATCTTTCCACAAAGAACTTATTATTTGTATGTTTACAGAGTGTTGCAAAAACACATTGCGTAGCATGACCACATTTCTTACCGAGCAATATATTTACTGTACATAATTGCTGAAGTCTGATTAATATTAAAAATAATTTGGAAGTGCAACACGTTCCTGGAACAGAAAAACTCACTTGTTCCAAATTATTCCATCTGTCTCGAGCACTTTAAGATACAGAAACATACAGACGATACTGAAACAGGATGAAATTTCTCGTCACTCTTGAGCTGATTGCCAGCGCAATTGCGCTGCCTATGCTCCTCTCAGTACAGTTTTGCAAAATAATGCACGCCCAATACATTTCTCCCATGGATATAGAATAAATCTGTTTCAGCATGTTTTTGCCTGTCCTATGCAGATACCAGCTACATGACTTTAAAAAAAAAGCTCATCATCTCCCACTGCCTAAATCAGTTTCCTCAGTATTAATAGAAAGCCTTGGTCGTTCTGATTTGCAAGGAGTGATTCAATGCAATAACATCCGTTAGTTGCATAAACTGGTTTAATACGCTTTAAGGCAGAAGTTCAGTAGCACAGAGGTAAAGCCATTATCCTACACTACTGTGTTAATAAGTTTGAAACCTGTCAGAGCCCAATTTCAACATGCAGTTAGAAATGTGATGAACCTTTGAATTCTTAACTGAAAGTACCATTGGAACTAAACAGTTAGCATGCCTCAATAATTTGACATAAATCACTCAAGCAAGTCGTGAGCACACCTACTTGCCAAAGTTAGCGTTACTAGTAATTTTGTGAGGGTGACGTGAGGTGTTGGGAAGATGGTTTAAAGTGCTTACAATATCAGCCAGTGAACGCCATGTGCATTTCAATGCCTGGAATGGCTCCACCAATAAAGGATGGCAATAGTAGGTTCCATATAAAGCTCTAATGAGTGGAGTGATGCTCTGCACCATGTCTAAGGAGAATTATAATTGTCCATATGCTTCAGCTACAAATGGATGCATGTTCTCATTTGCCCATGCATCATTTTAGTTTCATCCTGTGATATTCTGTCATTACCTTCTTAAAGGAAAATATGCAATGAAAAATATGTTTTGGTTGGAGGGTATTAGCAGAATAAAATGTCTGCAATAAAAGTCTATAGATAAATTTGATCAAAGATAGTCTCATCGCATCTGACTGCAGGTTTAACTCATTTCCATAATGCTACTTCTCAGGAAGTGCGAGTTTTTTTATACAAATTAATGCACCCGATCTGACCATACTGTAATGAATGAAACAGCCAAGTTATTACAGCTTTCTCTTTGGAGTTTTCCATTTCTCAGCAGCTTTTCAAATATGCAGCACTAATCCTATGGCTTTAATGCAGGAAAGATTTACATGCTGTCACATAGAGCTCAAGTCTGAGCATGTTGAACCTTTAACCTAGGCCTTTGTGTGTTCCCGCTGCTGTCAAACTCAACAGTAATTAAAATGTTAAGTCAATCTTAAAATTTTGCAGGTCCTGGACATTCAATCCACTGAAATTTTTGAACAGAATTACCAATGATTCCTATTGTCAAAGCGCCTGCACTTTCAATCTACTATGAAAACATATTCTTCCAACATCGTATGGCTTATTCCTAATGTGAAGGAAAGCTAAACCCAGCATTAAACTATTTGGGTAGACTAAAATTCTAACAGGCTTGCAAAAGTCACCTTGTAGTTACCAAGACAACACTGAGCAAACTTGATTGAGGGTTCTGTATAAACTACTTGCCTGAATTTAGTCACTTCAACATCCTTTAGTGTCAGTTCTGTCTGCTGATCCACAAGGTGAGACGACAGCTCATTACATTTGTTGTGCATGTTTTCCACTTGATTCTTGGTTTCTTTCAGGTCATCCTCCAATACCTATTACCATAATCGGAATAACAAAAACAGAAACAATAAAAACAAGTATCTACAACAAAGAATATATCGCCATTTATGACAGGTTGGAGTCTTTTTGTTAGAGAAGCTCCACTTGCTAAGAAATAAGTTAAGCACAGGTTAACATGCAGCTCGTCATCAAAATGCCTTTTCGCAAATGGAAAGAGACCAACTAGCTCAAGGCCTGCTGTTCCACACGTGTGGAGTGAATAGCAACAATTTATTTTGGATGGATTATTTCTGAAACTGGTATTTGTTTTGGCATTGGATACTACACAATGTATGTGACAAGCACAATAATAGCAGCCTTCTAAACTATGCTCCTTTACTCAATATTTTATACCGATTACATTTAATCAAATGTGTTGCAACACATTGCAGCCCCAACCTGCAACACCACCACAGTGGGAAACACAAGCTCAATCTTCCAGTCCCAACTGCCCTCTTGTGAGAAGGTGTTGAGCAGAGACCAGACATTATCTCAGAGGAGGGGGCGGGGGGGGGGGAATCAGTCATCCACACATTACTGTCATGCACCTCCTGGCAGCCAACTCAGAGCAGCACTGCCGTAGTTTCTAGCTGTAGTTTATTTTTCAGTCAACTATCATTGTGTGCTCTCTATTTCTTCAGAACTACAGCCAAAGGCAGATAATGCTGACAACAACCATTTTTTAGTTGCATTATAATTTTTTGTGTTATAGTCTATTATTTCACTATCCTGCAGGCTGTAGATACAATATTAAAATTAATTGCTTATTCAATATCAGTAAAACAATTCCTATTACATGCAAATATTGTGATATGCAAGCTTTTCTCTGCCCTGATCTGCTGATGATTACTGAATTCTGCTGTACATTAATCAGGGATCACTTTCAACAGACCTGTGAGATCATTTGCAAAATGAATATTCTGCTCAAATCTAACTAGATGTCCAAAAAGTGATAACTTGCAAAAGGCTTTTGACTAAAGCTTCATACAAAAGGCTATTAGTTAAATTCAAAACTTGGGGAGGATTCAGGATAAAACCTAGGAATGGATAAGAAACAGGTTGAAGGATAGGAGACAGCATGCACTCATAAGAGGAGTTATGTCAGAGTGGGTTGGGATGCCTCAGGGCTTGGTGCTGGGATCACTACACTTTCCAGTTTACATCAATGACCATGGTACAGAAACTCAATACAAGGTGGTCAAAATTGCAGATGATACCAAATTAGCTGGGAAGATTGAATTGGAAGAGGCAGCTCAGAAATGACAGAATGAGTTGGGTAAGATCTGTAAGTGAACAGAACAATGGGAGATGAAATTTAATGCAGACAAGTGTCATGCACTACACATAGGAAAAAATAATAGATGACATGCACACTCCATGAATAGTGCTGAAATAACTGCGGGTAAAGTTAAAAGAGACCTTAGTAGACTCAACGCTAAACATGTCCAACCAAAGCAGAGCTTGATTAAGGTATGCAATATTTATTGCCAGTCATTGAATTTTCCAGGCTAAGACAACTCGGAGCAGCATCCAGATCCACATGCTGATCCACACCACTGCCGCTCGATATTGCTCATTACACATCAGGTAAATGCAAAACCCAAAACAGTGGGTCTTCATTGAGGAAAGTGAAATAAAACGTGAAATGTTTTCTAACCAGGGCATTTAACTTTTTTTTTAAACCTTGCTTAGATAGGGGGGCACTTTACAGTATATTCCCCTCCTATGCTTTCGATCACCATTAATCATTTCACCTCACACTGTATTTATGCAAAAGCATCCAAAACTGAATCAAGTTCTAACTGCTATGAAAATTTTTCTGCAGGTTATTTTTTATTTCTTATTTGATTTTTAATCTTCTCCCTCCCGTCTTTCGCTGATCATCACCATGGAAACCATTAGCCACTACATGGTTTGTTTAGCTTAAAGGGCAGGACTAATTCAACTGTAGGGTAATGCTCAATAGCTCCACGACTGGCTAATAGAAAGTGTGATAGTGCAGAACGAACCAACAAGGTTTGCTCAGATCCCTCACCACCAACACCAGAGGATAGACTTGATTCATCTCACCAATCGGAAATTATCTTTCAATCTGTTAGACTTTTGGTTCCAGACAGAAGATTCTCATTCCAATCTGTTTTTAACTTTCTTTCCAGTATGTCTTGCAAAGTTTGCAGGTCCTCCAACAACACACCTCGGGCTGGATTTTACCAGCCCTGAGGAGGCGGGTTTGGAGGCGGGACTGCTGGGAAAGTCAAAAAGAATGGGAGCAGGTCCCGAACCCGCTTTCAACCAATCTTCCCGGGAGTCGGGTCCCCAATTTGCGCATGGACCCGACTCCTAGCGGCGGGAAGAGGATTATAGCCACTTAACTGACTGTTAACAGGTAGTTAAGAGGCTTTTTCCAATTTTTAGACTTCTATTGCGGGCTTCCCGACATCGGGGAACCCCGCCAGGGTAAGTGAGGCGTGCTGTGGGTCTGTTGTTATGTTGGTGTATAGATGACAGCTGCAGAAGAGGAGTGAAGGATGCAATGGGACACTGGTGAGTATCAGAGGTAAGGAAATGTTGGGAAAGTCATTTTTTATGTGTTTAGATTTTTCTGTAGGTGACAAGCTTTGAAGTGTTTGTGTAGCCTCACCTCAATGGGAGAAGTGACAGATCGCTTCTATACCCTCACCTGCAGCTGCCATCTGTTTCATCCTAAGGAGAGAGTCACTGGAGAGCCTGGGTGAATGGGTTCACCTGTGTACAGTGATTGTCAGTGTTTGACAGCACCTCAATGTTGTCAAACACTGTCAAATCATGTCAAAAATTTATGGTTCATGTGCCTTTAAGAAAACCGGCAGATGAAGCGTCATCAACTGACGTCATCTGACACCGGCTTTCCCTTAATTGGCCAGCAAGCCCGCAGGGCGGGCTTAACAAGGCCAAGCAGGGGAAAATAGCGTCTGTGCGTCGGACATCGCTGGGGGCGGGATTAGAACCCGGAAGGCAGCAGTCCCGCCCCTAACACGGTGAGTAAAATCCAGCCCCTCAGGTTTTGTAGCAGTGTGCACCAAGGGACCCAACTTCTGTCCAAACTGACTACTACACAAGAGGTTAACATGAAGGTAGTCCTCAAAGCTTTAGCTGATAAGGAAGTCCTTCTGATTCAATACTCAAATGATGTTCAGAAAATCCAGGAATAACAGCATATATATTCTACAGTTTCCTTTTCCAAAATTAACTGGAACATATGCTCTGGGTTAAGTGTCTGGAAGTCCATATAAATCTCACACCGAACACCTGGGTGAAAAACTTGATTGATTGATAAGACAAAACCTCCATTTAGTTCGGAATTTATTAATTCAGTCTGCTGTAAGTGTTATCTAATTGGGTGATTTTGGTCACCTTGAAAACAGCAGCTATATTTATCACCAAAATCCAAAGCAAACTGCTCGACTTCTTAAGAGCAAGGCAGTGGGTGTCTGAGAGTTCTGTGCTTACTCCTCAAAAGGTGGAGGGTCAGGGCCTGTCAATCACTAGTGTCTGTCAATAACCAGTTAGCAATTTTCCACCAGATCAACTCTGCAGTGGTATACATTAACAATTTTTTTTCCACAAGTTACTTAATCTTTTGCAACAAAAAACAGCTTTTACGCTGACTTTCAGGGACTCATCCTCTTTAAACTGCTCGACTTTTACTAGTGCCTTCAAAGATCTACAGCACATTCTTCGGTAGCAAAGACGCTCTTCCACCCAAGAGGATGGCTCTTCATCATTAACTAATTCTCGCTGAATCCTTACAGGCTTATGTACTGGTTTTCCCAGCAATGGAAATTGGAGACAAATCTGATGGCATTACTAACATCAGAAATGCACTGGATATCGAGTGTTTGGATTGAATGCTTCCACCATGCACTGTGCTTGAATGAATCCGTTACACTACAGGGAATCCCCAGCTACAAGTCCCTGTTATGGCTGGGGACGTCCATATATCAAATGCACTTGCAGTGATAGAGGTGACGATCACTGACTGCAGCTAATATACTTAATTCATCCTTGGTTACCTGATTAAAAGGCTATCTGGCAAAACTAGTACTGCATCTTGTTGAACTAGCTGCCTACAAGTCCATGAAGTGTAAGATTTCAAGAGACGGTGTCCTTTGACTTCTTGCCCAAGACTTTGATGAGCCTAGATAACCCAAGAGAATGTGTGCAGTATCTTCCTACTCTAAAGAAGTCTTCTGTGACCAATGCACACAGAGCTGTGTATCATTCATCTTGTGCAAGCTCTCCACCTTTGATGATGATTTTAGTTTTGCACAGTAAGTTTCTCCTACATTCCTTTTTACTCTAGTGGATTTTCCCCTTGTAGGGAATACCTGATTGGGAGATGGGCAGGATTGGACCTTCTAAACATTAACAATTCTATGAAATAAAATTACAGAAATAGTAAGCACATCAGACAAGAAGAAAGAGATGACGCACTGAAAGATGGGAACTAAGACTCCCTTGCAAAGTCTGATCTCCATTGAACTGCATTGGAACAAGGGGAACAGAATGAGCATGTGTGCCATATCCTTGGCCAATAGCGCAAATTGTACAAGTGTTACATTTTATAATCTATTTGTTTTTGCAATTCCCTCCCCCCATGTGTCTAAGAGTTCAGTTGTAGTGACGGAAACATTGTTATAAATTAAATATATAGGGGTAGATTTTCAATTTACCGCGAGCTATAAAACTGGTGCTGCAGATTAGCCATCCATTCTAGAAATCACCCAATGTTCACACAGGTGGCGTCTCTAGCGGGCAGCGTCTACGGCCAGTTTTACACCCAGGCAGCAAGCTGAAAATCACTCTACCCCATAATCTCCAAGTTAAAAAGTGAACAATAACAAAAACACTGGGAAAAGAAAATAAACCACGTGAAGACCAAAGAGGAAACATGATTAAGCGGGAAATAAGAATTCGCAAAAAAGAAAAAGCTATGGAATTGTATTTCTCAATTTTTAGCAAAATGGTGGTAAAAGTATAATTATTATAAAATAATTAGCACTTGCCTACCACCAAATTTAAACAATGGCTGTCTTGTTACCTTATCAGAAAAAAGTAATGAAACAGAAAAAGAAGATACAAGAATATATTCAGGGAAATAATAAAAGGAGGCAAAAGTAAAAATAAATAAAATGAGGACAATATACATGAGAAACTGAAAGATAAAAGTCCACATTATTTCTAACAGGAGTGAGACTTGGCATTTGCTCCTCAATTTATACAAAATATAACTTTCGCGGTTATTATTGGAAAATTAGGCTAAATTCAATATGCAGCTGAAAATAAATTGTGGGGACCAAGAAAACATATGAATGTACTTCCTTTTAAAAAATAACTAAATATTGTGATGCAAGCAATTGGTTATACTTGACAACTGGTCATTAATTTCATTATCTTAAATTAGAATCGCCCTCTTCTTTTGCGTTTCTCCCAAAGGACAGGCAGGCAAGCAAGCAATAGCCTCTGCCAATACTATAGCACAAGCATTAGGAAATGCACATGCTCTGTTGTTGGGCCAGCACTTGCTGTCCAATAACTCAGTAAAGATTGGCAATTAGCTCTGGTAAATCAAGCACCATCTTCCAAAGGTAAAATACTTTTTAAAATGTTTACATTCTTGCCCCACTACTATCGTCACATTTCAATCATGTATTAGCCATAAATATCAACTACAAAGGTTTGACCTAAAGGAAACTAAAAGGGAATGGAGCATTAAAAGTGTCTGAAATACAGAAATACAAATCAGGAAAATGTAAAATTTTAGACAAATGAAAAATTCAACTTTTTTTTGCATGCCCCAGGATGTGAACATCCAATCCACCGTGATGTCAAAGGAACATAGGAACAGGAGTAGGCCATTCAGCCCCTCGATCCTGTTCCACCATTCAATTAGATCATGGCTGATCTGTATCTTATCTCCATTTAACCACCTTGGTTCCTTATCCCTTAATACCCTGTTCTAACAAAAATCTATCAATCTAATTTTTGGAATTTTCAAATGACTCCCGACCTCAACAGCTTTTTGGAGGAGAGTGCTGCAGATTTCCACTACCCTTTGTGTGAAGAAGTGCTTCCTGGCATCAGCCCTGAATGGCCTATCTCTGATTTTAAGGTTGTGCCCCTTTGTTCTGAACTCCCCCACCAGAGGAAATAGTTTCTCTCTAACAACCCTATCAACTCCTTTAATCCTCTTAACACCTCAATTAGATCCCCCTTCAATCTTCTATACTCGAGGGAATACAAGCCTAGTCTAAGCAATCCATCCTCATAATTTAACCCTTTTAGCCCCGGTATCATTCTGGTGAATCTGCACAGCACTCCCTCCAAGGCCAATATATCCTTCCTGAGGTGTGGTGCCCAGAACTGAACGCAGCACTCTAAATGGGGTCTAACCAGAGCTTTATATATCTGCAGCATAACTTCCACCCCTTTGTATTCCACCCACCTTGGTCATCCTGCCTAGAATGCATTTCAGGAGGAAGAAATAATGCAACGCCAGGCTCCTTCTCCTCACAACACCGCAGTATATTATTTATTGTGCTTTGCAAAGGAACGAGTCTGAGAGTAAACTACAGAAAGTTGCCATCTTTTAAACATTAGATCTAGTACTCCTTTAAGATTAAGTTTTGTGCATGTGAATTGTGGAGTTCAATCATATGGTAAGTCAAGAGGAAAAGTTACTGTGCTACAGATTTCAGAAGCTAGGAAAGATCTCCATTGCCTTAAAAGTAATAATATTGTACAAAGATGAAATGATAATGGGATCATGTTATATTAACAATGAGACATGTGTGATTTCTAATATAATATTTTCAGTTGGTTTTCCACTTTGCAGTATTAATTTTTTAAAAGCTATGGGTTTTAAGTGAATGAATTTAAATGAACACGAGGCCCATGGGGTACATTCCACTATGTGACTTGTTATTAAAGAAAATTCCATGAAGTCAATGCAGATGAAAGCATCTTGTGAAATCCTACCCAAGAGCCCCTTCTCGTACCTTTACTTTGGAGTCAATGTCAGACTTCTCTTCCTTCCACTGGGCTGCTTGCTTCTTCAGGTCATTTACCAGGTCAGAGCAGCGTGCGCTTAATCCCTGCTTTTCTTCCTCCAGATTTTTCAGAAGCAGGCTGGTTTTCTCCTCGCCCTTCAGAGCACGTTCCTTAGCGTCCTGTGCAAGTGCACCAAACAGTTCAAATAACAAATGTGAGAATTAACAAGTAAACATTTTTTTCTAGCTTTGTACACACAGCAGCCCCAGATAGTTGACATATGAAGTCACCTGTTGGCTCTTTTGGTCTCCTTTCATGCAGGTAGAATGATCATATTTTACTTGAATGACAGCTTTGATGAGAACACATTTACAAGAGCCCATTAATTGATCAAACTGCCTTTGATGCTGTCCCCAGCTATTCTTGAGACCCACAAAGACACAATCTTTCAGGCACTGGCCTTATCAATTAATAATGTAAGTCCCATCAGAATCTAATTAGGAGAAGCCACATCTTCACACTCCTATTTCTTTGCTCCATTTCCATCATTAACTATTTATCTAGAAAGTTATAAGGGTAAGATTCTTAGCTTTTAAGATGCTTTCTCAGAGTTTTGCACACAGCATAAAACCACAAGGCTTTAAAGTGCCTCAAGGCCTAAGGCACTTTCCCTTTAAGCATGTCATTTAAAATGTCACAAAGCAGCTACAACGTCAGCGACTGGGACGAAACAAAGATTCTGCCAAATCTGTGATAGGAACTGTTCTCAAACATTTTCGAATACAAATTAAACAAGAATAAATTCTACTGAAAACTCTGAGCAATGACCAAAATCATTGTACCGTGATGTGGACAACGCCTGTTAAAACAGACAGCAAACTGACGGTGAAAACGTGGTTGCATAGTACACTGTTAATTGCAAAAGCTAAAAAAAACTCCCAAAACTTGAAACTGGTTGGTTTTGATGCACGAGCCACTGTACCTTATAATCGCGGCTCTTAGTCTTGAGCTTTTCCTTCAAATCGGTTACTTCCTTCTGCACTAATATAATGTTGTCATCTACAGCAATTTTCCGCTGAATTAAGTTGTTTATTTCCTTCTGTTGGCATATAACCTGCTGTTTGAGAACATTAAAAAGAACATGGGAGCATTTTAAAATGAGATCAGACTTCACTAATGACAGTCATAATATTACTCAAAAATTAATAATTAAAGAACAAGCTTTTTCAAATCAGATTTGCCCTTGGTATTAGTTAGTGGGTCTGTGACACCATGTGCTGCTGACACCTTCAAATGTAAATTGATACAGCACAGAACTGAAGTTTGTACGGCTTGCTTGAAAAAAAGTGTTCAAAAATAAAACTCTTACCTACAACATATATTCTGCTATTGAAAAGCTACGTGTGACTGTTTTGATGAATTCTGGACACTGGAGGAACTAAAGTATATAAAATGTGTTGTTGTATCATAAGTAAACACGTTCATCAACCATTTAAGTGCACCTGAGACATACAAAAGTACTAAATTGTGTCACCACGTTTTACTAATGATCAGTTAATTGCATCTGCATCTGATCTGTATGCATCAATGTGTTCCTCTTACAGTCTATGGAAGGACATTTTAAAATAGCTTACGACCAGAAAGGACACTTATTGTTCCTCCATATTGGATTTTGTTGTATTTGTTTTACCAATGAAACCTGATTTCAGATCTTAAAACACAATTTATTTTCAAACAATTGAAGTCCATATAAACATTTAGGACTTGGATACAGGATAAATCTACACATTTTGTTGTGCTTTTGTCTGGAGGCTGCTCAATGTTAACCAATTGTTGAATAACATGCTCATAATATATAGCATTTTATCATGTCTCTCAGAAATGACTCAAAGCACTTCACTTTCAATGAACTACTTTGCAGTGCAGTAACTAATTATAGAGGCAAATACTAAACAACAGATCTATTTTTTCCAACACTGAATAATATCACATTTAATACATAAAAACTAAGTTTTTTTAATACAAAAACATGTGGGATAAAAGGTGGCCTGATCATCAAGGAGTTTTATCCAGTGTTTTGCTAAGTCATACTGAAGATTCGATCCCTGGTTTCTCTCAGATATTTGACCCTATCCAGGAAGGAACATCGCTACTGTAATTAGCATTGGCAGCCCTGGGTCAAAGGGCACTAAAAACAGACAGCGTTCCAGATCTTGGTCACAACCCAGCAACCACTCTGCTGGAAGTGTGGATGGCAGGTGAGGACAAGATTGGGGTTGGCTGTACCCCATGGAGAAATATGGTTGCGATGCCTATGGTCAATGCTCACACGTGAACAATGGTCACTTGAACGGGAACAACTATCACCAGTGGAACTCTGGACCCAAACAAAGAGTCAATGCCTTCAGTAAGGCAGGGGGAAAACTGTGGCATAAAATATTTAAGAAACATATTTAAATATTTTTTCAATTTAATTTTAATGAGGAAAATTATAAATGTGAAGGATGTTTTTACGATCCCATGACTATGTGAAACAGTTTTTTTCTTCTCTATGACAGTATTTGACCCCATATTACAAATCCACTTAAAAAAAAATCATGATAATTGCAACCTCCAAAACTCTATCCTAATAATTTGTCATAATGCTAGTTTAAAGGGCATCAGCTTAATGAGAACCTTAAAACAATTTAATTCCATAAGTAGCATTGCAACTCGTTACTGTATTATTTGTGCACAAGGTCATCATAGCAAAAAATATATACAATTGTTCTGGCTTTTCTCCTATCCTAAACAAATAAAAGGTTGCCCAATAGTTTTCACAAATCCTAAATTCGATATCATTTGGAGATTCAGGACTCCAACTATAAATATTAAATACAAATTGTGGCTTTACCAATATATGCTGAGAAAAAGGATGACTGTCCTGCCATCCTACTTTTGACAATCTTTCCTGATCTATCAACTGCAATACAAAGGTGAAGGTTGTCAACCTATTTGTTGTTACGGCCTCAAAATGAACATTTTTTTTTTTAAAAGAGCAAATCTCCCTCTTTTTATCGCATTTCCTCTGCTTTATTCTTGCTTCACCTTGAACCACACACCATCTCCAACCACAAGCTTATTCTGACAACCTGCTCCCAGGCCCCTGACACTACTGCAGTGCAACCAGACACCAGGGGCTGCCTAAAAGCAGTCTCAGGTGATTCTGCCTCTAATTTTCCATTCAAAGCTTCCCCAAGATTGTAAATCACCATTCTCAGCTGCACAACATAAGGGATCATGACCAGAAATCCATGTCCTACCACTCCATGTGGAGCTCAGGCACTGCATCACTGCACCACCTCCAACATTTCTTTTAAATGTTTCAAGTTCTAATAAGTCACAAAGCTAGAATCAAAACTAGTGTGACAAATTATCAAAATATAACGTGGAGCCAAGTTCATGCTAGTTATAAGGAGTAAGACTAGCTGGAAAGTAGCTGCTGTCCATAAAACACACATTGATTCCACATATGTAGCACAAAGGCTATTAAACAGCAATTGTGCTGATGGGATATTCAAGTATTTATATGAAAAAAGCAAAATGTTAACAGATTAGAAGAGTCTAATGTCACTATAGTTTGAAAGATATTGAAAATGTTAAATTACCTGGCAACATGATTTGGAGTGGCCTGGTTATCTACCAAATTAATTTACCCCCCCCTTTTTTCTTTTACACAAAAGCTACACTCATCAGTTTATGCAACTGATGTGCCATAAAATTTGCTCTTTAGGTTACCCTATTACAAAGATTCTTCCGACCTGCGTGTGGTGCAATTTTGAAATTTACAAGTTAACCAAAAGGTTCAATCTGATTGTGATCAATATGCCATTCAACTTACAGCATCCTAATATTCTATATATTTTGGCGTAATTTATTCCAGTTTTTCTTTTACTCAAATGAAGAATGGAATAAATTACATCAAAATATATATCATTCAATTCAGAAGGGGTTAAAGGTACGGCATGCATTTCAAACAATGATTTTCATTTCACTTTGATCTGTTGAGTAACTTGGAAAACACAATTGTATTTTTGAGATTTTGAAAACACCTGTAAAAGATTTAAAGGTACTGCTTAGGGACATAATTAATTGCCATGGGGGAGAATTACTTAAAAGGTTTTTGAAAATGCTGGTTTTATCCCTATTTGGATCAAATTTTATACGGTAATCTAGTGGGAGTTTAATACCGATCGACAATGTGAGTCAAAGATTTTGAAATGCAGATAATGAGGTAGACAAGTAATATTTTATAAACCCAGTAGGGTTTTCTTGGTTGATAAGGATTAAAAAGTTAAGAGGTGCAGGAAAAAAGCTTAGTGTTTGGAATTTAGTGTGCACATCAACACAAAGCTAATTAAATAAAAATTCTTCGATGAAATAACAGGAGTCATGTCAGAATAAAAGTGGCATCCTGCAATCATACATCTAGAAATTGGTCTTTCTACATAAATCAGATTTTGAACAAAAACTGAATTAGAAAAATAAGACAAGAGCAAACAATTTGACTTGCGCAGGTATTTAATCTAATGTATTGCCACGGTCTAACTTTGCATAGATACATTCCACAGCACCTCATTTAACACATCACATAAAACCTATCCAAATAACATTTTTTAAAAAGCATTGAAAAATGAACAAAGCTTACAAAGTGCTCTGTAAAATCAACATAATGTGACTACCATACTGCCCTAATGATCAAAAACAAGGACAGTAGGCTGGACATATGTTGCCACACACAGATCAAAAGGTACTCTTACATTGCTGCTGAAAACAAAAAACCTGGGAAGTGCCACAATTTCAAGCACTAACACACCATTTTAGTAAGTGGTAAGATGAGATTTCAAGCCCATGAGCTCCCAATCTCAGACACACTCACAAGGGATGCTGAGCAGACACCAAGGATTTTTCCACAGGGAAAAAGGAAACACGGAGAGGGAGTCAGCTTGTTCAACCTTATATGCCTCCTAATTAGACGCATATTTCCTAACTTAGCATGTATTAAACACTGTTAGACTCATTTAGAGTTTCCGCTTTGGGTGCAATCGGCAATCCGGGCACAAAATGTGCTCGTATTCCAAAGCAAAGTTAGGGTTCAAGTTTCCGCTCAAACTAATTTGCAAACAAACTTAAAATCTTCCATGAACCAGAGCAATCGGGCAGTGTTTTAGAACGTAATTGTTTATTTTTTTCCCCTTGCATTAAAAAATATTCCTTGATATATTTAAGAGTGCAGTTTTATTAAAACAGCTGAAAATGGGTTCATCACAAAAAATAAGCATTTGTACTAAGAGTATCTAGTCCACCACCTGTGAGTAAACCAATTTTAAATAACTAAAAATTACTTTAAAAAAAACTATACAGAACCATTTACAAAAGCAAAATATTGCGGATGCTGGAAATCTGAAATAAAAACAGAAAATGCTGGAAATACTCAGCAGGTCAGGCAGCATCTGTGGAGAGAGAAACAGAGTTAACATTTCAGGTCAATGTGACTCTGCGTCAGAGCTATTCATCGACCTGAAATGTTAACTCTGTTTCTCTCTCCACAGATGCTGCCTGACCTGCTGAGGATTTCCAGCATTTTCTGTTTTTATACAGAACCATTTACTAGTTTCATTGGTGTACAGTCATCAGTTTCAGAAAAATTAAATATTTTTTAATATTTAAAAACATTTAAAACTTGCCTATTAGTGCTTTTGCGGCTAAAAACCAGCTTAATTTTAAGAGCCTCTTCAAAGGGCCACAAACGGGTACAATTGGCAGAAATGCACCATGTTCATTCGCAACAAGGTGGATGAATTAATGGCACTAATAGAAGTAAATGGGTATGATGTGATTGCCATTACAGAGACATGGTTGCAGGGTAACCAAAGCTGGGAACTGAATGTTCCAGGGTACTCAACATTTAGGAAGGACAGACAAAAAGGAAAAGGAGTTGGCGTAGCGCTGTTAATAAGGGATGAGATCGGTACGGTAGAGATAAAAGATCTTGGCTTGGCAGATCGTGATGTAGAACTGGAATCATTTTGGGTGGAGCTAAGAAACAGAAAAGGGCGGAAAACATTGGTGGGAGTGTTAGGCCACCAAACAGTAGTGGTAATGTAGGACACAGTATCAATCAAGAAATTAGAAGTGCATGTAACAAGGGCAATACGGTAATCATGGGGGACTTTAATCTACATATTGACTGGGCAAATCAAATTACCACTAATGTGTGGAGGACAAATTCTTGGAATGCATGCGAGATGGTTTCCTGGATCAGTATGTGGAGGAACCAACCAGGGAACAGGCTATTCTGGATCTGGTACTGTGTAATGAGAAAGGGCTAATCAATAATCTTGTGGTAAAGGGGCCTTTAGGGACAAGTGACCATAATATGATTGAATTTTATATTAAGTTTGAGAGTGATGTAGTCCAATCTGAAACTAAGGTCTTCAATCTAAACAGAGGAAACTACAAGGGTATGAGGGACAAGTTGGCCATGGTAGATTGGGAGACTACACTAAAAGGTATGAAGGTGGACATACAATGGCTAACATTCAAGGGAATAATGCATAATTTGCAACAAACATATATTCCTCTAGGGCATAAAGACCCAAAAGGAAAAGTGATCCAACCATGGCTAACAAAATAAATTAAAGCTAGTATTAAGTCAAAGGAGGAAGCTTACAAAGTTGCCAGAAAAAGCGGTCAGCCTGAGGATTGGGATCTTTTTAGAAATCAGCAAAGGGGGACCAAGAAATTGAAGAAGAAAGGGAAAATGGAATATGAGTACAAACTAGCAAAAAATATAAAAACGGATTGTAAAAGCTTCTGTAGGTATGTGAAAAGGAAAAGACTGGCAAAGGTAAATGTAGGTCCTTTACAGTCAGAGACGGGAGAATTTATAATGGGGAATGAGGAAATGGCAGAGAAATTAAATAAATACTTTGTTTCTGTCTTCACGGAGGGAGACACAAAAAACCTCCCAGAAATAAGAGAAAACCAAGGGTGTGGCGAGAATGAGGAACTTAAAGAAATTATTATTAGTAAAAAAACAGTACTAGCAAAATTAATGGGACTAAAAGTCGATAAATCTCAAGGACCGGATGACCTACATCCTAGGGTTTTGAAAGAGGTGGCCATTGGGATAGTGGACGCATTGGTTGTCATCTTCCAAAATTCTATCGATTCTGGAACAGTTCCTGCAGATTGGAGGATAGCAAATGTAACCCTGCTATTTAAGAAAGGAGGGAGAGAGAAAACGGGTAACTACAGACCTGTTAGCCTCACATCAGTAGTTGGGAAAATGCTGGAATCTATTATAAAGGATGCAATAACTGGGCACTTAGAAACTAATAGTAAGCTTGGGCAGAGACAACATGGATTTATGAAAGGGAAATCCTGTTTAACAAACCTATTGGAGTTCTTTGAGGATGTAACTAGTGGAGTAGACAAAGGGGAACCGGTAGATGTGGTGTATTTGGATTTTCAGAAGGCCTTCGATAAGGTCCCACACAAGAGGTTGGTGAACAAAATTAGGGCACATGGAATTGGGGGTAATATACTAGCATGGATTGAGAATTGGTTAACAGACAGAAAACAAAGAATAGGAATAAACGGGTCTTTTTCAGGATGGCAGGCTGTGACTAGTGGGGTACCGCAAGGATCGGTGCTTGGGCCCCAGCTATTCACAATCTATATCAATTATTTGGATGAGGGGACTAAATGTAACATTTCCAAATTTGCTGATGACACAAAGCTAGGTGGCAGTGTCAGTTGCGAAGAGGATGTGAAGAGGCTTCAAGGGGATCTCGACAGGCTCAGTGAGTGGGCAAGAACATGGCAGATGGATTATAATGTGGATAAATGTGAAGTTATCCACTTTGGTAGAAAAAACAGAAAGGCAGAGTATTTCCTAAATGCTGAAAGATTGGGGAATGCAGATGGTCAAAGGGACCTGGGTGTCCTTGTACATAAGTCACTGAAAGTGAATGTGCAGGTGCAGCAAGCCATTAGGAAGGCAAATGGTATGCTGGCCTTCATTACAAGAGGATTTGAATACAGGAGTAAAGAAGTCTTACTCCAATTATATAGGGCCTTGGTGAGACCACACCTGGAGTACTGTGTACAATTTTGGTCTCCTTACCTAAGGAAGGATATACTTGCCATAGAGGGAGTGCAACGAAGGTTCACGAGATTGATTCCTGGGATGGCGGGACTGTCGTATGAGAAGAGATTGAGTAAACTAGGCCTGTATTCTCTTGAATTCAGAAGAATGAGAGGGGATCTCATTGAAGCATACTAAATTATTACAGGGCTTGATAGGGTGGATGCTGGGAGAATGTTTCCCTTGGCTGGGGAGTCTAGAACCAGGGGCCACAGCCTCAGGATAAAGGGTAGGCCATTCAGGACTGAGATGAGAAGAAATTTCTTCACAGAGGGTGGTGAATCTTTGGAATTCTCTACCCCAGAGGGCTGTGGAGGCTCAGTCATTGGGTATATTCAAAACAGAAGTCAATAGATTTCTGACTGGTAAGGGCATCAAGGGATATGGCGATAAGGCCGGTGAATGGAGTTGAGGCAGAAGATCAGCCATGATCTCATTGAATGGCGGAGCAGGCTCGAAGGGCTGAATGGCCTACTCCTGCTCCTATTTCTTATGTTCTTATGTTCATTAACTTGATCTGGGGCATGGCCAGTTTTGTGGGCGGGGTCGGCTTCCAGCACGATATTTTTTTTTTAAACCAGCGTAAAAGATCGTGGAAACACTATTTGCGCTGGACGTTCCTCGATGTTTTACACTGGTTTGGCCGATTTCGGGCGAATTACGCTGGTAAAACTAGCGCAACCGAGCGGAAACTCTACCCCATTATTTAGACTTCAAAAGTTTAAATTTTTTATATATATAGCATAAAAATTTAAAAGAGTTATAATTGCAACTCCTGTTGTGCGAATCTTGTTGGATAGGAGGTTCGTACATGATTTTGCATCCAGGGCAAACACACTTGCATGAAGTGTATCCAGCTGAATTAACTCAAGCTCAAAGTTACTGAGCTTGAGGAACAGTGGGACACTCCATCACATACAGGACTTTTTAGAACACGCATTCCAAGAGGTGGTCACCCGAGACAGTGATAGAGGATACGGATTGGAAATAGGTGATCATCCATCAAGGTTGGAAGGAAGGAGAGGAGTTTCCTGAAGTCATACGTGTTCCAAGGAGGTTGACTCTGGGGAGAGCAGCCAAGAACAAGTCATGGCACTGTGGAAACAGTGGTTGCCCAAGGGACTGGAGGTGGGAGAGAGACAAAGAGTTAAGTTTGGGAATGCTGTGGTGGTGGGAGATGCAATAGAGAGAGGAGTAGACAGTCACTTTAACCTTAAACGTGAATTCCAAAGAGGATGGTGTCACCCTGGCACCTGGATAAGGGACCCAAAAGACTGGTATGAAATCTCTTGGAGAACAAAGGAGGTCAGCTCAAAATCATGGTTTACATCTGAACAATTGAGGTAGAAAAGAAAGAGCTCTGGGTTTGCAAAAATAGCTCCGAGAGAGGTAGGACATAAATTAAGAAACAGGATATCAAAAAGGTAGTAATCTCAGGAGTACTACCAGTGCCATGCGCTGGCCAACATGGAAACAGCCAGATTAGGGAGTGCAACAGTAGCTAGAGACATAGGGCTGGATTTTGTCAATGGGGACGTGATGGAGGCGGGACTCCCACTTTTTGGGTTGTAGTCCCGCCTCCATCGACTTGTGGCCAACCCACTGTATTTTCCCTTGATTGACCTTGGGTCCCTTGGATACAGGTGACGTCAGCCATTGAAATTTCATCTGTCAAGAGCTTTTGACAGATGAAATTTCAGCATTTGACAGCTCTGTGAAGCTGTCATACACTGACAATATGATTTCTAACGTGAGTCCCTGTACTTAGACTCAGTCAGAAATCAATCCAGCACAGAAAGCAGAGACTGCAGCTTTTGACAGCTCCGCGGCCATTCTGCTTTCTGTGCCGTGGATGTGAGCGACTTCCGACACCTTAGCCTGCAGGACAAAGTTAAGGTAAGTACAAGTTCTTAAAACACTTTACACACACCAAACACACTTACCTCTGCACTCATGCACCCATCACTCACCTGCACACCGGACATCTCGACCCCTCCAAGCCCTCCAGACCGACGGTCCGCCTCGCTAAATCGGCGTGGTTCGGACCTGTCGGGAAGCCCACACTTCAGGGCTAAAAATAGGGATTAGGCAAAAAACTGCCTGTTAACAGGCAGTTTATTGGCACTAATCTCCTTCCCACCTCGGGGAGGCGGGTCCCAGCACAGGTCGGGTACCTGCCTCCTGTGAAACTGGCATGGGGGCGGGTTGGGGGCGGGATGGGTTCGGGACCCCCCCAATCTGCTATTTTCCCACCCCACACGCCTCCAAACCCGCCTCCACGGGTCAATGAAAATTCTGCCCATAGTGTAGAAGGGAAGGAGAGATTTCTGGGACATTGGGATCAGTTCTGGGGCAGGAGTGAGTTGTACCAATGGAAAGCCGACAACCAAGCAGAACTGGGACCAACATCCTCACGCAGAAGTTAACTGGTGCTGTTAGAGGGTTTAGACTAATATGGTGGGGGAAGGGAAAGTAAAAGAATAAAGTTGGCAGCTTGGAAGGGAAAGTAAGCATGAGGTGTATAGGGCAGGAGGAGTTTAACAGGCTGAAAGGTTATGCAGGACAAAAGTAGTAATAAAAAAAAATCAGGGTGGGGTGGGGGTGTTGGCAGGAAAAAGAGAAACTGTAAAATCCAAGGGAATCCAAATTAAAATACATGGATATTCATGCACAGAGTATAGGATACAAATTGGAGAACTAGAATCATTGCTTCGAACAGAAAATCATGGCATATCAGTGGCTGAAAGGTGGCTACAGTTCATTCAGGATCGGTAAATAAATATTCTTGGACGCAAAACTTTCAAGAGGGTTTAGAAAGGACAAAATGGAGGCAAAGTGCAGCAGTATCAATTAAAGACAATGACCTAGAAATTTGGCCGTACAGCACCCGTGTTTCGAGGTCCCTAAAAGTTGGCACAGATGCTATGTGGATGCAAGTTCATGAAGCAGCTCTGGCAATACCAAGCCTTATGGTAGGTTGCATCTGGGAAACATGGCAACTGGCCATCACTGGCTGCAATATTTTATTTATTGACATTATTGGGCTAAGATTTGAAATGCATTCAAAATGCTGCATGCAACAGTTCAGTGATATTTCACACCCTTTATTATTTTCATTGGTATGAAATCCCAACACACGGAATTTAAGAAAAAAATAAACTACCCCATTGAAAGTGAAAATAACTGTACTTGACATTCACCTGATCAGGCCCAAATCATCCTGCAGGTATCAAGGCCAACAGCCTAAAGACTCAGGCTTTTCAGAGTGAAATACCCAAGAAAATCAACTCTCTATACCCCAAAACAAAAATGTTAGATACTCTTTAATGGAGTATCAGTAAGTTCCTTTGAAGTCCAGATGTGTAAACCAGTGGTCATTCCAGTACTTAAGACAAGAAACAGATACTTCAATGTTCTAACCTGCTCAAGTTCTTGTATCTTGTCATCTTTAACTTGGAGAATCTCTAAAACTTTCCTGTCCTTGGCTTCAGCTTTCTGTTTTTCCCTTGCGGTAGGAGAAAAGTCAGTCATTAGTCATAATGCAACGGTACTAATCACTTGAATATTAGATCTTCCATTGATGAATCCATTTTTTGGCTATTAAAACTGGACAGCACAATTTTAAATTAATAGAAAAATATACAGTAATAAATTAATTCTTCAGAGTAATAACGTTTTTCTACACTGTTTTACAAATCTATATGAATAAACATCAGACACTGCCAGATGTTATATTGTTACAATAAACCTTAGTAAATTGATCATTTGACACATATGGTCCCCAGTGATGTTCAGAATTTCAGCTCTATCACAACTAAGTGATGAATAACAGAGATAAAGTTCGGATTATAATCACTGGTTGGTGAGAGCACGTAGCACTCCTTAATAAATATACATTTCTGTTCAATATTGCGTCAAAAAAACATCACCTCAATTTTAATCATTTGCTGCTTCAAGTTTAATCAACTCAGTTATCAACAAAATTGAAAAAGAGGGTGCTACTTTGAAGATGGAAAATGTAGCACCAAGCTCTTGTTAAATAATGAACTTGAAAACTGGGAAAAGAAATACCTTGTGCTCAAGAAAGCTCCCCAAGAGTTAACAACTATTAGAATCAAAGAATGATACAGCACAGTAGGAGGCCATTCGGCCCATTGTGCCTGTGCCAGCTCTTTGAAAGAGCTATCCAATTAGTCCCACTCCCCTGCTCTTTCCTTATAGCCCTGCAAACTTTTCCCCTTCAAGAAAAATCCAATTCCCTTTTCAAAGTTATTATTGAATCTGCTTCCACAACTCCTTCAGGCAGTGCATTCCAGATCATAAAAACACCCGCTGCGTAAAATAAATTCTCCTCATATTGAACCATATTTGGAAGAATGGTCATTTGCGATTTCACGTGTCAAGCCAGCTTTGGGCAGTTGTAAATGCCATGGGTTACAAAACAAGGACTAACAAGAGGTAAAGCCAAGGATGGAGATATTCAAGGTTACAGAAATAAGCAGCGATATCACACGCACTAAACTTGGTAGTGACTGTAATGATGCACTCCTGCTGAGTAACGGTCTACAGAATTCTTAGTGATATTTTTATTCCCCTTTTATCAGTTGAAAAACTGCATCAAAATAGGACTGAACAACTTCTGTCACTTTTTGTCACTTTTAATTACAGATTAGCCCAAGTGCAATTTGAGCTAATAATATTTACCATTAGAATGTTATCCTGATCATCTTATCATCAACACGTACTGAGGCACCAGAACTTTACAACTATACCTGCTTAATAAAAAAAAAGGGGGTGGGAGAGGGAGAGGGCGAGAGAGAGAGAGACAGAGAAAAAAAGGGAGGGCGAAAGAGAGACCGACCCCGGGGGGGGGGGGGGGGGGCCGAAACAAGAGAGAACGGGGGGCCGAAACGAGAGGGTAGAGGGGGCCCAAAACGAGAGGTGGAGGGGGGCCAAACGAGGGAGAAGAGTCCAAATGAGGGAGAAGGGGGCAACAGAGAGAGAGAAAGGAACAGAGAGAGAGAAAGGGACAACAGAGAGAGAGAAAGGGACAACAGAGAGAGAGAAAGGGACAACAGAGAGAGAGAAAGGGACAACAGAGAGAGAGAAAGGGACAACAGAGAGAGAGAAAGGGGGCGAGAGAGAAAGGGGCGTTAAAGAGGAAGGGGGCGAGAAGTGGGGCAATAGAGAGAGAGAAAGAGGGCGATAGAGAAGAGGCCAAAAGATAGAGAAGGAGCGAATGAGGAGAGAGAGAGAGAGAGAGAGAGAGAATGGGGGCGAAAGATAGAAAAGGGGTGAAAGAGCGAGGGAAAGGGGGCAAAAGAGCGAGAAGGGAAAGGGGGCAAAAGAGCGAGAAAGGGGGCAAAAGAGAGAAAGGGTGAGAGAAAGAGGGGGTGGAGAGCGATAGAGAGAGAGAAAGGGGCGAAAGAGAGAAAGAGGGGGCGAAAGAGAGAAAGAGGGGGCGAAAGAGAGAGGGAAAGGGGGGGGGCGAAAGATACACAGAGACAAAATTGGATGGAAGAAAAACTGACATCTGAGGAAGGGGGTTGTGGCCAGAATCGTGTTTTGAATTGGTGGGTAACTGACTTCCACCTTACTGGAGGGTTGGGATTTGAATACACAGTTTGCTGTATTTTTAGTGCAGTCAGACAGCTTTCACACCTTCCTTTTATGGTCATTGCAAGGGGGAATACATACTTCTAACTTTCAACAACAACTTGCATTTATATAGAGCCATTAACGTAGTAAAATGTCTTGAGGCGCTTCAAAGGAGCGTTATCAGACAAGAAATTGACACCGAGCCAAAGGAGGTATTGGGACAGGTGCCCAAAAGCTTGGTCAAAGAGGTATATTTCAAGGAGCTTCTTAAAGGAGAGGGGTGGAGAGGCGGAGTGGTTTAGGGAGCGAATTTCAGGAATTAGGAACTAGGCAGCTGAAGGCATGGCCGCTAATGGTGGCGTGAAGGAAACTGGGGATGTGCAAGAGCCCAGAGTTGGCCGAAAGCAGAGATCTCAGAGGGTTGTACGGCTGGAGGTGGGTACCGTGATAGGGAGAGGCTGTCGGACTGGGGGCCAATGTAGGTCAGCGTGCTTTGGGGTGAAGGGTGAACGGGACTTAGTGCGAGTTAGAATACAGGAAGCAGAGTTTTGAATGAGCTTAAGTTTATGGAGGGTGTAAGATGGGAGTCTGGCAAGGAAAGCATTGGAGTAGTTGAGTTTAGAGGTAACAAAAGCATGGGTTTCAGCAGCAGATGTGCTGAGGCAGGGACAGAGACGGGCGATATTACGGAAGTGAAAGTAGGTGGTCTTGGTGATGGAGAGGATATGGGGTTGGCAGCTCAACTCAGGGTCAATTAGGACGCCGAGGTTGTGAGCAGTCTAGTGGCTAGGGAACAGAGACTGTGGCGGGAGCTGAAGACAATGACTTAACTGGAGGAATTTTCAGCTCATCCAGGACTGGATGTCTGACAAGCAGCGTAACGGATCAGATGCAGTGGAGGGGGTCGAGAGACGTGGTGGTGAGGTAGAGCTGGGTGTCGTCAGTGTACATGCGGAACCGGACGCGTATTCAGATGACGTTGCCGACGGGCAGCATGTAGATGAGAAATAGGAGGGGGCCAAGGCTAGATCCTTGGGGGACTCCAGATGTAACAATGCGGGAGCGGAAAGAAAAGCCATAGCAGGAGATTTTCTGGCTAAGACTGGATAGGCAAGAGTGGAACCAGGCGAGACAGTCCCACTCAGCTGGACAACGGAGGAGAGGCGCTGGAGAAAGATGGTGTGGTCAACAGTGTCAAAGGCTATAGACAGGTCGAGAAGGATGAGGAGGGATAGTGCATCACAGTCACATAGGATGTAATTTGCGACTTTGATAAGTGCCGTTTCAGTGCTGTGGCGGGGCAGAAACCTGATTAGAAATGTTCAAACATGGAGTTGCAGGAATAATGGCCACAGATTTGGGAGGCGACAGCATGTTTAAGGACTTGAGAGGAAAGGGAGTTTGGAGATGGGGGCAGTTGTTTGGAAGGACAGAGGGGTCAAGGGTGTTATTTTTGAGGATGGGGGAGATGATCCCAGATTTAAAGGGGTGGGGGACAGCACCAGAGGAGAGGGAACCTTTAACAGTATCAGCCAGCATGGAGGCCAAGAAGGGAAGTTGGGTGGTCAGCAGTTTAGCGGGAATCGGGTCAAGAGAGCAGGAGGTGGGTCTCATGGACAAGATTAGCTCGGAGAGGGCATGAAGGGAGAGAGGAGAGAATCTAGAGAAAGATGCGCTGCTTGGCAATTGGGCTCTAAAGATTCGCACCATATTTTTGGAGATACTTGTTAGATAGAACTTTCATTCCGCTTGTTACTTCTGCATGTCTAAATAGCAGATGCATCAGGAGATGGGTCGTTACTATTGCCATCTTTCTGCTAACCTTTTTCCAGATACAGCCTGCAGCAGGTGGTTTACATCTCATTCTGAGTAACTTGTAGTGTGGGGGGGCGGGGGGGGGGAAAAGAGAGGAGTATCGGAATCATCGGATCTGGAACTGATTCCATGCTCGTTTACGTTGTGGTGCCTCCCTCTCTCAGGGATTGCTTAAATGCTGGCCATGCAGCTCCGAGTAATGCTCTTTACCCTGTCAGCCCCATTTTCTTCACTGCTTCGCCTCTCCTGATTGTTGATCAACTTCAGCACAAAAGCCGTTGGGCATCTGTTTCTGTTTGTACTCAAATTTCTTGGTTTCCGATGCTTCCACTCAGTCTTCCGTGTTGGCTCATGTTTCCTTGCAAGTCCATGTTACTTTAGCAGACAATATTTGAGCAATCAAGTACCTCTCTTCTGTGTGGCTCCATTCTACAACATACAAACATATGCGTATTTGTTTTGGCAAGCTTCTTTTTTGCTCTGAATTGCTAGCTATCAAATTTAGACCTCACAGGTAGCTTTAAGAGTATTGTCGGTTTGATTTGTCGGTTCCTAGGAGGTGGCAATCACACAATTTCTGTTGAAAGAGTACCTGGAGATTACTCATGGTGCAGTTTGAGGCTCTCACGTAACATTAGGTACTGCCCCATTGCTCTCAATTAGTCATGTAAGGTTATGTTTGCAGCAACCCTCCACAAGTGCAGTACTTTTGTAATCCTGAGACCACTCACCGTTTTTAATATAGAATCGATAGCGACGGTAATGGCACATAAGTCATTAACATCAGAGCCACTGACTTAGAGTTTGAATGAGTTAAATTCATTTTTTATTAAAATATGCTCTGGAATTTCTACTGCTGTTTTGGGGAATTGATTGACACAACTCTGCCCATTACTTTGCAAAACCTACAAATAAGTGGTATATATATTAATTTACCAATGTGCATTTAAAGTTTATGCCGTACCATTATAAAGCCAAGCATAGCAAGATGGTATGCACGATGCACCAATTGCAGGTAGATAGCTACAAGTGAAATTTCTGTGTGGGTTCTCCAGCAGGAAGATCGATGGAACTCCCCACAGAAATGGTGGAAATGGCTAAAAAACAGTTGTGTACGCCATTTATCCTGGATTTTCACTGACCTTCCATCTAAGCTATGGCAGGAGAACCCCACAGAAATGCAGGGTCCAGCTATGTAGCAGTAATAGAGATTTACAATGGGGTTTATCTGCACTTGGGCTTTGGTAGCATTGGCTAAAGGTGCTATGGTTTGACAGCACTGCAGTGAAACTGCTGGAGTATGGTAGCATGGGGGGGGGTAGGGGGGGAGAACACCTTTGATCTGGAATCACTGTGGAGGAGGTACTTGGGGTTTCCTAGAACTTTGGAAGGTGAACCAGAGATTTGGCAACACTGGGGATGGAATGAAAGATTTGACTCACTGGTCGATTCCTGGTGTCTGTCAGAAGTGAGAGAGGTGGTGGTAAACCCCTAACAGCACCGAGTGGGGGAGATCATGGGCTCAATTTTAATAACAGATGTGGGTTGAGGGCGGGCTCGCTGCTCGGCAGCTTTCGGACCCGCACCCGGCTGCCGCCTCCCAGCACTTACGATTTTGGCTTCACTGGCCTCGTTATGGCCGACGTGCGGATCCCTCCAGGCAATTGCTTGGAGGATGTCAGTTTCTCGCGTCTCATGACGCGTTGTTTGTTTGAAAATTTAAAGGGGCCATGTCCCCTTTGCATACAAATGTCATTGGGACGGCTTGGTGCTTTATTATCTTGAAAGGCGAGTTGACAGCGTCTGTTCTGGGCAAAATTTAATGAATGATATTGCTGGTCATATTATTGCAGAAAGAGATTCATGATTTTGATATATGACTTTATTATCTGACTATGAAATGAAAAAGATGCGTTCCAATCATTTGCTTAGTAATATTAATGCTTTTTTCTCTTAAAGGTGCTGGGAGCTGCAGGAATGGCAGCCCCAAAAACTAAGGCTGCACCCAGGTTCAATGAGGGCTCTCTCCATGCTCTTGTGGAGGGAGTTAGAGGACGTCAGGAGCTCCTCTTCCCTGGAAACGGAAGGAGGAGGCCTCCTCAGCAAACCAAGGCAGCTTGGCTGCAAATTGCTGAGGAGGTGAGCTCGAGATCTGTATGCAGACGCACATGGGTTCAGTGTCGGAAAAGGTTTAATGATCTGCTGAGATCACCTGAAGTGTGGCCTCTGTGTTCTGGGAAATGGAAGTTCAAGAGTGAGGGCTCAGGGTGATTTCCATGTAGAATGTTGGTGGTGACATTGAGCGCAGACCACCGTTTATTGGACAGATGATGCCTGGGGTTTGAGACTGTCGGACTTATATTCATCTCCATGTGCCAGCCACCTGTGGTTGAAGCGTAAGCTTACGCGAATCTGGCATGGCTGAGTGCATCCCTTGCCTGACGGCCATCAATGTGGTCACCTGCTGCTGGATTGGCCACATCCGGCCTCGCAAGGCATCACTCCCCATCCTCCTACTCATCCTCCTCCTCGTCCTCTTCCTCGTCCTCTTCATCTTCCTCCAAGGAGGCTGTGTGCTGAGCCACTTGTTCATCCGGCAGCACTAAGCCACGCTGCTCTTCCTCTGAATCTGACGACCAGGAGGAGAGGATGTAAATGGTTGCCATCCCGTTGTTATAGATTTCAGTTGAGGCAAGAAGCTTGCAAGCGCACACTCAAAGTGGCCTGAAATTATTCCAATCAGTTCACATAGCAGATGTGTGTCAGCTTGACCAGTCACAAGATCAGTAGATTTGCAAAATCTTAACCCAAACCTCCAACAACAAAGTTGTTGCATTTGAATGCCAGCCATGTTACAGGAGCGCTTTTAAAGTTTTGCACCAATAATGACTACAGATCATGTCCTCCACCAACTCGTCTCCTTGCAGCTGGACTGTTTCTGACAAGACGGGAAACAGGAGCCAGAGGCACGAAAATGGGAAACCTCTATCAAAATAGGATTATCAAAGCAGTTAACTGCCTTAACTACCTGTCCCACCGGTTGGAATCGGGTCAGTTTGGGAGCAGTTGAACAGACACTCATGAAAATCGCGTGGGGGCAGGATGGGTGTCTGAAGCCATTTTTTCCGATTTTCGCAGCTGACCCACCTTCACAGGAATATTAAAATTGAGCCCCTAGTGTCTGGCAGCATGGTTTTGAGACATTCTAAGAGGCATTTGCAAACACTAAATTTGTTGCTTTGTGATTGGTTCTTAGTCACAATGTGTGTTTGTATCTCTTTCTATCACAGCTGTTAAGATAATATAAAACATTCCAATTGTCATCTACAAAACAGGTGATAGTTGGTTGTTATTTGAAAAACTAATTCAAAATAAGATGAGAAAAGACATTGGCTCAAAATTTGCGATCGGAGGCTTCCCACGGGCGGATGCCTCCGACCTGTAAAAAATCTACGCATTTACCTGGTGACCCGGGTGGTATGGAGACTTGCAAGCACCCCTCGGATCACGTGGGCTGGCCCAACCAATAAAAGGGGAATCCCCATTCATACTTATGGGAATTCCGTACGTTAAGAACTCTCACATGTATGAATGGGGATCACTTAAAAAATACACAAACACATTAAATAATTTTTTTTTTTAATTACATATTTAAAATGCCATTTAATTAAATATTTTAAACAAAAAAAATTATATTTTTTGAATTTTTTTAATATGTTTTAACAGGGCTAAAAATAAACTTACCTTATTGGACAGGGTTTTTAATGTATAAATGAATGATAACAACATTTTATTTTTCCATTTTTTTAAACTCTTAAGAATTTCACGGGCATTCAGCAGGCAGAAGTTGGGAAAATAACGTAACTCTCCACCCCCAGAGGCCCTTCTCCCGGGGATGTGGAGGATCTGTCAATAAGATTCTTGACAGATTGCAAGTTCCGGGTTTTAGCGCATGCGCTTCGCATGCCTAAACCCAGAACTTGCGCGGCCCCTACGGGCGCATACACACCTCGTACGCACCCGTAGGGGGTCGCAAAATACAGCCCATTGTGTCTATCTGCATCTCATAGGTGTTGACCGTTAGAATGTTTACATTTTCGAACTATTGACAAAACCAAGGTGATAACTAGAGGCTGTCAGTTCAGTTTGCTTTAAAATTCAGCACTTTTGTTTTTGGAAAAAATAATCCAATTTCGGAGGAACAATGTTCTGTCAATGTATGTGTGTCTCAGCTTAATATGCTTTCTGAAGTTTTATAGAACACCAAACAAAAGCTACAATAGGTGTATAATCAGTACAGTCTTATGTTTTAAATGTCTCTCGCATACCCACAGACGTGCGTGCGCACACGTACACACACACCAGCCACCTGTTCAACACTCGATTTTTTTTCTGAACACAGCTTTTGACATTTGATCTTGAGCTTTCTGCAAATAATTGTGAAAAGCAACTGAGCACAAACTGTAGAAGCCGAAGACAATGATAGCAACAGTTCAGCTGACTAAATGCTACTGATGTATCCTGGATAAGTGGGTGCACTGTACACGCTCAGACTGCACAATCTGCATTCAGCTAACAGTCACAACTCTGGTGAAATAGTTAAGTCCAAGGACAGATTTTTGGCAGAAGCCTTCAAGTAAGAGCATTAAAGAAGGCATTAAAAGCCACAAAAGGCAAGTTGCTGTGAAATATGCAACTATCATTTTTTTAAAATTTGGTTCAAACCTATATATGGACATTAGAAATGTCAATTACTGAGGAAAAAAGGGTAGGCAATTTTTTTTCAGAACGTATTGAGTGTTTGGTGGGAAAATGATACCATGCCATCCAGTGGCATAACTGATAACAATTACAGGTAAGTATTGTCATTTAACATTGGAATTCCAATTAGTGCGCTGTGGGGTAGCATTATAGGGAATAGTTACAGTTAAGTGCTGACATTTTAACATTGAAATTCCAATTTAAAATTATTACATCGTATTCCACAATATAAAATTATGATAAGAAATTATGGTTTTTGGGCAGGAACTACACACTATACCCAAGATTTTTAATATAAAAAAGGTAAAAAATTATGGCCAGTCATTTACAACTATGAATAATCAAGGCCACCTATTTACTGTTTTCACAGAAAATGAACAACCAAAAGATCCCAATTACCATGCAATTAAAATACAATTTTTCTTAGTTATGGTAAATCAGTAGCCCTAATAACATTGTACATTACATTGGCATAACACCCCTATTGCTGTAAAACAGCTCATGCTCCAACTAACAACCTGCATTTATATAGCGTCTTTAACGTAGTAAAGCATCCCAAGGTTCTTCACAGGAGCATTATCAAACAAAATTAGATGCCAAGCCACATGAGATATTAGGACAGGTTGGTCAAAAAGGTAGGTTTCATGGAGCATCTTAAAGGAGGAGAAAGAGGTAGAGAGGTGGAAAGGTTTAGGGAGGGAATTCCAGGGCTTAGGGCCCAGGCAGCTGAAAGCATGGCCGTCAATGGTGGAGCAATTACGATCGGGGATAAGCAAGAGGCCAGAATTGGAGGAGCGCCGGTATCTGAGGGTTGTGGGGCTGTGGTAGGAAGAAGTGTGAACACCACCACTACAGACCTGCTAATCAAACATAAAAACTCATCAGGACTGGATAACCTCGGTGGGGGGGAGGGGAGGAGGGGACGCGCAGGGAAGAAAGATACGAATCTTTTAATCTTTCAACTTTGGAATCTGAATTCAAATCCAGCCAGAGCCAATGGGATGAAAACTCTTACATCTGTTGGCAGTAGGGGTCCTGTGTGAAATTAGTTTGGACACTTCTACCCATTTCCTAGTGGCTACAGGCCCAAACTACAAAAGCTGCTGATAGGCAAATTTACAGCAGCAGGAGCTGGAATAATGTTGCACGAGTGCAATAGAAAGTGATTCTCTAGGGCTGGCACTGAAGCACATTGCTGTGGCAGAGGAAAGAAATACTTGTCCTGAGAGCTTTTGATGCTGGGTACCAGAAACAGCATAAAATACAGAGGACTATAAATACATTTACATTATATAGTTTGGGTCTCAAGTTTATTTCTGATTAACTTCAGTATCTATGAATAAATGTTGACCTAAAGGTCATGTGCTTGAAGAATGTCCAAATCTGAATTTTTGAAATACTATAAATTCACTAAAACTGTGGTGAATCCTCTGATTAAAAGCCTTGACATATGGAATTTATTTCAATCCAAAATCTTATACGTTAAATTGTTAATTATGAATCATCAGTAATTCAATTGTAATTCTTAGACCCACTATTTTGGGGGGATTTTACAGTTGAGAAACCTTTGATTGCTGAAGCAATAATGTAATGGCCACTTAGCTATTTTGGCTGCTTTCTATTTTTTAAATATTTTATCAACTCATCTTTTTAAAAAAAAGACTAAGTATAAAGAAGTCTCCCACATGACCCTGTCTGAAAGTGTAGCAGGAGTCACTTTTCACCTGGACTCTGCCAATACTTAATTTCTCTCTCAGGAAATGCCCAAGAATGGGAAATTTGCAGGGTTATGGGGAAAGGGCAGGGGAGTGGGACGAATTGGATAGCTCTTTTCAAAGAGCCGGCACAGGCACAATGGACCAAATGGCCTCCTCCTACTCTATGATTCTATGATTCAACTAACTATTGTGTTTCACCCTATGAGGAAGTAAGTGGTCTCTGCTCAGTGACTCACCTGAAGTCACAGTTAAAATCACAAATTCACTATGTGCAGGTCGTTGGTCAGACCGCATCTCGAGTACTGCGCCCAATTTTGGTCCCCCCACATGATGGGTGACACAGTGGCCTTGGAAAAGGTCCAGAGGAGCTGCAAGGATGATTCCCAGCTTAAAGAACCTCAGCTACTCAGATAGGCTCAAGGACCTTGGTTTATTTATGGAGCAGCGTAGACTTAAAGGTGACCTGAAAGAGGTCTATACAAAAATGAAAGGGCTAGATAGCGTCTCTATTGATAGATTATTCCAGTCTAAAAGATGGGGAGGACCAGGGTGCATGAGTTTAAACTATGTAAGAGTGGGAATAGACTGGATGTTGGGCAGTTCTTCTTTTCCCAGAGAGTAGTGAGCCTCTGGAATGTGTTGCCGGCTGGTGCGGTGGGTGCTGACTCTCTGCCTTCAAGAGGGAGCTGGACCGGTTCCTGACTGGGGCAGAGATCGCATCATATAGAAGGTAAGTGACTTTATAGAGAACACTTGGTCCGTGTGATCTCCTGGATTGGTTTTGATCGCCTGAGGGGGATCAGAGAGAAATTTTACACACAGTATTTTTTCCCTTATTGGCCCTGGTTTCTTTTCTGTTTTTTGCCTCCCAGGAGATTCCAAGGTGGGGAGGTCAGGGGAGGGAAGAAGTGTTTAGCCATGATGGTCCAGCCATGGTGGTGTGGGACAGGCTTCACGGACCAGCTGGTCTTTTCCTGCCCGTCATTTTCATATGTTGGTAAACTATAAGCGTATGTCTGTCACCCACCACAGGATGGTGAACCATCACAACAGTATAGAGTGTTTCAAACAAATTATATACAACACAACAGCATTCCAAGAAAGGCTGCTGAATTATCAATAGTGGAGATAGCCACACACTCAGGAAAAAGGGAAGCGAGAAATAGACTGAAGCAAGGCAGCACTAATGAAAGGATCAAAAAGTGATAAATCATTCAGAGACAGCAAGGGAAAGTTGCTATATTATGCAACATATGTTAACATACATGCTAACTGTCAGCATTTCACATTTCTATTCAGCATTTCGGGGGTCCAGTTCCCTTGTTGGAATTTGCTGCCCAAGATCATTGTGAACAGGGCCCCACTGCTCTCAGCAGCATGCCTACACGAGTCCCGAATCCGACTGCTGCCCATCGTAGGCAAAATTCTCAAGACCAAGAGTTCCCACCTGCAGTTTGCAGCAGCTGGAATCAGGTAGGAATGGTGCTGAGGAGAAGGGGAAGAAGGGGACATATGCAGATGGCAGGAGAGTGAAAGGACAGTGGAAAAGTACAAAAGGAAAAACAAGAAATGAAGGAGAAGGCAAGGTGGAGGGAACTGAAAGGAATAGAAGCTGGAAACAGCGGTCTATGGTGAAGGAGGAACAGTGCCAACATTAATTGAAAGGGAACGAGGAAAGAGTATCAGCTTGGGCAGGGGAGGAAAGTGCCTGCTCGAATGGTGGGGTGAAAGAAACATACCATGTACAGTTGGATTAGGGGGGCGGGGCGGGGAAGTGTGTCAGTTTCAGTGGAGGTGGGGGAAGAGAGAAGAATGCCGGTATAAACAAGAAGGGTTGGAAGAGGAGAGTGTATATCTGCAAATGGGTGGGGAAGTTGGATGGGGTACAGTATCTTTGAACAAGGTCACAAGGGGTAGAGGAGGAGGACTGGATATTAGAGAGCAACTGAAGAGGTAACATTTGAGGAAGTGATCTTTTGGGTCTGGCTGATGTGTTCAAAATCATAGAATGGTTTACAGCACAGGAGGCTGCCATTTGGCCCATTGAGCCCCTGCCAGCTCTCTGCAAGAGCACTTCAGCTAGTCCCACTCCCCCGCCCTTTACCCGTAACCATGCAAATTTTTTTCCTTCAGGTACTTATCCAATTCCCTTTTAAAAGCCACAATTGAATCTGCCTCCCTTTCAGGCAGTGCAATCCAGATCAAAGCCACTCGCTGCGTAAAAAAGTTTTCCCTCGTCTTTTTTTTTTTATTCGTTCATGGGATGTGGGCGTCGCTGGCAAGGCCAGCATTTATTGCCCATCCCTAGTTGCACTTGAGAAGGTGGTGGTGAGCCGTCTTCTTGAACCACTGCAGTCCATGTGGTGAAGGTATTCCCACAGTGCTGTTAGGGAGGGAGTTCCAGGAGTTTGACCCAGCGACGATGAAGGATCGGCGATATACTTCCAAGTCAGGATGGTGTGTGACTTGGAGGGGAACTTGGAGGTGGTGGTGTTCCCATGTGCCTGCTGCCCTTGTCCTTCTAGGTGGTAGAGGTCGCAGGTTTGGGAGGTGCTGCCGAAGAAGCCTTGGCGAGTTGCTGCAGTGCATCTTGTAGATGGTACACACTGCAACCACGGTACACCGGTGGTGGAGGGAGTGAATGTTTAAGGTGGTGGATGGGGCGCAAATCAAGTGGGCTGCTTTGTCTTGGATGGTGTCGAGCTTCGAGTGTTGTTGGAGCTGCACTCATCCGGGCAAGTGGAGAGTATTCCATCACACTCCTGACTTGTGCCTTGTAGATGGTGGAAAGGCTTTGGGGAGTTGGGAGGTGAGACACTCGCCGCAGAATACCCAGCCTGTGACCTGCTCTTGTTGCCACAGTATTTATGTGGTTGGTCCAGTTAAGTTTCTGGTCAATGGTGACCCCCAGGATATTGATGGTGGGGAATTTGGCGATGGTAATGCCGTTGAGTGTCATGGGGCGGTGGTTAGACGCTCGCTTATTGGAGTGAGTCATTGCCTGGCACTTGTGTGGCACCTTTGGTTCTTCTGCCAATCACCTTAAATCTGTTTCTCTCTATCTACTCTGTCTAGGCCCCTCATGATTTTGAACACCTCTTTCAAATCTCCTCTCAATCTTCTCTGCTCTAAGAACAACCCCAGATTCTCCAGTCTATCCACGTAACTGAAGTCCCTCATCCCTGAACTATTCCAGTAAACTTTTCTGCACCCTCTCTGAGGCCTTCACATCCTTCCTAAAGTGCGGCGCCCAGAATTGGACACAATACTCCAGTTGAGACCAAACCAGTGTTTTGTAAAGGTTCATCATAACTTCCTTGCTTTTGTACTCTATGCCTGTATTTATGAAGCCCAGGATCCCATATGTTTTTTTAACCGCTTTCTCAACCTGCCCTGCCACCTTCAACGATTTGTGCACATCTACCCCCAGGTCTCTCTGTTCCTGAACCCCCTTTAGAATGGTACCCTTTAGTTTATATTGCCTCCCCTCGTTCTTCCGACCAAAATGTACAGGAAACTCTCGTTTAAACGGCACCTAAATATCCGGAATTCTCTAATAACCGGCAGAATTCATACTCCAAAAACTACAGTATCCAGTCGTTTATAAGTTTTGTTTTACTGTTAAGTAATTAAAGAGTTATGGATAACCCTCAACTGGCATTACTGTACTTAATCAAGCATCTCCCACCATCCATTTAACACAACATTCTGTAGGGGAGTACCCAATTATACTGCACATTTCTTGATTTTTTTATTTTTGTTTGTTAAAAATAGCCTCGGTAGATATACCTCTCCGTTATCCAGAATTTTTAATCAACCGGCACCATCCCGGTCCCGGATACGAAAGAGTTTCCTGTATAATAAATTTCATCTGCCACGTGTCTGCCCATTCCACCAGCCTGTCTATGTCCTCTTGAAGTCTATCACTATCCTCCTTGCTGTTCACTATACTTCTAAGTTTTGTGTCATCTGCAAATTTTGAAATTGTGCCTGCATACCCAAGTCCAAGTCATTAATATATATCAAGAAAAGCTGTGGCCCTAGTACCGACCCCTGAGGAACACCACTGTATACATTCCCCCAGTCGGAAAAACAACCGTTCACCACTACTCGGTTTCCTGTCACTCAGCCAATTTTGTATCCATGCTGCAACTGTCCCTTTTATTCCATGGGCTTCAACGTTGCTGGCAAGCCTATTATGTGGCACTTTATCAAATGCCTTCTGGAAGTTCATGTACACATCAACCGCATTGCCCTCATTAACCCTCTCTGTTACTTCATCAAAAAACTCAATCAAGTTAGTTGAACACAATTTGCCTTTAACAAATCTGTGTTGACTTTCCTTAATTAATCTACACTTGTCCAAGTGACTGTTAATTTTGTCCCGGATTATCGTTCCTAAAAGCTTCCCCACCACCAAGGTTAAACTGACTGGCCTGTAGTTGCTCGGTTTATCCTTACACCCTTTTTCGAACAAGGGAGTAACATTTGCAATTCTCCAGTCCTCTGGCACCACCCCCGTAACTAAGGAGGATTGGAAGATTATGGCCAGTACCTCCGGAATTTTCACCTTTACTTCCCTCAGCATCCTCGGATGCATCTCATCCGGCCCTGGTGACTTATCTACTTTAAGTACAGCCAGCCTTTCTAGTACCTCCTCTATCAATTTTTAGCCCATCCAGTATCTCAACCACCTTCTCTTTCACTCTGACTTTGGCAGCATCTTCTTCCTTGGTAAAGACAGATGCAAAGTACTCATTTAGTACCTCAGCCATGCCCTCTGCCTCCATGTGTAGGTCTCCTTTTTGGTCGCTAATCGGCCCCACCCCTCCTCTTACTACCCATGTACTATTTATATGCCAATAGAAGACTTTTGGATTCCCTTTCATATTAGCTGCCAATCTATTCTCATACTCGCTCTTTGCCCTTATTTCCTTTTTCACTTCCCCTCTGAACTTTCTATATTCAGCCTGGTTCTCACTTATATTCTCATCCTGACATCTGTCATACGCCCCATTTTTCTGTTTCATCTTACTGTCCAGCTCTTTCATCATCCAGGGAGCTCTGGCTTTAGTTGCCCTACTTTTCCCCCGCATGGGAATGTACCCCGACTGTACCTGAACCTCTTTAAAACTTTTATCTCCTCTTTAAAGGCAGCCTATTGTTCAATTACAATTTTGCCTGCCAATCTTTGATTCCAATTTAACCAGGCTAGATCCGTTCTCAACCCACTAAAATTGGCCTTCCTACAATTAAGTATTTTTACTCTAGATTGATCCTTGACCTTTTCCATAGCTAATCTAAACCTTATAATGCAATAATCACTGTTCCCTAAATGTTCCCTGACTGACACTTGCTCCACTTGACCCACCTCATTCCCCAGAACCAGATCCAGCAGTGCCTCCCTTCCGAGTTAGGCCGGAAACGTACTGATCAAGAAAGTTCTCCTGAATACACTTCAGAAATTCTTCCCCCTCACTGCCCTTCACACTATTACTATCCCAGTCTATATTAGGATAGTTGAAGTCCCCCATTATCACTACTCTATAGTTCTCGCACCTCTATGGAATTTCCCTGCAAATTTGCTCCTCTATATCCTTCCCACTATTTGGTGGCCGATAGAATACACCTAGCAATGTAATGGCAGCTCTATTGTTTCTTAACTCTAACCAAATAGATTCTGTCCTTGACCCCTACAGGACATCCTCTCTCTCCAGCACTGTAATATTTTCCTTAATCAATACTGCCACTCCACCTCCTTTCTTTCCTTCCCTATCTTTCCTGAACACCCTATATCCAGGAATATTTAATACCCAATCCTGCCCTTTTTTGAGCCAGGTCTCCATTATTGCCATGACATCATATTCCCATGTGGTTATTTGTGCCTGCAGCTCACCAACCTTATTTACCACGCTTCCTGCGTTTACACACATGCACTGCAAACCTCTCTTAGACCTTCCAAATATCATTTTTTTTAAAGATAAAAAGAGTAGCAAATTATCAAGTATAAAAATGCTTAAAATTAAATAGAATGGATCATTTTCAAATATGAAAGTTCAGAGACTTACAGAGAAGCATGCCTGTGGATTTAACCACCCCAGAGAAATGCAGTACCAATTCTGTGTGCATTTACAATTTACATATTTTATGACGAGTCATTTCTTGAATTGTGTACTTTACTGGGACTCGGTCAGGTTTTTTGAAACTGTTGGCAGTTCAGTAGGTTGGCATGTACAAGCATTAAAAAAAGTTTTAGATGCAAAAAATGCATGCAGACACACATGCTCACATATATATGTAATACATGGTCAGAATAAGTTGTTGCATTAAGTGAGTTGGAATGATGCAGTGAAACTAGGAAGCAGGACAGAGAAAATCAAAAAATAACATCACTCAATGGGAGCAAAACAAAAAGACTGGAAAGGAACAGCTCATTTCATGTCCTGTCTTGTGTGGTGTTTCCCCAACCAAACTTCTCCTATATGCATGACATGCTGTTATCTATGACAGATAGATCCCTCATGTTACATGCACACCTGCCTACCTAAAATGAACTGGCTGAAATGGTCAGAATCAACTAGTTTTTGATGTGTAAAAGATGAATTAGTGAATTTGCATACCATTCTTAGATCTGCCAATGCTCTCGCACTAAAACTTTGTCATGCATATTTTAACTCCCTCCTTCTGAACTCTAACTTTCCTGGTGATATTAAACCATGCGTGTATACATATACAGGGACATCAACCTTATCAGCTAAGTGACTCATTAAATTTAAAATTCAGACAACTCGTTAACATTTTCTAACTGTTCTTACAAAAATGACTTAAATATTTAATATGTAAAATGAATGGCTAATTGATATTTTAATATCAGAATTATACTACATTATGAGCATATGCTGTAGTCTCTCCAAAATAGCGCATTTTTCCCCCAACAGAACTGTTGAAGTGGCTATCAGCAGGAAATGTAATGTATCACCTGCTGGGAATGAGCATTTGCATTATACCACAAGCAAAGATAGACTTACTGCCATGTTTTTTAGATGTACTAATTTACTGTAAAGCATTGTGGTCTCCACAGCATCAAAAGTTCCACAACACACATTCCACTGGAGACCTGGCATTTCAAACACGACCCCTTTGTATAAAATGGTTTCATAGACAACAGCTTTTGCACATTAAAATGAGTTGTTAAGCATGTAGATGTAGTGTATGTGGATTAATATGTAAAAACGAGTAGCCACGCACTTTCATTCTAACTGAATACAAATACAAGACAGTGAATAAAATTATTACTGCATCAAGTAATATATAGTCTTTCCAAAGGCAAGTCCGCAAATAAAATCTTTTATCGTCAAAATGCTCTTATTGGGGGCGCAGATATCCATCTTCTATCTCTGTAATGCATCTTTGAACCACTTCGACTTTTAATCCCTACACAATTGGAAGTGGCAAGTGGCTGGCTGAGCACACATACAATACATAAAAGGATATATTTTCCTCAGTTCACAAACGTTAGTGAAAAAAGTCAGCATGAGTATAAAGTGATAGGAAAATATACCCCACAGTGATATTGGTAGCAAACAATGAATATATTACTTGTCACACTTTTTCCCCTTCCTACCCCCCACGCAGTTTTCTCCCTTCCCTATCGTGAAGGTATTGACTCCTGCTGGGACCATTACACAAACACTAGCAGCCTCCGCAACCCAGCACTTGTGAACGTAAACAGCAAGTACTGGCGAGCTAATTCAACCGACTGGGCATCACAGCGATACCCAAACAGATATTCACACTCATGCTCTTTCCAGCAGGGGTCACTGGTAGCAATCAGGAGCAGCAGCCCTTATTTTTTTCTCCTCTTTAGCCTGGGAATGTTAACCCTAACTCTAGGACCCCTGCTGCTCCCCCAACTAAGATTTGTTAACTCAACACAGACCAGGAATCAAGCCTGACAACTCTTGGTCTGTTTCTTTTTAGCACTTACACCACTGGGGGACTACATTTAACTGTACACATCAATAGTGCTCCAGTACTAATTTAGACCACAGTACTGCTGCTGATGACAGCCTAACATCAGGTACAGAACTGAGGGAAACAGGCAAATGAGGCAACGCTGCTACCTCCAGAGAGACTAAGACCAGCATGCTCTGAGGCAGGAACAGCGCACAAATTCCGACATGCACAGGTAAATGCATGCATGGTTATTTTGATGTTGCTCTGGCGATACTGACTCCACCGTGTAACAAGTGGATCCATAGTTTACCCCAGAAACACATCTTCTTGAAGCAGCTTTCTAAAATAAATGCAAAACAAAAAAGTGAATCATAAGAAACAAAAACAGAAAATGCTGGAAATACTCAGCAGGTCAGGTAGCATCTGTGGAGAGAGAAACAGAGTTAACGTTTCAGGTCGATGACCCTTCATCAGAACTGCAAGTGAAGTGAATCATAAGGTTGTGACTCAAACCTAAAATGGGTTCTGTATTGGTGACAGGAAATTCTGATTTATTATTGTATTCAAGGTTTGTATTCTCTTTGGATCCTTAATTAAAAAAGGATATGGATGATGAGTTGAAGGTTGTTGTTATTTATTCGCTGTATTTCCAATGTGTTTTTCTTTCCTTGAGTTCCTCAGTCGGAAGGGCCACGCACGGCCTCCCAGCTGCTAGGAAGTGTCCATGAGCTCTGCAGATCATGACTCCCTCCAGTCTTCTCTCAGATGCTCCAGCAGAGATCAAGGACTGCATATTGGTAATCAGGAATCTGCACCTTATCATTCCTCAGCATAGGAGGTTATTTCTACAATCTTCTAAAACCCAAGCATGACATTACTTAGAATATTGTTTGTGAATTTTATGAACTTTCTTTTGCACTCAAATCAAGGTAAAGGATGTTAATGCATGTTCAAAAAAAAACGCAAATGCTGAAATAAACACAGAAAATACGAGATAAACACAACAGGTGTTATGACATTTCAATGTGTCTCCTTCATCAGTTCTGAAGGGGACACATCGGAATCATCATAACTTGTCTTTTCGCTTGCAGGTGCTGACTGACCTGCTGTACATTTTCAGCATTTGCAGTTTTTATGATAGAATATTAGTGAAGAACAGGTTTCCATTTCATGCACCCAGTATCAGCATCCAGCACTCCTCAATCAGATAGAACACCAAGGTCGGGCACAGCAAGAGTGCCCCTTACTCCCTCAGGTTGATACTTTCTCATTTCCCACACGTTAACCAGTCATCTTATGGCTTTTCTTAAGGGGCTTGCCAAATTAGTATTATACTAGGAACAGATTGAGATTGCCTAAACACAGGACCATCACAACCTGCAGAGACTTTCATCCCATCAATCTTGGCTGGGTTTGAACCCAGGTCTCAAGTGAAAGCCAGTGTCCATGTCACTGCACCACGCCATTCTCTCACTAAGCACTACTTCTTGATTTACCTCATCTTTCCTACTCTTATTGGAATAAAACAAGGCCATATTTGTGTTTTAATTAATGCAAGTAACCTATAGAATTCATTTTAAAATGACACAAGCATATTGCAAATTTAACTGTACCTTTAACTTTTTTTTTTATTTGTTTATGGGATGTGGGCATCGCTGGCAAAGCCAGCATTTATTGCCCATCCCTAATTGCTCTTGTGAAGGTGGTGGTGAGCTGCCTTCTTGAACCGCTGCAATCCGTGTGGTGAAGGTACTCCCACAGTGCTGTTAGGTAGGGAGTTCCAGGATTTTGACCCAGCAACGATGAAGGATCGGCGATATATTTCCAAGTCAGGATGGTGTGTGACTTGGAGGGGAACTTGGAGGTGGTGGTGTTCCCATGTGCCTGCTGCCCTTGTCCTTCTAGGTGGAAGAGGTCGAGGGTTTGGAAGGTGCTGCCAAAGAAGCCTTGGTGAGTTGCTGCAGTGCATCATGTAGATGGTACACACTGCAGCCACGGTACACCGGTGGAGGAGGGAGTGAATGTTTAAGGTGGTGGATGGGGTGCCAACAAGCAGGCTGCTTTGTCCTGAATGGTGTCGAGCTTCTTGAGTGTTGCTGGAGCTGCACTCATCCAGGCAAGTGGAGAGTATTCCATCACACTCCTTACTTGTGCCTTGTAGATGGTGGAAAGGCTTTGGGGAGTCAGGAGGTGAAACACTCACTGCAGAATACCTAGCCTCTGACCTGCTCTTGTTGCCACAGTATTTATGTGGCTGGTGCAGTTAATTTTCTGGTCAATGGTGAACCCCAGGATGTTGCTGGTGGGGGATTCGGCAATGGTAATGCTGTTGAATGTCAAGGGGCGGTGGTTAGACTCTCGCTTGTTGGAGATAATCATTGCCTGGCACTTCTGTGGCGCGAATGTTACCTGCCACTTATCAGCCCAAGCCTGAACGTCGTCCAGGTCTTGTTGCATGCGGGCATGGACTGCTTCATTATCTGAGCAGTTGTGAATGGCGCTGAACACTGTGCAGTCATCAGCGAACATCCTCATTTCTGACCTTATGTTGGAGGGAAGGTCATTGATGAAGCAGCTGAAGATGGTTGGGCCCAGGACACTGCCCTGAGGAACTCCTGCAGCAATGTCCTGGGGCTGTGATGATTGACATTCAACCACCACAACCATCTTCCTTTGTGCTAGGTATGACTCCAGCCAGTGGAGAGTTTTCCCCCCGATTCCCATTGACTTCAGTTTTACTGGGGCTTCTTGATGCCACACTCGGTCAAATGCTGCCTTGATGTCAAGGGCAGTCACTCTCACCTCACCTCTGGAATTCAGCTCCTTTGTCCATGTTTGGACCAAGGCTGTAATGAGGTCGGGAGCCGAGTGGTCTTGTCGGTGACCCAAACTGGGCATCAGTGAGCAGGTTATTGGTGAGTAAGTGCCGCTTGATAGCACCTTCCATCACTTTGCTGATGATTGAGAGTAGACTGATTGGACGGTAATTGGCCGGATTGGATTTGTCCTGCTTTTTGTGGACAGAACATACCTGGACAGTTTTTCACATTGTCGAATAGATGCCAGTGTTGTAGCTGTACTGGAACAGCTTGGCTAGAGGCGCGGCTAGTTCTGGAGCACATGTCTTCAGCACGATAGCCGGGATGTTGTCGGGGCCCATAGCCTTTGCTGTATCCAGTGTGCTCAGCCGTTACTTGATATCACATGGAGTGAATCGAATTGGCTGAAGACTGGCTTCTGTGATGGTGGGGATCTCAGGGGTAGGCCGATATGGATCATCCACTCAGCACTTCTGGTTGAAGATGGCTGCAAACATTTACCAGTAACCAAATATAAATTTATAACTGTATGTTGTTCTACAAGCACAAACAAAAGCTGGACGTAGTCTAGCACCTACTAATCCTAAGTAAATTAATATCTTGTACTCCCTTGGTGCTTTTATTTTAGCAGTTTGCCACCAACTACATCACCAAAATTGGTGGTAAACTCAAAGTAGCCAAAGCTTTCCTGCTAGCTGGACAACGCAGAGCACCAAAGTAGATGGTGGAACTACCTTAGGTGCTAATGTAAATGCTGCCAGAGACTGAGGCAGCCAGAAACATACCTACTGATGGCCACAGTGGCTGAAGCACTCCCAGCTGCTTTGCTCACGCTAAGTATGGGCCTTACCTTGGTACCTGCCACCGCAAAACAGTCTACATTTGTGACCCTAAACCAACCACGCACACACAAGTGCAGTTGTTTTAGCATGGATGCAGCTGTTGTAGAAGCTGCCTGCAACATAAACGGCACAGCTTCTAATGTAGAGAAGTAGCAGTCAGTATTAGACACTGCTTCAGGAAGTGGTTCTGCAGTGTAAATACAGCGGTACACTGCTACTGTTATACAGAGGGCATTTCAGTATGTGGAGTCTGTAGTCTTGGCAAACTTCCAATATGCTTTTGAAATTTTTGGACCACTGAAAATGCCGGTGCTCTAGGAATGTCTACAAGGAAGTCCACAAGAACAGTTCGTGTTGATTCAAAACTTCAAGATTTCCTTGGGGATGCTCCATGGGGAGCTCTTTCCTTCTAGTTCTGCACTTTTCAAGATGACCAATTTCAGACTGGCAACTCACCATGCTCAGGGATGAAAATAAAGGGGCAATTTATTTTTATTTAAAAAGTGGTTGCAAGGGAAAATCCACACCACAGCGCTCCATGGAACTATGTTTAATTTCAATCAAAAGAAAGTAGTTACTGCTTGTGAAAAATAATGTTGAAATGAGTGCTCTCTATAGATCAGAATAAACAGTTTCACTATTAAGGGCCCACAGGTGGTGTCAGGAATGTACTGGTACAGTGCACATGCTGTTTGTCAAGGAGCAGGTGTTTCCTAGCTGTAGTCATTACTTTTTACACCACACACAACCTTGCAATGAAGAAAACATGGCGACTGTTCCACTCAAAATGGCCAAAAACAGCCATTACACAATTTCCCCAAGCGATGCAGACAGGCTTCCAAGGTTTCTAATTTGTATGATTAATTCTAAAGCTTTACAACACAGCACAGACACGCACAGGGTATCCACTTTTTCAAATGCACTTTTTTAAAATCCATGTTGACTTTTTGGTGATTTAATAGCTGCTGTCAGTGAGGTAGAATTTCACTTAGAATACATTCTCAGAGTCTAATAAATCACAGTGCAAAATTGTTAATTTGGGAAGGGTTAATATTTGAGCAGTTACAAACAAACATGTCCAACTGCTGTGAATACAAACCAAGATCCAGATAGGATAAATACTTGTGACAATAGGTTCCAAAAGTAAACTAACCTACCACCAAGTAAGCATTCTAATTAACAGAGCGATGTAGTATTTTCCAGAATTGCTACGTGTGCTCAATAAACACTATTTTCCATCATCTATGGCTCCTCGTTTACCAAAACTGCCCTGAAATATAATATTTTCTCCAAACAAAGTTCAATATTTTAATTGTCTTTTCCCCTCCCCCTCCCAAGTGACCACAGGGCAAATTCTGTAACATCTGTGTCACATCATATTTTACAGTTTCTTTCAAAAGCTCTCTCAAGCATGTAAAGCCTACACACTAGACCTGGGTAATGATTCTAATTTGTGTAAGTTGCTACAGATTTAACATAGCTGTTTGATTGCAGCAATATTTTAAATCATGTGGGATTGCCACGTTATCCATATCCGGTCTCTCAAGAGTACATTGTTACAACTTGAGTTCACAGCAAAAAGGAAATTTGCATAAGCAAATTAAGTCTCCTATAAACCAAAATATGCGCCCTTTGCGTGCCATAGGACTAACAGTTACCCTTTAATGATGGTATAAAGTACCAAAGATCAGATGGGATGCCCACCGTGATCTTCCATCCACTCGAAAAAGTTGTAAACACCACATTGTCAAACAGAGAAATTCAGGCTGGAACTAAGAGTCAGATTTATTTACAAGCAAGATATTTAAATAGACTTTTCCAGTTTTTTTTTTAATCTGCAAGAGTTTAAGAAAACACTCTGGCCTAGAAATTCGACTGCGACACAAAAGTTGCCGATGTCACCGCAGCTGCGGGTTAACGGCCGCCGAAAAAGGTGGCGCCGGTAGGAGTGAAAAATTTGCGCTGGGGACTAAAGGTTATTAATCCAGCGCTAAACTGATCTTGTAACGCCCTCCTGGTGGGGTTAGTCCTGGCATCATTCCCGAATGCGGCGTCCAGAAGTGGGGTTGCATCTTCCAACAGCTCTGGAAGCGAGGCTATGATTTTGCTAGACATTGCGGGATATTAAAAGGGCAAGGCATTGTCGTTTGCTTCAAAGGTCAATGCCTTCTGAACTGAAAAATAAAAATAAAGTTAAAAAAAATGCAGTTTTCAGCCCTTGGAGCTCCACCGCCTTTTTAAAAAAAAATTAACATTTGGAAAAAAAAATTCCCAAATGGGAGTCTTCAGCTCTTAAAGCTGAATTCCCTTCCACACCTCAAAAAATGGGAAAAGTGCTTCAGCACTAACACAAATGGCTTAGCAAACCAGAGAAGGGGCGCCCAGGGACTCGCATGCAGTATTCCAGCTTTCTGCAGGGGTTCAACACTGCAAGAGATGTCCTCTACGCAGAAAGAACGATGTGGGACCAGATCACTGAGGCCATCACTGCCAGCAGTGTCGTCCCCACTACCTGCCTCCAGTGCTCAAAGAAGCTTCATGACCTCAGACCACTGGTCAAGGTCAGTGAATGCATCTCCAAAAGCCGTCTCCTACCAATTACATCACGAGCGTCTCACACTTCTCAACGCACAACATCAAACCATCACTCACCTACCGACAATCTGTACCAACCACGAGGCACACCTCCCAATTCCTCGCTTCACTTCACCCCCTTGGAGGAGATGGTGCTGACCATTCTTGGCAGGGGCATGGCTGAGCCATTGGCCAGCGGCGGGGCAGAAAAGATACAAGCTACTGGCATCCTCGTACGTTATCCTCCTTCTCGCATGCAACTCTTGCTTTCCCATCCTCCCCTCACCACAACTCCACCGTTGTGCCTTCCTCATTTCACACACCCAAGAAATGCAGCCTGCCCAGCCAGTGGTTGACCAGGAAGAGGGAGAGGAGAGTGAAGAAGAAACAAACACCGTCACTCGATTCGACACTCCCAGCCACCAGCTCAAGGACGACCAGTAAAGCATTTGCAGTGTCTCCCACTGAAAGTTAGTAGCCTTCCACCAGCCACGCTGTAGCCATTGGGGTAGTACTGCGTGGTATCAGTAGGAAAGGCAAAGGCACACACAAGATAGTCACTAAGGGAATGCCTAAGGGTGATAAATTGATTTCTTGATGTCATATTGGATGGATAGATGTATAAAGTTGGATTGGAAAGTCTGCTTTGTGGTAGCTTTTATTTCAGCATTGTGGCCAAGAGGGTGCTGTGATGGTCAGTAACAGAGGGAAGGTAAGGTGTAGGGTAAATGTTGAAAGGGGAATTGGGGTTGTGGACACTGGTACCACAGGCAGATCGTTCCATCCCAGATATCCCGGCCAAAAAGGGGCTGTCTGGGTTGCGTCCTCCTCTTCCATCTGTGAGCAGATGCTGTAAATCTTTAATAAAAGCAGAAAGTGCTGGAAATACTCAGGTCAGGCAGCATCTCGACCCGAGACGTGAACTCTGTTTCTCTCTCGATGGATGTTGCCTGACCTGCTGAGTATTTGCAGCATTTGCTGTCTTCTCAGAAGCCTTCCTTTACCATCCGAGGCCTTGCAAGCATCCAGCAGCACTCCCTGCACACTTAAAAAAACTTTTAACATGAATTGCAGCAAGCCACTACTTCAATAAAAATTTTAAAATCCAGTCCAAAAGCTTAAATGCAAACTTACCTGAAATCTGTGTGTGTCCCTTTAAGAGGTGCTGACAGTGCCTCTGTGAGTCTGCTGAACACTGGGTTTTCAGGGCTCGCTTTGGACCCAGCGCTGAACTCAGCGCGAAGGTCCAAGTTCACCGAGATGCCGTTAAGTCGGTGTTGACATCACCCTCTCAATTTAAATTTCCATGGCCATCACTTTTACCGGCAGCATTGCCAACCCTTCGAAAATAGGGAACGCCGTGGGACCCGCCCACCAGCTGACGAAAGAGCGGCAGCTGCCGTGTTTTCGCAAAATTTTGCTGGTAACGGGTAAACATAAGAACGTAAGACGTAGGAGCAGGAGTACGTAATTTGGCCCCTCGAGCCTGCTCCGCCATTCAATAAGATCATAGCTAATCTGATCTTGGCCTCAACTCCACTTCCCTGCCCGCTCCCCATAGCCCTTGACTTCCTTACCATTCAAAAATCTGTCTATCTCCACCTTAAAGATATTCAATGACCCAGCCTCCACAGCTCTCTGGGGAAGAGATTTCCAAAGATTCATGACCCTCTAAGAGAAGAAATTGTTCCTCATTTCTGTTTTAAATGGGCGACCCCTTATTCTGAAATTATGCCCCCTAGTTCTAGATTCCCCCACGAGGGGAAACATCCTCTCTGCATCTACCCTGTCAAGCCCCTCAGAATCTTATATGGTTCAATAAGATCCCCTCTCATTCTTCTAAACTCCAATGAGTATAGGCCCAACCTGCTCAACCTTTCTTCATAAGACAACCCTTCCATCCCAGGAATCAACCTCGTGAACCTTCTCTGAACTGCCTCCAATGCAAGTATATCCTTCCTTAAATAAGGAGACCAAAACTGTACGCAGTACTCCAGGTGTGGTCTCACCAATACCCTGTACAGTTGTAACAGGACTTCCCTACTTTTATACTCCATTCCCTTTGCAATAAAGGCCAACATTCCATTTGCCCTCCTAATTACTTGCTGTACCTGCATGCTAACTTTTTGTAATTCATGTACAAGGACCCCCAGATCCCTCCGTACCTCAGCATTTCGTAATCTCTCCCCATTTAAATAATAATTTGCTTTTTTATTTTTCCTACCAAAGTGGATAACCTCACAATTCCCAAATTATACTCCATCTGCCAGATTTTTGCCCACTCACTTAGCCTATCTATATCCCTTTGGAGATTCTTTGCGTCCTCCACACAATTTGCTTTCCCACCTATCTTTGTATCATCAGCAAATTTGGCTACATTACACTCGGTCCCTTCATCCAAGTCATTAATATAGATTGTAAATAGTTGAGGGCCCAGCACTGATCCCTGCGGCACCCCACTAGTTACAGTTTGCCAACCTGAAAATGACCCATTTATCCCGACTCTCTTTTCTGTTAGTTAGCCAATCCTCTATCCATGCTAATATATTATCCCCAACCCCATGAGCTCTTATCTTGTGCAGTAACCTTTTATGTGGCACCTTATCGAATGCCTTCTGGAAATCCAAATACACGACATCTACTGGTTCCCCTTTATCCACCCTGCTCGTTACATCCTCAAAGAATTCCAGCAAATTTGTCAAACATGATTTCACTTTCATAAAACCATGCTGACTCTGCTTGACTATCCTACGATTTTCTAAATGTCCTGTTACCACTTCCTTAATGATGGACGCCAGCATTTTCCCAATGACAGATGTTAGGCTAACTGGTCTATAGTTGCCTGCTTTCTGTCTCCCTCCTTTCTTAAATAGGGGCGTTACATTTGCGGTTTTCCAGTCCGCTGGGACCTCTCCAGAATCTAGGGAATTTTGGTAGATTACAACCAATGCATCCACTATCTCTGCAGCCACCTCTTTTAAGACTCTAGGATGCAGGCCATCGGGTCCAGGGGACTTGTCCACCTTTAGTCCCATTAGTTTGCCTAGTACTTTTTCTCTTGTGATGGTGATTGTTTTAAGTCCCCCCGCCACCCCAATAGCCCCTTGATTATCCATTATTGTGATGCTTTCAGTGTCTTCTTCCGTGACGACCAATACAAAATATTTGTTCAAAGTCTCCGCCATTTCCCTATTTCCCATTATTAATTCCCCAGACTCTTGGGGGCCAATGTTTACTTTAGCTACTCTCTTCCTATTTATATATCTGTAGAAGCTCTTACTGTCTGTATTTCTTGCTAGCTTACTCTCATAAGCTCTCTTCTCTCTATATCATTTTTTAAGTCGTCCTTTGCTGGTTTTTTAAAATGTCCCAATCCTCTGGCCTTCCACTATTCTTCACAACATTGTATGCCTTTGTTTTCAATTTGATACCATCCTTTACTTCCTTAGTTAGCCACGGATGGTTTATCCTTCTCTTAAGAGTCTTTCTTTCTCACTGGAATATATCTTTGCTGAGAGTTATGAAGTTTGCCACTGCTTTTCTACAGTCTTACCCTGTAATATATTTTCCCAGTCCCCTTTAACCAAGTCTGCCTTCATACCTTTGTTTAAGTTCAGGACACTAGTTTGAGACCTAGCTTTCTCACCCTCAAACTGAATTTGAAATTCTACCATGCTATGATCACTCTTCCCAAGAGGATCCTTCACTTCAAGATCATTAATTAATCCAGTCTCATTACACATTACCAGATCTAAAATAGTCTTCTCCCTGATTGGTTCCACAACATATTGTTCCAAGAAACCATCCCGCATACACTCTAAGAACTCTTCCTCAAGTCTACCTTTGACAATTTGCTTTGTCCAATCAATATGAAGATTAAAATCTCCCATGATTATAGCCGTACCTTTCTTACAAGCCTCTATTATTTCTTGATTTATACTCTGTGCTACAGTGTGGCTACTGTTTGGGGGCCTGTAGTCCACTCCCACCAGTGACTTCTTACCCTTATTATTTCTTATCTCCACCCAAACTGATTCTATGTCTTGATCTTCTGAGCCAATATCATTTCTCACTACTGCACTGATCTCATCCCTTATTAACAGCACCTCCTTTTCCTTTCTGGCTATCTTTACGGAATGGCAAATACCCCTGAATATTCAGTTCCCAGCATTGGTCACCTTGCAACCACGTCTCTGTAATGGCTATCAGATCATACCCATTTATTTCTATTTGTGCTGTCAACTCATCTATCTTGTTACGAATGCTGCGTGCGTTCAGATAGAGCTTTTAATGTTGTTTTTTTACCATTTGTCCCTACTCTGACCCCTCTTTCTGATGCACTCTTATGTGTATACGCTCTGTCCCTTCCTGTCACACTCTGGTTATCATTACCCCTATTGCTACCCTGCACTTTTGCCTTCTCATTTTTCTTTGACTTTTTAAATTTCCGCTCAGCGGATCCCTCCCCCACTATTTAGTTTAAAGTCCTATCTACAGCCCTAGTTATTTGATTCGCTAGGACACTGGTCCCACCCTAGTGCAAATGACGCCCGTCCCGACAGAACAGCTCCCTCTTACCCCAGTACTGGTGCCAATGCCCCAAGAATCAAAACCCATTTCACTCGTTCATCTCTCTGATCTTATTTACCCTATGCCAATTTGCACGTGGCTCAGGTAGTAATCCAGAGATTATTACCTTTGTGGTTCTGCTTTTTAATTTAGCCCTTAGCTGCTCATACTCCCTCAGCAGAACCTCTTTCTTTGTCCTACCTATGTTGTTGGTACCTACATGGACCACGACAACTGGATCTTTCCCCTCCCACTCTAAGTTCCTCTCCAGCCCAGAGGAGATGTCCTTTAACCCTGGCAGGCAACACAGCATAAAACACCTGAATTTTTCGACCTCTATCTTAAAACTTCCTAATACAAAGTTTGCATTTCGGTGATATGATTCCTACGTTAACTCATGGTGTTTAATAGTCAGTTCTAGAAAGAGAAACTGAACTCATAACTGAACTAAATGACATTAAGTGAAATCAGGGTATGTCTCGGAGCTAAGTGCCTCTGAACAGAGCGGTCAGTCAGTCACGTTCCAAGACACAACAGCCCTGAAATTCCGTTCCCTACGGGTGAGTACGTGCTGTGTACTCACCCGTAGGGCCAATGGAAGTGCCGGTTTTGCGCATGCGCTGGAAACCGGAACTTCCGTTCTCTTGAAGGAAGGGGTTCGCGGGTCAACCGCGTGCGCCGGAGAGGCAGCGCGTACGCAGCGAACTTCAGCTTTTTTTCTCAGTTGATGGAGTGCGGGTAAGTCCCTAGCAGCTGCGCGTGGAAAAAGCAGGCGCAAGGCCTGCTTTTAACAAGGTAAGAGGTGAAGAAAGTAAAAGTAAAACATTTTTTCCACATTTTATCATTTTAAAATACTTTAAAGAAAGCAAAGTTTATTTTTAGCCCCGTTAAAAACTTTAATTATTTTTTTCAAAAATTTAAATTTTTGTTTAAAGTAGTTAATTTATGTAATTTATAGTTATTTTAAAAATGTGATTTTTTTTTCCATTTATTTGAAGTTTTACTTAGGTTTTGGGGCCGATCTCTATTCATAGATTTGACAGGTCTTCCTGTCAAATCTATGAATGGAGATTCCCTGCTCCGATTGGCTCCCCATGGCCCACGTGATCCCGGGGACGCTGCGAACTAGCTGCGCCCCTGGGATACGCCTGCCCTGCACACCGGCAGCTGGAGCAGGCACAGGAACGGAATTCTGCGCGGGCCCAGAGCATAACGGTAGGCGCGTTTCTTAAGTGCAGCTCGGGGGCTTGCGCCCGCGGGAAACCTCCAACTGGAATTTCTGGGCCAACATGTACAGAACCATCTGACATGTAGCTGTGCACAACCCATCTACGCTTTGCACAACTATTAATAATTTGACCAAGTACAGGAAACTCTTTATTAACCGGCACCCAAATATCCGGAAACCTCTCTTAACCGGCAAAATTCTTGAGTAGGTAACCGGGGTTTTCCTTCATCTCTCGTTTAAAATTAACTTTAAAAAAACCCCCGAGGCGTTTGCCTTGTATCGGAGCGTGCAGATTGGGAGGGGAATGTGCAGCCCGGGTAGGCAGCGGACACGACAGATGGTCAGCTGGCGGTTCCCGAGGAGACGGAGCTCCGAATGCAGGCGCATGTCAATGTGTACGGGGCTCTCGTACATTGGGAGATATAACTCTCCATTATCCGGACTTTTTGATTAACCGGCACCACGCCGGTCCCGTCGGTGCCGGTTAATAAAGAGTTTCCTGTACAATTAGATTATCGTCTAGCTTTCACACCCTGGCAAATCTACAGATAAAGAACTGGCCTATGACCTCCCATACAGTAGAGTCCCTGTCTCTATCTCCAGTTTTGTACGGAAAGACAGAACCAGGTAATTGACAAATCGCGCACAATTTAAAGTGGCCAGGCTTTCAACTCTGACCAGGAATTGCAGCCAATCGGCGTTCCCCGCCCAAATTAAAAATTTTCCAAGCAAGCAAGGATGGCTAGTCATTTTGGCCGTCGGAGAGCCGGGGTCAAAGTGTTGGCGAGTTGGGGTGGTGGGGGGGGGAGGAAAGAGAGATTGGCGAGTTGGGTGGGGGAAAGTGTTCAGCGAGTCGGGTCTATTTGTTTTTGGGGTCGAGGTGGGGGGAGGAAATAGGTGGCCAAAAGGTAGTTGCACTTTCTTCCATTCCTTTTTTTTTTCCAAAAACAGGTTTCTTCTGCAAAGCACCATCCCTAACAGAGACAGCTGGAGGAGCAGCAAGGGGAATTACAGCTGATCTATGCCCCTGGGCTAGAATAGGAGTCAACCAAAGTTTCCACTTTTGTTTCCTACTTATTGGAAAATGCACCCTGCGTGGTTAAAACAGCCTGCTCTCCGACCTCGCACGGTAAGAATGCTCATTTGATCAAGCTAGTATAACTATCACCACCCATGGAATTGTACTCCAGTCTGAGTCACTGCCTTCAGGAAAAACAGCAAAATAATTAAAACGAATAATAAATGAAATACAAATCCAGTTAAAGTTCAAATTATAGGGATTCCATGTTTAAAAGATAGTTTCAGTCTAAAATGCACATTTGCATGCGCTCAGGTAGTTCTGATGCACATGGAGTTGTTTGATTTATTTTATGGGATAAATACGAAAATCTCCCATTATTAAAGCAAATATAGTCGTGCAATAAAATCCCAAGAGTCCCTGTTCATACTCTACTGTTGCAGCACCTCAGTGACGTGAAATAGAAAAAACAGAAATTAAATCAAAAAATTAACTTTCATAGACTACTGTAACACAGGGAAATCAGTTAAGCAATAATGAACATATTTCTGTGCTATGCTGCCAAATGGATAATCAGCTGGAAGAAGAAAGAAGCCAAAATCTTAAATTAAGTCTGATGATCAAGGTTAGATGTACCTTAATATGGGAACATCAAGCTTCTGCCCAGCCACAACCCAGTGCAGGTGTTTCACCTGCCGACAAAACGTGCCCCAGATCCCAGCAGGGTTTCTTCGAGGTCAGGGTCATTTAAATCACCTTGGCGAGATCATGGGAGGTTACTTCGGATGGTTTCAGACTCTGCTATAACAGGCCTCAGAGACCTGCTGCAGTGGTGCGTGGCTGGAAGCTTCCGGGGGCAGGGTGGGGGCGGGGGGGGTTGAGCTGGCATGGGGCAGAATCTTTCTGATTCCATTTTTCGAAACTCATGGGGTTGGAGAGTTTAAGCGATCGCCCATAAGCGATTCAACTTCCTTTGGAGGATTTAGAATCAGCCGCCACCTTTCGCTGTGATGCATGCCAGGTGCACAAAAAAGGTTCCTTGTGCCCATGCTTGCTCAGGCACAAATCACGGGAAATACACAATCGTCCCATTACTTGGCGTTAAATCGCTGCGCACGTGTGGACCATTTCAGCTATTCAAATCACATCAAGATTTTTACAACTGTTAAAGTTGCAGCTTTTAAAAAAAAATTTACCAAATATTGCCTTGATCAAACTCCCTACTGTAGAAGCTAGAGTACAGGGCCACGGCTGCATTACATCACCATTAAACTATGCTCAATCCAGTACAACTGTTCTCAGTAAAAGATGAGATTACCCTACATTCAATTTGATCTGCATGTTCAAATATGGTTTCACCCAATACAGAATTTAGAATATCATTTTAAGGCAGTGTTACATGCTTCAAAACTCACTATTTTGATATGCTCTGGAACAATCAATAAGTACATAACCACCGCTCTCCTTTACTCGGACAGCAGGTGCTGGTAATGGTTCTGCTGTTATCATTTATACCTCCTCTGAACCCATGTTTTGTTTCTTTACCTACCCCATTACCACCCCCTTCTGCCTTGCACCATCATCCCTTTATCATTTAAATCACTCCTGCTTTCCACCTGATCACAGACCTTCCCTGTGTTCTTTCCTCCCCTTCTTTCCCTGTCTCTGTACTTGCTTAAAAAAATGTTAAATCTCAAACTTCTTCCAGTTCTGAAGAAAGTTCATTGGCCTGAAATATTAACTCTGTTTCCCTCACCACAGATGCTGTCTGACCTGCTGAGTGTTTCCAGCATTTTCTGTTTGTATTCAGATTTCCAGCATCGACAGTATTTTGCTTTTGAATAAATGTTTATAATGGGGGGGAAAAATTTGTTGAGCAAGGAACCAAAGTGAAGAAAAATAGCAATTTCACTGACAAGACAGTTGGCCTGGGGTTTCTATTTAAAGTAATGAATGTGTACAGCTAAACTGTTATACTACTTTCAGCTGAGGCTGCGTACTTTGTCTTCAGTTTAAATTAATCCTTAAAAATTGAGCATTAAGTTTATCAGTATTATCGGTCCATTTTAATTGAAGATATTTACGGTTATTTTGCATGCAGCACAAACAAATCTGAAGGACAAACTTTACAGCTATTACTGCAGGTCAAGCTTCTATCATTTTATTCTGTGCTACGGCAAAAAACAAATGGCCCGGATTTTGTGGTCAACAGCGAAGGAATGACGCTCGCCGTTCATTAAGCTTACAGCTGCCCAGACTATACACGGCCACTTACAGTAATTGGGAGTCCGATACAGCGCGGCACCCTCTACAGGGGATCTGTGGCATGTGTGAACAGGGCAAGCTGACAAGCAACAGCGTGTCTCCTCAACCAATCAGATTGAAGAATCCTTACTGAGGCACGCAGAGGCTAAACCAGGAATTGTAAGTTGGAAGATTTATTCAATGTAAAATCATGTACAGAAAGCAAAATAAAGAGGGGGAAAGAAAGAAGGGATTAAAGAGAATGATAAAAGGGACAGAAAGAAAAAGTAAAACCAAAACGTATTTGAATTTTTTTTTAAATCTCCAACAATAATTCAAATCTGAAGGAATGAGACTCCACACTTGTAAAAGTTAATGTTCAGTGCCAGAGAGGTCGTTTGATAGTAATTTACGCCGTTAAAAATTCACTTACACTTGAATGGACAAGCCCCGTCTTTTTCTGGCATGTTTAGTGGGTATCTGGTAGGTAAGTACCACAACTTCACGACCTCAATGCCGAGTCTTTCAGCAAGATACCAGTGTAGCACAGCTTGTAGAGGAGCAGGGTAACTTGGACGCAACTTCCGGATTTCCGCGTTTAATTGTGCATGTGCGGACTCCAGAAGTTACTGTCAATTTACTCCTTAATAACTGTGAGCGCTAATAGCCTCACCGTTACTCCTTCCGCAAAATCCGGGCCATGTACCATGCTGCCACATAGAACATGGGAACATGGCTACTGAAATTGTGCTTCTGGCATAGGTGCAAAAATCTCATGCAAAAATAGTTTGGGTTTCCCAACACCAGATTAATAATGAATGCCTGCCTACACTATACCAAGGAATTGAAGATAGATAGGTTTATCCGAAGAACGAGACTGGAAATTGAGTTCTTTGATTAGCCTCAAATCCCGAAAAGTAAACAAGCAGGTCCATTATTACAATGTAATCAGTTTTAGTCTTAAAAAAAAACCAAATTAGCCAGATATTTAAATTAAGCAACTTAAAAATAATGTGAATAGACTGTATAGCATTCAGTCAATCTGTGCACTGTCCTTACGAACAGTGATCAAATTACAACTCCATATGCAACAGAGTACAGAACCATTAACTATGCATTTTCCCTGTAAATGAGTAACATTGGACTGCAATTGTCCTTTACATGACTTCTACTTCTACTTTAATTGCATCAAATATAATAGTCCCTTCAACGGAAAAAATTAGTCATGCGGCATTTCTCATTACTAGTACATCTGTCCCTTGAATTATATTTTAGATATGTCACATGAATTACAAAAAATATATACAAAACCGGGCGAGGTGCTGGAGGGAGATGGTCCCACCTGACCATTTTCCACCAACTGCCGCAGTTGTAGTGTGGCCCTCATTACCAAGTCACACCATGGCCTTTCCCTCACCCCTCTGACACCTTCTCCAGCTTCGAGGACCTTGTGCTGTTCCAAGCATAGACTAAAGCATATCGGGGGCATAAATGGCTTGGCTATCCATCACCAAATCCGGCTGAACCACATTAAGCTCTATCGAGCTTTCGTCTCCTCTGCCAACACTGCTCACTACTCCAGGGTCTTCCTGGAGAGCACGGATAACCCCCGGCTTCTTTTCTCCACTACCAACCATCTCGTTAAACATCTCTGCCCTGCCCCCTCAACCATCCCCTCTAAACAAGTGCTGGCACATGAGCTTCTCGTCACAAAGAGAAGACTAGCTTGTTCAGCTGACTCTGCTTCTCCCCCCTTCCCATTACCCACCAAGGAAAACCAGCCCCCAAGATCCTCTCCCTAGACCTGAATCTCCATCTCTCTCTCTCTCTCTCTCTCTCTCGTTACTCACCCATTTACGCCCATGACCTATCTGAGCTTGTCTCATACATGAGACTTACCCCAGCACTTTTAACCCCTTTCCCACTAAACTGCTGACCACATAACTTCCCTTCCTGACCCCCCGTGCTATCTGACATGGTCGTGTTTATTTGCAACACCAGATTTATGACTGGTCCCCTTGGAGGTCAAGACACACTCAACAGTTTCGCTCTGCCACCTCTCGCGTTCTCCGGCCCAGCGCGGACCGATCCCGGGGGTTGGTGGGGTCGGAGCTTCTGCGCCCTTCTACGCATACACCATTCTGGTGGGGGCAGGACGTGGTTTAGGCCCCCCCCCCTCCCCCATACAGGCACATGCACAGAAGGACGCAGAAGATCGTGCAAATAATCACAGTGATCTATTTTTATTCTATCCAATTTCTCTACCTCCTTCTCCTTTACCGTGACATTGGCAGCATCCTCTTCTTTAGTGAAGACAGGTGAAAAGTACTCATTTAGTACCTCTGCCATGCCCTCTGCCTCCACAAGATTTCCTTTTCAGCCTCTAATTGGCCCCACCATTCCATTGACTATCCTTTCACTCTTTATACGTTAGGCCATTCAATCTGCAAAGGGATATAGATAGGTTAAGTGAGTGGGCAAAAATTTGGCAGATGTAATGTGGGAAAATGTGAGGTTATCCACTTTGGTCGGAAGAATAAAAAAGCAAAATATTATTTAAATGGAGAGAGACTACAGAATGCTGCGATACAGAGGGATCTGGGTGTCCTCGTACATGAAACACAAAAAGTTAGTATGCAGGTACAGCAAGTAATTAGGAAGGCAAATGTAATATTGGCCTTTATTGCAAGAGGGATGCAGTATAAAAGTAGGGAAGTCTTGCTACAACTGTTAGGGGCATTGGTGAGATCACACCTGGAGTACTGCGTACAGTTCTGGTCACCTTATTTAAGAAGGGCTTTACTTGCATTGGAGGCAGTTCAGAGAAGGTTCACTAGATTGATTCCTGAGTTGAAGAGGTTGTCTTATGAGGAAAGGTTGAGCAGGCTGGGCCTATACTCATTGGAGTTTTAGAAGAATGAGAGGTGATCTTATTGAAACGTATAAGATTCTGAGGGAGCTTGACAGGGTAGCTGCAGGGACGATGTTTCCCCTCGTGGGGGAATCTAGAACTAGGGGGCATAGTTTCAGAATAAGGGGTCACCCATTTAAAACGGAGATGAGGAGGAATTTCTTCTCTCAGAGGGTCGTGAATCTTTGGAATTCTCTACTCCGGAGAGCTGTGGAGATTGAGTCATTGAATATATTCAAGGCGGAGATAGACAGATTTTTGAAAAACAGGGGAATCAAGGGTTACGGGGAGCGGGCAGGAAAGTGGAGTTGAGGTGAAGATCAGATCAGCCATGATCTTATTGAATGGCGGAGCAAGCTTGAGGGGCCGAATGGCCTACTCCTGCTCCTATTTCTTATGTTCTTATGAAAATGCTGAGCTATCTGTTGTTTAGGAGGAGTTTTGTTTTTATGTTGCTGTGGGGCAGTTGCTTTGATACCGATTGAGAATGCACCTAGGAAGGTCATTTTAACTTGCGGCTCTGGTGCAAAACGGGCAATATCTGATCAGCCACCCATTAAACGCCCCGACTGATTTCCCTTCCCATTGACTTCAGTGTCATCATAGAAGCCAACCTCGTGGCTGTAGATAAAGTCACCAAGGGGCAGCATGCAGATGCGGAAGAGGTTGGGGGCCAAGGATGAATTGTTGGGGGATTCCTGAGGTGACCGTGAGGGCGGGAAGAGAAGTCATTGGTAGAGGTCCTTTGGCTATGCTTGGATAGGTAAGAGTGGAAGCAAGCGAGAACAGTCCCACTTAGCTGGACAATGGAGGAGAGGACTGGTGAGTTCACAGTGTTAAAGGCTGCAGAGAGGTTGAAGAGGATAATGCATTATGGTCATAGTTACAGAGAATGTAGTTTGTGAATTTGGTTCGAATGGAGAGATTCAAAATGAGAGTTGAGGGAGAGAGATAGGCACGGATCTGGGAAGCAACAACATATTCAAAGAATTTGGAAAAGAAAGTGACCTTGGGAGATGGGACGGTGGTTTGCAAGGACAGGGATTGAGGGTGGGTTTTTTTAACGATGTATGATGGGGGTTTTGAAGGGGAGAGGATAGAGCCTGAGGAGAGGAAGCCATTTACAATGTCAGATCACTGATTATTTGCATGGTCTTCTGCACTCTCTGCACATGTGCCCATATGGGGGGGTGGGGCCGAAACAACAACCCGTCTCCACCAGAACGGCACGTGCGCAGAAGGACACAGAAGCCCAGACACCACCATACCCCGGGATCAGCCCGCGCTGGGCCGGAGAGCGCAAGAGGCAGCACAGCGAGCAGGGCCCCGACACCACCAAACCCCAGATTCCTCACACACACTCTGCAGATAAAGAGTAATTAAAAGGTTGGCAGCGCTCAAAGTAGACAAGTCACCTGGTTCAGATGGGATGAATCGTACGTTGCTGAGGGAAGTAAGGGTAGAAATAGCAGAGGCTCTGGCCACAATCTTCAATTCTCCTTAGATATGGGAGTAGTGCCAGAGGACTGGAGGGTTGCAAATGTTACACCCCTGTTCAAAAAAAGACGGATATACCCAGTAACTGCAGGCCAGTTGAACGAACGAACGAAAGCTCTTTACAGCCAATGACGTACTTTTGAAGTGTAGTCACTGTAGTAATGTCGGAAAGGCAGCAGCTAATTTGTGCACAGCAAGCTCCCACAATCAGCAAAGTGATAATGGCCAGATAATCTTTTTTTTTAAAATGATGTTTGTTGGGGGATCAATACTGACCCCTGATGATCTTCGAAATATTGGCGTGGTTCCTTTTACGTCCACTTGAGACAGCAGTCAGGGCCTTGGTTTAATGTCTCATCCAAAAGACGGCCCCTCAGACAGTGCAGCACTCCTGTCAGTACGATTGTACGTAGGCAAGGCACTAATACAAGAGAGAAAAAACTAAAATCCCACAGCATTGCTCCCGATATGTTGAAGATGTTAATTATCGTGACAGCAGCCTGGATTACACAACAATTTGCATATACACACACACACAACACCCAAGATGCGATGCTTTTGTGTGATGGGGGTGGAAGTGGAGGAAAGGTTGACATTGCCACTGAATGGATTTGAAAATAAAAGATGATCTCAGTGACAGCCTCGCAGAATACCAAACAAATCACACTCTGAGCCAGCTGCATTTTCTTTGGTACTCAGTCACCCAACAGAGATGGTCTACGAGAATGTTTTGCTGCCATTCCCTGATCCAACCGTTGCTGTCAATTTTCTGACCCTTCTTTCTGAGACAGTGAAGTCATTTGTTATTTGGGTTAGCATGGAAGATTTCATAACTCACTCTTCCTCTTTTATCAGATCCAATAGTACATGTTGCTTCAATCATGATCATTCTGTTCTCGTAAAAATTCTCCGTGCTGCAGGATCAGTCTGAAGCATTTCAAGCTAATTTCATCTTTGATCATAACCTTTGTAAATTTACCATTAAAGCTCTTAAATGCAACTTTATTTCAAATAAATGTCAACTGCAGTCTTCCTGACCCTCTAGGTCCCTTAACAAAGCTGTCTCATATCATCAGTGAATCTGCATTGTCATTCACCTTCCGCCCTGGTGGTAGAGTTGATAGCTCTCCAAAATAGATAGCTGGCCTTTTTTGGCTCACTTTTTCCTCCAGCTCTAATCTCAATGAACCTTTTCAACCATAATGTGACCATTGTAACCAACATTAAATTTTATCCCTCAGCAGGTCTGTCAGATTATCCACTCTCTGGACTCTAAAACGACCTTGGATTCGGATGGTATCCCTCCGATCATCCTCAAGATATGTGCCACTTAACTTACTCATCGTATGCGCTTCTTAGAGCATAAGAACATAAGATATTTCCTTCTCCCAGTCCATCTTTCCTTCTTGCAAATTATCGTGAGGTCACCTTAAACCTAAGAGGGACGATCTTTCGTACACTTTTAACTACAGTGAAACCTGTGAATCATGGACACCTCAGCGAGCATTCAATCCCAGAGATAGAGCAGTTTCTCTGCTGCTGTGCATGCTGGGTAAAGAGCTCCCCATTCCAGCCACGCCATTTCTTTCACAAAACCCACTGCCACCTCGCGCTGACTGGCACACGCTGACCTCATGAGAATTTGGGGGCAGAAAGAAGAAACAAGCTGCAAGGGGAAGCACCAGTGTCATAGAGTCATAACAGCACAGAAGGAGGCCATTCCACCCATCGAGTCCGTGCAGTCATCCCAACTCAGTGAAAGTTCCACAAACAGCAGCTTTGCAACAGGCTGTGTCCAGTGTTTTAAGTTGTAAAAGGGCTTGGTGCGTTGAAGGCTGCCCCTAATTAGTAATTTGTGAGCGTCTGTGGTTTCAGAGTGCCTCTTTGTATATTTTACCATGCAAGTTATTTGGGTCTCTCAATAAGAGTCTGTTTTTTGGGAGTGTCCGTTTATACAGGTTTCACTGTAATGCCATGAGATCTTTTACTTGCACCTGAACAGGCAGATGTGGCCTCAGCTTAACATCTCATTTGAAAGATGACTTTCGACAATGCAGCACCCCCTCAGCACCGTGCCAGCTGAGATAATGTGCACAAATCCTGGATTGGATCGTGAGCCCACGACCTTTTGACTCAGGGCTTGAGTGCTACCCCTGAGCCAAGCTGTCAGATGGCACAAGACAAGTCGACATGGGCCATCCTTGTTTAGATCTGCCTGTAATAACTGGTCAAATCAGCAAATTTTGTGACTGCTATATTGGTATATAGTGATCACAGCTAAAAATTGCACATGTGCAGATATCACAAGGACAAGTTTTAGCTTAGCTGCAATGTCTTCTCCAGGCAACTACTCAGGCGACATTCAATGCTTGGGCTTATACACAAAGAACAGCTACTCAAGGATAGCCGGTGCCTGTGGAACCATGTCCCAGCACACAACCATCTTTCCTCTTCTGAAGGAGTAATCAGGAAAAAAGCAGGTAAAGAACAAAACGATAATTACTTTTCAAGCCAAAAGTTAGTTTGCAAAAATGTTGTACAAATAGTTATATTCAAAGATAAAATCGAAGTATTTTGATTAACTCTTCCCCACCATCTACTTTTACAAATCTCTACAGCAAAACTAAACTTCACTCACCTCTCTAGAACCAAGCTGATGGCCTGGGTGAGATCAGGGTTTGCCACCTGCAGACGCTTCCACAATGACCACACAAATTCTTTGTCAGCCTGCACAGAAAATTTAAAAATTAGTATCGTCAGAAACAGATACAAAAGCAAAAACATTTTTTTTTAAATGCTGCACAGTTCCAAGAGTGGCTCAATTAAATTGTATGCCACATGGTGAGCTCTTGATCTTAACCTGTCCAATGATCGACATAATCATAGGACTGGGAAGGAGTGAAAATGAAGGGAACATTCAATACCCAGGTGACTCTTGCACACCTCAAGAGGTGACGCATGGGCAGCATTGTATTTCACTTGTCCTCTCTGTCATAGAAAACCTAGAAGATGGAAAGCAAAAGGAAAGATTATACTTGCCTTACCGTGAGTGCAACGAAGGTTCACTAGACTGATTCCAATAACCTGCTCACCAATGCTCAGTTTTGGTTCAGCAGGACCACTTGGCTCCAGACCTTATTACAGCCTTGGTCCAAACATGGACAAAACAGCTGAATTCTAGAGGTGAGGTGAGAGTGATTGCCCTTGACATCAAAGCAGCATTTGACCGAGTGTGGCATCAAGGAGCCCTAGTAAAATTGAAGTCAATGGGAATCAGGGGGAAAACTCCACTGGCTGGAGTCATACTAGCACAAAAGGAAGATAGTTGTGGCTGTTGGAGGCCAATCATCTCAGCCCCAGGACATTGCTGCAGGAGTTCCTCAGGGCAGTGTCCTCGGCCAAACCATCTTCAGCTGCTTCATCAATGACCTTTCCTCCATCATAAGGTCGTGTGTGCTGCGAGGAGGATACCGAGAAACTCCAGGATGATTTGGACAGGTTGGGTGAGTGGGCAGAAGCGTGGCAGATGCAATATAACATGGATAAATGCGAGGTTATCCACTTTGGTGTCAAAAACAGAAAGGCAGACTATTATCTGAATGGCAATAGATTGGGAGAAGGGGAAGTGCAACGAGACCTGGGTGTCCTTGTGCACCAGTCGCTGAAGGTAAGCATGCAGGTGCAGCAGGCGGTGAAGGCGGCAAATGGTATGTTGGCCTTCACAGCGAAAGGGTTTGAGTATAGGAACAGGGATGTCCTGCTGCAGTTGTACAGGGCCTTGGTGAGACCACACCTTGAGTACTATGTGCAGTTTTGGTCGCCTTATCTGAGGAAGGATGTTCTTGCCATGGAAGGAGTTCAGCGAAGATTCACAAGGCTGATACCTGGGATGGCAGGAATGACATATGAGGAGAGATTGGGTCGATTGGGCTTATACTCGCTGGAGTATAGAAGAATGAGAGGGGATCTCATCGAAACATATAAAATTCTGACAGGTCTGGACAAACTAGATGCAGGAAGAATGTTCCCGATGGTCGGAGAGTCCAGAACCAGGGGTCATAATCTAAGGATAAGGGGTAAGCCATTTAGGACAGAAATGAGGAAGAATTTCTTCACCCAGAGAGTGGGGAACCTGTGGAATTCTCTACCACAGAAGGTAGTTGAGGCCAAGTCATTAAATATATTCAAGAATGAGTTAGATATATTTCTTAAAGATAAAGGTATCAAGGGATATGGGGAGAAGGCAGGCACAGGGTACTGAGTTTGGATGATCAGCCATGATCTCATCGAATGGCGGAGCAGGCTCGAGGGGCCGAATGGCCTACTCCTGCTCCTATCTTCTATGTTTCTATGTTTCTATAAGTGGGGATGTTCATTGATGATTGCACAGTGTTCAGTTCCATTCACAACTCCTCAGATAATGAAGCAGTCCGTGCCCTCATACAGCAAGCCCTGGACAACATTCAGGTTTGGGCTGATAAGTGGCAAGTTACATTCACACCACACAAGTGCCAGACAATGACCAGCTATAACAAGAGAGAGAGTCGAACAACCGCCCCATGACATTCAACAGGTTTACCATCGCCAAATCACCCACCATCAACATCCTGGGGGTCACCATTGACCAGCAACTTAACTGGACCAGCCACATATATACTGTGGCTACAAGAGCAGGTCAGAGGCTGGCTATTCTGCAGCGAGTGTCTCACCTCCTGACTCCCCAAAGCCTTTCCACCATCTACAAGTCACAAGTCAGGAATGTGATGGAATACTCTTCACTTGCCTGGATGAGTGCAGCTCCAACAACACTCAAGAAGCTCGACACCATCCAGGACAAAGCAGCCCGCTTGATTGGCACCCCATCCACCACCTTAAACATTCACTCCCTCCACCACCAGCATACAGTGGCTGCAGTGTGTACCATCTACAAGATGCAGTGCAGCAACTCGCCAAGGCTTCTTCGACAACACCTCCTAAGCCCGCAAACGCTATCACCTAGCAAGTTCCACCACAAGCAAGTTCCCCTCTAAGTCACACACCATCCTGACTTGGAAATATATCACCATTCCTTTGTCGCTGGGTTAAAGTCCTGGAACTCACAGCTAACAGCAGTATGGGAGTACCTTCACCTCACAGACTGCAGCGGTTCAAGGCGGCAGCTCACCACCACCTTCTCAAGGGCAATTAGGGATGGGCAATAAATGCTGGCCGTGCCAGCGATGCCTACATCCCATGAATGAATATAAAAAAAGAGGGTTGTCCTATGAGGAGAGATGGCATAGAATGGGTCCATATTGTCTGGCGTTTAGAAGATTGAGAGGTGATCTCATTGAAATGCATAAAATTCTTCGAGGGCTTGACAGGGTTGATGCCGAGAGGCTGTTTCCCCTGGTTGGAGAGTCTAGAACTAGGGGTCATAGTCTCAGGATAAGGGGTCAGCCATTTAGGACTGGGATGAGGAGAAATTTTTTCACGCAGAGGGATGTGAATCTTTGGAATTCTCTACCCCAGAGGGCTATGGATGCTGAATCATTGAGTATATTCAAGATTGAGAGAAGGATAGATATTTGGGCACGAAGGAAATCAAGGGATATGGGGCAAGTGGAATTGATGTAGAAGTTCAGCCATGATCTTATCGAATAGCAGCATTCAGTTGAATTGAATAGAAGTGCCATTTTACAAAAAGAATATTTATGGCACAATTGCTTCACAGCAACTAACAATTTAAACTAACTTTTGAAAGAAAACATATTTCATCATTTGGAAGACACCAATAAAATCCATCTAATCGCTGGAGTAGAAGCTATATGAATGATGTATCATCCCACAAGAGAAAATAAATGTCAGCTTTGTAATATTGTGGATAGTTTGAAATACACTTTATTCCAATACTCTTAACTCCAACTGCAATTACAAGCCACTTGCATTTAACAAATTTTTGACTGCTGCATAGAGATCCGACGGACAAAGTTATTGAGTTACAGAAATTGTACTGTGGATAACCTTAGTTCAGAATTCCAGAGTAAAATAAAGCTGCGTTTAGAATGAGCCAGTAGTGATATATCTGCATTGAATAATCAGGCTTGGGCTGATAAGTGGCAGGTAACATTCGCGCCACAGAAGTGCCAGGCAACGACAATCTCCAACAAGCGAGAGTCTAAACACCGCCCCTTGACATTCAATGACATTACCATCACCGAATCCCCCACCATCAACATCCTGGGGGTCACCATTGACCAGAAACTTAACTGGACCAGCCACATAAATACTGTGGCAACAAGAACAGGTCAGAGGCTGGGTATTCTGCAGCGAGTGTCTCACCTTCTGACTCCCCAAAGTCTTTCTACCATCTACAAGGCACAAGTCAGGAGTGTGATGGAATACTCTCCACTTGCCTGGATGAGTGCAGCTCCAACAACACTCAAGAAGCTAAACATCATCCAGGACTAAGCAGCCCGCTTGATTGGCACCCCATCCACCACCTTAAACATTCACTCCCTCCACCACCAGCGTACCGTGGCTGCAGTGTGTACCATCTACAAGAGTAACTGCAGCAACTCGCCAAGGCTTCTTCGGCAGCACCTCCCAAACCCGCAACCTCTTCCAGGACAAGGGCAGCAGATGCATGGGAACACCACCACCTCCAAGTTCCCCTCCAAGTCACACACCATCCCGACTTAGAAGTATATCGCCAATCCTTCATCGTCACTGGGTCAAAATCCTGCAACTCCCTACCTGTGGGAGTACCTTCACCACACGGACTGCAGCGGTTCAAGGCGGTGGCTCACCACCACCTTCTCAAGGGCAATTAGGGATGGGCAATAAATGCTGGCCTTGCCAGCGACGCCCACATCCCATAAAAACGAACGAATAATAAGAATTATGAGATGGTGAAGGGAAGAATGCTGCATGGGAAACAATTGAACATGAAATTTATGACATCTATGAGAATGACCTAACAAGTTAGGAAAAATGACATGAATGAGCGTACAGGTCATCTCCCCAAGCATAATAAATTTCACACAAAACCATTCTCCATGTGGTATGCTTTTTATAAAAGGTCTATAACTGAAGGAGACAAAATACATATATGTTTTGATATGAGTATTAAGGACTATGTAGTGAGAGCAGAGTGGCCCCAGTAGAAGTAAACTAATAGAACACAAAGACTTTCATTCAGTGATTGGAATAAAGAAAAAGTGGAACCAATTTGTCCAAACCATGAAATCTGCAGATTTTTTCAATAATAATAGTATGCTGTGTTTAAAAAAAGGAATGGTGCAGACGGAAAGTGGTGGTCCCATGTTATGCATAGCATGCTCACTGCAATTTGGCTGCTGGTGAAAGGGGATCAAACCTCAGCACATAGCAACACAATGCCACTTAAAATCAAATATAAAAACAGAAAATGCTGGCAACACACAGATCAGTTAGCATGTGTGAAAAGACAGGCTATTGGCATTTTGAGTGTGTAACCCTTCATCCAGCCTTTCTGTTTTTGTTGCAGATTTTCAGCATTTGCAGTTTTCCTTCTTATTTTACTGCAAACTAATGTTTGACAACATTTCGTATCTCAACTTGCCATTTAAAAAAAAATCTTTTCACAGAAAGAAGCCCAGCCCAAATAAGGTCTTTACACTTTAAATTTTTATTTTAATCGTGTGTTTAGATGCTTAATTTAGGGTTATTACAGGAATAAAGTTAATGATATGAATAGTTTTACTGCTTATATTGTTTATTTCAGCACGAGTTGAAAGCTATTCCTCCTAGGGAGACAGATTCTCTGGCTTAGAGAATTCAGAATTGTTCAGTTACTAAAAAAAAATACGTTTCACCCAAGTAGTGTGAAAAAAGGCTATAGTGATTGATCAATGTTTAATTTGGAATGGGAACTTTTGTTAATTAAAATCAGTCAATTTTCACCTTGTACTTTAATGAGCTTCATCTCCTACTCCAGCATAAACCTGCTAGATTAAATGCTACAGCTTTTACATGAGAAATCAAAGCACAATAGTTAATCAACTGCTTTTCTGAGTCAATAAATAAAACTGACAAGCCACTCCATAACAAATATTCCACAGGTAAAGTTTAATATGGTATTACTTACTTCAGAGATGCAACATAGATTGTTAATGATTTTTGCACAACGTTTATTGAATGGAAATGAGTATCCTATAAACGATATAAAGAAACTACAGTATCATGATTTCACCTTAAACCATCAGCAGCACCATAACACTGTGCTATATGAAAGGCCCTAATCTAAAGCCAGATATTCACTAACAAATTTTGCATTTCTAATATCAGTAACACAACAGTCAGGCAATGATTAAGAGGTATAACTTCTTAATTTGGCATTGCTGCCAGCAGGAGAGTGAGTTTATACCATTAAATCTGATTAAATGTGGCGTAGTGGTGTTGTGGTGGTGATACTCCAGCACGCCACATCACCAGAGAGAAAGTCAATGGCAAGAAGGACCACCAGTGGGAGCGATGCATCAATTCACTAACCCATTTTAAAAAAAGACTTTAAACCTTACCATCAAGTGGAATGAGGACACATCAAATTCAGATTTTTAATTTTTTTAAATAAACATTGCACTTTTTTTTTTTAAATATTGCCATAAAACTTTCACGCAGGGCAAGTTAATGGCATTACTACATGTCACCTATAAAGAGATTTGTTCTCTCAGCCAATTTTATACAGTGCTGTTGCTATGTTGTGAATATACACAAAGCTACTTCAGTGCTTGTGTGAACATATTCCACTGATAAAGCAGTTAAAGAACAACCACCAAGGCTCCCACTTGAAAAACTGCAGATGAAATTTAAGCAACTATAGGTCAAGCTCTGTGCCCCAATTCTCAGCTCAACCAACACAACGCAATGTCACTTTAAATCTGTACAGCACTATGCCCAAGAAAACAAACAGCCATAACGCACTCAGTGACAAAAATCATTTGCTTTTATTAAAAATGTTAATTCCATATATGCACATTTATAAAAAAATGCCTGGCAGCGATACAACCTTGGATTCAGCTGGTAAACCACTCAATCTTCATTCTTAGTGTGTAACTTTTACAATTCGGGCTTTCTCCCAACACTTTTCAGTTACATTCACAGCAAAAAGGCAGTTTTCATAAGCAGACGGAGTATTCCATGAATTGAAAGCGATATCCTTGTGTACAGTGAAAAGGATAGTGTGACACAAGACTAATAATTTCCCTTTAATTTCAGTATAATACATCGAGACCACCACGCTCATGTTTTATTCCAAAAGATGGTAAACACTGTAATGCCAATCAGTATATTCAGGCTAAAACAAAATATATTTACAAGTAAGATGCTTACACGGAAATAAAAAGATACAGAAAGTTACTGATAGTATTCTCTTTAGGACATATTTCTTACACAGTCCAATTTCAGCAAGATTTTTGGATGCAACAGTCCTTTATACTCTTTCTGAGGTGATGTTTGCTCATGGGTGAAGTAATATTCCTGCACACCAGATGGAATCTAATTATCTAACTCAAAAACTGAGCTGAAAATTGAACTAAAGATGCTTGGGAAACAATACATCTCCCAGGTCAAAAGGCCATGAATCAAGTGCTATTCATTCAATCAAGTTCAAAGACAATAGGGCATCCTGTGCACATAATCACTTGACAAGTTTCTGTTCATAGCTCGCTCAACCTTTGTACATGTATTAATGCTTGATCAACATGTAATTAGATTAGCACCTGGGACAAAGCTTCACGTTCTAGCCCGTCTACAGATCAAAGAAACTGCCCGCATTCTTGCACACAGCTAGGCTCCAGTTTTGTAGTTTAGTAAGCAAACACAGCTCCTATCTCAACTTTTTTTTCAAAAATACATTTACCCTATATATGTATGGTTATATAAAACATGTACAATACAGTAATATTTCCTATTCAACGCAGGATGAAAAGTGCATTTGTCACAGGACCTGACAAAATCTCTTCATAAGATATTCAGGATCAACTGTGTTCATAATTCAGTTAGATTTAGCGTAGTTATGGAAAAGGACAAAGATAGACCAGGAGTAAAAGTTCTCAATTGGGGAAAGGCCAGTTTTACGAAGCTGAGATGTGATTTCGCAAAAGTGGACTGGAAACAACTACTTGAAGGTAAATCAGTGTCAGACATTCAAGGAGGAGATAGTGAGGGTTCAGAGCAAATATGTTCCCACAAAGAAACAAGGTGGGACTCCCAAATGTAGAGCCCCCTGGATGTCTAGGGGCATCCAGGGCAGGATAAGGCAAAAAAGGGAACCTTATGTCAGATACCGAGAGCTAAATACTGCAGAAAGCCTAGAGGAGTATAGAAAGTGCAGGGATGAAATTAAAAAGGAAATTAGGTATGCATAGAGAGGGCATGAAAGAATATTGGCAAGTAAAATCAAAGAAAACCCAAAGATGTTTTATAAATACATAAAGAGCAAGAGGATCACAAAAGAAAGAGTAGGGCCTATTAGAGACCAAAAAGGTAACCCATGTGTTGAGGCGTGGTTCTTGATTAATACTTTGCGTCTGTCTTCACAAAAGAGAGGGGTGATGCAGACATTGCAGTTAAGGAGGAGGAATGTGAAATATTAGATGAGATAAACATAGCGACAGAGGAAGTATTAAGGGGTTTAGCATCTTTGAAAGTAGATAAATCGCCAGGCCCAGAAAAAATGCATCCCACGCTGTTAAGAGAAGCAAGGGAGTAAATAGCAGAGGCTCTGACCATCATTTTCCAATCCTCTCTGGCTACAGGTGTTGTGCTGGAGGACTGCTAACGTTGTACCGTTGTTTAAAAAGGGAGAAAGAGATAGACCGAGTAATTACAGGTCAGTCAGCCTAACCTCTGTAGTGGGCAAATTATTGGAAAAAAATTTTGAGGGACAGTATTAATCGTCATTTAGAAAGGCACGGATTAATCAATGACAGTCAGCATGGATTTGTTAAGGGAAGGTCGTGTCTGACTAACTTGATTGATTTTTTTGAGGGGGGTAACAAGAAGGGTCGATGAGGGTAGCTCATTTGATGTAGTCTACATGGATTTTAGCAAGGCCTTTTGACAAGGTCCCACATGGCAGACTGGTCAGAAAAGTAAAGGCCCATGGGATCCAAGAAAAAATGGCAAGTCGGATCCAAATTGGCGCAGTGGCAGAAAGCAAAAGGTAATGGTTGACAGGTGTTTTTGTGACTAGAAGGCTGTTTCCAGTGGGGTTCCGCAGGACTCGGTACTAGATCCCTTGCTTTTTGTGGTTTACATCAATGTTTTAGACTTCAATGTAGGGGGCATGATTAAGAAGTTTGCAGATGATACAAAATTTGGCCGTGTGGTTGATAGTGAGGAAGAAAGCTGTAGACTGCAGGAAGATATCAATGGACTGGTCAGGTGGGCAGAAAAGTGGCAAATGGAATTCAATCTGGAGAAGTGTGAGGTAATGCATTTGGGGAGGGCTAACAAAGGAATACACAATAAATGGTAGGATATTGAGCAGTGTAGAGGAACAGAGGGACCTTGGAGTGCATGTCCACAGATTCCTGAAGGTAGCAGGACAGTTAGATAAAGTGGTTGAGAAGGCATACGGGATACTTTCCTTTATTAGTCGTGGCATTGAATATAAGAGCAGGGAGGTTATGCTCGAACTGTATAAAACACTAGTTAGGCCACAGCTAGAGTACTGTGTGCAGTTCTGGTCACATTACAGGAAAGATGTGCTTGCACTAGAGAGGGTACAGAGGAGATTTACGAGGATGCTGCCAGGACTGGAGAATTTTAGCTATGAGGAAAGATTGGATAGGCTGGGATTGTTTTCTTTCGAGCAGAGGAGGCTGAGGGGAGACTTGATTGAGGTGTATAAAGTTATGAGGGGCCTAGATCGAGTGGATAGGAAAGACCTATTTCCCTTAGCAGAGAGGTCAATAAACAGGGGGTATAGATTTAAAGTAATTCGTAGAAGGTTTAGAGGGGAGTTGAGGAGAACATTTTTCACCCAGAGGGAGTTGGGGGTCTGGAACTCACTGCCTGAAAGGGTGGTAGAGGTAGAAACTCCCATTACATTTAAAAAGTACTTGGATATGCACGTGAAGTGCTGTAACCTACAGGGTTACGGACCAAGAGCTGGAACGTGGGATTAGGCTGGATAGTTCTTTCTCGGCCAGCACAGACACGATGGGCCAAATGGCCTCCTTCTGTGCTGTAAATTTCTATGATTCTAACTAGATGAATAAAGTGATGAGCAAGATAGTTAGCAAAAGAGTAAAGCAGCTGCTTGCTTGAAATTCTTGTTCGGTGAAGCGTTGATCCCCACTTCAACTGAATAGCTAGGAGATACAGCAACAGAGTGACAACCAAGGGAGAATCCTCGCAAGCTCCTGCTTATTGCGCATATTTTAAGGTTATAGTGCTCAGTCCATGAGGATGAGAAGCTGAGTCTACCCTGTCAGGAATCAAGCTCAAGACCTTGCGTCCATCATTTAACAGATTCAGTCACTCTCGAAAAGGGGAGTGTCGAAAGCCAACCATAAACTGACAAAGTATTGTACAGTAAAACTTGCTAGAAGCTGGGAAAAGGCATGCCAACCAGCCAAAAAGAAGATGGTATTTCAGAGACTGGTGCTGGCACTTTGTGCCAAAGACAGTATATATATATCCACAAAGACAACACTCTTCAAAACCAATCACCAGCCAGTGTCCTCTATTCAATAACAGAAAATGCTGGAAACACTTAGCAGGTCAGGCAGCATCTGTGGAGAGAGGAACAGAGTTAATGTTTCAGGTCGATGACAGATGCTGCCTGACCTGCTAAGTGTTTCCAGCATTTTTTGTTCTCATTTCAGATTTCCAGCATCCACAGTATTTTGCTTTTGTTTGCCTCTGTACAGCACATGCTACCTACATGATTACTCAGTACAAAAGCTGAGGATTATCACTCATTAAACTTGCACAGTTAATCCTAAACAAAACACATTAAATTCACAGTAAATACTCAGCAATAATTTCTAGTCTTTAATATCATCTCAGATTTAAGTGACAAATTTCAAATGCTCACACTTTGACTTTTCAGTTCTGACTTGACAGATCAGCCGGTACGACTGTCCTCATCGCTAGCGCAGAGTTGGGCTAATTACCCACCAACTACGCATCAGGGGAGGGGGGATATGCAGCAGCTTGAAATATACACCAGTTATTTTCATGATAAAAATGTAATTAAAAATTTTCAAAATAGATATCTATATCCACCTAACTAGTATCTCCTCTTTCTAAGTATTACAACTGATCCCAATACAACTGGGCAGCAGGCGCATGGGAACACCACCACCTCCAAGTTCCCCTCCAAGTCACACACCGCCCTGACTTGGAAATATATCGCCGTTCCTTCATCGTCGCTGGGTCAAAATCCTGGAACTTCCTCCCTAACAGCACTGTGGGAGTACCTTCACCACATGGACTGCAGCGGTCCAAGAAGACGGCTCACCACCGCCTTCTCAAGGGCAACTGGGGATGGGCAATAAATGCTGGCCTTGCCAGTGACGCCCACATCCCAGGAACAAATTTTTTAAAACTCATGGAGACAAATAGATAAAGGGTGAAAACAAACTGCCAAAGCATTTCATTTCAGAGCAATATTACAAGGATGTTTTTATTAGAAAAAGATGCCCTTGTGCAGTAGCTGCAATATATTTCACAAAACTGGTTCACCCACAAGAAAAAAAAGGAAAAATCCAAGTGTCTAACATTTTCAGTTAACTGTTTAAAATGCCGACGACATAGCTGACTATTCCCTGAGGATTTCATGATTTGAACCAATTTAACAAACTATTAATGAAATGCAATTTCCCTGCAGTGAAACTTTTGCACACAAGAAACAGACACACAAGCAGGATATTTACATCGCCTCTGCTAAAATTAAGAATTAAAAATCATGACTTGGCATCGGAGATTTCTGCTTCCTGATTGGCACACCGCCCCACATGATCCCAGGTACGCTTACGCACACGGTGCATTCCTGGGACCCATGGGCCACTACGCTGCGCACAACTCTGCAGCAAAACAACGCAAGTTTCGAAGGGGGCCTCGCACCAGATAAGTACGGATTTCTTTCGGAGGTCATCAGCATAATCCTTAGCTACGCCGCCGACCGCAATTTCAGGGCCAATAATACGCACCACCTTTCAGTGCAATAGACAACAGAATCTACGGTTTTATGGAATAGACTAGTTTAATTAAAACAGAAAATTCTCTTTTTTCATTTTAGGTTATAGCATTCTTCACTTGTACATTCACTGTTATTTTTACATTGAAATACATAACATTTACAGCACAGAACGAGGCCATTCAGCCCCACTGGTCTGTGCCAGCGTTTATGCTGCACACGAGCTTTAAGTCAATAGATCTTAAAATCTCAATCTCTACTGCACCACAAAAGGTCAACTGCAAAAGTGAACAACTTCCATACCATACAAACAAAACCTACCTGACATTGAGCAAGTTCTTCCGACAGTCTCCGCACTTGTTCCTCCGGCAGTAGCTGAGAGTCACGCTGCTTTGAAGCCATGTTAGTGAAACACCTTTTTAAAAAGCACAGAAAGAATAGCATTAAAATCAGATGATAATTACTACAATAAATCTGGTTAGACCCCCACCTGGAGTACTGCATTCAGTTCTGGGCACCGAACATCAGGAAGGATACATTGGCCTCGGAGGGGGTGCAGATTTACCAGAATGATACCGGGAATCAAAGGGTTAAATTATGAGGACAAGTTGCACAGACTGGACTTGCATTCAACTGAGGTTAGAAGATTAAGGGGTGATCTAACTAAGGTGTTTAAAATGATTGAAGGATTTGATAGGGTAGAGAGAGAGAAACTATTTCCTCTTGTGGGGGAATCCAGAGCAAGGGGGCATAACCTTAAAATTAGAGCTAGGCTGTTCAGGGGTTATGTCAGGAAGCACTTCTTCACACAAAGGGTAGTGGAAATCTGGAACTCTCCCCCACCACCCCCCAAAAAAAGCTGTTGGGGGTCAACTGAAAATATCAAAACTGAGATTGATATTTTGTTAAGTAAAGATATTAAGTGATATAGAACCAAGGTGGGTAAATGGAATGATGATACAGATAAGCCATGATCGAATTGAATGGCAGAACAGGCTCGAGGGGCTGAATGGCCTCCTCCTGTTCCGAGATCAAAGAGCAATAATGATAGCATATGGTATTTTATAACTTGCTTCTCTTCCCATTTCGCAAACACTAACAAGCCTTTGGAAAGGAAGGTTCAACAACCTTAAACAAATTATTAGTCTCATAATTTCAACAATACAAATACATAAAATCAACTACATAAATCAGTCACGTTTTGCAAAGTCCGAAACGAAACAGGGGCAGCATAAGAGCAGGGTGCAGATGGGATCATAGCGTGAGTTCTGGCTTTTCCTTAAAGTATTTGAAATTTATTGGAACTCTCAATAACTAATACTGCATTGTTATGATGGAAAAGTAAATAGAAAGAGTGAAAAGAACTTCTGATATCCAGTTTACATTTTATGAATATATAGACAGCCCTGAGTTTAACCCCTAATCCAAGACATAAATCAGAATCCTAACCTCTAACCCTGGTCAGGACCCTGGCCAGAGTTGTAACCCCGAACCCTAAATCATATCATTTATGACGTCAGGCTGCGTTGTCAACAGTTGCTTGGATCGCACACGGTTCCACCTGTTCCCCTGGCAACCGGCACGGGCCAGGCCCTGGGATCCGGCTTTAGAGTCACCACTCGGGTGTGGGTTTAGGGTTTGTGTTCAACACTCGGGTCTGGGTTTAGGGTGTGTGTTCAACACTCGGGTCTGGGTTTAGGGTGTGTGTTCAACACTCGGGTCTGGGTTTAGGGTTTGTGTTCAGCACTCGGGTGTGGGTTTACGGTGTGTATTCAACACTCGGGTCTGGGTTTAGGGTGTGTGTTCAACACTCGGGTCTGGGTTTAGGGTGTGTGTTCAACACTCGGGTCTGGGTTTAGGGTGTGTGTTCAGCACTCGGGTGTGGGTTTAGGGTTTGTGTTCAGCACTCGGGTGTGGGTTTACGGTGTGTATTCAACACTCGGGTCTGGGTTTAGGGTGTGTGTTCAACAATCGGGTCTGGGGTCTGGGTTTGTGTTCAACAATCGGGTCTGGGTTTGTGTTCAACACTCAGGTCTGGGGTCTGGGTTTGTGTTCAACACGCGGGTCTGGGGTCTGGGTTTGTGTTCAACACTCGGGTCTGGGGTCTGGGTTTGTGTTCAACACTCGGGTCTGGCTTTAAGGTTTGTGTTCAACACTCAGGTCTGGCTTTAAGGTTTGTGTTCAACACTCGGGTGTGGGTTTAGGGTGTGTGTTCAACACTCGGGTCTGGGTTTAGGGTGTGTGTTCAACACTCGGGTCTGGGTTTAGGGTGTGTGTTCAACACTCGGGTCTGGCTTTAGGGTTTGTGTTCAACACTCGGGTGTGGGTTTAGGGTGTGTGTTCAACACTCGGGTCTGGCTTTAGGGTTTGTGTTCAACTCTGGGGTCTGGGTTTAGGGTGTGTGTTCAACACTCGGGTCTGGGTTTAGGGTTTGTGTTCAACACTCGGGTCTGGGTTTAGGGTTTGTGTTCAACACTCGGGTCTGGGTTTAGGGTGTGTGTTCAACACTCGGGTCTGGGTTTAGGGTGTGTGTTCAACACTCGGGTCTGGGTTTAGGGTTTGTGTTCAACACTCGGGTCTGGGTTTAGGGTGTGTGTTCAACACTCGGGTCTGGGTTTAGGGTTTGTGTTCAACACTCGGGTCTGGGTTTAGGGTTTGTGTTCAACACTCGGGTCTGGGTTTAGGGTGTGTGTTCAACACTCGGGTCTGGGTTTAGGGTTTGTGTTCAACACTCGGGTGTGGGTTTAGGGTTTGTGTTCAACACTCGGGTCTGGGTTTAGGGTTTGTGTTCAACACTCGGGTCTGGGTTTAGGGTGTGTGTTCAACACTCGGGTCTGGGGTCTGGGTTTGTGTTCAACACTCGGGTCTGGGGTCTGGGTTTGTGTTCAACACTCGGGTCTGGGGTCTGGGTTTGTGTTCAACAATCGGGTCTGGGGTCTGGGTTTGTGTTCAACACTCGGGTCTGGGGTCTGGGTTTGTGTTCAACACTCGGGTCTGGGGTCTGGGTTTGTGTTCAACACTCGGGTCTGGGTTTGTGTTCAACACTCAGGTCTGGGTTTGTGTTCAACACGCGGGTCTGGGGTCTGGGTTTGTGTTCAACACTCGGGTCTGGGGTCTGGGTTTGTGTTCAACACTCGGGTCTGGGGTCTGGGTTTGTGTTCAACACGCGGGTCTGGGTTTGTGTTCAACACGCGGGTCTGGCTTTAGGGTTTGTGTTCAACACTCGGGTCTGGGTTTGTGTTCAACACTCGGGTCTGGGTTTAGGGTTTGTGTTCAACACTCGGGTCTGGGTTTGTGTTCAACACTCGGGTCTGGGTTTAGGGTGTGTGTTCAACACTCGGGTCTGGGGTCTGGGTTTGTGTTCAACACTCGGGTCTGGGGTCTGGGTTTGTGTTCAACAATCGGGTCTGGGGTCTGGGTTTGTGTTCAACAATCGGGTCTGGGTTTGTGTTAAACACTCAGGTCTGGGTTTGTGTTCAACACGCGGGTCTGGGGTCTGGGTTTGTGTTCAACACTCGGGTCTGGGGTCTGGGTTTGTGTTCAACACTCGGGTCTGGGGTCTGGGTTTGTGTTCAACACGCGGGTCTGGGGTCTGGGTTTGTGTTCAACACTCGGGTCTGGGTTTGTGTTCAACACGCGGGTCTGGCTTTAGGGTTTGTGTTCAACACTCGGGTCTGGGTTTGTGTTCAACACTCGGGTCTGGGTTTAGGGTTTGTGTTCAACACTCGGGTCTGGGTTTGTGTTCAACACTCGGGTCTGGGTTTAGGGTGTGTGTTCAACACTCGGGTCTGGGTTTAGGGTGTGTGTTCAACACTCGGGTCCGGGTTTAGGGTGTGTGTTCAACACTCGGGTCTGGGTTTGTGTTCAACACTCGGGTCTGGGTTTAGGGTGTGTGTTCAACACTCGGGTCTGGGTTTGTGTTCAACACTCGGGTCTGGGTTTAGGGTGTGTGTTCAACACTCGGGTCTGGGTTTGTGTTCAACACTCGGGTCTGGGTTTAGGGTTTGTGTTCAACACTCGGGTCTGGGTTTAGGGTGTGTGTTCAACACTCGGGTCTGGGTTTGTGTTCAACACTCGGGTCTGGGTTTAGGGTGTGTGTTCAACACTCGGGTCTGGGTTTAGGGTGTGTGTTCAACACTCGGGTCTGGGTTTAGGGTGTGTGTTCAACACTCGGGTCTGGGTTTAGGGTTTGTGTTCAACACTCGGGTCTGGGTTTAGGGTTTGTGTTCAACACTCGGGTCTGGGTTTAGGGAGTGTGTTCAACACTCGGGTCTGGGTTTAGGGTGTGTGTTCAACACTCGGGTCTGGGTTTAGGGTGTGTGTTCAACACTCGGGTCTGGGTTTAGGGTTTGTGTTCAACACTCGGGTCTGGGTTTAGGGTGTGTGTTCAACACTCGGGTCTGGGTTTAGGGTGTGTGTTCAACACTCGGGTCTGGGGTCTGGGTTTGTGTTCAACACTCGGGTCTGGGTTTAGGGTTTGTGTTCAACACTCGGGTCTGGGGTCTGGGTTTGTGTTCAACACTCGGGTCTGGGTTTAGGGTTTGTGTTCAACACTCGGGTCTGGGGTCTGGGTTTGTGTTCAACACTCAGGTCTGGCTTTAAGGTTTGTGTTCAACACTCGGGTGTGGGTTCAGGGTTTGTGTTCAACACTCGGGTCTGGGTTTAGGGTGTGTGTTCAACACTCAGGTCTGGGTTTAGGGTGTGTGTTCAACACTCGGGTCTGGGTTTAAGGTTTGTGTTCAACACTCGGGTCTGGGTTTAGGGTTTGTGTTCAACACTCGGGTCTGGGTTTAGGGTTTGTGTTCAACACTCGGGTCTGGGTTTGTGTTCAACACTCGGGTCTGGGTTTAGGGTGTGTGTTCAACACTCGGGTCTGGGTTTAGGGTGTGTGTTCAACACTCGGGTCTGGGTTTAGGGTGTGTGTTCAACACTCGGGTCTGGGTTTAGGGTGTGTGTTCAACACTCGGGTCTGGGTTTAGGGTGTGTGTTCAACACTCGGGTCTGGGTTTAGGGTTTGTGTTCAACGCTCGGGTCTGGGTTTAGGGTGTGTGTTCAACACTCGGGTCTGGGTTTAGGGTGTGTGTTCAACACTCGGGTCTGGGTTTAGGGTTTGTGTTCAACGCTCGGGTCTGGGTTTAGGGTGTGTGTTCAACACTCGGGTCTGGGTTTAGGGTTTGTGTTCAACACTCGGGTCTGGGTTTAGGGTGTGTGTTCAACACTCGGGTCTGGGTTTAGGGTTTGTGTTCAACACTCGGGTCTGGGGCTTTGTTCTCGGGTTTGGGGTTCAGTTACCGCCGGTTGCCCTGGTAACAGGCGCAGGCCCGGCGCGCTATCTCGGGCTATGTGAAGAGACAATTAACAAACACGGCCCCAAACAAGAGAAAGGACTGACTGACCGCCCGCTGTCGCTGCCCGGGACTCAGTGTGAGCTCTCGGTCCCGCTCTCCCGGTGCCGCCGCCGCTCCGTTAACTCTGGTTGGTTCAAACTCCCCGCCTCCCGTAAAGCAAATTCGCTTCCGTGCGCGACACTTCACTGCAGCGTGGCCCCGCCCCTTCTCGCCCCCCACTGAGCAACATCACAAGAAAACTTGCATTTCTCTGCTGAGCCTTCCAGCTTTGATTACAAAAATATCATCAATGAATTAAAAGAATGTGTGTACATTAAACATTCTAGGTTGTGCAGAAAGCAGAATGGCCGAAACTGTAATTTATATAATTATTTACTCACTGTGACATTCATGTCAGTTGGAGAAAGAGAGACGATTTTTTTTTGTTACCAGAAATCAATAAAAACATTTTTTTTAAACTTGGTGGATCTCTCTGGTGGTTTTGTTCATGGTGATTTGGACTAAACACTATTTGACAATGACAGAGATGCTATAGTATGTAACACACATGTATTAAACCAAACTATCTGCATCTTTTGTTTTTATTCCTTCACAGAATGTGGCTTCGCTGGTAAGGGCAGCAATTATTGCCCATCCCTAAACTCAACCATATGATTTGCAAAACTTTCACAATAAAAGGAATCAATAGCTAATAATAATAGAGGATGAAATCTGTGGCAATAACATAAAACAGATATTGCCAATAGCCATACACATTACTCATGGAAGGCATTAATGCCAAAGCAGCCAGTCTGCTCATTCGGTGGTTAGGCTGGTTTTTTCTCAATTGTTTAATATCTGATGGGAACATCTCAGATTATCTTTTGTCTGTTAACCATAAAACACTTCTGTAGCCTTTAAATGATTAAAATCCTTTAATCATTCTTTTGTAAATTAAAGTAAGCTGGTTTCACATTACTACCACTAACCATAGAAGTACAGAGGATTTGCTGTGTATGACAATAACGGTGTTTATGCCATGTAGGGGATAACTACAGAGCCACTGATTTACAGTGCTGAATAAGTCAAATTCCATTTTAAAAATGTATTCTAGGATTTTTACCAGTGCTTGAGGGAATGCATTTCACAACTCTGTCCATTATTCTGTGAAAACTGTAAATGAGTGGAACTTGTATGAATGTGTGTGTATATATATATAATAAATGGGGTTTAGTTCCATGTTGGGGCATCCTGCACTTTAGCAGTGATGGGCACAGTCCTCGGCTTTCATAGCACTGGGGAATGCTCCTGAGGTTCAGCACAACTGGAGTTGGAATTGGAGATTTGACTCACAGCTGGATTCTTAATGTCTAACAGCAGTGAGAGGGGAACTTACCTATGAGGGGAACTGTTTAGTTCAACCCATGTAGGATATGATGGGCACAAACCTACTATTCTATAGTCAGCAGGTTGTGGGTTTAAGCCCCACTCCAGAGACTTGAGCACAAAATCCAGGCTGACACACCATTGCAGTATTGAGGGAGTGCTGCACTGTCGGAGGTGCCGTCTTTCAGATGTGATGTCTGCTTTCTCAACTGGAGGTAAAAGATCCCATTGCACTATTTTGAAGAAGAGCAGGGGAGTTCTCCCCGGGCAATATTTATCCCTCAACCAACATCACTAAAAAAAGCAGATTATCTGGTCATTGTTGTTTGTGGGACCTTGCTGTGTGCAAATTGGCTGCCGCATTTCCTACATTACAACAGAGACGACAAAAGTACTTAATTGGCTGTGAAGCACTTTAGGACATCCTGAGGTTGTGAAAGCCACTATAGAAATGCAAGTCTTCATTTTTTTTAAGTGCTGGAGTTCCAATGTTCGTGTCCATCACCCCATCCAGTCAGGCATTACTGATTTATTACCTCTATGAAAATTATGGCTCAACTACTGATTATACTTTTGGACTTAAGCTTCTATGTTGTGCCATCAGTGAACAATACTCTCTGGTCTCTTGCCTGCTGTTGTAAGTAGTATTTGGCTAATGCTGGGCCAGCACATCGACCTCTACTCTCCATCATTACCCAGAAAGGAAAATGATGCTACTTTCCTTACTTTTAGATCAGTCACTGACTGATCACATGACTGACAATAACTGATACAAATTAGTACCTTCACAAAAAACAAACTGTTGGGTCTGCACAGGAGAGCAGCCTAACACTTTAAAGTTAAGTATAGAAGTGAAACTCCTTGCTTCAACAGTATGTCCTTAAACCACTGTTCTCCTTTTAAAATGCCTCAGCTGACCAACAAAGCACTTTACCTCCCTTCCACCACCCTTTGACTGTGGATGTGTTGTCTGACTGCCTGTCTAATGTCAAGTTCTGGATGAGCCACAACTTTCTGCAGCTCAACATTTGCAACACCAAAGCCGACCCTATCTGGCCCTCAGCAGAAACTTTGCATTGTAGCCCTGATTCCATTTGCCTTCCTGGTTGCTCACACAGGGTAAATCCTACATTAAGAAACCTCAGGCTGATATTTGGTCCTCAGCCCAGCTTCCCACTCCTAACCAACCATTAAGATTATTTCCACCATCACAATATTACCCACCTCCAGCCTCACATATTCCCCACTCCTGTCGAAACTCTTCCCTCTGTGCTCAGCTTTTGCAATGATCTCCTTGCCTGTGTTTCACCCTAGGAAATCTACAATTCATGCAGAACCTCACCACCCTAATCCTATCTGCACTAAGTCTTGCTCACCTATCACTCATGAATCATTGACCTCCATTGACTCCCTATCCTCCAGCACATTGATGCCCTCCTAAAAAATCCATCCATGTTCTCACTCCACCCTACCCCGTAACCTCATCCACTATTAAGTGTCAACTTGCGCACTGCACTCTTCCAACTGTGATCTTCAATGTATCCTATCTCCTTCCAATCCACCATCAGTGAGCGAAACTTTGTCATTCCATCCTTGTACTCTGGGACTCTCTTCCCATATTCCTCTGCATTGCTACATCTCTTCCCATGTTCAAAAGCCTCCTTAAAATCACTTCAAACACACTTTTAGTCATTATATATATTTGTTCCCTGTCTTACATCTCTCTGTTTCCTTCACGTTTCTGTTTCACTTCTTGTCTCTTCTCTTACTACATCTGTTTCTCTTCTGCTTCTCTTTCTCACTCTCTGTCCTCTTCTGCTTTTCTTGGCCTTTATCTTCTTTCCCTTTGGGTGGGAGGTGGTGCCGATTGTGGTGTTGTGTTGTGGGAAGAGGAGCCAATACTGGCTCCAGGCTGTATTTTCCAGTGGAGTTTAGCTCTCAGTGGCTCCTTTCCCAATCCCTCCCCTGTCACTTGGGATTTCGCTCCACGTAAAATACATAGTAAATTCTGGTGAGTCTTCTGCCTGCCTGTCCCCTATGTCAAGAGGGTGTGTCTGGGTGAGTTCCCAGGAATTCTGCCTAACATGCCCTTACATGTCCAACAGAACTCTTGCGGGTGAGAGTTTAGGAAGATCCCAGATGGTTCCCAAACAAAGGTAATCAATCCCAGAAGAAATTAATGACCTTCATAAAGTTCTCTTAAGGCTTCCATAAGAGCTGAAGAAATATTGAGAACTTTTTTCTCCTCTCTAGTTTGGACCTCTGGATCCCAAATTTGGGGTTGCTCTGGACCAATGATGTAAATGGCCCCATTCCCGGATTGGGGATACATTCTGGAACCTTCACAATGGGAAAATAAGACATCCACTCCACCACAATTATGCTGGAGGAGAGGATCCATCAGAATTTCAACCCATCCAACTCTCTCTCTCTCTCAACTTAATATGCTTTCTGAAATTTATAGAAGATGAAACAAAAACTACAAGTGTGTGCAATCTGTCATTTTCTCTCTCTAACATACACATACACACAGTTTATCTGCTTTTAAAAATACACTCAATATAACCTTTACTTGAATAAAGCTTTTGAAATTCATCTTCTAGATTTTCTTCAATTACTTTTGAAAAAACAGTTAATCAGAAAGTGCTAGAAGTTAAAGCAAAATATTCCAGTTCAGCTAACTGAATGGTAACAATGCATCCTGGGAAATTGGATACACTGCCCAATTGGCAGAACAGACTGGAGAGGCCGAATGGCCTACTCCTGTTCCTATCAGAATCAGCAAACACAATCACAACTTTTGGCAAAAATATCAAGTTCAAGACCTGGCTTTTTAGAGAGACTGAGGCCTTCAAGTAAAGACTTCAAGACACCAAAACATTCAATGGATAAATTTAATCATTTTATTGTGAAATATGTATTTTTTTTAAATGGTTAAATAACTATTTTAGACATTAGGAATTTCAATTACTGAGGAAAAGAATGGCACAAAAAATTCAGAAAGCACTGAGTGAATTATGGGAACACAGTGCCCAGATTTTACAGTCAGAGTGATGAGTTTCCAGATGTGTTTCCCATTATAAACGTGGGCATAGGTAGCTATAATGGAAAAAAAAGTATGACAAAAATGTGATGTCAGGAAGGCAAGTGGCACAGAGAACAAAATGCATGCAGGTGTAAGATTTCTAATATATTTTATATACATTATAGATAGATATATACTCAAATAGGAACTGATTTAAGGGTTACCAAAATAGTTTTTGGAATACCTGGGTTGAATTCCCCCAGTAGCCTTTCAATCCAATTTCATTATTTATTTGCCCAGCATAGATCAGAAATGGTACCAAGCCATGGAGCTGAATGTTTGTAACTAAAGAGAGTTTGCAACCTTTATAGACTACAGGTGGGCATCATTATAGTCAATATTCCTCAACACTTATTGACTTGGAGAGAGAATAAAGAATTTGCATTTATATAGCGTCTTTCACAATTTCACACAACATCCCAAAGCGCTTTACAACCAATGAAATATTTTTGAAGTGTAATCACTTGTAATGTAAGGACATTTTTAATATAATAATTCAAGACATTTTTCACCCATTTTGTAGGAGCTTTGTAACATCAATGTCTGGTGTTCCAATTTACTGTAGACGATTGCCAGCTGGGACTAATTAATGGGCAGTGTTGAAAGCTTTTTTCTCAAACATGACAGTTCTTCCGCAATCATATCTAGCATTTTAATCCAAGTGTGTAATAAATATATGTATAAACAATATGTGGGAGTGTGTGATATCTCTATATATTTATGCACTGCGCTGATGTACTTTTCCAGACAGCTAATACACTGTAACAATGATAAACAGAGAATAACAAGAGAGTGGGAAATCTTCATACCCTCGCTGGTTTAATGTATTCCTTTCAGCTGTGACATTTTCACGGACAGCAGGACTTGTGTTTGGTGTTCAACTGCGTCGAGTGCTGTCTGTGGGTGTGGCTGAACCTCGTGGACATGGAGTGCCCCCCACACAGGTAGCATGACAAGCAGCTGATGGCAAAATAGGACGCCCCAAATCTCCTGTTTTTAACCATCAAAAATTACTACTGAAAATGATAAGTAATTAATTTAACAATAACAGAGTAAAAGAAATCATCCTCTGCTGTCATGTTACCACATAACTCTGCCGTGCAAATAGAAATGTATTCATCTCCAAGATACATTGCCTACTTCAGTTTAACCTGTTGAATTAATGTCAGTGCAGTATGTCAATGCTGAACGGGGACAACGCGTTCATTTCGGCAAAATCTGGGAACTGAACGCAAGCACTTCCATGCATTTAGATAATTTAGTTGGGCATTGTATAAAGTCACCATTTGTCCCAGAGAAAGATCCCCGCACTTCGCTGGTCAATACGACCAGCTCTTTCGCATTTTGCTTTTTGGTGCATTACATGCTCAGTAAAACGTACACATATTATGAAGGAACAGCGAAGTATCTGTTCTCTTTTACGACTGTTTCTACATTCGGGTGTTGCTGGATTACGTTGGATCTTTTACTGTTTTTGAATGGTTAATTTCAGAAATTGAAACTCGCACTTTAAGCTTTGTGCAGGTAAATTTGGGGCGGATTTCCTGTTGTCCGTGCTCTTCAAAAGATCTTTGAAAATCGCATGCTCGGGCAACACGCTCAGTCTCTCTCTCCTCTTATTAAACTGATTGAATCTTCAAATCCCAGATCCAGAAGTTTATAATTTTACCTTTTATTACAACCCATCGGAGTCATAATACATTTATTACTGGAATAAAAACAGAAAATGCACCTGATAAGCCGTTGCTCTCTCCACAGATGCTGCCTGACCTGCTGAGTGTTTCCAGCATTTTCTGTTTTTATTTCATATTTCCAGCACCCGCAGTATTTTGCTTTTGTACAATTATTACTGGTTTGTGAACTTTGACAAGTAGTTCACTTTTGTTTCTTGATCTGTCGCCCAGAAAATGTCTTTTTTAGATGATTGTTGTTTTAACATTCCCCTTTCAAGTAGAATTTTCTAATTGATGGCGGGACATTTTCACAAGCTGTGACGAATCTTTCTCAGTGCGATGTCAGTTGAATATCATTCAATAATCTATTGAATTTTTATCCCACTTATTACTGCTCCCACCGAGTAGGGTGGGTTGTACTTTATGCACTCGGGTCACATTTCTATCGCAATTATCTTTGCTCGATTCTTTTTCCTATCAAATTAATATATTTTCTTTTTCTGAATAAATCTTCCCACTTGCTGCTTTTAATTTTGATGTGATTTGTTTTCCTACACTTAATTACCGTGTTCTTTTTGTTTTATTGTTTCTATTGATTTAAACCTGTTACCAGTTCATTTGTTACTTCCACACTTGTTAATGTATTGTTTCTTTTTCAGGTTTTTCTACGGTGTAAAGTTGGTTCTACAAGTCTCCCGTTGGAATAACGGAGCCAATTTAATGGCGTAAATGCTCGAGCCCGCTGCTCGCCTGAATCCTAATTAAAATATTGCCAGTGTAAAAGGAACTTCATAGTTCCCGAGTCTCTTATTTTTCAATTTCCCATTACCATTTTCACTCAACTTCTTTATACTTTTTTTTACATTTGTTACTTTTCCGTTTTACTTTTCATTTCCACTTAATATTGTTTCATTTTAATCTTTTTTAATCTAATTTTTACATTTATTTCCAATTATTACTATCCCTTTCCTTTTATCTTTTACTTTCCCCATATCTCTCTGTTTCTGTTTTACTTCAATAGACATGTTCTTTGTGTTTTGATCTCTGTATACTCCAGACTCCCTTTTCTCTATTTCCCTTCTTTCTGTCTTTCTCTTCCTGAGCGAGTTTGGCCTTGGTCTTCACTTGAAAATTCTGCACCTTGTGACTTCATCGGCCGATTTTTCCCCTCTTGTAACTTGGGTGTAAATAAGCACCTGAGTGGAGCGCATAGAGGAAAATCAGACAGGGAGAATTGCCGCCACAATGGCTTCTACCTGATTTTCTGTCCACCTTAAATGGGCAGAAATTGGACAGGATTCATCGCGGGGTCTGTGATTCCCCCACCAGACTCTGGGCTCTGCCCAACCAATCTTTGATGCCCAAGTGCAAATGCAGAAAATCAGCCCTCATAGATATTTAATTTCTCTTTAGCTTTCTACTTCTTTCTGTTTGTTTCCTTTCACTCATCTTTTTCTTTTTACTTTTCTAGAATACCTCATATATACATTCTTTGTTTTATTTTCAAATTATTTCTATTATTTTCTTTCAACCTCATTTCCATTCTTCTGCTCCCTTTTGCTGCTTTTTACTGTGTCTTTACAACCCCATCTAGTTTACTTTCTCTTGATTTATTTCTATTACATTTTGGGGAAGGATATTGCTCCCTCTTATGGGCGCTAACTTGTGTTGTAGTTTGCCTATCCTGATAGACGACTGGTGCAGTATAAGTACTTTCTCTTTCACTACATCAGTTGTAGGAGTGTGTGTGTTTCCAGTTTATTGCATACAAGTTTATTCTGTTTGAAGAAAATATGGTGAATAATATAGTTAGACCATGCGCAGAGTAAATATTCACATGGTGGAGTTGTGTGTGCATGTACTGTATAGAGTAAACAGGGTTAAGTGTGGTGTTTGTGTTTGGGTACTTTTGCCTGTGCAGACACAACTAATGTCATTGGCGCTGGATTTTTTGTATGTATATACAAAGGAGGTGTGGAGTTTCTGTGTATTTATTTTCAAAGTAAATATGGTGGGCAGTACAGTTTGTATGTTCACTCATGCCCAAATATTGTGGAATTTTGTATTGTGTATGTGGAAACAATGTAGTTTGTAGTGGCGTTTGTGTAAGAATGTGTAATTGGTTATATTACTGTTCTAGTAATCCAGAGAACGTGAGTTCAAATCCCACCATGGCAGTTGGAGAATTTAAATGCAGATTTTTTTTTTAAATTGGAAATAAATGAAAAATGGTCTCAGTCAAACTGACCATGAAGCTGTCTGATTGTTGTAAAAACCCAACTGATTCACTAATGTCCTTTTAGGGAAGGAAGCCTGCTGTCCTTACCTGGTCTGGCCTACACAGTGCGGTTGACTCTTAACTGCCCTCTAAAGTCGCCCAGCAAGCCATCCCGTTGAAGAAGGCCCACCACCACCATCTCGGGGCAACTAGGGGGATGAGCAATAAATGCCGGCCTTGCCAGTGATGTTCACATCCCATGAATGAATAAATAAAAAAGAATATATTATACAGAAACTAATCGCTTCCCAGCGCATTTCCCAATCAATGAATTGCATTTGCAGCAATTTGCACACAATAAGGTCCCACAAACAGCAAGTGAGATAAAAGACCAACTAAGATGGTTAAGGGAAGAACTTGGGCCAGGACATCAGGAGAGTTTCCAGTTCTTATCTGGAATAGGTAGATGGGGTCTCAGTTTAACTCCATCTCTGACAATAGAGCACAAAATCAATAACCTATGTGTATTTGTGACAGTTTGGATGGAATGATTAGTGTACTATGTGATACAGGCCTAGAAACTGGTTGGCTACCTCCCCTTCCTCTGGGAGGATGGTGTTGGCCATCTGAAATGTCAAAGTGATAAGCCTCAGTCTGTAGAAGTGATATCTGTTCCTCCTTGATCCTCTACTCCTGGGTAAATTCACCTTCCATTCTGTTAGTTGTATCTGGACTGGCTGGCTTAAATCTCTCATCCCTTGATCTCAGGAAAACTTGTACGTCTAAGTGACACACTTATGCCTGCTTGTATCTGGCTGGTACAGCCGGACAATTCCTATCACCCTCTTCCTTTCTGTCAGAGATGCATTTTCCAATTTTTACAGTGACACCATCTAAATATACTGGACAAAGAACTAGAGCTAAACTTAAAAACTAAGGACTGAAGACTGAACTTTGGTGTCAAAAACACTATCATATATCCTTCATTTCTAAGGAAACGTCCCCCATTCTATTGACCAATCTGCGTGACCCGTGTTACAAGAGTTCAGCCCTTCTGCTGTCAATTACCTCACACAGCCCTGTTGCTACCCTTGGTGACCTTCAAATCAATGAAGCACCAGCACCTAGACAAGCCAGGTCACTTGTATGCTCCCTAGCATCTGGTCTTTTTAACAAAGGGTTTGCACACAGGTCCAGACAAGGCAGCACATGATTATGTCCTCCTTAACGTGCCATCTCCTGGCCTGTGGTCTTCATGTGTTGTCCTCTATTCCTGGGAAGGAATGCTTTGTATGTATAACTCTTCATGGTTAAATTAGTATTAGCCCTTTCCTTTCTCAGCATTCAGTCTGACTCCATTTTGAGGAGACATTTAAGGCAATTCTTAAGGCATTTCTCCTACACTGTGTACCTGGGTGTGTATTTGTGTTTATGTGCATGGAGTGAATTAGGTGAGTGGTGCACTTTTTGTATAAGTGTGCATATCAATGTGCACTTGTGTGTCCACAAAGTCAATATTCTATGATAGAGTTTGTGTGTGTGTGTATTTACTTATGTCTGTGAGCATGCAGTGAACATTTTGAGAGTTTGTGCATGAGCATGTACATGGGTGTGTGTTTGTATCTGTGCATGGTGCAATAGTTCAGTATAGTGCAGTTTGTGTGTGTGGGTGTGTATTTGTGTTTTTTTGCATGGAGTGAATATTTTGTGATGAGGTTTGTGAAAGTGTGTGCATATTTGTGATTTTGTGACTGTTGTGTGTGATGAAATTCGTGTGTGAGTATTTGGGTGTGTAAGTGTATATGTATGCATAATGTGAATGTTAAAAATTGTTTGTAAGTATATATGGATGTGTGCATGGTATGAATGAGCGATGCAATTGGTATGTGTATGCATGCAAGTGTTTTTCTGGGCGCTTGTGTGTGGGTTTGTATTTATGACTGTGCATGGAGAGAATAATGTATGGTGGAGTTTGTGATTGTACAAAGTGCTATGTATTTGCATTTGTGTAAGGTGCAAATGTGTGTGATGGAGGTTGTGTGTTAATGTGTATATAGGTGTATAGTAATGTCTGTGCATGATGATCTTGCACTAAGTTTGTACATATAAATACTGTGTGAAGGACTTTGTGTGTGTGTGCACAGTGTGTGAATGTGTGTGTATTTGTGTTTGTGTGTATTGAGTGACTGTTTGTGTGTGTATCTGTGTGCATGGTGTGAGCATGGTGAGCCTGGGCATGTGTCTGGGTGTGAGCAACAGCATGTGTCTGGGTGTGAGCGAGAGCCTGGGTCTGGGTGTGAGTGTGTCTGGGTGTGAGCATGGTCTGGGTGTGAGCCTAGTGTGAGTAAGTGTGAGCCTGAGTCTGAGCGTGTGTCTGGATGTGAGGTGAGCGAGAGACTGGGTCTGGGTGTGAGCGAGAACCTGGGTCTGAGCGTCTGTCTGGGTGTGAGGTGAGTTTGAGCCTAGTCTGGGTGTAAGTAACAGCGTGTGTCTGGGTGTGAGCGAGAGTCTGGGTGTGAGTGTGAGCATAGTCTGGGTGTGAGCCTGGTGTGAGTGTGAGCATGGTCTGGGTGTAAGGTGAGTGTGAGCTGGGTGTGAGTGTGAGCATGGTCTGGGTGTAAGGTGAGTGTGAGCTGGGTGTGAGTGTAAGCATGGTCTGGATGTAAGGTGAGTGTGAGCTGGGTGTGAGTGTAAGCATGGTCTGGATGTAAGGTGAGTGTGAGCATGGTCTGGATGTAAGGTGAGTGTGAGCATGGTCTGGATGTAAGGTGAGTGTGAGCATGGTCTGGATGTAAGGTGAGCTGGGTGTGAGTGTGAGCATGGTCTGGATGTAAGGTGAGTGTGAGCATGGTCTGGATGTAAGGTGAGTGTGAGCATGGTCTGGATGTAAGGTGAGCTGGGTGTGAGTGTGAGCATGGTCTGGATGTAAGGTGAGTGTGAGCTGGATGTGAGTGTGAGCATGGTCTGGATGTAAGGTGAGCTGGGTGTGAGTGTGAGCATGGTCTGGATGTAAGGTGAGTGTGAGCTGGATGTGAGTGTGAGCATGGTCTGGATGTAAGGTGAGTGTGAGCATGGTCTGGATGTAAGGTGAGTGTGAGCATGGTCTGGATGTAAGGTGAGCTGGATGTGAGTGTGAGCATGGTCTGGATGTAAGGTGAGTGTGAGCATGGTCTGGATGTAAGGTGAGCTGGGTGTGAGTGTCAGCATGGTCTAGATGTAAGGTGAGTGTGAGCTGGGTGTGAGTGTGAGCATGGTCTGGGTGTAAGGTGAGTGTGAGCTGGGTGTGAGTGTGAGCATGGTCTGGGTGTAAGGTGAGTGTGAGCTGGGTGTGAGTGTGAGCATGGTCTGGGTGTAAATGTGAGTGCTGGAATTTGAGCAGGGCAGAGATTTGGCTCCGTGTCACATCCAGATGTGTGTGTGTCTCCCCCAGATCTGCCCGGTGACGGGAGGCGAGTCAGACAGCCAGGCGGAGATGAAAGGAACCCGCCCTGCTCACTTTGGGCCACTTCACTTTCCTCTAATTCCCACTAAGAAAATTTAATACCTTTTTTTTTAGCGCTTGAGCGCCTTTCGCGGACGAAGCGTTTGGCGAGGCGCTGCCGAGCTGACTGAGCTTTTCTGCCGCTGAATCCCCGCGAATGACAGTCCGAAAGCGGAGTCCCTGCACCCGGACCCCCGTCCCAGAGCCCGAGCAGAGCAGGACCCAGACTCGGGAGCCGGAGCTAGAGCCAGCGCCAGCTGTGTGGGCTGCAGAGATTCGGAGCCGCGCTCAGTCTGGAGTCTGAGAGATAAACAAACCTGGAGGATTCACATCGACAGGAGCCGGAGAGTCTCCCGAGCCCCAGCCCGAGCCCGAGCCAGGGGCAATTCGCCTCTCGGCTCCTCACTTCTCCCCTTTTCACCCAAAGTTTGGTGTCAAGGATTTAAAATCCAGCATCTGGCCACAGACTACACTGACAAAAACTTTTAAATTCTCTCCTGAAATCGTCTCTTCTCAGATAGGAAAAAAAAAGCCCGTGAGACCAAAGATCCGGACACCATGCAGAAATGGTAAATATTTCACCTTGATTTATTTATTTATTTCGCTCGAATTACTGACCAGATTCCTGGAAGTTGTTGCTCATGTGCCGATGTGTCATAAAAAGTTTGATAAAAGTTTCTCCCCCTCTCAATAACCCGAGGCCTGTTTATTTAGTCCCAGATGTCGGAGGACGAGATGTTCTTGGGGGGTGGGGGGTGTGAGGCTGATCTCCCCCACTATCTGTAATTTTATTTTTCGCTAATTTCCGGTTTTGATGCACTTGGGTTGTAGAAAAAAAACCTGAAAGACTGTCTGTGTGTGTGTGTGTGTGTCTGTCTGTCTCTGACTGTGTGTGTGTGTCTGTCTCTGACTGTGTGTGTGTGTGTGTGTGTCTGTCTCTGACTGTCTGTGTGTGTGTGTGTGTGTCTCTGACTGTCTGTGTCTGTGTGTGTGTGTGTCTGTCTCTGACTGTGTGTGTGTGTGTGTCTGTCTCTGACTGTGTGTGTGTGTGTGTCTCTGACTGTCTGTGTGTGTGTGTCTGTCTCTGACTGTCTGTGTGTGTGTCTGTCTCTGACTGTCTGTGTGTGTGTGTGTGTGTCTGTCTCTGACTGTCTGTGTGTGTGTGTGTGTGTGTCTGTCTGTCTCTGACTGTCTGTGTGTGTGTGTGTGTGTGTGTCTGTCTCTGACTGTCTGTGTGTGTGTGTGTGTGTGTGTGTGTGTGCCTTTCTGTGTGTGTGCTCGTGCCTGTCTGGTGTGTGTGTAAAAGTTAATGCTGTTACCCCCCTGCTTTCTGGACTTGGTTTGTTAGTTTCTCCCTGACTCCCTTTACTCTGAGAGTTATGAGGTGTATAATGTGCATTAAACAGGAGATACATTGATTGGATTTGTAAGGTCTCGCTGATTTTTCTCCTGTTCTGTTAATGTGGCATGTCCAGTGTCAGTGATCAAAGCCACTGTTGAAGTGTAGGAGACCTGTGATTGTCAAGTGCAGGCAGCTGAGGAGTGTGACTTGCATTCATGTGTCACTTTTTTCTCTCCCTGTGTACAGTTTATAAGGTTTAGTGTGTGGTTATGTTTGGTTGTACCTCCTTCTTGGAAAAGCAGATGATTGCTTTTCATTCCAGATGACTGAAGACCCTTGCAGGACAACAGCGAACATTTTGTTTTTTGATCACTGTTCAGTCGCCCCTTGTGAAGTGTTTCTGCCTGCTGGCTTCTCTGTGCGTGTGTGTCTGTTGCTTAACACAATATTTTGTCCTAATCGTGGTTCCTGACAGGGATGGTTCATGGATCTGTAAGTGGTGTAGTCGAGAATGCCAATTTGCATTCTGCCAGTGTCATTTGATTACTTTTATCTGTGCAGCTTCAAGACCAGTTCAGACCTTCCATTTCATCTTGGCATATCAGGAGTGGATGGTGTGTCATCTTTCAAAATTCAGGCTGCTTTAGACAAAAAAAACACTTTCATGTTGCAGCCACAGTCCCCTGCTAACTTGTCAGCAGCAGGATATGATTCACAGAGGCCCAGAAGAATGGAGAGAGGAGGTTTTGAGTGGTTCAATAAGCCTGTGGACAGGTAATGTGTGACATCCCATGAGGGCTTGAGTTAATGAAGAACAGGTTTGCCTGTCTCTCCACACTGACCTGACTCTTTCCCCATAGTTTCCTTTTTCATTTGATCTTACCCCAGCAAATGAATCTGCTTTTATTTTCTCCTCCACTAATACTTAAGGGAGAGGAATTAACACTATAGCTTAACCACTTCACTTCTGCCTTTGTTAGACCTATGACACTCAACAGCTACTGCAAAAAAAAACCCTACCTTCTACTATTCGTCCAGCAACCCTGCAATCTGGTGTTATGCATTTGCTTTACATGCACTCACTGATGCTGGATTACAATGCACAGCCACTAAGGAACAATCTCGCTCAGCTCTGTGGCCAGTAGCTCACATCTTTAACATTTCGCTCAATTAAAAAACTTAATTTGTAACCCTATCGATGCTCCGACTATAGTAAGACGCAACAGATGATTTTTTATCAAAATTACCAAATCTATCAATATTGAAATGGTGCCTTTTAAGGCATTTAGAGTCTAGGAGGAGCACTGATTACTTTCTAAGCAGTTTTCAAATAATTCTTTAAAATTAAACAACACAGAACCGATGGATGGGAACATTTTTAGAATAATTTTATATTTTAAAAAATTTCACACGAAGAAAATATCTGAACCAAAACTTAAATCAGAGGAGTAAAATAGTGCTGTGCCCCCTCAAATAATTAATACTCATATAATTTGGTTTGATGTCTACATCAATACAGTTTAAAAAAAATCCCAGATTAGTTGCAAATCAGATCATGATGTCACACAAAGAAAAGTCTCTGCTGTACTATGTCCAAAATTATGGGATGGGAAAGTGTGAATGAAACATTGAAATTAAATTAGTTGCCAGAGTATTGAAGGTAGTGCTGAATTTTGATTAATAATTTAGTTCCAAATTGTTAATGCTTAATGCTTCTTTAATTGAATATTTCTATTGTTTAAGTAGAAACTGAAAATCTTTTTATCTTTGCTCATTGTGTCAATATTTATCCACTTTAACTGATCGTTTTTGCTGTAAATTTATTTTGCTCAGGTACCATATTTTATTACATTTCCAGTTCAAATTACAAAGACTCCTGTGTAACTTGTATGACTTACTTATGAAATCTACATGGAGGCTAAAAACAGCAGAAGTAAAATACACTTTACAGATCAGAAAACCTTTTATTAATGGCACACAAATGCAAGGATTTATGCAATAGAAAATCTGCACTAATATATTTCATTTGAACTCTTGCTGTCTGAATATCCCTGATCAGTGAACATTTCATACTGCAGCACCAGCTCAGAACTGGCTGCAATAGAAATAACAGTTGGTGCCTAGAATAAAGCAAAGGCAAGTAACAGAATCTTGGGAATCAGGTGATACCATAAACCACAAGAGCATAGTGCGGGTGGTTCTATGACAGCAGAAACCCTCTTGGTTGTACGACTCAAAGTGATGAATACACCTTTTTTCTGTACTTCAGAAGTTTAATTTGTACATTTTCTAAAACGTGTGCTGCAAGTACACTGTTTGTATTACACTAGTTTAGAATTTTGAACAAAATTGTTTACATCTCCGCCGTCACACACATGCCAAGTAAACTCGGGAGTTGTTTCTTACAGAACCTTGTTGAAAATGTTGTTCTAATTGGAAGGGTCTAATTGTGCTATGTGCTGTGTAAGCTACATATTCAAAGCATGCATAAGAAAATAGAGAAGTGCTGATGATAACACCTTTTTGAGGCTTTCTGTTAATCCTGAAGTTTTAATAGAAGTGAATGTAAATGCCAATCATTTCCTCAAAGGTGGTTGCCATGATTTATTTGATTACAAACATGATTTATTTGATTTAAAAACAACAAAATAACTTGGAATTATCTTACTGACAGGAATGTAGAATGTGCAATGGTTTGCTGTGTACCCTGACAAGCTATGTACTGTGCAGTCATAAAAGTGTCAAATCTTTGATTTTAAAAGGGGCAGAATAGATTTATTATGTCTTAAAATTGAGATCATTCATTTACTAGGTTGTAAATGTGATTAAATGAAACACTAAGCAACAATTTTGCAGAATAATGCATATCATAATTACATTAAAAATCAAACTACTGCTGCTTATCTGAAAACTAGACTTTTCGCTAATCAGCATAAGCTGCTTTAAAATAGGAACTCAACACTGTGACAGTATTGCCCTGAAATTAAAGGTAACTTTGAAACATTTCAATTACCTTGACTTTGGGAATCAGAACCCATATTTCATACTTGCAAGTCTAGAAAGAAAACACCTACCTACAATTGTTTAAAAGAACGGACATAGAATCTTTTAATTTTTGAGTTCTACAACCATATTTTGGCGCAATTTCAAATATAGTTACAATTGTTTCAGTTTAATTGCACACAATATTTACTTTGAATTGTTCCATCTTGCTTATGAACAGTGTTACATGCTTACTCTGACTTTTGTTTACTATTGATTCGAAGGGGCAGAAAGATTTTGTGCACTGCAGTGTGCAAGCAAACTGGAGTTCTGTAAAAGAGCAGAGCAGGTACATTAAGCAGCTTTCATTGTGAGTAGTCGTGAAGTGCAGACTTGAAAAGTCAACAATAAGAGGGAAAAAAAAACCTCTGTAAAACTGAGCCAATTTTTGTCCAATAGTAGAGGCATAAATACAGCTTATATCAGCAGAAAGTACCTTTTTTTACACCTGGTTAACGTGCCAAAAATGTTATTCGTGCCAGCTCTTCAGAAAAAGATATTTGTTGTTGTAGCTGCAATGGATTTGAGACCCATGCCAGTCCAGACTGGGCCAGGCTAGTGCTCAATGTGCTCTGCATAGGAACTTGACTACATTATTTTTTGGGCAGAATTTTAATGCAATTCAAACCACACCAGCACACAACAGCACAACACTGATTTTTTTTAAATATATGTTTGAAAACTGACTCCTGTTATTGCCAGTTTAAGAGTCCAACAAACGTGCCATATTTGTGACAAATCGGCACTTTTTAAAATCGTGAGTTTTAGAGGTAGGCCATTTGATCTTTTAAACCATGCGTAACAGTCATTCCTAATGGCCTGGGTCCGATCATCAAGCAATCTTACCCCATCATATATAACTGTTTAAGATTGCCAATGTATGTATTTGTAAGTACCATTTGATCTGTAATGTACTATCTATTCAGGATCAGTCCATGACTTGATAAAACGCTTAACCTTTTGTACAACAGCTTTTTTTTAAATTTAAAGAAAATCCAGTCAATCCTCTTGATGTATCCTTAAACATGTCAGCAGGTGTGACACAGAGCTGGAAAAGCATGTATATATTCAGCAATAGCTCAGTGAAATATCTTCACAAGCCTCTATAATTTGGTGACAGTGGGACACAATAATACCTGATTTGCACTGGCACTAATTGAATTAAGGTTAAGGGCACATTCTATTTGAAAAAGGACAGTGTTTAGAGGTATGAGCAAATAGTTGTGCATTTTACTGTGGATACTGAATACTATCTTTGTTTTTCTTGATCAGTCCAGTACCCTGCTTGATTTTACAATAAACTCGTCCGTCACAACTCCTTAGTTAATGGGGCTCCTATCTTAATAAAAGCTGCCTTTTCTCAGACTTATGGTTTTCTAATTTTTTTTTAAAAAGAGAGAGACCTATACTGAGTTAAGCAGCTGCCTGCTAGTGCATCCCAGAGTTTAACAAATATGGGTATAAATAAATGGAACTTGCATTTGAGTGAATCACATACCCATTTCCATAATTGTGACCACATTTCAAAAATGGTCGCTGTGACCAGGTTGGGAGTGGAACATTTTGGTGATTGCCTCCTGGGTTTAACAGTTCCCACTGCCTCATTTTGGCTCATCCTTGAAGGTAAGTGCCTTAATTAAAGTTTGACTTTATGCCATACATGTGGAGTCATGGTCATTAGACTAGCCCACTGGTTAGCAGTGACTGAATAAGGAAAATTCCATTTTCATTACATAGGATTCCAGGATGTTTACTGCTGCTTTGGGATCACATTCTGCCAGTCCCTTCGTTCTTTTCTACGAAAACTGGAAACCAGAGGCCTTTACCGATACCAAGTGTTCAGCTGAATGTTTTATCATCTGGAGGCAAAATCTGTTGTCGCAATATGATCTGAACTCATCGGTTTGTCAGCAGTTTCTCTGTCATTTCGAATGTGTTCATTGATTGTGTTTTTCATCAGGCAATTCTGACAGGAGCATTAATGGAGTATAAATAGAATAAGCAACTTGTTAGTGGAGGGGAGGGGGAGGGGGAAGTCAAAAACAGTCCAGATATTGGCCTCCGCAAGTCTCAAGCCCTAACTCTGAATTACGTTTCTGGTTCCCAGTGCTCCCCACCATTTATTCTATACACGTATTGCAGCCACTCAGGGAGCCTGCCTTGCTTTAGGGTAGTTTATTGCTCTTTTAGTGACCCTTTTTTAAGCACGCACTATTGCTGCCAATCTCCAGGTCTGCTTTTCCTTAATTCTGAAAGTAACGTGTTTTCCCTTATCAAGTCCATGGCTTGGCTTTTATTGTCTTTATTTTGTACAAATGAACCATTTTACAACACAATGAAAAACTGCCAAGACAAGTGCTGCTGTGCACTCCCCAAGAAGCAATATCATCAACAGATTTCTTCCCTTTCTCAATTTTTACAACAAGAAACTAGGCCATGTCAACAATTTCAGCCTGTTGAATTGGCAGAAGCAAATGGATTTTTTTTGTCAACTCTTTCCTTATTTGCACTATATTGTCACTGGCAGGCATGCCTATAAATCAGGATATAGTTATGTTACTGTGTCAAAAGTGTTGAGAAGGCTTGGTGGTAAATCACATCACTAATAGGCAGGTTTTTGAAACATTAGAAAAATGTGCCCTTTCAAAAAAACTATAAAGTGTTAGAGAAAGTTTATTTTCTCTGTGATCCATAGTTTATCATATTTTTAATTACATTTACAGTGATGGTGTATTCATGTGCTTTTCGATTTCTGACAAAAACTTTTTTTTTCAAATCATACAAGTTTAAAAGGCAGAATTTCAAATTTATAAGTGCATTTTAAAAGTAAAAATGCTATTTTTTTGTACTAATCATCTACTCAAAAACTTTCAGATCAGACATGGGATGAGCTCTCTCTACTCTGTTTCAATTAACAGTTTTTACTCTGCCCTCAGACGAATACTCATTTCCCACATCAGCATCCTCTTGGTCTCTCTAAATGACCAGTTTAGTGCTAAACTACACAAGAGTTCTGGACAATGAATTTCTGCCCACGAGGCAATGGATTGAGCCACCCACCAAATCACTTCATTTCTGGCCCAGCCAACGCAATGAGAAGGGCTTTATCTCATGGAACATTGGACCCAGGGGTGAAAGGACAGCGTGATAAACAATAACCCCACCCAGTCCCGTAACAGAATTTAAAAAAAAAATCACTTTGCAATCTCTATGCCTTTAATCCCCTTTCACTCCAGCTGCTTATTTCCTGATTGTTACTTCCTACTTCTGAGGAAATTTCCACTCAGTCCTCCATCTAACATTTACCTGGAAAGTTGGGCGCATGAACTTGTGTGGTACCATTCTTGTAGTGCAACACACATCGAAACCCAGAATGCTATTGGCTGCTCATCAGAGATGTGAGTTCTGTTGTTAAAAAGTTGACCTGAAATCACCCATCAGCATTTGATCAAAAATGTAGTTTTATTGTGTTAAAATGTGGCTGGATGTGAGTTTGGATTGGCACACTTGTGTATTTCCATTCCTGTGCTATGTGCACATTACAATAAAGCATTGGTATGTATCTTCCAACCAGGCATCTGCCTACACAGCCTCAAGTCAGTCTTATGCCAACATTCATTTGGATTACATAGGATTACATAGAACTTTACAGCACAGAAACAGGCTATTCGGCCCAACAGGTGTTATTGCTCCACACGAGTGTCCTCCCACTTTACTTCATCTCACCCCATCAACAAATCCTTCTATTCCTTTCCCCCTCGTGCACTTATCTAGCTTCCGCTTAATAAGTAAGTGGAAATGAGCGTAGAGTATGTATTGAACAATTATACATGAAGTCTTTTGCAGTCATACTTTATCCAAAGTAAGAATGCTGAAGAGTTGCTATGTTTAATTCAGCAGCCTTGTTTTCTGTTTTATTGAGAAACTTAGATGCAGGGCCAATGCTATTGTATAAGACACTGCCAAGATTAAATAGAGTAGGAGAGAACAAGCGTTAATGAAGAAGCAATGGTTGGATGATGCCAACCATGGGTTTTAAAAGCCTGGAACTGTGGAAGGAGTCTCATAGTTTTGAGGTCCTGGGAAAGGAGGAGTTTGAGAAGGAGATTCCAACATAGTAAGAATACATGAATGAAGAAGGATTTTAGGAGGAACAAGAGCTGAAAGGAGAGGAGCCAGGACAACTGTAGTAGCAATAAAATAGAGACAGCCAAAAAATATTGCGATTTGGTGGGGGCAGCTCTAGTTTGTAGACTAGATCTGAAAGAACTACCTTTGTCCTCTCAAGTGCTAAGTTCCAGAAGATCCTCCTCAGATTTGGGAACTATTGCACAAGGAGCAGAGTATTATGGGGAGATAAGAGTTGTTCAAGAGGAAAGATGAGTTTGGCAAAAGAGAGGAAGCCAAGCTTCATGAAGCCAGGTTTGTAATAAGTTATTAATACAGGCATTGCTTGCATTGCTGCTAATGCTATTGTGCCTCTATTGCCTGCACTAATGTGTTAGCAAGACTTGTTGCATAAACATAGTGACAGTGTGGGACTTTGGAAGGTATCTGCTAGAAAAATTGAAAGCTGGTTACTGTTGAAGTGTTTCAAAGCATATTTTACACTTTTATTGTGTAAGAAAAGCCATAGCCAAGCTGCCTTGCAATGTCTGCATTAAGACCACTTTCTGTAGACAAGAGGGACCTGTCACTCTGCTACCAAGTTGATTTTATCCGGTATCCTTTTCCCCAAAGCAAAACTCACAACAGCAGCAACAACAACCAAAGAATCAATCACTGAACCTACAATACTTTTGTACAACTAAAAAAAAACACATTTTATTTTCCAAAAGAAAAGGTAGTAATATTGCATGCAGCCAGGATATCCCTGTCATTATCCAGCATCCTGAATGTTGCAGAAAGCATATTTGAAACTTATAGTTCAATATTTCTGAATGAAAAAACATTAAATAAGTTTCACATGGCATCAAAAAATGCACAATTTGATATTGAGTTAGTATTGGCTAAATTATAAATCAAAACTAAAGCCTGACGTTGCATATGACTTACGTCTGTGATTTCTAATACAGAGTTTTCATGAAAGGATAGATTGAAATATACAACTCTTTTTTTTGTATCCTGTTTTTGTTACGACCTTACGTTTATTACCTAATCCTGTGCTGAAATACCTATCCTGGTGTTTTCTTTTTCTGTAGCCAGACATGTGCACACATACAAAAGCATCTGTGTGAAGCAAGCTGTTTTAAATATTGTGCCTCAGTTATTCACTGTCCTTGCCCTGCTTGAGCCAAGAGATCTCTGCTTAGTGTCTGCAGATTACCAAAGCCCCTCTTTATTGTACCTCTTGTCAGTTATTCCTATTCATTTAACCTTTCATTAGTATCTGTGTTGCTTCACTGTCTGGGAAGCCAGGCACAAAGCAAAGGCTTGCTGTCACAGTTATTAGATTCCTTGGTTACATCTCAGCAACCATAAAAGAAGTGGGTCAACACTATTGTCGAGCACACCACATTCCTGGGGTGTTGTTCTTCTGTGTATGTCAGGGACATGTGCCACATGTTGATAGGGCATCCTAGGGATAAGTGCGCAACATGGGGGCTAGGCTGAGGCCATGAATAGGAGCTTCGTAGGAGTTATTGCAAAGACAAACAGTTTGTGCAGGAATTTTAGTTAAAAGGCTGCTGAGATGGGCTGTCTTATAGCGTTGCCAAGGTTGTCTGCGAGATGCTTGTCAATCACACCACTTTATACCAGAGCTGTAACACGACGGTTAGAGAGAAATTGACTTTTACATGATGTCAGGAAAATATTAATTTTAATTTTTATGCAGTGACAGACTTTTGCTGAGAGGGAGAGTGCAGTTGTCGACTATTTCTGACACCCAGGTAATTATAGAGCAGGAGTTACTGGTCAGAAGCATTATGCAAACTCAGAGTGATGCACTGTATGATTAAAATAATCTTAAAAAAAATACTTATGGATCAGGGGATTTTATTGAAAAGTTAATAGTTTTGGGTTTGGTTGTGTTATCCATATTGCTTGTACAGCAAGTCAGGATTTGAAAATTTACTAGCGAGTACTGTGATCGAAACCAAAAGTGTATCATAATGAAAATACATTGAAAAAAGTAAAAAAAAAACTGCCAAATCTGTAGTAGCACATTGCTGTTTGATTCCAGTTATTCTGGTCCTTTTTATATTGCCTGGAATGGAAGAGTTGTACAGTGAGGGAGGCACTCACTCATCAGAACAGAATTCAGTGGTTGTCTTGTCAAACCAAGCTAATCTTATTAGCCTGTGGCAAACAATATTGCCTGGTAGCTTCAGACAGCAGAAAGCTGCTGAACAATGTGATGGGACTGTAAAAATGCCTGGTGGAGAACCTTTGTGAACCTAGTGTTGACTCGGGAGAGATGTGGATAGAGTCACTATTTTAATACTTTAATAACTGGGGACATAAAACGCTCCTTGTGACAGTTTCACCGGGTAGTGGAGAGTCTCCATAAGATTCAAACTATCCAATCACACAGCAGGGTTTTGGATTCTGGCTGTTTTGATTGGACCCTAATTAGGTCCATTCAGATGACTATATTTCACATTCTTACTATCAGGTTAAGCTGCACCAGGATTAAACCTGTTAAATGTCTTGTAATGAAACATGGCCACTAAATACTATTAACTGCTAATGCTTGCCAAATACCAAGGATTTGGGAAAGTGAGACATTACGATAACCGGTAGGGTTGATTGTGCTGCAGTTTACTTCCTGATGATACCAACATGTTTGTGTGTTATGGTTCAGTGAGAATGGACAATAAGCTGCACAGTACAGAGGCTACAGTGCAGTGTCCTGATTTTATTCGAATCCATGTTCAGATGTGACCTGTTATTCTATCACTAATTGTCCGGAAGCCATTTATTATCTGTTTCTTGGGCAATCTTAACATAATAGAGTGATTATGAGGTGAGAGATGTGGATCGAGCTATTAGCGATCATGCTGCATGCTTTGGACCCCCAGTGCAAGTGTCAGTCATTCTGTAAAAATGTCCTTTTAAAGGCCATGGAACCTCGCACAAAGCACCATTTGTACACTGCAACTGTTTTCAGTTTTACAAAGCAAAGCTGGAACTAAAATGAGAGTGATGCTTAAAAATAGAAAACCGCCATAATGCTAAAAAAAAAGACCACGTTATTTAAGTATTTATTATTACTGGAGCACAAGTAATTAATCAGCTTTGTAGTTTTTCTGATTGATGAGGATGGTTTTGAGAATCTGACATTGTGACTTTGAGCCTGTCAGCTCTGTAACTGCAGAGCTACTTTTTCTGTGCTAGAAATCTCTGCCGTCATGTCAGTGTGAGTATTATGCTAGTGAATAACACTTGTCCCAAATTCAACATGAGAGAAAAACAGTAGAATGCCTGTTTAACTCAAGTATTAACAACCCGCTGATATTGTGAGAACATTTGGCTTTAAAATGTGCAATTTGTAAGAATGCGATTTTGTTCGTGGGTCGTGGATTTTTTTTTAGAGAAAAACAGGCATTCACTCTTTTTTTGTCAAAAAAGGAATTTCATCACCTGTGGTCTGAAACTGTGTTATGGATAGATCTGATGATGAAATAAATCCGGTTAATAGTGTTTATTGCTGAGAATGTTTAAAGAGCTTTTCCAGTGTTGTCTGATTTTTATGTAACGTATAATCCTGCTGAACCTCAACGAATAAGAATCTCCTATAAGTGAAGGGCTGGACTGTCTCTGTGAGCTGAAATATTTCAGGATAAAACTAATGAATTTCGTACCAGTGTGCACATATTTGATATGATGGAATAAATCGTAGTTTGGCTATGACCCAGCAAGGCTGCAGTGATCTGTAACCTGCGACAATGTTGTCCCGTCTTGATGACGTTATTACAGTGTTAATGAATAGCAGAGGGCGAAGGTACAAGATAGCAGTCTAATCGAGGGGTTTGGTTGATGCCATAATGTGAACCCCTCAATAGAACGCCTACAAAGCCTGCAATTTACAGATGTAATCTAAACCCCAGAATTAGACTTCAATCTTCAAATCCAGTGCCTGCTATCTTTAGTTATATATTTAAGAATAAAGGTATGGACAATGTTAAATATAGTTATGTTTGTAACTCTTATGATAACTGAGAGATGCCTTTTTCAAGTCTGTTCCAGATTTACCAGATAAATGGTGAGCTGAGAGTAGCTTATATTGATGTTTATAGAAAGTAATTTAGTCTGTTTGTGATGCCATTATTGCAGGTTCAATGAGAAATAATAAGTTGTTGATTACAGGGAAAATCCTCATGCAGCATACATTGTCGACCATTGTTTCAGTGTAGCGAATTACCAATGTCCCTAGAATAAATAAAACAGTACACCAACAAATTTGCATTATAAGCATTCTTTTGCTAAGGTGCAAGGACATCATAAGTTGTGAAAGGACAGTCATAAAACACTGTTACCAGTGGGATTTCCAGTACATATTGTCCAGATGTGAACAGTAACTGGATATATTATCTGACAATTTCAGGGCAGTGTTGCTGCACATGAGTGGCATAGTCAAGAAAGACTATGCACATTCCACTGGATTTTGGCAGTTTCTTGAAAGAAAGACTTGCATTTCTACAGCACCTTTCACGACCTCCGGATGTCCCAAAGCACTTTACAGCCAATGAAGTATTTTGTAGGAACCGCGGCAGCCAGTTTGCGCACAGCAAGGTCCCACAAAGAGCTACGTGATAATGACCAGATAATCTGTTTTTGTGATGTTGATTGAAGGATAAATCTTGGCCAGGACACCGGGGAGAACTCCCCTGCTCTTCTTTGAAATAGTGCAATGGGACCTTTTACGTCCACCTGAGAGAGCAGACAGGGCCGTGGTTTACTGTCTCATCCAAAAGATGGCACCTAACGGCTCATCCAAAAGGCAGCACCTTCCGACAGTGCAGCGGAAAGTTCCCTCAGTACTGCACTGGAGTGTCAAACTGGATTTTGTGCCCAAGTCTCTGGAGTGGGACTCCACAACCTTCTGACTCAGAGATGAGAGTACTACCCACTGAGCCACTTGCTTGAAGAGATCGAGGTTACACCCACCCAGTAGGGTATTAGAAGGGAAGGTGCTCTACATTGCCATAGCAACAAATTCAACAGTGTCCAGGAACATTGTCATTAAATATCACAAATTTCGACTGAGTATGAAACCTTAAGGCTAAAGTGTTTGATTGTTATATATCGATGGCCGTATAGTGCACGCTTCTAACAAGTATGCCTTACTCTAAGCCTTAGTTATTTGAATGACAGCAGAGTGGTGTATTTATATATTTTTGGATCTTGGTTTTTGTTTTAAATTGTTGGCTGGACTTGTCACCAAACCTTCTAGTTGCCCAGATTTCACTGATTTTAATTTTAAAATGAGTTGCTGGATTTTATACTCGCCAAGGTGAGGGATGTCCGTACTCAGAATGGGGATTGTTTCAAGTTCTGGCACGCAGAATTGCCACGTAAGAAAATGTCAGAGTAAAGTTTCCCCTATTTTACCCCTACCTCAGAGGAGAACCTATTTCACCAACATTATGGCCTCTCTGAGTGAATCTAACTTAGTGCTGAACTGTCTGGGTGCATATCCTGTCTAAGGGAATTAAGAATAATTTCACCCTGACAATCAGCAGACAGGAGACTTTCCTGGAAACGGATGGGCTGGATACCAATCCTCTCCGTACTTCCCACTATCCAGATATGGTTGACTTTATTATTTCAATGATATTACTTCTTTCAAATAAAGTCAAGTAGAATCATAGAATGGTTACAGCACAAAAGTAGGCCATTTGGCCAGTCAAACAAGAGCAGTTCAGCTAGTCCCACTCCCCCGCCCTTTCCCCATAGCTCTGCAAATTTTTTCCTCAGGTACTTATCCAACTCCCTTTTGAAAGTCACGATTGAGTCTGCCTCCACCACCCTCTCAAACAGTGCATTCCAGATCCTAACCACTCGCTGCATAAAAAAGATTTTCCTCATGTCTCCTTTGGTTCTTCTGCCAATCACCTTAAATCTGTATCCTCTGGTTCTCAACCCTTCTGCCAATGGGAACAGTTTCTCTCTATCTACTCTATTTAGACCCCTCATGATTTTGAACACCTCGATCAAATTTCCTCCCAACCTTCTCTGCTCTAAGGAGAACAACCTCAGCTTCTCCAGTCTATCCACGTAACTGAAGTCCCTCATCCTTGGAACCATTCTTGTAAATCTTTTCTGCACCCTCTCTAAGGCCTTCACATCCTTCATGAAGTGCGGTGCCCAGAATTGGACACAATACTCCAGTTGAGACTGAACCAGTGTTTTATAAAGGTTCATCATAATTTCCTTGCTTTTGTACTCTATGCCTCTATTTATGAAGTCCAGGATCCTGTATGCTTTTTTAAACTGCTTTCTCAACCTGCCCTGCCACCTTCAACTGCACCAATTGAGCTCTCTTCACAGTCACTCTGCTTCTCTACTTCCCCTCTCTTCCCCCACCAACGCACCCCCCCCCCCCACCGCCCCAAAAAAAATACAGCTCATTGTTTGCAGACTGCTACCTTATGTGACATTTTGGGGAAAAAAACTCTTCAGACTTGGATCTGTAAGAAATACCATTAGTGCTGTGGGGTTTTAGATAAGTGAAAGTGCAGTTTACAAACATACTCTCAGTGTATCCGGAGGTTACTCTAGTTCTGTACCCAGATGCTTTACAACTGTGGTAGTGTTTGTTGGGAAAAGTATGTTAAGACTTGCTTGTCCGTCCCAATGTCATAACTAATTACATGCCATGCACTATCCCTTCAAGTTAATGGACAATCGGACCTACCGCAGGGTAAGTTACAGCTTTGGAATATTTGGCTTGAGGACATCCTGCCTAAATAGAAATTTGCCACCGTGTAACAACATGAAATGATAAACAGACATTAAAGCATTGAACACACATCAGCCCTATTTATCTTTCACCAGTTTCAGGCAGTAGAGAGCAGGGTTTACAGAAATCCTCTTTGTGGTATTTTTGGTGTCAATTCCAAACTTGTACACACAATTTATACCACAGAATGTTCAACCAGGGTGTCAACGCACTGTGGTCTTTTTAAAATTAATGCTCTTTGGTGCAGCTGCAGTATCTGCCCCGATCCTAGAACCTTGGCAAAGAACAGACTTTTTGCTTGCTTTTATTTTTGCAGTTGTGTTCAGGCGCTGATAGTTTCAGTTCCCCAGCTGAAAGAATGTAGAAATGTTATGTCCTGTGGGCTTGTGTAAAACCTTTGCTTCATGCTCAGGGCTGTCACACAGAGGAACGACTTATGTGCACCAGCATGTATGAAACTATCTTGGCTTTGTCCATGCTTGCTAAGGGGAGCCTTCACCAAAATGATTTTAGAGGAGTGCTCAAGTTATTGTGACACGATCTGTGACTTTATTCACAACACGGTGCCGTTTCTGGCGTTCGTTGTGCAGAGGTTGATTTAGAAAAGGTCTTGTCATGGTGACTGGGCCTGTCAGAAATAAAGCCCCATCAATTGCACTTTACAATGTCTGAAGTGTGCCTTTTGTTTACAGTGATGTCGTTATAGCATCGACACGTTGATGGTGAGGAACTCTGATTGCCACTTGTTTCAGCATGCAGCAGAATGCTGTTTGTCTTCGAGCTGGCCAAGGTGCCTGGTGGAGCAGTGGGTTAACACATGTCCATTATACAGCACCGAGTGATAGGGCTCAGAGATTCCCTGCAGATCGAATTTCCAATCTATGTGTAAGCTGTTCCAGGTGCTGCAGATGCAGTGGGAAACTGTAAGGTAGGTTTGCTTAATGTGCGTATGTCCCATGAACTAGATAGCGACCAGTGCTGGTGGAAGCAGTCAATGCTTTACTGGTTTGTGCCACAGGGAACATAATACTTCAAAGACAAGTCTAAAATCTAAAACTACAAAAAGAAAAGTTAAATCTGGTCACTTCTGATTGTGAATTGGGTTTCCTACTGCATACTTGGCCCAGCAGCTAAATTAGTTTGAATGGTACTTAATGCTCATTAAAATGAGGGATGCCAGTGCTGGGGATTGAGTACTTTTGCACTTTTGGCACCTAGTGTCAGCGTCAAGAAGCTCCAGCTCAGTTATAACATGCCAGCTGCACAATGAAACTCCCTCTGCCCTGCCCAGCAGCATGTCTCTCCCCGATCTCCGAGCAGCATTACCTACACCACCACAGTGTGAACTTTTCCATTTCACACACCACTCCTCCTTATGGCCTGCCTGAATGAGATTGCCAACTTGTGCTGAATTATGAGCAGTAATGTGCTCTAAACTCTGATCCCCTAGGAACGGGGTCCAGACTTTCCAAACACATTTCACTCGGGTCCATTATTGCCAGAACAGACTCTCATCCTATCAGTTTGATCTGGACTCAAACCAAGGCTGCAGAGGTGACTGCGCGGTGTACTAACCCACTGAACTACCTAGCTACCCTGCGAGAGTCGGTTTTTAATTTTGATCATGGCTACCACTGAGGCAGATATGAGAGATGTCCATCAAATAGAAGCCCTGCAAACAACAAGGGAGCTGCTGTCAGAAGCAGAACACTCCATGCTTAGGGCAGCCTGACTTTAGTTGGGAAGGGAGCCTGAGCTTCTTTGCCTAGGGGCCCAGCAATCTCCAGAGTTAATTGTAACTCGAATTCCAGCATTGAAGGAAGCAAAGTTTCACCTGTGAATTTATTCATAATGCACAGCTATATGCAGCAGTTGACAAACCCAAACTTGGTGTCCCCCTTAATTACTTCTTCCTGATTTACCTCATTTTTTTCCTCCTATTCTCTTCAATCTTGGTGGTGTCCTACATTTAGGGTTCTAAACAATTAAAAATAAAGAGCTGGGCTAGCTGGAGCACACTGTGGTAATGCTCACCCCCCATTCAACAGTCGAACAGCTGCAATTATTTCTCTGATTCAAAGTGAAGTCGAGAACTTGGCATAATATAAAAAGGTTTTGTTAATGTTTCAGTGGTAGGATTTAAATACACTAAAATTGCCTTTATCAAGCTGACTTTGGGTGCCATACAAAGAATGATACCAAGTGAAACAGGTTATGAAGCGTGTGCTTTATACGGTTTATTTGCCGGGAAACTATGAAAGATGTGTTTGTGACATCAGAGATTGTGGCGTGGCAGGGAACCTTTTAGAGTGGGTCTGTTGCACTTCATAGAATGGGACTAGACTTAGATTTACCTGCAGTGTAAAGTTAGAATCCTTTAACTACTCTCTTGGCTAAAGTCACGGCAGAATTCTGGGATGAGCGACTCTGCTCATCCCATTTCACAATCTCTTCATCCTGAACTGGACAGACATTTGAGCTGCCCATTTAAAAGTGTAGTGTGAGTTCATGCTGAGGGGAGAAAATAGCCCATCTTCAACTTGTACAATTACTTGCACAATCAATTACACTCATTAAAGATCTGAAATTGTGGGGTTCGTCACACTTTTTCCACTGTGGAATGTTACTGTGATTTTCCTCTCCTCCCAGTCAATACACCTGGTTAGTGAAAATTCCCTCTTTGTTTTAAGGATACACAATTTGGACTCTTGACTGTTTCGGCTATATTCTGTATGTTAAGCTGTGATATATTTTCTGTATCATACATTTTATTATAACGTTAAAGTCTTAGGGCAGGATTTTAACTCGGAGGCTGGGAGGGAGCGGGTGGGGCGATGGGGTGCAGCTGGATTGCGGTTGGGAAACCTGGGAGAATGGGTTTCCCGCTGGCCCTGCCGAAGTTAATGGCAGGGCCTGATTAACATTTTCTTTCTCTGTTTCCCGCCCGCAGCCAGGCAGATTGAGAGGCTGGCTGTCAGGTGTTCAGGCCTGCGGCACTAGGCCAGCAGCCGGGGAGCAGAAATGAGGAAGGGATTGGAGGCCGGGGGCGGGGGCGGGGGGGGGGGGTAGTCGGGGTTGGGGGGGCTTTTCTGTAGGTTGGGATCGGAGGGGGGCGGAGGCCGGTGGTGCGGGGGGGGTGGTAAGATCGGAGGCCTCAGGTGGGGGGAATCGGAGGTCTCGAGGGGGAGATCGGAAGGGTCGGGGGGGTGAGTGTCCGATCGAGGGGGGTTGGCGAGGCAGGTACGCTGGATCCAGCAGGTAAGTGGGAAGGCACTTAGCTCCCGGATCCAGCAGTCCTCACCTTCCTTTAGCTGCCGGGTTCCCCGAGGCCCAGGAAACCCGACCAGCCAGAGTTAAATTTAAAATGGTGCTCCCAAATGAGGCACGCAGCTTCATTATAAAATTTGAGGTGCCAACCCACTTCCTGGGAGTGGATTGGCTGCCCGCTCCTCGTCCTGCCTCCGTTAAAACCGGAAGTGGGCGGGTTAGGGTCGGGTTTCAGATTTCTAACACTATAACTTCCCACCCGACCCAAATCCGCCCGTTTTTTGGGTTAGTTCCTGAGAACAGTGTTACAATGCCATTTGTGAGCTGAACTAACTCGGGAATAATTTGCTTGTATATTGGCAAGGAATTTATTTTTATCACCTTTGCCTATGGATTTGACTGTACAGGACTCTCAGTGTTGAAACATCTCAGTGAATGAAAGCTGGACTGAGTACAGAATAGTTCCTCGCAGGAGAATTTTCTAGTTGTTCATGTCGGAATACTCGACCAGCAAGCTTCATTAAATGTCATTTTCTTTTCACAATGTGAAAAATAATGTGTCGTTTCCCTGATCCTGCTGCCACATTTTAACTGTATCTGGGAAAGGCCATGATAAGCAGCTCATGTTACCGTCTAGAAATGTAATGTAGCGTTCAGAATAATGGGGAGCACAGACTCACTAAATCTCTAATTAGGCTTCATGTAGCAAAATGGCTGGGTCAGTCTCTGAGGATAGCAGATGTAATAATACTTAACACTATGGAGCAACACTGTATAAGAACTTGTGATATTAAATTAATCTTCCAGTGGGTGGGCTGGAGGCTTTGTAAGTCCCAGCATTTTGTAACGTGTTTTATGGTCAGTAATTCAGCGCAATCTTCTAGAAGATTAATGTCATTGCCAGTTTACATAGTGTTACATGTAGAATGTACAGCACAGAAACAGGCCATTCGGCCCAACTGGTCCATGCTGGTGTTTATGCTCCACATGAGCCGCCTCCCACCCCTCTTCATCTAACCCCATCAGCATAACCTTCAATTCCTTTCTCCCTCATGTGCTTATCTAGCTTCCACTTAAATGCATCTATACTATTCGTCTCAACTACTCCATGTGGTAGAAAGTTCCACATTCTCACCACTCTCTGGGTAAAGAAGTTTCTTCTGAATTCCCTGTTGGATTTATTAGTGACTATCTTATATTTATGGCTCGTAGTTTTGGACTCCCCACAAATGGAAACATCTAGTATCTAGAGGATGGTTGGTCCACTTACTCACTGCATCATGGAGTGATCGGGAGCAAGTCTGCGGTTCTTTAATGTCCAGTGAGTTTCTGACCATGACAGGACTGGCTCACGGAGGTCAGGCATTTCTATTTGGTAAGGGGGTGGAGGGAAAGTGAGGGAAACCTATCTCCTCCCCACCCCTCAACCTCTCGTACACCTTCAGCATTTTTAAGTATTATCGGTAGACGTTTGCCAACAGATTGGCCTCTGTTAAAAAATGCATGGTGGGGTTGGGATGGTGCGGCGGGGGGGGGGGGGGACTTGAGGGAGGAGGAGGAGATGAAATTCAGAAAAAGGGGAAAACAAATAAAAAACGCCCAACTGACATCCATATAAACGCAAGTTGTTTATCAAAGCTCTTCTTTTACACATGTAGGTGTGTTATTGAGTTACCAACAGAGCTGGAGTCCCTTTTACTGGTCATCAAGAATTGATGATGTTAAAAAGAAAATGTATTTGGACTGCAAAATACATTGGAACAAAGACGAGACTATTTAATCGCAGTGCAATATATTTAAGAAGCTCTGAAAAATGAGAACTAATAGAGAGTAAAAGATGAAGTGTGGAAGTCTGACTGAGTGCGGTCACTCAGCACAACATTAACATTTTCCGTGTGGATCTAAAATTCCAGCTCGATTTCGACTGCAGACCACCTGGCCTACACATTTTTGCTGCTAAAGTTTTAACCCTTAATTCTACTAACACAAAATGGGATCCTTAAAACGTTCCTGCTGAGGGCTAGTGCGGAGAGTGAAGCCTCTTGTTACTGCGTTGCATAAAAGCAGCAACTTCACTGCTCTACATTGCCAGTCACTTCTTTGCCTTTTTTTGATTCTTTTCAGCAGTTCATATTGCAGTTTGCTCCCAAACCTAACGCCAGACGGAACTTAGCACAGATCCACACTGGGCCCAGGGAGGCCACAAAGAGGAGGGACAAACACGGAACAATCGAGTCCCAGTCTCGCCCTCTCAGCCTGCCAGGCTGCACAGGTCCACAGGGTGACTCTTATTCTGGCTCCTAGCTCTGCTTCTCTCCCTCCCCCACCTCCTGCTCCTCTCTCTCATACACACACACACACACACACACAAAACTCTCCAGAGTCAATGCTGGGGCCATCCAGTCAGGCCTTGTCCATCAGATGTGTTTACTTTCTCTGTGACAGTCGACACATCTGGAGCGCATATTCAGGTTATTCCAGTGCCACTAGACGCATTCCACAAGATCATTTCAGCGGTTGTTATGGCGATCTTCTTCCCTCCAGTGATTTTCAAGTTGCATGACAGAAATAGCTTGAGCTGACCGGGGAGGAGGGTGGGGGGGGCGGGGGGACAAAAGTCAACGGGATCAGAAAGGGGGTTTCCTTCACATCGCGAACTAATTAGTGACCCAGCCCGCTTCCCAGGGCACTTCGCATCTGGTTTAATAAAGTGAGGCAGTGACACATTCTCTGCAGGCAGACCTGTCACTAGCTGAAGAAGCTTCTCTTGTTTTTCCAGGAACGACAGGGCCCTGCCATCTTTCAATAAGGTTTACTTCACAGGAACAAAATGCTTACTCCTGAAAGTTTAACGTCAGATTTGAATTTTCTTTTTTAACTGTGTAGAAATGGTGAAAAGAGTAGAAGACCCATTCACTACCTTAGTTTAAAATAAAAACAAACAGTATCCTGTATGCCGTACCTCCTCCTCCTGCAGTCTGATTTTCAAACGCTTTCAAGTCAAGTCTTTGAAACCAAGTGTTTCCAACTCACAGCATCTCAAGTGTTTTAATGTAAGTTTGGAACTCTATTAAAAAATAAATGGTGTGTTTAATGCTGTGCAGTTGTCTCATTTTACTTTAAACATCTCAATATTTTTAATAAGACTGGGATCAGTAAAAGGCAACAGTCCCGTTTTTATTACATTTTGTGCTGGTTCTCTAGTTAAAGAAAATTAAATTAGAACTTTGCTTCATTGACCACAGGCCTCACCGTAACACCACGGCCCAGCCTCACCGTAACACCATGGCCGCACCGTAACCACAGCCTCACTGTAACACCGCAGTACAGGCTCCAGCACAACACCATCCCACTGCAATACCATCACATTACAACACTACCCCATCATTTAAAAAAATGTATTCATTTATGGGATGTGAGCGTCACTGGTAAGGCCGGCATTCATTGCCCATCCCTAATTGTCCTTGAGAAGATGGTGGTAAGCCGCCTTCTTGAACCGCTGCAGTCCGTGTGGTGAAGGTACTCCCACAGTACTGTTAGGGAGGGATTTCCTGGATTTTGACCCCGCAACGATGAAGGATCGGCGATATACTTCTAAGTCAGGATGGTGTGTGACTTGGAGGGGAACTTGGAGGTGGTGGTGTTCCCATGCACCTGTTGCCCTTGTCCTTCTAGGTGGAAGAGGTCGCGGGTTTGGGAGGTGCTGTTGAAGAAGCCTTGGCGAGTTGCTGCAGTGCATCTTGTAGATGGTACACACTGTAGCCACGGTACGACGGTGGTGGAGGGAGTGAATGTTTTTTAAGGTGGTGGATGGGGTGTCAATCAAGCGGGCTGCTTTGTCCTGGATGGTGTCGAGCTTCTTGAGTGTTATTGGAGCTGCACTCATCCAGGCAAGTGGAGAGTATTCCATCACACTCCTTACTTGTGCCTTGTAGATGGTGGAAAGGCTTTGGGGGAGTCAGGAGGTGAGTCACTCGCTGCAGAATACCCAGCCTCTGACCTGCTCTTGTTGCCACAGTATTTATGTGGCTGGTCCAGTTAAGTTTCTGGTCAATGGTGATCCCCAGGATGTTGATGGTGGGGAATTCGACGATGGTAATCCCGTTGAATGTCAAGGGGAGGTGGTTAGACTCTCTCTTGTTGGAGATGATGCGGAGATGCCGGCGTTGGACTGGGGTGGACAAAAATGAGAAGTCGCACAACACCAGGTTATAGTCCAACAGATTTATTTAAAATTACAAGCTTTCGGAGCTATCGAGAAGGGGCAGGATAGCTCCGAAAGCTTGTAATTTTAAATAAATCTGTTGGACTATAACCTGGTGTTGTGCGACTTCTCATTTTTGTTGGAGATGGTCATTGCCTGGCACTTGTGTGGCGAGAATGTTACTTACGAATGTTGTCCAGGTCTTGCTGCATGTGGGCACGGACTGCTTCATTATCTGAGGAATTGCGAATGGAACTGAACTGCCTGTTGTATGTTACATCAGCGCCAGTTCAACACATGATAGTTGACCTTACATCTAAACTTCTGCGAAAGAGTGACAGGATGATTCCAAGGTACAGGTTTTGAGCGGCTGACTTTGCTTTAGTGCCAGTGCTTGTTTGAAAGTTGCTAACTGCAGTCCAGGTCGTAAGAAGCATTGACCCGCAGGAAGCTGCATGCCACCATCATTAGTTTGGCTGGAATGAGCATCACAACCAGAATAAGTGTCTCAAATCCCCACTCAAATACATTTTTGGCTTCCAGATTCTCAAGCCGAGCATTGGCGGAGTTGATTTTTGTCTGGTTTTGTGCTTGCCACACTGTAACCCAGTCTCTCTGCATTGCACATCAAGAGCAATTGGAAGAAGTACAATTCACTTACTTTACAACCCCAGGTTGGCTCTGATTCCTGTGGACGGGCCGGGAACATAAGAGAAAATAAACAGTGGAACTGCAACAAATATTCTTGTTTAATAGTTTTTGGCCATTTTAAAACAATATTTCAGTGACAATTTGGATTGGTAAAATCTTTTTACGCCGTTTGTTTGAGCCAAAAGGGGAATGTAGGTCCAGTACAAGCAGAGAAAGGGAGAGCTGCAGGCCGCCTGCAGCCTGGAACGTTGCTTTCTGCCTCTGTTTGTAGTACATTAAACTGCATGCAGAACCTTCTCTCCAAGCCTTTGCATTCCATGTGCTTGGTTACTGCAGACACTGGTCACCAAGGCAATAGGTAAAGACTTGAAATACCTGCCTTCAGGAGGGCTCGGAGGGACATTGAAAGGTCACGACACACTAGCAGATTGTAATTTACAGCAGTCTACTTGTCGCGCTATCCCCATGCTTCTACGGGTCCTATATTATGAGCCATAGTGTTAGTGAACAACAGCTTTATAACTTCAAGATGCCAAAGTACATAACATGCTGTTCCTGAATCACACTTTCATGCAGGGTTTAGAATTAAGCCTACAGGGACTAGATGTGAAATAATACCCTATCCACCCCCATGAACTTCAAGGCTGCATTCTCCCCGCAATTACTATTGAAGTCAGTGGAAGTTAGCAAATTAGGTACCTCCTGCAAAAAAAAATTCTGACTAGTTTACAAGATAGCGAGATAAAATGTTTGTTGAATTCAACAGTCCTTTTTTATTTCTGTGCAGTTCAGCTTATCAGCTGTAATATCATTGAGCTAAATGTTAGGATGAAAGTCAATGGTCCATGTATTCTTTGTTGTTGAAGTTACATAGAATTACATAGAATTTTACAGCACAGAGACAGGCCATTCAGCCCAACTGGTCCATGCCGGTGTTTATTCTCCACACGAGCCTCCTCCCGCCCCTCTTCATCTAACCCGATCAGCATATCCTTCTATTCTGTTCTCCCTCATGTACTTATTTACTAATACATTATTAAGTTAAATGCAGGTCACATATTCCAGATTTCTTTTGTGATCTCTACAAGTCAAACTAGCACAGTTTATAAAAAAAGATATACAATGTAAGTTTGTAAAAAAAATAAAGAACTTGCATTGATATAGCACCTGTCACATTTCTTAGAAATTTCTCATAGCACTTTATAAAGTACAGAAACTGTTGTTATGCAGTAAACATGACAGCCATTTTGCAGATCTTGCAAACAGCGCTGAGATAAATGGTTATTGGTTGAGGGAAGGACAGTACACCTGGAGAACTCATAATAATTGAGACCAGCTAGTCTGTCAAGCCGGCCCCACACTCGATGGCTGGAGCACCACAAATAGACACCTCACACCCACCCCCTCCGCCACACTTTGTGTAATTATTTGGAGTGGGGGTGGGAGATGAAGAATAAAAAATCATTATTCTTTCTCTCTCCAATTTTATTCCTCAACTTTCCCTTCTCTTGTTCTCCTTTTCTGAAGGGGTTAATTCCCTTGCTGAGGGATCATTCCGCAAGGCAGTGCTCACCTTTCAGCAATTTGCCCAAGTGGCTGTTCTTCACGTTTGGTCTTTGATATTGAGAGTTGGGAAGCTATTTGACTGTGAAGGCCATCACATTCCAGCCCAGTCCCATCCTCATCGGGCTTTATACATACAAAATAAGTACTGACACCACCGTGTTAGCCAATGAGTAGGAACTGGGGCGGGACTTATGGCAGGACTTGCAGCAAACAGTCTATTTTACAGCAAACAGAGTCTACCGGGGAACGGGCGGGGAGTGGGACTAGCTGAAGTGCTCTTACAGAGAGCCGGCACCGGCTCGACAGGCCGAATGGCCGCCTTCTGTGCTGTAACCATTCTATGATTCTATGATTTTAAACAGCGTGCTACAACAGTCTACAGAGTCTATTTTTAAAAAGTCTCTACGAGCAAGCAGAACTCCTGACCGAAACTGCAGCAAAGTCTCCCGATAAAAGCAAAGTTATTTCTCCAGCAAAATGCAGTGAGTGGAGGATAGTTACAGATGATGTGCATAAAATCAATCCCAGTCACTTACAGCAGTGATTACCCCAGGCGTGATTGATGGGAGAATTACCCAATCATCTTTAATCTGGCTGGGAATATATGCAGTCACATATGCACTCAACCAAGGTCACAGGATTATGAGCAGGAATGTGAACACTGCATTGTACCTTTCTGTAAACAAGTGGTACTGAGGCAGATTAAAGCATATCTTTTAATGGGCTGGCATAGATCACTGCAGACGGTAGGTTAGAAAAATTTCTGATTATTATAGTTTAAATAATGGAACACTTTTACTACATTACAACAGTGACTATACTTCAAAAGTACTTCATTGGCTTTGAAACTTTGGGATGCCCTCCGTAAACTTGAGCTCTGCTGCCCGCACAAAGTCCCGTTCACCCATCACCCCTGTGCTTGCGGACCTACATTAGCTCCCGGACCAGCAATGCCTCAATTTAAAATTCTCAACCTAGTGTTCAAACCCCTCCATGGCCTCGCCCCTCCCTATCTCTGTAACCTTGCCCAGCCCCACAACTCCCCGAGAGCTCTGCGTTCCGACAATTCTGGCCTCTTGCGCATCCCACGATATTCATTGCCCCACCATTGGCGGCTGTGCCTTCAGCTGTCCAGGGCCCCAAGCTCTGGAATTCCCTCCCTAAACCTCTCCACCTCTCTCTCCTTTTAAGACGCTCCTTAAAACCGACCTCTTTAACCAAGCTTTTGGTCATCTGTCCTAATATCTCCTTATGTGGCTCGGTGTCAGATTATGTCTGCTAACACTCCTGTGAAGTGCCTTAGGATGTTTTACTATGTGAAAAGCACAATATAAACACAAGTAGTTGTTGTTGTTGTTTTCCTGAGTTTGTATAAATGCAAGTCTTTCTTTATTTTTCTTTTACCCTGTGACATCTCTAGGATGATTGGAGAGAAATGTCAGACTGCAAGGCAGCAACATTGAAACAAAGAGCTACAAATTTAAGCAGGTGCCCATTTCAATAATGGACCCTTACGGCCCCACAACTCCCAGCCTTTGAAAGTAACTTTGGTCCATTCGAATTCTGCAAGGTCCATTAAAAAAAAAAAAATCAATCCTGTAAATACTTCTGCAAATTGCAAGCCCTGGGAGAAAGTACATAAAGTAAAGCTGCAAATTTCTTAAAAAATGTGTTTTGAATTTTTTTATTAGAATGTTCGTTTCAGAAATAATGGCTCCCATTCAACATTTGTGATTTAAAAAAAAAATTGCAATCATGGGGAGGCAATTTTTAAAATGCACTGGCTTTGTAACCTGTGCTTCAATAAACTGCTCTATGTGAGTGTTTTATGTTGTATTTTGGGTATGCCCATGTCAAGGATTGGTTGCACCATTCCTGAATGATGATTGTGGGATGGAGGGAACGCTCCCGGTCACTAGCGTAAGTAGGAAAGAGAAAAGTTCTTCCAGGCAGCGATCTTCACTTGGTACCTGGGTCTAAACACAATCCTTTTTTGTTAGTCTGAACGGCATTTTCGCCAAAGGGATAATGGAGTACAACATCTCTACCATTTAATGGGCCGTATATTCTGATCCCTACGGGTGTGTACGAGTTGTGTACACACCTGTAGGGACATCGGAAATGCCGGTTTCAGGCATGCACAGCACATGCGCTGAAAACTGGCACTTTCGATCTGTCAAGAATCCTCTTGACAGATCGGACGCCTGCCCTGGAGAAGGGCCTCTGTGGGTGGAGAGTTCTGGTTTCTGCAGAACCTCCGCCCGCAGAAAACCCTTAGAAATCTTACGCCGGTAAAAGCAAGCGTAAGGCCTGCTTTTACCAGCATAAGAGTTTTAAAAAAGTTTAAAAAAAACATTTTTTTTTCACTCATTTATAAGGTAAGTTTATTTTTAGCCCCGTAAAAAACTTGCATTATTTTTTTCAAATAATTAAATATTTGTTTAAAATATTTAATTTAATGTAATTTTAACTCATTTTAAAAATGTGATTTAAAAAAAATTTATTTCATGTTTTAGTGTCTTTTTTCAATGATCCCCATTCATACTTTTGACAGGTCTATCTGTCAAAAGTATGATGGGGAATTCCCTTCTCCCATTGGCTCACCTGGCCCACGTGATCCCAGGGACGCTTGCGGACCGCATGCGCCCCTGGGATACGTGGGCCCTGCGCACTTCGACTGTGGACAGGCCCAGGATCGGAAATGGCCGGACCTCGGGAGCCCTCAGGTATGGGCGTAGATTTTTTTCCTGATAGGAGGCATCCGCATGCAGGAAGCCTCCTATCGGAAATTAGAGGCCAATATTTTATTGCTATTTATCTTGTTTCTCATATTCAATCAGCTTTCTTCATCCTGTGCTGGCCTTGGTCCATGGCCACATCCATTCTCAATCAAAAAAGGTGTGGTCATAAGGGGAGTGGCACAATTGTGTCCATTTAAAAAAAAAATCTCCCCACACCCCATGTGGAAACATCACATCTAAGCAGGAAGGTCGGTAACCAGAGGACACAGATTTAAGATAATTGGCAAAAGAACCAGAGGGGCGAGGTGGAGGCATTTTTTTTACGCAGCGAGTTGTGATGATCTGGAATGCATTGTCTGAAAGGTGGTGGAAGCAGATTCAATAGTAACTTTCAAAAAGGAATTGGATAAATACTTGAAAATGAAAAAAAATTGCAGGGCTACGGGGAAAGAGCTGGGGACTGGGACTAATTGGATAGCTCTTTCAAAGAGCCGGCACAGGCACGATGGGCCGAATGGTCTTCTGTGCTGTAAGATTCTATGATCTAGGTAACTGGGGTGTCCAAGGCCTGATGCGAGTTTCTGTAGATGTGCATCCCCAAGATGCAAAGCTATGGTTGAGAGAGAGCGAAAGGTGAGATCCCACCTTATTTACCTGGCTGCTCTTCACAAGCAATTTAAATCTTCACTTGGTATCCACGTGCTCATGTGGCAATCATCAAAAGTACTTTGAAGTTGAGTGTGTTGCACCCTGCTCCCGATGAACAGTTAACTTCTAAAACAGTTTATAAAACAGCCTCTTACTGGCTGGCACCACACTCCCCCTTGCTGTTCGTGTATTTATTTGTCTCATTCCCGATCTTGGCTCTCTCAGTTGGCAGGTGGCCATGTGCATTACCATTGTTACCCGTCGGTTCTGTCTGCTTATTATGTTAACGTCCTGGTTAATGTTCAGTATTCACTCTGTCTGGGTGTACCAGCAATGCTCATGGTGGACGAGTATGTTTGAAAGAGCCAACGTTTGAAGCTAGGCAAGATTCCATGCACAGACGTCTCGACTGCACTCGAGTCTAATCTGTTCAAGGCAGCCAGAATTGCCTGTTTAAAAAATAAGTTTTCTAAAGCAGCAAGACACAGATTTCTGTATATTTTGGGTCGGGAATTTGACCTCTAAACATAAATCATAGAATCATACAGCACAGAAGGAGGCCATTCGGCCCATCGTGCCTGTGCCGATTCTTTGAAAGAGCGATCCAATTAGTCCCACTCACCTTCACTTTCCACGTAGCCCTGCAATTTTTTTTCTTTTCAAGTGTTTATCTAATTCCCATTTAAAAATTACTATTGAATCTGCTTCCATCACCCTTTCAGGCAGTGCATTCCAAATCATAACAACCCACTGTGTAAAAAACGCCTTCTCATCTCCCCTCTGGTTCTTTTGCCAGTTACCTTAAATCTGTATCCTCTGGTTACCGACCCTCCCGCCTCCAAATTGAACACTAAATTTAAAAAAAACTGATTCCTTCCATGCGGTGAAGATCAACTCAAACTGGTCGTTGAAGGTGGTTAAAATGAGCACGATTCGAATAATTTGATGTCAGTATAATTCTACACTCTTCAGCAAAGAAGATGTTTGCACATAGGCAAATCTCTGGAACACTTTGGCCGCGATTTTATTGATCGAGGCAGCTTGGGAGCGGGTCAGCTGGTTTCCGGGTTCCAGTTCCGCCCCCAACTTCATCCGGCCCATGGACGTGATTTTACGTCGATTGGCCTTGTTAAGCCCGCCCTGCGGGCTTGCCGGCCAATTAAGAAGAAGCCGGTCAGATTACATCATTTGATGATGCGTTATCTGCCGGTTTTCTTAAAGGGACCACGCACAATTTTTCTTTGACAGCTCATTTCTCAGTGTTTGACAGCATTGAGGTGCTGCAAACACTGACAGTGACTGTTCACAGGTGAGTTCTTGCACCCAGGCTCTCCAATGACCTCCTCCATAGGCTAGAACAGATGGCAGCTGCAGGTGAGGTTACAGAAGCGATCTGTCACTGGTGAGAGAGTTTCTCCCATTGAGGTGGGACTACACATACAGTTCAAAACTTGTTACCTACAGAAAAGCCTAAATGCATTAAAATGAATTTCCCAACATTTTCTTACCTCTGAAACTCACCAGTGCACCATTGGATCCTTCGCACCACTTCTGCAGCTGTCATCAATGCAGAAACATTACAGCAGACTCACAACACGCCACACTTACCTGGCGTGGTGTTCGGACGTCGGGAAGCCTGAAGTAGAATTGTCAAAATTGCAAAAGAGCCTGTTAACTGCCTGTTAATAACCTTTAACAGGCAATTAAGTGGCTATAACCCTCTTCCCGCCGCTAGGTGTCGGGTCCATGCGCAAATCGGGGATCCAACACTTGGGAAGATTGATTGGAGGCGGGTTCACAGCGGGTTTCCTGCCTGCTGTCAAATCTTTACGATTTTGCCGGATGTCTCGCCATCAACCCCGCCCCCTGAGTGTCGGCAAAATTCCAGCCTTAGTGTGTGGCCACATGGGGACAACAGTTTTGGCCTTTCACCCCAATCATATTGTTGAATATTTCAGTATTGGGTGTTAGCCCCTCTATGGGAATTACTCCCTGTCATTATCCAGCCCCTCCAACAGACTAGTCACTGCACAGAGTTTGAAATGAAGACAGTAAAAGTATTATACAGTGTATGTTTTTTTATGGTTTCCCTGTTTTCGGAGGGGTGACCTGGTTTTTGTCTCGTTTCCCAGACCACAGGCTGAGATGTCAACATGAGGGGCCAAGTTTCTTTTGTGGATTTGAAATCCCGTCCAGATGCAGGAAGAGATTTGAAGTGGTAGCTCCCACTACATTGCATGGCTCCCCACTCTCCTCCCTGTTTAACCGTGGACTCCCTCCCCGTCCAATGCTATCATCTCCCGCCTTGAATACAGTCATGTCTTTAGTTCTTTATAAGCTCGAGCCAGTTCTTTTTAAGTGCTCTTGTTTCGGCAGTGTCCACTGAGACCTCCTTTGTGCGGTCAACCTTGCCCCGTGTCATCGAATAGCGTAAATCCAGCAGCTTTTCATCATCCTTCTCAATCTCCTCTTTGCTTGTGCTAGTTTTTGCGTTGAGCTGCACAGCTCTCGTCTGTTTTCCTGGAATGTCTCTTTCCAGTGACTGCTCTCCCCAAGCTGTCTCTGCAAGTTTGGTAGTGTTGACTTGATCTCTGCCTCTTAAATTCCATATTCTGTTATATCTGTTGTTCAGTATTTTTTCTCCTCTTCTATGCCCTTCCGTACTTGTCTTTAAAGTCATCCGTTGGTCACCAACCCTCGCTCATAGAGTTTTTGGCACAGAAGGAGGCCATTCAGCCCATCGTTTCTGCGCCAGCCGACAAAGAGCCATCCAGCCTAATCCCACTTTCCAGCTCTTGGTCCATAGCCTTGTAGGTTCTGACACTTCAAGTGCATAAATACGATGCGGGTTTCTGCCTCTACCACCCTTTCAGGCAGTGAGTTCCAGACCCCAACCACCCTCTGGGTGAAAAAAGTTCTCCTCAACTTCCCTCTAATCCTTCTACCAATTACTTTAAATCTCTCCCTTTAGAATCCCTTTCACAACAGTCAATTCCCACTCATTTTGCCTCGGGATGCCCTCCTCCACGCTCTGTTTCACATTGGCAATCACGTTTAATTGCTCCTTAATTCTTGTTGGCTTTCCCCACCTTGATCCTTGCCCTGTGTGTTGATTTCTGGCCCGAGTCCTCTCTGGGTCATGCTGCCTTGTGGACAGTGGTGGGGTAGAAGCTGGGATAAGTGAGTGGAAACCTGACTCTGCTAATCTCCAGCAGTCTGTATTCTAGGAAAGAAAAATCAAGTGCTGCGGAAAGCTTGAAAGCAACATTTGTATTCGTGGTGAAGAGAGACTGTTTACTCTTTCCCCCTGCAAGAAATGAGTAGGTGATTAATTCCTTTGCAGTTCAGCCATTGTACTCTGAGTGGTGTGAAAAGAATGGGCTCTCAAGTTAATTGTCAATCACATCATGACAGCAATCACTTATAAAATATTTAGGTAAATAAAGTATTTAAAAAAAAATATTATGCACACTAAGCTATATTATGAGCAATTATAAGACGCTGAGTAACTTGCACAAATATTTCCGGGACTTTACGATCCAATAGTAACTGTGTGAGGGGTTGTAAAAGGTTGATTAACAGTAACTTAAGTTAGACATCATGCAACACAATTAGACCTATTAAACAAGCAGAGGTTAAGTCCTGACTAAAGGTGTCACGTGTGAAGTTTATTTGTCAGAGTAGAAACAACGTGGGAAGATTAACCCAGAGAGGGACGGGAAATTTGACGAGAAAAAGTGGGCAAAATAAACCTCTTAACTCCGTGCCTTAGTCTCGCCCTCTGTTCAAAGCTGCAGCACGCCTGGTTTGGGACTGGACAAAAGGTGACAGCCCCAGGAGAAAAGGACAACAGCGTGCCGAAATTACTGGCGCACTGTTATGTAATCAGAGTTTAACTACAGAAGTACCTTTTTTGCAGCAGTTTGCAGTAAAATGTGAATAATCAGTCGGCACAATCCAGCATCACAAAATAATCACCAGTCCAACTGTCTAGACGCCCTGTCAGTGGACCACTTACCTGCTCTACATCTCAATATCGAGACTTGGCAAGTGCTACTTGAGGACTATGCCCCGAAGAATCTTGCATAAATGGATGAGGTGGAGCTTCTTTCAAAGTTTAGCAAGTGCTCTGAACCTCATGGGGCAGATCTGTAGTTCACTTATGTCTCTACATTCCAGCACAGTGACCCCATTTGCACAGGTTGTCTATGGATACCAAAACCTAACCTGTGCTTTGCAATAAACCATAGATGTTTCCAGCACATAAGGAGGCCATTTGGCCCATCGTGTCTGTGCCAGCATTTTACTAGAACAATCCAAAACATCTACTGTGTACAGTTTTGGTCTCCTTACCTAAGGAAGGATATGCTTGCCATCGAGGGGGTGCAATGAATGTTCACTAGATTGACTCCTGGGATGCGAGGGTTGTCCTGATGCGAGGGTTGTCCTATGAGGTGAGATTGTGTAGAATGGGCCTATACTCTCTTGGAGTTTAGAAGAATGAGAGGTGATCTCATTGAAACATATAAAATTCTTAGCGGGCTTGACAGGGTAGATGCTGAGAGACTGTTTCCTCTGGCTGGAGAATCTAGAACTAGGGGGCATAGTCTCCGGATAAGGGGCCACCCATTTAGGAGAAATGTCTTCACTCAGAGGATTGTGAATCTTTGGAATTCTCTACCCCAGAGGGCTGTGGGTGCTCAGTCGTTGAGTACATTTAAGACTGAGATCGATAGATTTTTGGACTCTAGGGGAATCAAGGGAAATGGAGATCAGGCGGGAAAGTAGAGTTGCGGTAGAAGATCAGCCATGATCTTATTGAATGGTGGAGCAGGCTTGAGAGACCGTATGGCCTACTCCTGCTCCTATTTCTTATGTTCTAATCTCACTGTCACGTGCTCTCCCCATAATGAGGACTGACAAGCAACAATACCAACAACAACTTACAATTATATAGGGGAATGTCCCAAGGTGTTTCACAGTTGGGGCACAGACCTGAGCAAGAGTAGGAAGGAACCTAGGGGAAATGGTGGAACACACAAACAAAGAGATAGGTTTTAAGAAGGCTGAGATGAGGAGGAGAGATGAGCAAGGTGCAGGGGTTTGGGGAGAGACTTAATGAGTTGGGGGTGAGATGGCTGATAATGCCAATGGGTAACTTATAGGTGAGCAATGGGGAGGGGTCGAAGAATGGAAGCCTGAGGTAATAATTCTTTTGTACAAGGAAATCTCCACCATAGCCAAAAACAGGCCCAGCTCTCGCTTGAATTCAAGAGCTGAACTTGTTTCTGGCGGGGGCAGAGATTATCTCATAAAAAAGGTCGAATTATCAGGGCCAGAGTGATCTCCTGGACTAGTTTCGATCACCTAAGGGAGTCGGAGAGGAATTTCTCAGATTTTTTTCCTCCAGATTGCCTGAGATTTTTTATCTGGTTTTTCATCTCTCCGAGGAGATCACTTGGTTTTTTGGGTGGGATGGAGAGTCTATATTTTGATGCACAAGGTATCGCAATTGTGTGGGACAGGCTGGATGGACCAGAGGCTCTTTTCCTGTCCGTCATTGTCCATATGTGGGCACAGGAAGAGAAGCCATTGCAGGAAGTGTGCTGGCTGTATGTTAGAGTAATGAATGGTACTGTGCAATAGCACGGAGGTGCGGTGGAGAAGGATGCTATGGCCATCTGTGCTATAAAGAGGTGGACGAGGGTCAGGACAGATAATGCTACAGTTATACAGAATGGTGACTTTGACAAAGTGGGCTCAGTGCTGTGGTCAAGAAAGAAGCCAGTCAGAGCGGTTTCACACAGGGAGTGATTGATGAGCAAGGGGCTGAGTGGTGATGACAGCTGATGAAAGAGGAAGCAAGAGAACTGTTGAATAGACTGATAAAGGCAGCGATGTGATTGGTGAAGGAGAGGGATTTGGAGAAGGTTCTGGGGAGGGAGCTGGTGGCTGTGTTTTCCAGGGATGGGGAGTGATGGTGGAAAGGTTGAAGCAAACAGAGAGATGTAAATGGCAAAGTAAAGCAAAAAGTAATTGGAAATGGCCTTGTTGGTGATAGAGACCTTGGAGGTGGTGAAGTCGGAGGAATGGTCATGGGTATAGATGGGAGAGTTGGTATGCAGGGTGAGGTTGAGTAAGGACAAGAGAGCAGAGAAATCAAAGGAGTGTAGAAGATTAACGGTTGATCTAATTGAGGGTTTTAAGATGAGTAAAAAATTTAATAGGGTAGATAGAGATGAACTATTTCCTCTGGTGGGGGGAGTCCAGAACCGGGGGGGTATGACCTTAAAATTAGAGCTAGGTTGTTCAGGGGTGATGTCAGGAAGCACTTTTTCGCACAAAGGGTAGTAGAAATCTGGAATTCTGTCCCCCAGCTGGGGGGGTCAATTGAAAATGTCAAAATTGAGATTGAAAGATTTTTGTTCGGCAAGGGTATTAAGGGTTACTGAACAAAGGTGGGTAGATGGAGTTAAGATACAGATCAGCCATGATCTAATTGAATGGCAGAACAGGCTCGAAGGGCTGAATGGCCTCCTCCTGTTCCGATCAGAGGGGCCAGGAAAATTGAGCTGTAGGTTGAAGTCGACAAAATGAAGAGTCATTTCGTGCAAAGACTGAGTGTGGAAATTAGGGAGGAGATTTCTTCAGTGAGGAGATTTCTTCAGTGAGGAATTAATTGCTGAGAGGGGGCTTCAGAGGTCAGTAAACTAAGAAAGACTACGAAAAATTCAAAAATGGGTTTAGAATGCATGTACATAAATGCACAAAGTGTGGTGAATAAGGTTGGTGAGCTACAAGCACAATTAGCCGTGTGGCAATATGATGTTGTGGCAATAACGGAAACGTGGCTTAAAAACGGTGAGGACTGGGCACTTAATATTCAAGGGTACAAGGTGTTCAGAAAAGATAGCGAAGGAAAAAAGGGAGGTGGGGTGGCAGTGCTGATTAAGGAAGACATTGTAGTGTTGGAAAGGGAGGATGTTCTTGAGGGGACAAGGACAGAATCCATTTGGTTAGAGTTGAGCAAAAATGGTATGATCATGCTATTGGGGGTATTCTATAGGCCTCCAAATAGTGAGAGGGAGGTAGAGGAGCAAATCTGCAGGGAAATCGCAGAGACATGCAAGAGCTATAGAGCGGTAATATTGGGGGACTTTAATTACCCAAATATTGATTGGGATAATGCTAGGGTAAAGGGAAAGGAGGGGGAGGAATTTCTGAAATGTGTTCAGGAGAATTTGCTTGACCAATATGTTCTTGGCCCAACTAGGAAGGAGGCATTGCTGAATCTGGTGCTGGGGAATGAGGTGGGCCAGGTCGACCAAGTGTCTGTGGGAGAACACTTGGGTACGAGTGATCATCGTATCAAAAGATTTAGATTAGCAATGGAGAGGAGCAAGGAAGAATCTAGAGTGGAACTTCTAAACTGGAATAGGGCTAACTTCAATGGGATGCGAAATGATCTAGCCAGGGTAAAATGGAACCAAAGACTGACAGGAAAAACTGTAACGGAACAATGGGTGATCTTTAAGGAGGAGATGTTCCAAGTACAGGCTAGGTACATTCCAGCAAAGGGGGAAGGGTCAGGGAACCAAAGTAAGGGCTCCTTGGATGACGAGGGAGATAGAGAAGATGATGAAACAAAAAAAGAGGGAGTTTGATGCATGTCAGGTGAATTCTTCAAGGGAGAACCAGACCAAATACAATAAGTTGAGAGGGGATGTGAAGATGAAAATAAGATTGGCAAAGAGAGAATATGAGAGTAGAATGGCAGTTAACATAAAAGGGAACCCAAAAATCTTCTACCGGCATGTAAACAGTAAGCGGGCAGTAAGAGGCAGGGTGGGGCTTATTAGAGACAAAGAAGGTGATATATTCTTAGAGGCGCAGGGCAAGGCTAGAATACTCAATGAGCACTTTGTATCGGTGTTTACTAAGGAGGTGGATGCTGACAAAATATCGGTAGAAGTGGAAAAGGTAGAAGCAATGGAAGGGGTGAAAATTGATAGACAGATGTACTAGAAAGGCTGGGTATGCTTAGAGTGGACAAGTCGCCTAGTCCAGATGGCTTGTATCCCAGGTTGCTAAGGGAATTGGGGGAGGAGATAGTGGAAGGGCTTGCCATAATTTTCCGATCTTCCCTAGATGCTGGGGAGGTGCCTGAGGATTGGAAAGTGGCAAATGTGACACCATTGTTCAAGCAAGGGTGTAAGGACAATCCTAGTAACTACAGGCCAGTCAGTTTAACATTAGTGGCGGATAAGGTTTTAGAAACAATAATCAAGGAAAAAATTAACGGGCACTTGGAGAGGTTTAAGCTAATTAAGGACAGCCAACACAGATTTGTAAAAGGCAGATCGTGTTTGACTAATCTAATTTAATTTTTTGATGAAGTAACAGAGAGGATTGATGAAGGGAATGCAATGGATGTTGTCTACATGGATTTTCGGAAGGCGTTTGACAAAGTACCACATAGAAGGCTGGTTAACAAAATTGAGGCTCATGGAATAGGTGGGTCAGTGGCAGCTTGGATAAGGAATTGGCTTAAGGACAGAAAACAGTGAGTTGTGGTAAATAGCTGTTTTTCAGACTGGAGGATGGTAGACAGTGGTGTTCCCCAAGGGTCAGTGCTGGGGCCACTGCTTTTTTTGATATATATATATATATATAAATAATCTGGATATTGGAATACAAAGTAGAATTTCAAAATTTGCTGATGACACCAAACTTGGGGGGGTGGCAAACAGTGATGATGATATCAATTGACTGCAACAGGACATAGAAAGGCTAGCAGAATGGGCAGACAAGTGGCAGATGGAATTTAATACAGAGAAGTGTGAGGTGACGTATTTTGACAGAAGGAACAGGGAGAGGCAATATACACTTAATGGCACAGTTTTAAAGAGTGTGCATGGACTGGGGGACCTGGGAGTTAATGTGCATAGGTCCCTGAAGGTGGCAGGACATATTGAGAGAGTGGTTAACAAAGCATATGGGATCTTGGGGCTTCATAAATAGAGGTATTGAGTACAAAAGTAGAGAAGTTATGCTGAACCTTTATAAAGTGCTGGTTAGGCCACAACTGGAGTATTGCATCCAGTTCTGGTCACCACACTTTAGGAAGGATGTGAAGGCCCTTGAGAGGGTGCAGAGGAGATTTACCAGAATGGTTTTGGTGTTGGGGGATCTTAGCTACAAGGACAGGTTGGAGAAGCTGGATTTGTTTTCATTACAGCAAAGGAGGTTGAGGGGTCATTTGATAGAGGTGTACAAGATTATGACGGGTTTGGATAGGCTAGACGGGGAAAGGCTGTTCCCACTAGTTGATGGTACAAGGACTAGGGGACACAGATTTAAGGTTTTGGGCAAGAGACACAGGGGGGATGTGAGGAAAAACTTTTTACCTGGAATTCGCTGCCAATGGAAGTGGTGGAAGCGGAGACACTCAATGTTTTCAAGGGGAGACTGGATAGGCACTTGAGGGAAATAAACTTGCAGGGCTACGGGGATAGAGCGGGGGAATGGGTCTGACTGGATTGCTCTACAGAGAGCCGGCACGGACTAGATGGGCTGAATGGTCTCCTTCTGTGCCGTTATGATGCTATGACTCGAAACAATAATGACCTTAAAAGAGAGGTGGCGGTGGTGGTGATAAAGGGCGAGGTACGCGAATATGAGAAGGTGCCAAAGGAATACAGTGGGTCCCGGATCCCAGGGCCGTGCCGTTTGGTGGAGAACAGGTTGGAAAGTGTAGCCCAGCACTCAACTAGGAGAAATAATTCAGTGATCGTGAGCAGGGCTTTGGTCAGGTACATGGATGTCAATGGGCGCATCCAGGACAAGCTGGTGGATGTGAAGATGGACATTTTGTTGTGTGATCTGTCAGGCACCAGTAAAAGAATGCCCACTGCAGGACAGCTGGAGTGGAGAGAGGAACATGGAGAAGGTTAGAAGAGGCTCTCTGGAGCTTTCCCATTTCTCTGCCACTTTTTTACTCTCTTCATTTCTCTCTCTCTCCCCTGCTTCTTTCTTTCTCTCTCTCTCTCTTAGGTTTGACATCTGTAATGGCAGCATTGCAGAACTGTAAAACCTTTCTGCCACTTACCGACACAGTCTAACAATTACCTGCAGTTGTGTTTCCAGTTGTGCTGTTATCTGTTCCCGTGCTTTTGAAAAGCTAAGGGATCAAATCCACAAGTTAAAATGTCGCAGTCGGAGGGGGGTGCGAAGAGAAGTGGTAGAAGCTACTTAAACCGAGGTTACATTGGTCACCGGTGAGTAACCTTTAAAAAATGTATTAGATAAGTATGGTAGAGAGTAACTTCCAGCTGCAGGGGATTAACTGCACTGAGTGGGTCTGAGACCTTGGAATGCATTCAGATTCACCAGGGGATTTGTGTCCCCTGCTATTGGCCTTAGTTTTAATGCAACACAGACAGTTAAGGAGAGGCCTACAGTGGTGTCACCTGCTGCTGGTTGTAGAGCTGCCTGCAGCACTGAAACGCTGAGGGAGGAATGGGGCCCATGAGGACTGACCCAGTGATGTCTCGCTGCTTTCATTACAGCCTACAGGTCTGAAGCTGCTGCCGAGCTGGGAGTGCTGTGATCATTGTTAATAGCCATTTTAAAGCTGCCCCCCAAAAAACAGTTTGACAGTCAAAAGCAAAACCAAACTAAAGCACCGTTACATTGCTAAAGTCTCGGTGACCCGATCACTGCCTTTACTCAGTTTATGTTTCTGGTTTTCATTTTCCTTTTTTCTTTCCTCCCCTCATCCTATTTTAAGCTCCTCTGTGCCATGCTTCATTTCGTGTCCAGGAGGCTGGGCTCCCGGTTACTGCCAGCATTGCTCTGTTACTGACAGCTAACACTTTCCATCGTGACTTGCCCTTATGATTTTCCTCCCACCATCTTTGTGGCAAAGCATCTGGACTTGCCTCTTGGTGTGATTGAGATCAGCAATCCGACCTGTGGGGAATCACGGGACATCAGCTTTTTCAAAGCTATCGTCAAACTAAATCTACACGGCATAGCTCCACTGTTTGAGATATGTTCCATGCACTTTCAGTTTCATGAAGCATTAGCAGTTGTTCATGGGTCTTAAAAGCAGCCAGTTTCTTCAGCGCTGTTCTCAATTTCATTCACTACGTTTACTTTGAAGCAGTTTTTACTTTTCAGAAAAATTGCTAATTTGCAAACTGATGGAGTGCTTCCGAGTGTGGCTTGATTTATGGTGGTAGAAAATTAGGTTTGTGGTGTGAATCCAATTTGACTAAAAATCTGACCACAGCTGGTGGGGTTAGAGAGAAAGGAGGAGGGTGGGGGGGGCGCAGAACAGAGTTAGGGTCCAGAGATATATAGAAAATAAGTTTTGGGTGGAAGGAAAAGGGCTGGTTTCTTTGTGCTAGGCTAGCCTGAATTGTCCACCACATCCTCTCTGCAACTTAGCAACAAAATGATATCGCAACGCAAAAAATTATTCAAAGCAAATATGATGGCAACTTAAAAGGAAATTTGTGCAGATTTGATTTTTTCCCCGATAGTCTCAAACATAAGTTGCCAAATGAAAAAGGGAAATCTCTTGCCGCGTGGGCCATAACACATACCTGGCGGAAGTGATTGAAAGCTGACCATTCTGTGCTAATTGCTTTCTCTTGGCGGAATGTTAAAGTACTTTTAGGTGGTAGTTTGAAGTAACTTTTCTCATTTTCTGGAGGGAAGTTCAGGAGGGAAAAATGATCTGATTTGTTTTAAGCAAAGCGTCGGGGCGCTGATCTGCTGGATCGGAACAGCAGATGGCCAGGTTTGGGCGATAGCTCCAGTCACTTTTTAGCCCGGCCAAACAGATCTAATCTCTCAACCTCCCTGCCCTACAATTAGAAGAACCATTCGGAAAGTTTCTTATTTTTCACAATCTATGAAGTGCTTTCTTCATTGTTGCCGGAGTCCTTATGGTTCCTTCGACAACAACAGCAACAAAAGATCTTTCCCACTTGGCAGCTGCAGAAAAGTCATTGCTGTTGAGACGTTCGTGTGTATGGTGTTAGGACCAGGCGTGGTGCCTGAATGTGGGTGATACTTGTCATAACAGGTATGGTTCTAGACCTGTTGAGCAGCGACTAGATGTGACAGCTTGAATCTGCCATGCCTGAGGGGCATTCAATCAACACACCCACAGTGGGTGACACGCAGCAAACATCGTGTTGCAACAGCCTCCCAGCTACAGATAAAAATGAAAGAAGCTTTGCCTTTGTACTGTAAAAGTCACAGAGTCCCTTTCAGCTGGCCTTCCCAGTAAAAATGTTAGTGCTTCCATACCCCTTCTTAATGGCCTCAGTGAAGATTCAGAAGCGATTACAGCTACTGTCCATCCTTCCTCAGATACAAAGCTTCCTTTATTCAAAATTCTTGCTATTTCCACTGTAACTGTTTGTTCCCAAGCTGTATACCGAGTGAGAAATTATTCTGTACCCGCTTGCTTCTCAGTGGAATAATACATAGCATTTAACACCACTGTTTTTGTTGAATTAAAATCACAGCAAGTTGTTATACAGCTAATTCCAAATCTGACTTGGAAAATCCTATGGAAACTATATGTACTAATCAAGTCAGAATGTACATGGATGTTTTCACTTGCTGGGGGGCGGGGGGCGGGCAGAGGGGTGGAGGCGAGACTAGAACTAGGGGCCATAAATATAAGATAGTCACTAATAAATCCCAACAGGGAATTCAGGAGAAACTTCTTTACCCAGAGAGTGGTGAGAATGTGGAACTCGCTCCCACAGGGAGTGGTTGAGGCGAATAGCATAGATGCATTTAAGGTGAAGCTGGATAAGTACACGAGGGAGAAAGGAATAGAGGGATATATTGATTGGGTTCAATGAAGAGGGGTGGGAGAAGGCTCGTGTGGAGCAGAAATACTGGCATTGACCAGTTGGGCAGAATGCCTGTTTGGCTTGTTTTTGTGCTGCACATTCTATGTCATTCTATGTGCATGGAATTTCTACTCAGCATCATCCTTTACTAACATATCAAGAGGCTCCTGTTGTACTGCTTTATGTATCGATATTGACCCTGATCAGGGATGTTGATAACTAATGGTTGGTTAATGGCCCAGACTGCAGGGCACAGAGACAGATGGCAGTGACTCAGCCAGATCTTGGGAATAATCACTTTGGAGCTCTATCCTTGGAGCCCTGTTCATGACTTTATTTGAGAAACTGACATCTCATGTGGATTGTGCAAAGCCCTCAGACATGGTGGGGGTGGGGAAATCGGTCTTGGTCGGAAACGCAACACGGGGGATAAATAGTCGCCAAAAATTAGGCCGGGTGTAAAAGCTGTTGCTGATTCACTGTCACCCATTTTGTGCTTGTGAAGAAGACTCATTTCACCCCCAGTGCACCGAGGCATCCAAAAAACTTCATTCTGCAATGAAATGAGCTACTTAAGCTCTGATTGGTGGGAATTCATGGTAAAGGCTGGGAATGGTTAAGAATTGGCTGGAGGGTAGGAAGCAGTGGGTACTTGTTAGGGGAATGATGTCAGAGTTGCGGGAAATGTCGAGTGGAATACTCCAGGGATCTGTGTTGGGACTCCTACTGTTTCCCATTTGCATTAGTGATTTGATGCTGAAGATCAACGCAAAGTGATCAAAATCACAGGGGAACAGTTAAATCTGGGGAGGCAGCTTGGGAATTACTAAATGAGTTAAAAAAATTATGTAAATGGACAGAACATTGACACACGATTCACAGACAAGTGTAAACTATTGCACCTACTAAGAAAAAGCGGGCGTTCTGCGCAATCCGTGAATGACTTCGGAATAGCTGTGGATAAAGTTGAAAGAATCTCGACGCATTAATAGACACGCGCTTAACATATCCAATCACTGCAGAGCAACAAAGCAAATAGAATACCTAATTATATAGTCAGAATGGTAGAGTACAAATTAAAGGAAGTTGCGTTTAAATTGTACAGTGCTGTGGTCAGACCGCATCTTGAGTACTGTGTCCTGTTTCTGACGAGGCACATGAAAGATTCTCACCCCTGGAAGCAGTGCAGTGCAGAGGCATGTCTATTCCTGAGTGTAAGAGGGTTATGCTGTGAGGCACGATTGGAGAAACTGAGGCTATTCAGCTCGAAAGGAAGCTACAGAGGTGTTTATAAGATGGTAAACAATATAGAAAATTAAATCTAGACAAAAGGAAAAGGGACACTAGATCAAACTAGTGAAAGGACAATTTATTAGGACTGACTCCAGGAAGTTATTCTTCACACAAAGCTCATTCAAAGTGTCAGCTGTGGCTCGGTGGGTTACCTGAGTCAGTAGGTGGTGAATTCAAGTCCTCTCCGGAGACTTGAGCACATAATCCAGGCTGACACTCCCAGGGCAGTACTGAGGGAGTGCTGCACTGTCGGAGAGGCAGTACTGAAGGAGTGCTGCACTGTTGGAGGGCAGTACTGAAGGAGTGCTGCACTGTAAGAGTGTCAGTGCTGAGGGAGCGCTGCACTGTCGGAGGGGCAGTACTGAAGGAGTGCTGCACTGTTGGAGGGCAGTACTGAGGAAGTGCTGCACTGTTGGAGGGGCAGTACTGAGGGAGCGCTGCACTGTTGGAGGGGCAGTACTGAGGGAGCGCTGCACTGTCAGAGGGGCAGTACTGAGGGAGCGCTGCACTGTCAAAGGGGCAGTACTGAGGGAGCGCTGCACTGTCAGAGTGTCAGTGCTGAGGGAGCGCTGCACTGTCAGAGTGTCAGTGCTGAGGGAGCGCTGCGCTGTCGGAGGGGCAGTACTGAGGGAGCGCTGCACTGTCGGAGGGGCAGTACTGAGGGAGCGCAGCACTGTCGGAGGGGCAGTACTGAGGGAGCGCTGCACTGTTGGAGGGGCAGTACTGAGGGAGCGCTGCACTATCAGAGGGGCAGTACTGAGGGAGCGCTGCACTGTTGGAGGGGCCATCTTTCAGATGAGGTGTTAAACCAAGGCCTCTCAAGTGGACATAAAAGATCCCACAGCACTATTTCGAAAAAGAGCAGGGGAGTTCTCCCCAGTGTCCTGGGCCAATATTTATCCCACAACCACCTAAAACAGATGATCTGGTAATTTATTTTTTGCAGTATGTGGGATCTTGCTGTGCGAAAATTGGTGTTTCCTACATTACAACAGTGACTACACTTCAAAAGTACTTCATTTGCTTTAAAGTGCTTTGAAATGTCCTGAGGTCGTGACAGGCGCTAAATAAATGCAAATCTTTCTTATCTGTATTTCCCCTTTCATGAAGTCTTTCTTCAGTGATAATGTATCGCACCTACTTTAGCTCAGACCCCAGCATTACCAGGAACAGCAGGCACAGACTCTCTGCTGGCTGTTTAGCTGAACTGAGTTTCAGAGCCACCTAATGCCCTTCTCAGGAACCTGCACATTTCCAGATCTTATCTCAAAGTGGAATGTAAACTTTAGTTTTCTGGACATTGTCATGAATTTTTCATGTATTTGGAATTATGATGGAGATAGTTGATACCGCACACACATTCCGCAGGAATATATTTCAATCGCTCTTGGAAATAACAAGTGTATCACGTCCAGTTGGGCCCAAGAATAAATGCGATATCCCAAAAGGCTCCATGTGCTTTCTGTTGATACGATGGCTATCTGGTTTGATCTGCAAATCTTTTTAATTACAAGAACGTTCTGTAGGAAGTAAAGTTACCTGTTGTTTATGTGTGCAGTCAAAGCGGAATAGTGTAATTGTGCACTGTGATTGAGCCAGTGTGCTGGGCTGGTGCAGGGAGAGAAGAGACGAGCGTGGGCTTATATCCTGGGACTGTAGTTTGGCTGTTCCACAATTACTGTTGGCATTGAGTTCTACTGTCATGTGAGAGCTTGCTGCATATGTCCTTGGATTACATGCACAAACATTCTTTTTTTAGCGCTGTTTGTTGAAAGCAATTTCTTTTAAATTCACTATTGTTTTTCCTTTCTTGTTGCACTTGAAAACTTTAGAACTGTAAAAGTATGTTGTGAGTTGACACAGTCGCAACACGTAATTCTTTTTGGCATAAAAGGGCGTATTTCAATTGTGCAAAATGTATTTGTGGATGTATAACCTTTGATTTAAAGGTGTTAAATATATTTGTAAATATTCAATTTTTTAATTCACTCTCGGGACATGGAAAGGTCACATTTGTTGCCCATCACTTATTGAGGGCATTAAGAGGGAACACTGAAAGATGTCTTCATTATTTAAAATATTTTCAATTTACCAGCATACTTGATAGGAACATTTACCAGGAGAACTCCCTGTACCTCTTCGAATAGTGCCATGACATTTTTAACATCCACCTTATTCAATGTATAAGTTGTGTCAATTTAACCCCTGATAGTTTAAAATATAGCTAATTTAAAATTCATACTTGGAATTTTTCTCTATATTGTGAAAATGCTTTAACTAAACAAAAGCTTTTGCAGACAAGTGGATATAATTCACAACAATGAAGTCCATTAAAGTTTAAATAAAAGGGTAGAAACCTCCGTCAAGTTTATTTTAGTGAAAAGTTTAGGAAGAAGTATAAAGTTTAAATCCTTTTTAAATAAACTTTGTCACTTCAGTGTAATTCCTATTTTCCTCAGAAGTTCCATTTTACAAAGGTCGTTGCTATCTGATTCTTCGGCAGTTATAGTTTAGTTAATTCGCTTTGAAACTGTTTTTATGTTCCTTCATTATTCATGCATTTTGCTTCTTGTGCCCTGCATGTATATTAAAATTTTAGAACGATTTAAAATTATTTTTAATATGAATATTGCTCTTGAAATCATGCTGTGGGATAGTAGTGTATGAAAGATTGGTGGAATCTTAGGAAGTTCCTACTTCCGCTATTTTAAAAAGGCAGAGGAATTTCATACAGATATGCTAAGAACTGGTAGTCTTATATCTCACTGCATAACCTCAAGTCCCTATCCCATATTTTTAATGTACCTTTTCTCCCTGTTCTATAAGTGTTACCCTCAATCCCATACCATGCACAATTCGCCTGTCCACAAGGGTGGGTAGGTAGCCTGCTCCTGGCCCTCTGTTAGTGCTATGGGTCACACTGTAAATTGAGTGAAAATCAGGCACTGTGACTCATCCTCAACCTCCTCTTGATGAAAAAGAAACACCTGACTGCCACTTGGTATCTCCTCCAGTGGCATAGGGTGTTAGCCGTGGCACAATGGGTAGCATTCTCACCTCTGAGTGAGAAGGTTGTGGGTTCAAGTCCCAATCCAGAGACAAAGTCTAGGCTGACACCCTTAGCGCAGTACTGAGGGAGTGTAGCACTGTCAGAAGTGCTGTCTTTCAGATGAGACACTAAACTGAGGCCACATCTGGTCTCTCGGGTGCACGTAAAAGATCCCATGACACTATTTCAATGAAGAGCAGGGAGTTCTCCCCTGTGTCCTGACCAATATTTATCCCTCAACCAACATCACTAAAAAAAAGCAGATTCTCTGGTTATTATTACGTTGCTGTTTTTGGAAGCTTGCTGTGCGCAAATTGACTGCCGCATTTCCTACATTAGAACAGTGACTACACTTCAAAATTGGCTGTAAAGCGCTTTGGGACGTCCTCAGGTCATGAAAGGTGCGATAGAAATGCAAATCTTTCTTTCATAGCGACAATCAGGAGTTGTTCAGAATGGTGAGCATGAAGTGACACTTTGTGTCATGTTCATTAGAGCCCCAATACGCAGTGCGCCTAACGCCTGTTAATCTTTCATTGTTCAGGATTTTAATCTGAAGCCACGCTTCTTTTAATGAACACACACGTGAGAGAATAATTCTCATTACTTTTGACAATACCCACGTTTTATCGATAAATTCATGGCAAATCCCTTCAAAGGAAAAATGTGGCATGACTAATGGCTTTACACTTTAGTGAAGAAAAGAGAACGGGAAGAAAGTAATTTGTGTTTCATTGTACAGTCAAGCTTCATTATGACAGATTTGTGAGGTCTGCCAAGGTAGCTCTTATCTTCGGGCTTCATCTCATCATGGGCTGACCGTGCCAACTGACTCTAATGGAGGTTCAGGCCGGACCAACGAAAACAAGTTTGCTACTGCAGCGCTTGGTAACGACAAGAGTTTGCTGTAATGAGGCAAGACTGGAAGCACACCCACTCTTTGTTAAAACTGAAAACTGTCGTAATCAACACTGATAGATTCTAGCCCAGCAGCAATTAGAAGTTACTGGTAGTGTATCCTCTCCATCGCCAAGACTGCATACTTCTACCTCCGTAACATTGCCCGCCTCTGCCCCGCCTCAGCTCATCTGCTGCTGAAACTCTCATCCATGCCTTTGTTACCTCTATTCTCGGCTATTCCAATACTCTCCTGGCCGGCCTCCCACCTTGCACCCTCTTGTAAACTTGAGCTCATCCAAAACTCTGCTGCCCGTGTCCTAACTCGCACCAAGTCCCATTCACCCATCACCCCTGTGCTCGCTGACCTTCATTGGCTCCCAGTCTGGCAATGCCTCAATATTAAAATTCTCATCTTGTTTTCAAATCCTCCATGGCCTCGCCCCTTCCTATCTCTGTAACCTCCTCCAGCCCTAGATCCCTCCGAGATCTCTGTGCTCCGCCAATTCTGGCCTCTTGTGCATCCCCAATTTTAATCGTTCCACCATTGGCGGCCGTGCCTTCAGCTGCCTAGATCCTAAACTCTGGAATTCCCTCCCTAAACCTTTCCACATTTCTACCGCTCGCTCCTCCTTCATAATGCTCCTTAAAATCTACCTCTTTGACGAAGCTTTTTGTCACCTATCCTAATATCTCCTTATGTGGCTCGGTATCACAATTTTGTCTATTTACGCTCCTGTGAAGTGCCTTGTTTCTGTTAAGCTGTGCGGCGGCTCAGCCACGCAGCAATCTGAGGGTCCCGCGGAGGCCGCTCAATGGCTTTACAGTTGAAATAATCGCGCATGCGCGAGAAGTTGAACGGGCTGCGCATCCTGTTAAAGGGGCCGCGCACACAAAAACATTAGCGGGAACATTGCTTGGGACATTTTATTACGTTAACGGTACTATATAAATGCAAGTTGTTATATATTAGTTCAGGGACACCTACTAAACACACAAAAAAGTTCTCACTTCACATATAAGTGTACGAAACAACCCCTCGAGCAAACAACAGCTGTGAGACCTCACGAATGTCCATGTGCATCTACCTTCTCAGTCTACACAGTTTAAGCACAGTGTTTAATTCATAAAGTTAATATAAAGTTATCCGTTAAATCAACCATTGCTTCTTCTAATTAAGGAGGCTTGATAACGTTTGATCTTTAATGCGGTCACTAAGTTGCATAATGGGTCCAATAATTGTTTTACAATTGTTAGAGTGCACAAGCATTCTCTGCTCAATTTACCCGGAACAATGGTTTACCTCCAGCTGCTGATTTAAGGTCCTCTCGCAGTGTTAATGATTGCAGCGTGTAACTCTGCCCTGAACTTCCCCTCACAGTGACTCAACATCAATAAAACCTCATAGAGTCGGCATTCCACTCGATTAGGATCCAGTCCTTCACACAGTGTCCTGATTGGGTGAGGTTCTGAGGACCGTTTTATTGAGCCTGCCTCAGCAAGTTGGGGGTGAGTGTTTTGAAAAAAAGAAAGAAGTAAGAAAGACTTGCATCTTCGAAGTAAAGCCATGGGATCTTTTAAGCCCCCCTGAGAGGGCAGATGAGGCCTCGGTCTAACGTCGCATTCGAAAGACGGCACATCCGATGGTGCAGCACTCCCTCAGTACTGACCCTCGGCAGCGCAGCACTCCCTCAGTACTGCTCGGGAGTGTCATTATATGTGTTGGGGTGGGTGTTTGTATGTTGGGGACAGTGGGGGCGGGTGTTTGTGTGTTTGGGGGGACAGTGGGGGCGGGTGTTTTTGTGTGTTGGGGACAGTGGGGCCAGGTGTTTATGTGTTGGGGGACAGTGGGGCCGGGTGTTTTTGTGTGTTGGGGACAGTGGGGCCGGGTGTTTATGTGTTGGGGACAGTGGGGGCGGGTGTTTATGTGTTGGGGACAGTGGGGCCGGGTGTTTATGTGTTGGGGACAGTGGGGGCGGGTGTTTATGTGTGTTAGGGGGACAGTGAGGCCGGGTGTTTATGTGTGTTGGGGGGACAGTGGGGGCGGGTGTTTATGTGTGTTGGGGACAGTGGGGCCGGGTGTTTATGTGTGTTGGGGACAGTGGGGGCGGGTGTTTATGTGTGTTGGGGACAGTGGGGCCGGGTGTTTATGTGTGTTTGGGGGGACAGTGGGGCCGGTTGTTTTTGTGTGTTGGGGACAGTGGGGCCGGGTGTTTATGTGTGTTGGGGGGACAGTGGGGCCGGGTGTTTATGTGTGTTGGGGAGACAGTGGGGCCGGGTGTTTATGTGTGTTTGGGGGGACAGTGGGGCCGGGTGTTTTTGTGTGTTGGGGACAGTGGGGGCGGGTGTTTTTGTGTGTTGGGGACAGTGGGGCCGGGTGTTTATGTGTGTTGGGGACAGTGGGGCCGGGTGTTTGTGTGTTGGGGACAGTGGGGCCGGGTGTTTTTGTGTGTTGGGGACAGTGGGGCCGGGTGTTTATGTGTGTTGGGGACAGTGGGGCCGGGTGTTTATGTGTGTTGGGGACAGTGGGGCCGGGTGTTTATGTGTGTTTGGGGACAGTGGGGCCGGGTGTTTATGTGTGTTGGGGACAGTGGGGCCGGGTATTTTTGTGTGTTGGGGGGACAGTGGGGCCGGGTGTTTATGTGTGTTGGGGACAGTGGGGGTGGGTGTTTTTGTGTGTTGGGGGACAGTGGGGCTGGGTGTTTATGTGTGTTGGGGACAGTGGGGGCGGGTGTTTATGTGTGTTAGGGGTCTGTGGGGCCGGGCGAAAGCTGATTGTTTTGAGATTGTCGACTATAGGAGGAGGTGGCACTTTTTACGATGTTTATCTGTTTGCTCAAGTTAAGCACACAGAACATAAATCAGAAATGAGCAGCTGTGTGCCCAGGACAGTCCAGTGGCAGCGCACCAGAGGTTAGCACTACACATCCTTTAATCACTGTTTTAGGATGCCAAAATGTCACTATTTAGATTTAAGAAGGCAGATACAGTGACCTGAACCTCCAGTTTTGTGTCGCATATTTGCAATGCAAACCTCAGAAAGCACGTTCTCTCTCTCTTGTGCATTCAGATCTGATCATTCAGAAGAATGTGTGTAAAACAAATGAATCGGAGAGCATCGCTTTCTATCAAAGTCTCAGTTTTATTTCCTTAGCTTGCAATTGATCGCCCCCCACCCACACACACACGAGGACACACACAGACACACACAGACACACGCACAAACACACAGACACACGCACACACACACAGACACACACAGACACACGCACACACAGACACACAGACACACGCACAAACACACACACACAGACACACGCACAAACACACACACACACACACACAGACACACAACAGACACGCACACGCGCAAACACACACACACACACGCACACACACAACAGACACACGCACACACACACACACACACAGACACACACACAGACACACAACAGACACACGCACACACACACAGACACACAACAGACACACGCACACAGACACACACACACACACACTCCCCGTCTCAGTCCCCACTGGTTCCCCTCTGCTGCTTACCCCTGCTCCTGTCGCTGGGAGGGCCGGGCAGGGGCTCAGGCTCTTCTGACTCCACCATGTCTGTGTGTCAGTGTTGCTCTGGAGTTTGACGCCGTGTAGATGATACAATGTGCTGAGGTGAAACCGGTCCTCTCACTTTTCCTTCCTTCTTCCTGAGCAAGATGTGAGTTCTGCAGCCTCACCGAACTGCACCGACCAAGACAGCCAGTGAAAGTTTCATTTCGAACACAGGTTGTCCTGCTCCTTCAGCCCACAGTCTGCATGCTATGCTTCAATAACATAACAAGCAATATCAGTATATTTTGTATCGCTATGTTCATTTTATTTTTCCCCCAATCTCCTGTCCTGGAGTCACTGATCCATGATTCCGTGGGTGGCACTTTTGCCCAACAGACTATTTCTCGTATGTGAGCTCAGATAATGAATGCTGGCAGGCTATTGAACCATACAGAGCATCGCAGCCAACACTAATCTTGTCCCTGCCCAAAATCCGTATTTTCCAACAGGAAACACTGGATAGCAACAAGGAGAGGGAATCCTGGATGATTTTCGTTCAGTTTCCTAGCTGAAAGGCACTGGAGCCGGTCACAATGCTCCAACCCACCCTCTTCCACATTATAACTGCCGACCCTTCTTCTCATTAGTTCTGGGGGTGTCAGAATCTGGGGGTGTCAGAATCATGTCCTATTATGTGACACAGAATCTATGTCCATTAATGTGCAGTTGGGAAAGGAACTGTGCACTTTAGCAATTTAGAGTTCAACTGATTCAGTTAACGGGAGTAAGTAGATGAGTGAGTGAGTGCGTGAGTGAGTGAATAAATGTGAGTGAATGAATGAATGCGTAAATGGATGAATGAATGAATGAAGCAGGTGGAGTTAGAATAGGTTCGTTACCTGTGTTTTGTTAATATTTACTTAAGAGAAATATTTAATTAGCAGATATTGACTTAAGTGAAATTGAAGGCATGTGATTTCCTGGGAGAGACACATATTGGGTTATCCATTGCACCACATTCTGTTTTTAATAAAACCTCTCTCACTACTCAGAAGCTTTGTCAAGTGCCAAAAGTGTCCCTAGTAAACAATGCTTAATGATAATGTCCATCCCCATCATTCATAACTGAGTAAATATTGAACAATAAAACTGTTTGGTCTCAAAACTACTGTCTAATCACATTGAATGGCCTTTAGAAACACTAAGATTTCTGAGTTCTGATAGCAAGGCATCGTATTTTTCACATTAACAGAGACTAGCTGTTACGCACAGAATTACTTATCCCTCTATTTTTGAATAAATGGGTCAACAACTCAGTTAAAATACATTTTATTTGCAAATGTTCAGTGTTTGCATGTTAATATTTCATAGTTGTAATTTCTAGGCTGTAGTCCACAAGAACAGTTTACTATCAAACCCTTTCGCCAGCAGGCTGTGCAGGAACAGCGATGTTGGGGTTTGTTCTGATTGGCAGCAGGGAGTTGTTTTGATTTGTGGCTGGGGAAATCCTGGCTCAGCCAGACAGACCTGAGAGAAACAAACAGTAAGTTAAGAAAACTTTAACTTAGTACCTGGACACTTTAGAAGAAAAGTCATAATGAAGATTTTAAAAAGCAAGAGACAATAACGAGAAATTTACAGATTGCTTTTAAATGCCATTATTGTCCAAACATTTAACGCCTCGGCGATCTAACCTGAAAGTTCAGTACTGTATTACTGGTGTTTGTGGGCACGCAGCTTATGATTGTTGAGCTGTGTTTAGGCTACGAGATTTGAGCAACCATCTGTAGATTTATCACTGCCATCCTCTTGCATTAAACTCAGGCTCTGCGCAGGAAGAGGCAATAATGCCAATGGGCCCTCTCTGTGGAAGTGTGGAAGGCCCACGACTGTCCAAAGTCAAGGCCGCCAACCCAAGCCGTGGGGAAGGGATGATTAGTGCAGTTATGGTGGACACAGCAGCAGAGATCTGGGATGTCGGGTGGCTCCAGTCTGGAGCTACCAAAGGACCGATCAGGACTGTCCATGCAAGGTCATTGATCTCCTCCAGGGTCGGTTACACCTGCTTCCTTCAGCATTTATCTGGCCCATACCCCAACAACCTGCATTTATATAGCACCTTTAACATAGTAAAACGTCCCAAGGCGTTTCACAGGAGTGTTACCCGTCAAAATCTAACACCGAGCCACAGAGGAGATATTAGGACAGGTGACCAAAAGCTTGGTCAAAGAGGTAGGTTTTAAGGAGCATCTTAAAGGAGGAGAGAGAGGTAGAGAGGCGGAGAGGTTTAGGGAGCGAATTCCAGAATTTAGGGCATAGGCAGTTGAAGGCACGGCCGCCAATGGTGGAGCAATTAAAATCGGGGTTGCGCAAGAGGCCAGAAATGAAGGAGCGCAGAGATCTGGGAAATAACAGCCTACACTCTGGTCCCAGCAGGCAAGGGTGGTGTTGTGCCTCTCACTGGGTGGAATTGTCTGAGGAAGCCTGGAAACTCCCCAGCTACGCCCATCAATATATAGGAGACCAGTGATAGTCCCGTCCACTGCGGTCCCACCGCAATAATCCCAGCCTCCTCTCCACGGGACAGAATCCTGGCTGACCAGATTCCGCTCCGTTTTCTGGGCTCCCTCATCTGGCAGCAATAGATCAGCACCAGAGTGGAATTGTGCACCCTAAATATTTAGATGTCTTGTATTATTCTAATTCTCTTTTGATGCCTTCACTTCTTTAAGTCTTTTGGCTGCCGTCCTTGCATTTGTTTTGCTATCCTTACAGTTAACATTTCAGAGAAAGAAAGACTTGCATTTCTATAGCTCCTTTCACGGCTTCAGGATGTCTAAGCACTTTACAACCAATGAAGTACTTTTGAAGTGTAGTCACTGTTGTAATGTAGGAAACGGGCAGCCAATTTGTGCTCAGCAAGCTCCCACAAACAGCAATGTGAGAAATGACCAGATAATCTGTTTTAGTGATGTTGGTTGAGGGATAAATATTGGCCAGGACACCAGGGATAACTCACCAGCTCTTCTTTGAAATAGCGTCCATGGGATCTTTTACGTCCACCTGAGAGGGCAGACAGGGCCTTGGTTTAAAATCTCATCCGAAAGACGGCATGTACGACAGTGCAGCGCTCCCTCAGTACTGCCCCTCCGACAGTGCAGCGCTCCCTCAGTACTGCCCCTCCGACAGTGCAGCGCTCCCTCAGTACTGCCCCTCCGACAGTGCAGCGCTCCCTCAGTACTGCCCCTCCGACAGTGCAGCGCTCCCTCAGTACTGCCCCTCCGACAGTGCAGCACTCCCTCAGTACTGCCCCTCCGACAGTGCAGCGCTCCCTCAGTACTGCCCCTCCGACAGTGCAGCGCTCCCTCAGTACTGCCCCTCCGACAGTGCAGCGCTCCCTCAGTACTGCCCCTCCGACAGTGCAGCGCTCCCTCAGTACTGCCTCTCCGACAGTGCAGCGCTCCCTCAGTACTGCCTCTCCGACAGTGCAGCGCTCCCTCAGTACTGCCCCTCCGACAGTGCAGCGCTCCCTCAGTACTGCCTCTCCGACAGTGCAGCGCTCCCTCAGTACTGCCCCTCCGACAGTGCAGCGCTCCCTCAGTACTGCCCCTCCGACAGTGCGGTGCTCCCTCAGTACTGCCCCTCCGACAGTGCGGTGCTCCCTCAGTACTGCCCCTCCGACAGTGCAGTGCTCCCTCAGTACTGCCCCTCCGACAGTGCGGTGCTCCCTCAGTACTGCCCCTCCGACAGTGCAGCGCTCCCTCAGTACTGCCCCTCCGACAGTGCGGTGCTCCCTCAGTACTGCCCCTCCGACAGTGCGGTGCTCCCTCAGTACTGCCCCTCCGACAGTGCAGTGCTCCCTCAGTACTGCCCCTCCGACAGTGCGGTGCTCCCTCAGTACTGCCCCTCCGACAGTGCAGCGCTCCTTCAGTACTGCCCCTCCGACAGTGCAGTGCTCCCTCAGTACTGCCCCTCCGACAGTGCGGTGCTCCCTCAGTACTGCCCCTCCGACAGTGCGGTGCTCCCTCAGTACTGCCCCTCCGACAGTGCAGTGCTCCCTCAGTACTGCCCCTCCGACAGTGCGGTGCTCCCTCAGTACTGCCCCTCCGACAGTGCAGCGCTCCTTCAGTACTGCCCCTCCGACAGTGCAGCGCTCCCTCAGTACTGCCCCTCCGACAGTGCAGCGCTCCCTCAGTACTGCCCCTCCGACAGTGCAGCGCTCCCTCAGTACTGCCCCTCCGACAGTGCAGCGCTCCCTCAGTACTGCCCCTCCGACAGTGCAGCGTTCCCTCAGTACTGCCCCTCCGACAGTGCAGCGCTCCCTCAGTACTGCCCCTCCGACAGTGCAGCGCTCCCTCAGTACTGCCCCTCCGACAGTGCAGCGCTCCCTCAGTACTGCCCCTCCGACAGTGCAGCGCTCCCTCAGTACTGCCCCTCCGACAGTGCAGCGCTCCCTCAGTACTGCCCCTCCGACAGTGCAGCGCTCCCTCAGTACTGCCTCTCCGACAGTGCAGCGCTCCCTCAGTACTGCCTCTCCGACAGTGCAGTGCTCCCTCAGTACTGCCCCTCCGACAGTGCAGCGCTCCCTCAGTACTGCCTCTCCGACAGTGCAGCGCTCCCTCAGTACTGCCCCTCCGACAGTGCAGCGCTCCCTCAGTACTGCCCCTCCGACAGTGCGGTGCTCCCTCAGTACTGCCCCTCCGACAGTGCGGTGCTCCTCAGTACTGCCCCTCCGACAGTGCAGTGCTCCCTCAGTACTGCCCCTCCGACAGTGCGGTGCTCCCTCAGTACTGCCCCTCCGACAGTGCAGCGCTCCTTCAGTACTGCCCCTCCGACAGTGCAGCGCTCCCTCAGTACTGCCCCTCCGACAGTGCAGCGCTCCCTCAGTACTGCCCCTCCGACAGTGCAGCGCTCCCTCAGTACTGCACTGGGAGTGTTGTCCTGGATTATGTGTTGGGGTAGGACTTGAACCCGCAAACCTTCTGACTCGGAGGCAAGACTGCTACCACAGCAGAGGAAAGTGCATATGTTTTCTTTATTTAAAAGGAGGATTATTGCCGCTACAACTGCCCAGTATAATCACATTGATTTGTTTTGTCATTACATCACTTGCATGCAATGTCGTTGAGATACGAAATGGGCCTGCAGCTTTCCCTCCATGAGACTGTCACTGGTCCCTCTTTATGCCGCTGATGTTGGTAAACCATTGTCATCTTTCACTCACTTTTACTTAAAAATATAAGTAAGAAATAAAGTCATTTAAAACAAAAAGTTGTTTTGAACACTTCAAAAAGGTCAAAATATTCCAATTAATTATATTAATGAATTGGTCTGGTGAAAGGATGGAGTTGTGTTTTACATGTAAAATCTTACACAATACTTTGCTGTAATGGACCTGAATTTTGAATGGGATATTGTATGGATCTGATTTGAGCTTATTATGAAATAATGGCTAGAAAGAATGACTCAAACGCGATAGGAGTGCTGTCATTTCACCAGTTACCTTTAGGCTTTCTACAGATACACGGGTATATTCTCCTCTATTACTAAACTGTCGATGGTTCAAAATGACAATTTAGTAAAAGAGTTTTTCTTTTAACTTTATGCACAGTGAAAATACACTGCGATTGTCTCTTTTGCTAGACCATTCTAAGCTGTAGTGAAAAACGTCAAAATTAAAACCCGGAGGGCTCTGGGAGACTTGGACCTTTCACCAATGTGACCTGGGTTCTAGATCTAGATCTGACTCACGGGATCAAGTTCTCTATTCTCTCCCTGTCAGGGCTCTATGTGAAGTGAGTTTGGGTAGTGTCAACCCACTGTCTAATGGGCAGGGGTTAAACAGCCCACAATTTACTGTGATTAATATGGTTGTTCAGAGCATGTGGGAAAGAGGAATATTCACACTGGTGCACTAAACTGTGTTTTTCGGAATAAGAGGTAAGGTGCACCTGGGAAAAATGTTCCCTCGTTGCTCTGTGTAGCAAAATTGTTCTTTATAAATGTTTTTCCAGTTTTGGGACTGCTGGTGCGGAGTGGGAATCTTCCCCCCCTGGGGAACTCTACTCTGGATCTACCCTCCTTGTGGCTGATTTGGGAGTGTTTCTTTTGTATGTCCTTTTTTCTGTCGAGCTTGTCTGTTGAAGGTGTTGACTCCTTGCTAAGGTTCCACGAGAGCTCTCTGGTACCTTGTCCAGGTGAACATTGCCCATGTGTGAGTGCCAGAAGGCTATTTAATCCTGGGGGCCCTCGTGAGCAAGCCAAATTCCTGTCCGCACCTGGTGTTCACCTCAGCATAGTTACTGAAGGGGTTGTGGGATAGTGATCTGGTGTGGAGCCTTTCTCTCCTCCATAGTCGAGGGGTGCTGAGGCCAGTAAAAAAAGACTTGCATTTATATAGTGCCTTTCACGACCACTAGATGTCCCAAAGTGTTTGACAGCCAATGAAGTACTTTTGAAGTGTAGTCACTGTTGTAATGTAGGACACACGGCAGCCAATTTGCGCACAGTAGTATCATCACTTCATAGAATCATACAGCACAGAAGGAGGCCATTCGGCCCATCGTGCCTATGTCGGATTTTTGAAAGAGCTATCCAATTACTCTTTCCCCATAGCCCTGCAAATTTTTCCCTTTCAAGTATTTATCCAATTGCCTTTTCAAAGATATTGGCCCAAAAATTCGTGAGGAAGCCTTCGTGCGGGGGTAAGGCCTCCCCGCGATCTCTCACTCCGCGTTGGCTTTTTCAGTTCCAGCTCGCACGAACTTGATGTTCTGGACAGCTGCTGTGCTGGGCTTGCGTATCCCACCGGCGTAGTTAATTCGTGCGAGCTGTGGGATCACGTGACTCAGTTAGAGCCAATGGCAGCACACCATCTTCCATTCATAACTTTCACATAAGTGCTGTGAAAGTTATGAATACTATAGTCCCCAAAAGAACCGCTAAACCTCAATTAAATTTTAAAAAAAAACCATCACATTAATAAAATAAGTATAGTTAAATAAATTAACCATTTTAAATAAAAAATTAAATTTTTGAAAAAATTTAAAATCTTTTAAAAAGTTATAAAAATAAACTTACCTGTCTTTAAAGTCTCTAAAAAAGATATACCTGTTAAAAAAAATTCAAAATAATACTTAATTCACTACTTACCTTGTTAAAAGTGGGTCTTACTCCTCCTTTTTTTATGTGTAGAATCTTCCGTACTTACCTGCGCGTTGAAACCACTAAGTGCACAGCGTGCGCGCAGCCTGTAGCGCGCACGCGGTTCACCTAGGACCCGCCCCCTTTTCCATTCACCAAGTGCCGGTTTTCAGCGCATGCGCAGTGCATGCAGAAAACCGGCAATTGGAGACAGAATACGCGAGAGTACGCAGTGCGTACTCTCGCGTAGCGGGACTAATTTTTGGGCCATAGAATCTGCTTCCACCGCCCTTTCAGGCAGTACATTCCAGATCATAACAACTTGCTGTGTAAAAACATTTCTTCTCATCTCCCCCCTGGCTTTTTTGCCAATTACCTTAAATCTGTGTCCTCTGGTTACCGATCCTCCTGCCACTGGAAATAGTTTCTTCCTATCTATTCTATCAAAACGCCTCATAATTTTGAACACTTCTATTAAATCTCCCCTTAACCTTCTTTGCTCTAAGAAGAACAGCCCCTACTTCTCCACATAACTGAAGTCCCTCATCCCAGGTGCCATTCTAGTCAAATTCCTCTGCACACTCTCCAAGGCCTTGACATCCTTCCAAAAGTGTGGCGCCCAGAATTGGACACCATACTCCAGCTGAGGCCAAACCAGTGATTTATAAAGGTTGAGCACTTGGCTGTGATCAGCTAACTCAGCACAGATCAGGAATCAAAGCTGGTACCTTCAATCCGAGTGTCTCAGCCGCTCAATGCCGAAACTGTCTGAGGCATCGCGGAGCTGCTCAGGAAGGTTTAATCCCAGTCCTCAACATTGACTTCCCTCACCTCCACAGAGACAAGCATGCATTCAAGAATGTTTCAAATTCAGGACTAAATCCTACACTTCCAACCAAATTACAGAGATGTTAATTATTTGTTCAAGAGGATTATAAACAAAGGTCATTATGAGTCGATTTTATGATGCGCAAAAAGATGGCAGCTGAATAGTGCAATGTTTGACGGTGATTTTGTAAATCCAGAGCACTGGAAATTCTACAGACCGATATCGAGCGAGAGGCTGTTGTAAGTATAAAAATTAGGTGATAACAGTGTGTTACTTGTAGCTAAACAAAGGACATTATGAAGAAATAAAAACAGAAAATGCTGGAAACCGCTCAGCAGGTCAGGCAGCATCTGTGGAGAGGGAAACAGAGTTAACGTTTCAGTTCGATGACCTTTCATCGGAACTGGAAAAAGTTAGAGATGTAACAGATTTTAAGCAAGTGCAGGGGCAGGGAAAGGCGGGGAGGGGAGGAAAGAACAAAAGGGAAGGTCTGTGATAGGGTGGAAGACAGGAGAGATTAAATGACAAAAGGTATGATAGTACAAAGCAAAAGGAGATGGTAATGGGACAATATGGATTTTGCTAGCCCATTATATAAAATAATCAAGTTTTAGTTTGTTCCTGAAGTTTGAAGTTTCTCAAGTTCAAATGTGATATTTATTTCTTATTATCTGCACTAACTTTATCTCTTTACTGAATTTCACCCATGAGGATGAGATATTACAGGAATTATCTAGGTCTGTAGAACCAGAAATAGACACTGGTACATATATGTGCTTACACGCATTCACGCAGTCACACACGCACAAGCATGCACTCACGCACGTAGTCACACGCACACTCAATTCACACTCTCACACACGCTCACATTCTCTCACGCACACACTCACTCACACACACACTCACACACTCTCACATGCACACACTCACTCACACACGCTCACATTCTCTCACGCACACACTCACTCACACACACACTCACACACTCTCACATGCACACACTCACTCACACACGCTCGCATTCTCTCACGCACACACTCACTCACACACACACTCACACACTCTCACATGCACACACTCACTCACACTCGCTCACATTCTCTCACGCACACACTCACTCACACACACACTCACACACTCTCACATGCACACACTCACTCACACATGCACTCACATTCTCACACACACACACTCACTCACACGTGCACTCACAAATTCTCACACACACACTCACTCACACGTGCACTCACACATTCTCCCACGCTCACACTCACTCACACGTGCACTCACACATTCTCTCACGCTCACACTCACTCACACGTGCACTCACACATTCTCTCACGCTCACACTCACTCACACGTGCACTCACACATTCTCTCACACACACACAGTCAGTCACATGCACACTCACACTCACACATGTTCAGAGGGGTAATGCTGTACTAAGTCCTCACAAGCCTCATTAAAAGGGATACTGCAACTTTTCAAAGTGTAATTGAATGCAGTGGGCCCTCTCACATACATCATTCAAAGACTGCCACAGAGATGCAAACTTTAATTAATTACACAGAGAGCTGGAATTCCTTTATCTGCTTCGTCTGAAATGTCAGTGCTATTGAGAAAGAATTTCCTTCCAGTCTTAAAACCGGTGCTGTTGAAAGTGCTAAATAATACTGCCCTTTGTCAAACAAGAAAAAATTCAGCTTGTTTTATTATACCAAGCGACTGCCTGCACCTGAAGCACCAGTGTAAAGCAACTTTTTTTTTGAAACTACATTTAAAATTTGCTGTGCATTTCCCCTGATAGTTGGAAGATTCACATCTGGTGCTGAGCTGAAGGGGAGATGATTGTCCTCCCAGCGATGGTAAGCAGACACAATGACATTTGCAAAGAGCAGTTTACCCAACCCCGAGAGCTAGAGCAAACCAGAGTGAATTCCACCGCAGACCCATGCTTCCAATTTCATCAGAAACATAGGGAATATTGCAAATGACATGACCACATCAACTGTAAATAGATGATAATTTGATTGACATCTGCGGAGCTGTCACTGTCTGAGCAGCCCATAACCACGAACATTTACTCAGAGCACAGGCAGCTTTCAAGCAAATCACTTTTTGTCCAGTGGGGCTTGGCCAGATTATAATTGCATGTCCTCCCCCTTCATTGTAAATTCCCTGCTACCCTTAGCAGCGGTCCCTCAGTTGTCTCCTAAATATTCACCAATGTTTTGCGTTAACCCCTTTTTGTATGTCGGTAGTTATCTGCATTAACTCTTCAGACGCTTTGTTCCTTCTGCAGATTGTGAAGGGCAAAGATGTTTCTGTTCAGCCGGCCATTTAAATCAGAAATCGGCATTTGGATTATTCTAGTCTAACACTGCTTCATTTTTGTTTCTCCCAGGAGATCACATGGCTGCATGTGAAGGGGGGAGAGCGAGGCGGGGGGAGAGAGTGAGGGGGGTGAGAGGCGCAGGGGCGGGTGTGAGAGCGCAGGGGGTGGGAAGAGAGCGAGGGGGGTGGAGAGAGCGAGAGGGAGAGTGCGAGAGGGGGAAAGCGATGGGAAGGGGAGAGCGGGGGAGAGAGCGAGGGGGGTGTGAGAGAGGGAGAGATGCGAGGGGGGGTGGAGAGAGCGAGAGGGAGAACGCCGACGAGCAGACGAGGCGGGGAAGGGGGAGAGCGGAGGGGGTGGAGAGAGGAGAGCCGAGAGGAGGAGAGCGAGAGAGCGTGAGCGGGGGAGAGCGAGGGGGGTGGAGGGAGAGCGGAGGGGTGGACGTGAGAGGCGAGGGCGGTGGGAACGAGAGCGAGAGGGAAGAGAGCGAGAGGCGAGAGCAGGGGAGGGGGGAGAGCGAGGGGGAGAGCGAGGGGGGGGAGAGCGAGGGGAGGGGGAGAGCGAGGGGGGAGGGGCGAGTGAGGGGGAGGGGGAGAGTGAAGGTGGAGAGCGGAGGGAGAGAGCGAGAGGGAGAGAGCGGGAGGGGGAGAGCGAGGGGGAGAGCGAGGGGAGGGGGAGAGCGAGGGGGGGAGGGGCGAGTGAGGGGGAGGGGGAGAGTGAAGGTGGAGAGCGGGAGGGGATGGGGGTGATGGTGTGCAGAGGTTGCAGAATGAGACAGGTTCGGTGGACCAGTTAATCTTTTCTTCTACCTCCTTTAGTGTCAGCTGTGGCTCAGTGGGTAGCACTCTCACCTCTGAATCACAAGATTGTGGGGTCAAGTCTCATTCCATTAAACCGAGGCCCCGTCTGCCCTCTCAGGTGAACGTAAAAGATCCCACGGCCACTATTCAAAGAAGAAGAGCAGGGGAGTTTTCCCCGGTGTCCTGGCCAATATTTATCCCTCAACCAACATCACGAAAAAAACTGATTAACTGGATATTATCACATTGCTGTTTGTGATAGCGTGCTATGTGCAAATTGTCTGCTGCATTTCCTACAATACAACACTTCAAAAATAATTTTTGTGGGATATGTGGAACATTCTTTGTTCCAGTCCTACTCAGGTCCCCTCCTTCACCTCTTTTTCCGGTACATTGATGACTGTATCGGTGCCATTTCCTGCTCTCGCCCTGAAATATAAAATTTCATTCACTTTGCTTCCAATTTCCACCCTTCCCTCACCTTCACATGGTCCATCTTCGACTCTTCCCTTCCCTTCCTCGACTTCTCTGTCTCCATCTCTAGGGATAGGCTATTGACAAACATTCACTATAAACCCACTGACTCCCACAGCTACCTGGACTACACTTCCTGCCACCCCGCTTCCTGTAAAGACTCTATTCCATTCTCCCAGTTTCCCTGTCTCCGCCGTGTCTGCTCTGACGATGCCACCTTCCATACCAGTGCTTCCGATATGTCTTCCTTTTTCCTCAACCGAGGATTCCCCTCTACCGTGGTTGACATGGCACTTGACCGTGTCCGTTCTATTTCTCGCACTTCTGCTCTCACCACTTCCCCTCCCTCCCGGAACCACGATAGGGTTCCCCTTGTCCTCAGCTTTCACTCCACCAGCCTCCACATTCAACTGATCATCCTCCGCCATTTCCGCCACCTCCAGCATGATCCCACCACCAAACACATCTTCCCCTCCCCCCCCCCCCCCCCGTTTCAGCATTCCGAAGGGACCGCTCCCTCCGCGACACCCTGGTCCACTCCTCTATCACACCCAACACCCCTTACCCTTCACCCGGCACCTTCCCGTGCAAGCGCAGGAGATGCAACACATGCCCTTTCACCTCCTCCCTTTCCACTGTCCAGGGCCCCAAACACTCCTTCCAGGTGAAACAGCGATTTACTTGTACTTCTTGCAATTTAGTATACTGTATTCGCTGCTCACAATGCGGTCTCCTCTACATTGGGGAGACCAAACGCAGATTGGGTGACTGCTTTGCGGATCACCTCCATTCAGTCCATAAGGGTGACCCCGAGCTTCCGGTCGCCTGTCACTTTAATTCTCCGCTCCACTCCCACTCTGACCTCTCCATCCTTGGCCTCTTACACTGTTCCAATGAAGCTCAACGTAAGCTTGAGAAACAGCACCTCATCTTTCGATTAGGCACTTTAAAGCCTTCTGGACTCAACATCGAGTTCAACAATTTCAGACCATAACCTCAGCTCCAATTTTTTTTTCTCTCTCTGCTGTTGATGATTCTGCAATTGCCATTCACACTTCATCTAGAGTCAGCTTTTGTTTCTTAACTTGTCCCATTGCACCATCATCCCTTTTGTCTTTCAAACTCTCCTGCCTTCCATCCTATCACAGACCTTCCCCTTTGTTCTTTCCTCCCCTCCCCCCTTTCCCTGCCCCTATACTTGCTTAAAAATCTGTTACATCTCCAACTTTTTCCAGTTCTGACGAAGGGTCATCGACCTGAAACGTTAACGCTGTTTCTCTCTCCACAGATGCTGCCTGACCTGCTCAGTATTTCCAGCATTTTCTGTTTTTATTTCAAAAGTAATTAATTGGCTGTAAAGCGCTTTGGGACATCATGAGGTTGTGAAAGGTGCTATAGAAATGCAAGTCTTTCTTTCTTCTTTGTTTTAGTGCTCCAATGCGGTATTTAATGCCGCATGGTGCGGTGAGTGGAAATTGTATTCATTCATGGGATGTGGGCGTCGCTGGCAAGGCCAACATTTATTGCCCATCCCTAGTTGCCCTTGAGAAGGTGGTGGTGAGCCACCTTCTTGAACCGCTGCAGTCCGTGTGGTGAAGGTACTCCCACAGTGCTGTTAGGAAGGGAGTTCCAGGATTTTGACCCAGCGACGATGAAGGATCGGTGATATACTTCTAAGTCAGGATGGTGTGTGACTTGGAGGGGAACTTGGAGGTGGTGGTGTTCCCATGCGCCTGCTGCCCTTGTCCTTCTAGGTGGAAGAGGTCGCGGGTTTGGGAGGTGCTGCTGAAGAAGCCTTGGCGAGTTTCTGCAGTGCATCTTGTAGATGGTACACCCTGCAGCCACGGTGCGCCGGTGGTGGAGGGAGTGAATGGTTAGGGTGTTGGACGGGGTGCCAATCAAGTGGGCTGCTTTGTCTTGGATGGAGTCGAGCTTCTTGAGTGTTATTAGAACTGCACTCATCCAGGCAAGTGGAGAGTATTCCAAATCACCCCTGACTTGTGCCTTGCAGATGGTGGAAAGGCTTTGGGGAGTAAGGAGGTGAGAGACTCGCCGCAGAATACCCAGCCTCTGACCTGCTCTTGCTGCCACAGTATTTATGTGGCTGGTCCAGTTAAGTTTCTGGTCAATGGTGACACCCAGGATATTGATGGTGGGGGATTCGGCGATGGTAATGCCATTGAATGTCAAAGGGCGGTGTTTAGACGCTCGCTTGTTGGAGATAGTCATTGCCTGGCACTTGTGTGGCGTGAATGTTACCTGCAACTTATCAGCCCAAACCTGAATGTAGTCCAGGTCTTGCTGCATGCGGGCATGGACTGTTTAATTATCTGAGGAGTTGTGAATGGCTGTGCAGTCATCAGCGAACATCCCCACTTCTGACCTTATGATGGAGGGAAGGTCACTGATGAAGCAGCTGAAGATGGTTGGGCCTAGGACAGTGTCCTGGATCTCCTGCAGCGATGTCCTGGGGCTGTGATGATTGACCTTCAACCACCACAACCATCTTCCTTTGTGCTAGGTATGACTCCAGCTAGTGGAGCGTTTTCCCCCCAATTCCCATTGACTTCAGTTTTACGATGGCTCCTTGAGGCCACACTCGGTCAAATGCTGCCTTGATGTCAAGGGCAGTCACTCTCACCTCACCTCTGGAATTCAGAGCCTTTGTCCATGTTTGGACCAAGGCTGTAATGAGGTCGGGAGCCGAGTGGTCCTGGCGGAACCCAAACTGGGCATCAGTGAGCAGGTTATTGGTGAGTAAGTGCTGCTTGATAGCACTGTCAACAACACCTTCCATCACTTAGCTGATCATTGAGAGTAGGCTGATGGGGCGGTAATTGGCCGGGTTGGATTTGTCCTGCTTTTTGTGGACAGTGCATACCTGGGCAGTTTTTCACATTGTCGGATAGATGCCAGTGTTGTAGCTGTACTGGAACAGCTTGACTAGAGGCACGGCTAGTTCTGGAGCACAAGTCTTCAGCACGACAGCCGGGATGTTGTTGGGGCCCACAGCCTTTGCTGTATCCAGTGCGCTCAACCGTTTCTTGATATCACGTGGAGTGAAATCGAATTGGCTGAAGACTGGCTTCTGTGGTGGTGGGGAATTCTTCAGAGATCAGAGATTCTCACCCACGTGATATTCAATCCAATGGAGCAGCACTAGCTGAGAAGAATAGGGGGAGGGTGCAGAGAGCTACTGAGGGACAAGCTGATGAGAGTGCCAGTGTGCAGTGGGGAGGGAGGAGGGAGTGGTGGAGGGGTGGGGGGAGAGTCCCAGCAGGAACTGAGGGGATGGTGGGGGAGGGAGAGAGTCAGAATGAAATGGGAGGTGGAGGTGGGAAAGGAGAGGATTGCCCTGTATCACTGTGACAACCATAGAAACAATTTACAAAGAATTTAAGACTTAGCCGCAGAGAGTGCGCATCCATAATAGCTCAATTTTCTCATAAGAAAGGAGGGAAAATCACTGCAATTTTTGCCATGTCTATACAAGTGTTGGCAGTCCCTGCAGTTTAATTGGTGATTACCCCATGTTCCACCGCCCTTTCAGCCTAATGCAGATTGTAGGCCTCAATCAGGCCTAAAGTTGAGTTACTTCAAAAAAGCAAAAGCTGATGAACTGCTTTAAAACAGCTCGGCATTTTTTGAAGTATCTTTGGTCAACTTTTGCCAGTTTTCTAGGTTGGCAGGTGTGAGGTTGATTCATGAATATATACCATAGAATTGTAGAAGTTTACAGCACAGAAGGAGGCCATTCGGCCCATCGTGTCTGTGCCATCCGAAAACGAGCTATCCAGCCTAATCCCACTGTCCAGCTCTTGGTCCGTATCCTAGTAGGTTCTGGCACTTCAGATACATATTCAAGTACTTTTTAAATGCAATGAGGATTTCTGCCTCTACCACCCTTTCAGGCAGTGAGTTCCAGACTCCCACTCCCCTCTAATCCTTCTACCGATTACTTTAAATCTATGCCCCCTGGTTATTGACCACTCTGCTAAGGGAAATAGGTCCTTCCTATCCACTCTATCTAGGCCTCTCATAATTTTATACACCTCAATTAAATCTCCCCTCAGCCTCCTCTGTTCCAAAGAAAACAACCCCAGCCTATCCAATTTTTCCTCATAGCTAAAATTCTCCAGTCCTGGCAACATCCTCGTAAATCTCCACTGTACCCTCTCTAGTGCAATCACATCTTTCCTGTAATGTGGTGACCAGAACTGTACGCAGTACTCTAGTTGTGGCCTAACTGGTGTTTTATGTGCCTGTATACCTTCATTTAGTAGCAGTCATGAGACAGCGAAGAAACTGAAAGTACAAATTTGAACCATCTAGTTCTATTAAAAAATAAAATATCAGCGGACTCCAGAGTTCGGAACAGGAGGCCATTCAGCCCCTCCAGCCCGTTCCGCCATTCAATTAGATCATGGCTGATCTGCATCTTAACTCCATCCACCCGCCTTGGTTCCGTAACCCTTAATACTGTTACCCAACAAAAATCTATCAATCTCAGTTTTGAAATTTTCTGTTGACCCCCAGCCTCAACAGCCTTTTGGGGATGAGGTGAGTTTAAAAAATGTTTTTTAAAGTTATTAATTCACAGGATGTGGGCGTCGCTGGCAAGGCCAGCATTTATTGCCCATCCCTAATTGCCTTTGAGAAGGTGGTGGTGAGCCGCCTTCTTGAACCGCTGCAGTCCATGTGATGAAGGTACTCTCACAGGGAGGGAGTTCCAGGATTTTGACCCAGCGACGATGAAGGAACAGTGATATATTTCCAAGTCAGGATGGTGTGTGACTTGGAGGAGAACTTGGAGGTGGTGGTGTTCCCATGCGCATGCTGCCCTCGTCCTTTTAGGTGGAAGAGATCGCAGGTTTGGGAGGTGCTGCCGAAGTTGACTGTATTTGCTGATGCTACCTATTTTCAGTTGAGTGGCATAGTGAATCCAGTTTAAATCTAGAATTTGTACCATCGATACTTTTCCATTGTGATTTAGATTATGGAATTAAATCGATGTTACATTCATTGAACTAGAGGCTTGGATGTTGGGTTTGCCAACTTTGGTTGGATGTATTCCTGGAGGTTTCGTCACATGACCTCTCTTCTCCACTGCCACGCCCGATCAAGTAGCCTTTTTTTCCCCAATCTCCAATAATTTTATAATTAATAAACAGAAGTAAATTTAAAAATTATTGTTTCTAATGCCCCTATTACTTTTCTCTATGATTTTTCTCCCGAGTTTTTGCTCGCAGCAGTGTCCTGGAGATTAATCTTCAATTCCTGGAGACTCCAGGGCAATCCTGGAGGGGTTGCAACCCTATTGGATGCAATCAGTGTCATCAGAAGAAAGATTCTGGGTCAGTGGTAACTTGGTAATCTTTAGCTTCTAAATCTAGGGAAATCTGAAATCATAATCTCCACTTCTGTTGATCCAAACACAGAGCTCACAGAACCAACTAGAACCACAAGAGTCAGCCAGGGGACTATGAAAATAGAGAACTTATACCCCTATTGCGCCTTTCATATTCTCAGGATTTCCCAAATTGCTTTACAAATGGTTTACTTTTGAAGTGTAGTCACTGTTGTTTTGTAGACAAACAAGGCAGCCAATTTGCACACAGCAAGATCCCACAAACCGTAAATAAGTGAACTCCATACCCTTCTTCAAATAGTGGCCATAGCATCTTTTATGTATATCTGAGAGGGCAGACGGGACCTTGATTTAATATCTCATCTGAAAGACGGCACCCCTGACAATGCAGTGCCTTGTCAATGCTGCACTTGAGTGTCAACTTAGACTATAGGTCCTAGTCTGCATTGAGGCCTGAACCTACAACTTTCAGTTAGCAAGAGTGCAAATCACTCAGCCAAAGTGAGAGCGAAGCCAATCAGTCCAGTGCTTCATAGTTAACTGTCGCGAGGAACTAATATCTGTGTGCTTGTATGCCAACTCATGGTTGATACTAAATACTTGCTCCATATTCTATCTGATTAATCTTCATTTTCCCATTTGATCAATGTCAGAACAGTCAGGTTAAACTTTAAGTCAAGACACACAGTTATTATCCTCAGAAATACCAGATGGTCACAAAAGTTGCACAGGAGTCTAGAACAGGAGGTGAGAGGCTGCCTGTGGTGCAATTATGGGGATTCAAAGCCCGTGAATTCTAATACAAGACATAGGGCGATCACAGTGGGCAGACATCAGAGTGGGAGATCAGATCTTATGCCCAAGACACTACTATGGGCATATGGAGAGATGTGGTGTGAGCCCTGGGCCTCTCGGTACATCATGATTGGCTGCTGAAAACCTCACAGCAAAGATTTGTGCAATTTTGAGAAGTCTGAACTGAGATTAATAGTTGCAACACCATCTCTTGTACACTGTTGGAATCTTAATGAGTTGTGTTTGAATTTTGGAGAATCCTGATGCTCACGTCAGTCAAAAGTGCAATTAAATGATTCCATCTCTGATGTAGCACCCAGGCAACAGCGAGTGTCCAGTTAGGACATTAATAACATGACGTGTCATACTGTGGTGTCATTGTTTGAGCTGCAGAGTTACACTGAACGAACTGACTGTTTGAAGGGCCACTGACCTCGTAGGGACAGAGGAACAGGAGGAGGCCATTCAGCCCCTCCAGCACTTTGGAGATGGAGAACTGCAACGTTTGCAGATCGACCTTGTTGTGGTGATGCTGCTTTCGCAACACAGTGAAACATTTCAAAACAAAAGAAAAAGTTCACCAAAAGTCTTTTGTTGAAGATGATAACCCCTGAACAAATATATATATATTTAAACTATAATTTTTCTGAACTGAACAAGGATATGAAGCTTGTAGGATATAAACAGTACTGCTAAAGGGGCGAGGGGGTGGGACAACAACTTGCATTTATAAAGTCCTTTTAATGTAGAAAAATGTCCCAATGCACTTCACAGAAGGCTAATCAGACAAAATGGATGCCAAGCCAAAGAAGGAGCTATTAGGAGGAGTGAAGGATTGAAGCTGGGTCAAAGAGGTGGGTTTTAAGGAGGGTCTTATTAACTGAGGAGAGGTGGAGACGTAGAGAGGGTTAGGGAGGGAATTCCAGAGCATGGAGCCTAGACAGCTGAAGGCACAGCCGCCAATAGTGAGGCAGAGAAGGTGGGGGGAAACATAAGAGGCCAGAATCGGAGGAACTGAGAGTTTGGCTGGGGGAAGGGGGGTGGTTGTAGGGCTGGAGGAGGTTACAGAGATAGCGAGGGGCGAGGCCACAAGGGGTCAGAGTACTAACATACATGGTTCATGATCCCCATATTGATTAGTTCCTAATTTGAGCCACACTGCATGGTGAGGCATTGATCTGATATCAGACATGTCCTAAAAGAATTGTAGCCAGAATGCTCAAGTACCAGGACCAGGTGTTTTTTGAAGTGCTTCTCAGCACAGAAAGTAGAGGCAGTCCAGAGTCTACAGCATTCCTCTTTTACATAAGCTGTGAAATTTCAAACCTATAGCTCCTACTTCTGTATTTTAAGCAAAACTGAGTTATTTGATGACTTTTCACAGTCTGTAGTTCAGCCTCCAAAATAATGGTACTCAAAAAGGCCAGCATTTGTTAAACCGTTAACACGTTCATTCAACAAATCTCAAAACACAGAAACTACCAGCAGTTGGAAGAGTTGCTTGTGCCAGGCGAGATTCCGTACAAAGAAAGACTTGCATTTATATAGCACCTTTCACGACCACCAGACATCTCAAAGCGCCAATGAAGTACTATTTGAAGTGGAGTCGCTGTTGTAATGTGGGAAACACAGCAGCCAATTTGCGCACAGCAAGGTCCCACAAACAGCAATGTGATAATGACCAGATAATCTGTTTTTGTCATGTTGGTTGAGGGATAAATATTGGCCAGGACACCAGGGGTAACTCCCCTGCTCTTCTTTGAAATAGTGCCATGGGATCTTTTACGTCCACCTGAGAGAGCAGACGGGGCCTCGGTTTAATGTCTCCTCCGAAAGACGGCACCTCCGACAGTGCAGCACTCCCTCAGCACTGCACTGGAGTGTCAGCCTAGCTTTATGTGCTCAAGTCCCCTGGAGTGGGATTTGAACCCTACAACCTTCTGACTCAGGTGAGTGTGCTACCCACTGAGCCACAGCTGACACAGATGGGCTCAAAAAGCAGGGTTAAGCAAAGCAAAACTACAGACTGTGATAGTTGGTGAGCGCAGAGAATCAATACTTTCTCAGTCAATGTAATGAACAAGAAATTATTTTTCTGTCCAGAACAAAGATATTGGCCTGGAGTTTATTCGCCCGAAATCAGCTAAACCAGCGCAAAAGATCGCGCAATTCCAAGCGCAAATTACGTCCACGCAAATAGAGTTTCCACGATCTTTTGCGCTGGTTTAAAAAACATTGCGCTGGAAGCTGGCCCCGCCCACAAAGCTGGTCACGCCGCCAGGATGAATTCATCACCATGGCGAGTTTCCACTAATTGCGCCCGTTTGCGGGGATTCGAGGAGGCGCCAAAAATTAAGCAATTTTGGGCACAAGGACACTAATAGGCACATTTTAAAACCTTTCAAATATCATTTTTTTAAATTTGCTAAGAAACTGATGACTGTACACCAATATAACTAGCAAATGGTTCTGTATAGTTTTTTTTAAGTCGTTTTCAGTTATTTAAAATCGGTTACTCACAGGTGGTGAACTTTGTTTTCTTTGGACCAGAGGAGGCTGAGGGGAGACTTAATTGAGGTGTATAAAATTATGAGGGGCCTAGATAGAGTGGCTAGGACGGACCAATTTCCCTTAGCAGAGAGATCAATAACCAGGTGGGCATAGATTTAAAGTAATTGGTAGAAGGATTAGAATGGAGTTGAGGAGAAATCTTTTCACCCAGAGGGTGGTTGACAATGTTCCCTGTAATTATTTTTGGCACAATGCGGCCCCTTTAAGGGGCTGTGTGAGCCATTCAAAATACCGTGCATGCGCGGTTTTTGCGTTAAAAAGCCGGCAGGCCGGCTGTGTGGTTTCCCTGGAGCTGGGTGGCCACACAGCTTAAAGAGAACCTTGGTGGTGGGGGTCTGGAACTCACTGCCTGAAAGGATGGCAGAGGGAGAAACCCTCATCACATTTAAAAAGTACTTGGATATGCACTTGAAGTGCTGTAACCTACAGGGTTACGGACCAAGAGCTGGAAAGTGGGATTAGGCTGGATAGCTCTTTGTCGGCCGGCACAGACACGATGGGCTGAATGGCCTCCTTCAGTGCCGTAAACTGCTATGATTCTATAACTAGATACACTGAATAAATTGCTTATTTTTTGTGATAATCCCATTTCCAGCTGTATTAATCAAACTGCACTCTTAAATATATCAAGGAATATTTTTTAAAGCAAAAATTAAAAAAAAAATTCCTTTTAAAACTCTGCTCGATTGCGCTGGTTCATGGCAGATTTTATATTCAGTGATATGCAAATGAGTGAGCGGAAACTTGAGGGGGAAAAAACTTCTCAACGGGTGCAATATTGAGCGCAATTTGTGCCTGGATTGTCGATTGCGCCCAAAGCAGAAGCTCCGCCTCGTTAAATTGAATGCCTTGGGGAGTGGGAAGCCAGTGTAGATGAGCCAGCACAGGGGGTGATAGGTGAGTGGCACTTCGTGTGGGACATGATGCATGCAGTAGAGTTTTGGACAGGTTGGAGGTTATTGAGGGAGGCCAACATTGGGAGCATTTGGAGTAGCGGAGTCTGCGAGAGATCGAGGCATGTCTGAGGTTTTCAGCTGCAACTGGGTAAGTTGGGGTGAAGGTAAGAGTTGGGGTGTGGAGTGGAGGTAAATGATCTTTGTGATGGAAAGGATGCAAGGTCTCAAACTTAACTCTCTGAGCAGAACGGCAGAGTTGCGAATGGTTTGGTTGAGCGTGAGACAGTGGCTGGGAAAGAAAGTGGAACTTGGGGTCGAGGGAGTGAGGTCAGTGGCGGGGGCTGAAAGTGATGGCTTCAGTCTTTCAAATACTGAGCTGGAGAAAATTATGATTCAGCCAAAATTGAATGTTGGCCAAGCAGTCTGATAGCACAGTGGAGGGGCGGTGTTGGTGGTGGAGCTGGGAATGTCGTATGTGTAAAAGCTGACCCTATATCTGTGGATGATATCACTGAGGGGCAGCATGTAGCTGTGGAAGAGGAGGGGGCCAGACATAGACCTTGGGGACACTGGAGTTGATGGTATGAGATGTAGTTGCTGGCTGTATTAATGGAATGATGCTGCAGATAATTGTAGCATCACACCCAGTGTTCTCGTTGAGGGATAGATCCTGCAGCCTTTGAGGTGGATGTGGTTTAGAGAGCCAATTTTACCTCAGCCTTTGGACCATGAGCAAGAAACTCGCTGGTGATAAGAAATTTCTCGAATCTTGCAATCAACTACGAACTCAACACAGCAGCTCAGGGTGCAACCGTAGTTATCTACAAACCAATCACAATGTTTTTCCTCTTTTCACTGGTCTAAATTAATTTCCAAAATAACTGACTGTGATAATTGGTGAGTGCTGCGATTTAACATACTGACTGCGCATCCCCTATTTCCATCGCTCCACCATTGGCGGCTGTGCCTTCAGCTGCCTTGGCCCTCAGCTCCGGAAGTCCCTCCATAAACCTCTCCGTCTCTCTCTCCTCCTTTAAGATGCTCCTTAAAACCTACCTCTTTGACCAAGCTTTTGGTCATCTGTCCTCAAATCTCCTTACGTGGCCCTGTGTCAAACTTTGTCTGATAATGCCCGTGTGAAACGCCTTGGGACGTTTTACTACATTAAAGGCGCTGTATAAATGCAAGTTGTTATTAATTCTAGTGCTGTAACGGTTAACACGTATGCTGAGCTAACCATTCTTCAAATGCAACTTTCATTCTTATTACAAATAAAACATCAACAAGAACCACCTCAGCTGACATGGTAAGTCACTCTGCTTACATTTACTTGAGTAGCGGATAGGAATAATTCATAACTCATCATTATTATAATATTAAAAAAGGCATGGGCAAGAGTCAAAGGGTTGTCAGTTGTTTTAGGATTCAGATAATGGCCCAAAAATTAGTCCCGCGACGCGAGAGTACGCACTGTGTACTCTCGCGTATTCTGTCACCAATTGCCGGTTTTCTGCATGCCCTGCGCATGCGCTGAAAACCGGCACTTGGTTTTTGGAAAAGGGGGCGGTTCCTCGGTGCACCGCGTGCGCGCTACAGGCTGCGCGCACGCTGTGCACTTCGTGCTTTGGACGCGCAGGTAAGGACGGAAGATTTTAGAAATGAAAAAAGGAGGAGTAAGACCCACTTTTAACAAGGTAAGTAGTGAATTAAGTATTATTTTGAATTTTTTTTAACAGGTATATCTTTTTTAGAGACTTTAAAGACAGGTAAGTTTATTTTTATAACTTTTTAAAAGATTTTAAATTTTTTCAAAAATTTAATTTTTTATTTAAAATGGTTAATTTATTTAACTATACTTATTTTATTAATGTGACGGGTTTTTTTAAAAATTTAATTTAGGTTTAGCTGTTATTTTGGGGGTGTGTAAGATTCATAGCTTTCACAGCACGTATGCGAAACTTATGAATGGAAGATGGTGTGCTGCCATTGGCTCTCACTGAGTCACGTGATCCCACAGCTCGCACGAATTCACTACGCCGGTGGGATACGCAAGCACTGCCCAGCTGATGTCTAGAACATCAAGTTCGTGCGAGCTGGATCTGAAAAAGCCAACGCGGAGTGAGAGATCGCGCCTGCTCCTTACCCCCGCGGGAACAGAGCGAGATCAATTTCTGGGCCAATATATACCAGGGGAACAAACCTGCGAATGGATTACTGTACAGTCACTCCTTCCTTAATAGGCCAAAGAAAACTCAATTAGATAACTAAATTAAAGGAGTCACTTGGATTTTAAGGCACATGTTTTGCGATGTGTGTAGTGTTTTATCCTTGCGATCGTTTCGGTCAAACCCAAAAGTCTCCTGTGAAGAAATTAAAACCAAAAAAAACCCTCAGCAAATTCCACAGAGCGCCATTGTTTTTGTACCTACATTTGGCCCAATCGATCAGAATGATAAGAAAAAATGAGCATCAAAGCCCTTGTGCCTTAAAGGCACGCACATAGCCTGCGCATCTCTAGTTTTGAAGATGTTCAGTGTTTCGGAGACTGTTCGTTATCTGTGCATTGTTTCAGCAACACTGATTCTTCAATCTGTATATTATTGGCCAAAAAAATCCTGCAGCATCTCAAATGTTGGTAGTCCGCCTGGTCTGTATTGGCTGCTGTAAAATACAGAAAAAACAATCCCTCCACAATTACTATGTGCCCTAATGGTCCTGCCCAATCTTGCACAGATGCTATTGAATCTCTCGTTCAATTGTCCCACGTGGCATTTTGGGCTCATAACTGGAGCTCAAAGTGAAATCTCATTTCTACAAGAAAGAATCTATTAAAATATTTATTTGAGATGTTTATAATGAATGTTCCAGCTGTATTTGATGCTGGGGAGGGAAACTGAGGTTTGATTCTGCTCCGAGACCAATGTAAAAGATTCTGAAATGTTCATTTGAACTGTTGGTAGTGGTGTGTTCATCTCACTCCAGAGACTTGAGCACAAAATCTAGGCTGACACTCCAGTCCGTCTGGTCTATATTGGCTCCTATAAAATGCAGAAAAACAATCCCACCACAATTACTATGTGCCCTAATGGTCCTGCCCAATCTTGCACAGATGCTATTGAATCTCTTGTTTTTCCAGTGCAGTACTGAGGGAGTGCTGCACTGTCGGAGGGGCAGTACTGAGGGAGTGCTGCACTGTCGGAGAGTCAATACTGAGGGAGTGTTGCACTGTCGGAGGGTCAGTACTGAGGGAGTGCTGCATTGTCGGAAGGGCAGTACTGAGGGAGCGCTGCACTGTCGGAGGGGCAGTACCGAGGGAGTGCTGCACTGTCGGAGGGGCAGTACTGAGCGAGTGCTGCACTGTCGGAGGGGCAGTACTGAGGGAGTGCTGCACTGTCGGAGGGGCAGTACTGAGGGAGTGCTGCACTGTCGGAGGGGCAGTACTGAGGGAGTGCTGCACTGTCGGAAGGGCAGTACTGAGGGAGCGCTGCACTGTCGGAGGGGCAGTACTGAGGGAGCGCTGCACTGTCGGAGGGGCAGTACTGAGGGAGCGCTGCACTGTCGGAGGGGCAGTACTGAGGGAGTGCTGCACTGTCGGAGGGGCAGTACTGAGGGAGCGCTGCACTGTCGGACGGGCAGTACTGAGGGAGTGCTGCACTGTCGGAGGTGCCATCTTTCAGTTGAGATGTTAAACTGAGGCCCCATCTGCCCTGTCAGTTGGACGTAAAAGATCCCATGGCTGCTATTCGAAGAAGAGCGGGTGAGTTTTTCCCAGTGATCTGGCCAATATTTATCCCTCAATCAACATCACAAAAAAACCAGATTATCTGGTCATTATCACATTGCTGTTTGTGGGACTTTGCTGTGCGCAATTGGCTGCTGCGTTTCCCACATTACAACAGTGACTACACTTCAAAAGTACTTTATTAACTGTAAAGCGCTTTGGGATGTCCTGAGGTTGTTAAAAGCACAATAGAAATGCAAGTTCTTTCTTTCTTCCTCTAATCCGGGTATAACTGCCGACCTCGCTCAAAGTATTTGGTATTTACCGTGTACTGGTGTCTCCTCTCTGAACCAATAGGATCACTAAAATTTAATTGATTAATATAGACCTGTATCTAATAACATAAAATGATAGCTCTGTAGGAGGGAGTAACAGGACAATAAAACAAAATAATCAAAGCATTTGGTTGACATCATAAACTGTGACAAAAAAAATCATGTTGTTGCCGCAAATCATTTGAATCCCAAGACTGTTTTATATTGTCTTTAAGCATACTTTTCTAATCCTTACCTCCCATTTAATTCATAGCTGTTAAATGCATTTTTCACTTAGACCATGCAAGAATCTAATGACCTGACTTTTCACCCTTAATTTACAATAAAACATTGAGTGCAAACATGGATATGTGTAAGCTGTTTATTTACAGAAGAATTTCCACCCATTTATTTCCATGTTTTGTCACAGTTTATACCGCTGATGTAACAAGCCTCAACATCCAGACTGATTCGATAGATGGGACCTCACTGTTTTAAATAGCAAAAAAAAATGCTGGAAATGCAATAATAAAATCAGTTGAGAATGAAAGTAAGTCATTATTTCAGCACCTAATCTTCCATTCATTTCAATGAAGATCGCTTAATTAAATAAGCTGCTTATTGGATAAGGGTCTCCAGCCACTCTGTTATGCAGTTAAATGGGGAGGTATAGATACAGTTTTGATTTCTATTTGTTCAGTTTGATAAGTACCAATTAATCTCTGGTAAGCACGGGCTTTCCCAGCTTCTTATACAGTGGAAAGGGCATTGGAAGCGAGTGTAGACTGAGATAACATGGGCTGTGACACAAACAAGTGCAGAAACTATGGATCACATGACTTATAAAAGGGCATTACAAGGTTATTGGTGGCAGTGGAATTACGGGTTATTCATTGCAGGAAATGTTGGCAGTGCAACGGCAGAATAGATAGGTTAATGCGTTGGGTTGAGACCCCTCATCAGTTCTGACAGGAGATCTCAATATAAAATGTTAACCCGGCTTCCCTGATGCTGGAGAGCTTGCTGTATCTTTCCAGCACTTCCTCTTCCATTGTCTCTAGATTTTCTTTTTATCTCTGAAAGATATTAATTGCTTGAGATGGACAGAGAGAGAGAGAGAGACCATTTATTATTATTGGGCGTCCAGCTGTTATAGCAATAACTAGATAGCAATAAATACCATACATCTATATCCTGCAATAACTTAACCTGGCAGCAGAATTTTGAGATTCAACATGTTTGATTGGATTTATAGGTCTACCCAAATAGTCAGACCCAAAAATCTAGCTGTTTGATTGGCTATTTTGAATTAAACCTACTTTGATGAAAGAAAGACTTGCATTTCTATAGTGCCTTTCACGACCTCAGGATGTCCTAAAGCGCTTTACAGCCAATGAAGTACTTTTGAAGTGTAGTCACTGTTGTAATGTAGGAAATGCAGCAGCCAATTTTTGCACACAGCAATGTCCCACAAACAGCAATGTGATAATGACCAGATTATCTGTTTTCATGATGTTGGTTGAAGGATAAATATTGGCCAGGACACCAGGGATAACTCCTCTGCTCTTCTTTGAATAAATAGTGCCATGGGATCTTTTACATCCACCTGAGAGGGCAGACGGGGCCTTGGTTTAAAGGGGTAGAAGTTATGTTACAGCTATACAGAGCCCTGGTTAAACCACACCAGGAGTTCGGTGAGCAGTTCTGGGCACCACATCTTAGGAAGGATATATAAGCCTTGGAGGTTTACCAGAATGATACCTGGACTCCAAGGGTTAAATTACTAGGAGAGATTACACAAACAAGGGTGTATTCCCTGAAAATTAGACGGTTAAGGAGTGAGTTGATCAATGTTTTCAAGATATTAAGGGGAAGTGATAGGGTAGACAGAGAGAAACTATTTCCACTGGTTGGGGAGTCTAGGATTAGGGGGCTTAGTTTAAAAATTAGAGCCTGGCCTTTCAGGAGTGAAGTTAGGAAACATTTCTACACACAAAGGGTGGTAGAAGTTTGGAACTCTCTTCCGCAAACGGCAATTGATGCTGGGCCAATTGTTAATTTTAAATCGGAGATTGCTAGATTTTTGTTAACCAAAAGTATTAAGAGATATGGGGCAAAGGCGGGTATATGGAGTTAGGTCACAGATTAGCCATGGTCTCATTGAATGGCGGAACAGGCTCAAGGGACTAAATGGCCTCCTCCTGTTCCTATGCTCCCTCAGTACTAGCACCGGGAATGTTGTCCTGGATTATGTTCTCCAATCTCTGGAGTGGGACTTGAACCCACGACTTCTGACTCAGAGGTGAGAGTGCTACTAACTGAGCCACCATGTCAAATTAGGCTATTTGTTGGCAGGTTTCCATTTTCACTTTGGTTCCACTGAATATGGTGACATAAACACTTCTGTGCAGGAAAAACATGATATTTCTTTCCACCCTTACATCATACGAACATACGAAATTGACGGGCAGGAAAATACCAGCCGGTCCATCAAGCCTGACCCACAGCTCATGATGGGCAGACCATCATGACTAAACACTTCCTTCCACCCCCACCCTCCTCCTACCCACTCCGCAGTCATGTAATATGGGAGAGGCAGAAAAACCAGCATCCATGGGAAAAAAAGGAGGCAACATGGACGCGTTGTGAGCTTTTGTTTTTAAAGGTTTTATTGTTATGGATATCTTTCTGTTACAAGTATTATCAGAATTTTTCCCCCCTTTGGATTCATAAAACTCTTTGACATTTACTGTAACCTGTCAATCACTCTGACATTGTACAGCACTAACAGAGCACATGGTGCGGCTCCATTCTGATCATTATTAATCCACCTTTAACTGGAATACCTGTATCATCAATCCTGATTGGATGACATGCGGCAATGGGCTCGTTCATCTGATGTTACAGTGGTGACCATGTTTATAACAACATAAGCACAACACAGCTACTACAATATAAATCTTGAGGGGCGGTGGGTGTTAAATTTAGGATACAGCAAGGAGAATCTTTCGGGGAACTGAGGTTTAAGATGCATATATACCTTCCAAAGATTTTTGTTTTCAAACATGAGGATTATGAACATGGAAACATTAACAGAAATAAATTGGCCTTTTTAATAACGGGACATTCAAATCCCCCATCATTTAAATGTGGAATGAGTTGTGCTAAAGTAGAATTCTTTACAAAGATCTGAAGAGTGCTTTGTTGTATGCACAGCTATAGCTAAGTACCTGAACTGCTGCTTCTAAATCATATCTACTTTTAGAAGGTGTGCTGTCCCATTCTGAAAAGAAAGATGGATATTATTCAAGTGCCTACAGCAAAAGAGTCTGATCACGTTGAAAATGAAACAATATCAGGAATATTTCAGTCGTACAAAGGTACCAAAATGTGGCTGAGCGGATGGGAAATCGGAGGCTGTCGCTTTGGTCCAGCGTTTTAGCTACCAACCTTGCACATACTTCAGTCTTGTTTTTGACCTTCCCGGGGGTCAGGTCTCAGTGGAAACCTCTGCCACTAATGGGGTTAAAGTTCCTGCTCTGGAGGTTTTCATATCTCTGCTCTCTCGGGGCAAAGGTCACATTAAAGAAATCCTGCAGTTTCTGACCATTTTCCTCTTAGATCCTGAAAAAAAGAGTGTTTATCAATTACAAAATTTCAACTTGATCAGAGCAGTGTGCTCAGTCTTAATAATGAACAGACAGTATCTGGCTCACATAATAGCTGCATAAGCAGCCTCCTGTTACAATACTGCAATATGATTCTCTGATAACCTCCCTGCAGCATACTCCTCACTGCTTTTCACGTGGATCTTAAAAATAATCTCACTGAGGAGTACACCACATTTTTGAATGTGTAGATAAAGCTAATCGAGAATAATAATAAATGAATCATGTAGATATTTTCTTACAAAACATGTTAATTTATAATTGCAACAGGATGATCCACTCATTATTTCAGAAGAACGTTTTTCAATGGGAGTTAAATACAAATTGATCAGAATAACATTAAAAAATCACTCATGCAACAAATGGTGCCTACATTGAATTGTTACAATGCTATTTACAATTTGCGTAGGCCAGGCGATGGATTATAGGCTAGTTCCTAATTATTCAACGAGCTTTAGAATGAAACGGCGTAAAATAAAATACGGGTTCACTTGTCTAAAGGTATTTTGGCATTGTAACGGATTACTGACGAGATTATGGTGCAGGTAAGCGAACCACGTAAAACTTTGAAAGCTAATGATGAATTATTGCCAGCAGTCCATATGCAGATACAAGCGCAGTGTCTTTTAGCATTGATGTGTGTGAACTAGACAAGCACGTCATGCTGAAGTGAAAGAAAGGACTTGCCTTAAGCAAGATCTGGGGCAGGCTTTCTGAGGGGAAAAGAACAACATAAGACACATGGGATTAGAAATATTGGGCCTTTTTAAAAAAAAAGGAAACTTGGCGAACAAAGTTGGGAGCCTGGTACTTTCTGTCACCAGTGGTGAAACATTCTGAGGTGTTGCATGATAAACACTTGAGAAATCATTCTCTCCTGTCTGCCTTCTCCTGGTCTGCATAGCTTGAATAAAAGAACCCAGAAGGTCGCAGATCTTGCTAATTGTACTGGGCCTGTCTGCCTCGTAATTGTCGGCTGATTTGATCGGAGTGACATGCGGTTAAATGGAATAGGAAGAGACATGGTGGGAGACCGTTAGCCCATTAGTTTGCCGCTGCAGCTTGTTTTACTAAGGAGCCCTCTAATGGGTTCTCGGCAATAATTACTATCTCTCTATCTCGTACTATTCAACATGACAGGCAGTTGCTGAAGTCACAGCTAATATATTTGCACTTTAACAACACTCTAATGGTGAGTCTCCTTGAACACACTGGTCGCAAAGTGATGGCAATGGTTAAGGATTTTTTTTTCCCAGAAACACATCACTAATGGAGAGGGATAGTGTTTAAAGCTGGGTAGGAATGAGGACAAGGATCTATGCAAATCTGTACAGAAAAAAAAGACTTGTAACTAGAATTCAAAGAGATTGCTAATAATGCACGCACTTTTCCAGCTCATGTTTTTGTAACTATGCAACCTAACTGATGTCCTTTGTTTTGATTCCGAATTTTGAACTTTTCCACAGGCTTTGAATACTAATTTTGGCTCATTGTCTTAAGCCTGCAGTATAATGATGCATTGTTATTGTTATTGTAATTGGTCAGTATCTTATTGACTCACTTATGAGCAGCGGAAGGCTGCAGTAAAATGATACCTGGTGGTTTCCCTATAAAACAGGGCACACCTGTAGTGAGATGGTGCAGCCACCAACATCATCAGCGTTGCTGGTATTGTCCTGGACCAGAGGTGTGCTGACTCGCCTAAAACGGAGAGGAACCTATCACATCAATGTGCATTTATATAGCACCTTTAACATAGTAAAACGTTACACCGAGCCACATAAGAAGATATTAGGACAGATGACCAAAAGCTTGGTCAAAGAGGTAGGTTTCAAGGAGCTCCAGAGGAGGAGAGAGAGGTAGAAAGGCTGGGGTGGTTTAAGGAGGGTGACATAAGAAAACTACTAGGCACTTGGTCTAAGCGTTAAACAAAGCTTTAATCAACTGTTTTTCAACATGGAGATCTAGTTGTGTCCTTCTCTAGTTCCTGTTGAGGAATGTCCTGAGCAAGCTGGGCCCATGCCCAAGTATTTATACTCTCCCTGGACAGCGCCACCAGCAGGCCGCCCAATATTACTTCATACATGAATGACAAGATTCATGTCAGAGGGAATTCCAGAGCTGGGGGCCTAGGCAGGTGAGGCACGGCTGCCAATGGTGAGACGAAGGAAATGGGGGAAGCACAAGAGGCCAGAATTGGAAGAGCGCAGAGATGTCGGCGGTTTGTAAGACTGGAGGAGGTTACAGAGATAGGAAAGGACGAGGCCATGGTGGGATTTGAAAACAAGGATGTCTTTGTGATCACTGCTATTATCATGGACCAGTAGCTTGTGGAGATGTGATCTAGATCTAGCTTTTGTTACCCAGAGAGTGATTAGAATGTGCAACTCGCTACCACAACGAGTGGTTGAGGCGGATAGCATAGATGCATTTATGAGAAAGCTAGATAAGCACATGTGGGAGAAAGGAATAGAAGGATAGGCTGATAGGGTGAGATGAAGTAGAGTGGGAGGAGGCTCATACGGAGCATTAATGCCGACATGGACCAGTTGGGCTGAAAGACCTGTTTCTGTGCTGTAGATTCGATGCAATACCCTGGTCTTTAGTGTGAGTAGTTGGGTTACCCTGGGGTGAAACATGCGATAATCCAACAGTTAATACCAGTCCCGATATTGTGACAGTGACAGCAAAAAAAGACTGAAAGAGTAAAGCTGAATTGTTTTGCTTGAGAATAGACATATTTAACAACATGGACTGGGAAGGATGGGCTCCACACATTGTTCATCCTGCTGGCACTGGTCACACATCACATGCAACATATATCTGCACATTGTTCCCATGTATCTTGTGATGGCTCCTTGCCTAATCTCAAAAATGTTTCTATACAAGTCAGCCCTGTTTGGCCTCCGTGACAATGAAATGTTGGCCCCAAAGTTTCATAGGATGCTTTGTTTTGATGGTATCTTGGATTAGTTCAGGGCAGTCCTGAGGCCACGCACAAAATCTATTGCTTTCATTTAAAGTTGCCACCTTTTACAGAGAAATCAGTTTCAACAGGTTCAGTGAAAGTTGTCCCAAACTGACTCAAAGATCAGCCTACCGTAATTAACTCTCAGTTTCACGGACAGCACCAGTGTCACATTTTACCAGATCCTTTCCCTAAAACTCTGTTTACACCACACAATTTATTCTGGAGTGAATCTAGTGCAGATTTAACTGAAGAGCAAACTTTGTAGCAGGAAGTGCCAGCATTGACCAAGAAGTTCATTGCATGGTAACACTGGAACTGAAATAGTGAAAACTCATTTACATAGAATCTACAGCACAGAAACAGGCCATTCTGCCCAACTGGTCTGTGCCGGTGTTTATGCTCCACACGAGCCTCCTCCCACCCTACGTCATCTCACCCCATCAATAAATCCTTCTATTCCTTTCTCCTTCATGTGCTTATCTAGCTTCCCCTTAAATGCATCCATGCTATTCGAGTTTTGTCAGTGCTGAGGGAGTGATGTACTGTCTGAGCAACAGTGTTGAGGGAGCTTGCACTGTCAGAGGGGCAGTACTGAGGGAGCACTGCACTGTCGGAGGGGCAGTACTAAGGGAGCGCTGCACTGTCGGAGAGGCAGTACTGAGGGAGCGCTGCACTGTCGGAGGGGCAGTACTAAGGGAGCGCTGCACTGTCGGAGAGGCAGTACTGAGGGAGCACTGCACTGTCGGAGGGGCAGTACTGAGGGAACGTTGCACTGTCGGAGGGGCAGTACTGAGGGAGCATTGCACTGTCGGAGAGGCAGTACTGAGGGAGCGCTGCACTGTCGGAGAGGCAGTACTGAGGGAGCACTGTACTGTCGGAGGGGCAGTACTGAGGGAGCACTGCACTGTCGGAGGGGCAGTACTAAGGGAGCGCTGCACTGTCGGAGAGGCAGTACTGAGGGAGCACTGCACTGTCGGAGAGGCAGTACTGAGGGAGCGCTGCACTGTCGGAGAGGCAGTACTGAGGGAGCACTGCACTGTCAGAGAGGCAGTACTGAGGGAACGTTGCACTGTCGGAGGGGCAGTACTGAGGGAGCATTGCACTGTCGGAGAGGCAGTACTGAGGGAGCGCTGCACTGTCGGAGAGGCAGTTCTGAGGGAGCGCTGCACTGTCGGAGGGGCAGTTCAGAAGGACTGCTGCACTGTCGGAGGAGCAGTACTGAGGGAGTGCTGCACTGTCGGAGGGGCAGTGCTGAGGGAGTGCTGCATTGTCGGAGGGGCAGTGCTGAGGGAGGGCTGTACTGTCGGAGGGGCAGTGCTGAGGGAGTGCTGCACTGTCGGAGGGGCAGTGCTGAGGGAGGGCTGTACTGTCGGAGGGGCAGTGCTGAGGGAGTGCTGCACTGCCAGAGGGGCCATCTTTCGGCTGAGGTGTTAAATCGAGGCCCCGTCTGCCCTCTTGGGCGGATGTAAAAGATTCCATGGCACTATTTTGAAGAAGAGCAGGGTAGCTCACTGGTGTCCAGGGCCAATATTTATCCCTTATACAACATCACTAAAAAACAGAGTGGCCCGGATTTTGCAATAGGAATAACAGTGAGGCTATCAGCGCTCTCCGTTATTATGGAGTAAATTGGACAGCAACCTCTGGAGTCCGCACATGCGCAGTTAAACGGGGAAATCAGGAAGTTGCTGTCCGTGTTATCCTGCTCCTCCACAAGCTTTGCTACACTGGTACCTTGCTCAGAGACTTGGCATTGAAACATACGAAGGGCGTGAAGTTGCAGTCCTTACCCACTAGATACCCAATAAATATGTCAGATAAAGTTAGGGCTGGGCATTCAGGTATAAGTGAATTTTTAACGGCGTGACAAGTTTTAATTACTGCCAAACAACTTCTCTGGCACTGAAAATTTAATACTACAAGTGTGGAGTTTCATTCCTTCAGTTTGACATTATTGTTGGAGATTTAAAAAAATTAAAAATTGAAATAATTTTCAAAACTTTTTCTTTCTGTCTTTTTTATCTCTCTCTCTTAATCCCATCTTTCGTTCCCTCTCTTTATCTTGCTTTCTGTACATGATTTTACATTGAACTAAATATTCTAACTTACACTTCCTGGTTTAGACGCTGCGTGTCTGTGAGGATTCTTCAATCTGATTATTGAAGAGACATGCTGTTGCTTGCACACACCACAGGTCCCCTGTAGAGGGCGTTGCGCTGGAAAGTATCTCTAAATACCCTACGATGCTGCTCAAAATCCCACGAAAAGTCGAGGTGCGGCTATAAGTGCGATGAACGGCGAGCGCTGCTCCCTCACTGCCGACCACAAAATCCAAGCTAATATCTGGTCATCATCACATTGCTGTTTGTGGGAGCTTGCTGTGCACAAATTGGCTGCCGCATTTAGTGACTACACTTCAGAAATACTTCATTGTCTGTAAAGCGTTTCAGGGCATCCTGAGGTCGTGAAAAGCGCTGTAGAAATGCAAGTCTTTCTTTTTAGTGAGCCCCAGATTGGACACCCAGTCTGTGCTGATTTATCTCTGTTGGACCAGTATCGGTGGAGAAGGTGCAAAAAAGATTTACGAGAATGATTACCAGAACTGAAAGGTTATACCTGTTGGTAAAGATTGAGCAGACTGGGGCTCTTTTCTCTAGAAAAGAGAAGACTGAGGGGTGACAGGATAGAGGTCTTTAAAATTATGAAAGGGTTCGATAGGGGAGACATAGAGAAGATGTTTCCACTTGTGGGTGAGTCCAAAACTAGGGGTCATAAATCTAAGATAGTCAATAATAAATCCAATAGGTGATTCAGGAGAAACCTCTTTACACAGAGAGTGGTGAGAATGTGGAACTCGCTACCACAGGGAGTGGTTGAGGTAAATAGCAAAGATGCATTTAAGGGGAAGCTAGATAAGTACATGAGGGAGAAAGGAATAGACGGATATGCTGATAGAGTGAGAGGAATTAGGGTGGGTGGAAGCTCATGAGGAGCATAAACACCGGCATAGACCTTTTGGGCCGAATGGCCTGTTTCTGTGCTGAAATATTCTGTGTAATTATATGTAAATAGCTGCCAGAACACAGCATAATTGACCCTGATTCTACCATGCTGTTAGCTTGAATGGCATCCGAACTTCATCACATGGGGAATTAGAGGCACAAGCCAGCATTCTGCTAGTCCATGGTAAAATTTGATGACACACCAACTATCTCTGCTAATGCATAGCTATCCATCTGCACATATATTGATTGCAAGTGCCAATGATTAGCTGAGCATAAATTACCAGTAAAGTTCCCATAAGAGAGAAAGAAAGACTTGCATATCTATAGCGTCTTTCACATCCTCAGGACGTCCCAAAGCACTTTACAGGCAAAGAAGTACTTTTGGAGTGTAGTCACTGTTGTAATGCAGGAAAGGCAGAAGCTAATTTGTGCACAGCAAGCTCCTACAAAAGTAATGTGATAATGACCAGACAATCTGTTTTAGGTGTTGCGGGAAAAATGCTAGCCAGGACACCAGGGAGAACTCTCCTACTCCTCTTTGAAATAGTGCCGTGGGATCTTTTATGTCCATCTGAGGGGGCAGACAGGCCCTCGGTTTAACATCTCATCCGAAAGGCGGCATCTCTGACAGTGCAGCACTCCCTCAGTGCTGCACTGGAGTGTCGGCCGAGATTTTGTGCTCAAGTCTCTGGAGTGGGATTTGAACCCACAACCTTCTGACGCACTGAGCCACAGCTGATGCCTTACCCCATTTTGATCCCCGGCCTGTGGTGAGTTAGCTGATCTTAGCCAGTTGGGGTGCTAGGGACACTATCACTGACCTTGGGTTAAGGATGGGAAAATTGGGCAGGGTTCCTGTTCCTGATTGCTTTCTGGTAACTCCTGTTGTAAGTGCAGGTGCATTGAAATGGGTAGAGAGCAGGATTTTCTTTGGCTGTACTGCTCCCTGTAGTCATAGCCTGCCCATATTCATGATCAAAGCTGCGATAGGAAGCATGGCCATTTGGGAAAGGTAACAGTGTGTTTTTCAGCTCCCCGGAACTGTATTCTGCAACGCAGTTAATGGCTTCACGTATGGAGGAGGGGAAGGGAGAAAATTGAGCGCAAAAGCAAGAAAAAATTCCCCACAAATGGAGCAAAGTTTGTATCATACTCGACACCACTATATGAGTGTTAAAAAAACACAAAATGCATTAAAAATAATCAAATTTGTCCCAAAAGCTGACTGCTGGACTGCGCAAACATTTCCATAAAGTTCTATTTACTTCTTGATCCTTTGGTACCTTTAAACATGTTTTGTTGCTTACGATTGTTAATAGACAGCACAATGTTGTAAGAAAGGAAATCGTGGGGCTGTAATTGTTTTTGAAACGTTGCAATAAGTGGTCTTATTGCTGGTCCACTCCTGTTCAAAACCGCCACAAACAGGTTAAAATCTTCATTAAAATATTGGACAGAGGAATGGCCTACGTTTAAAAAATGTATTCTCATAATGTGGCCGTCACTGGCAAGGCCGGCATTTATTGCCCATCTCTAATTGCCCTTGAGAAGGTGGTGGTGGGCCGCCTTCTTGAACTGCTGCACTCCGTGTGGTGAAGGTACTCCCACAAGTGCTGTTTGGGAGAGAGTTCCAGGATTTTGACCCAGCAACAACGGCTGATATATTTCCAAGTCAGGATGGTGTGTGACTTGGGTGGTGTTCCCATGCACCTGTTGCCATTGTCCTTCTAGGTGGTGGAGGTCGTGGGTTTGGGACCCCATGGCACTATTTCGAAAAAGAGCAGGGGAGTTCTCCCCGGTATGTTTAGCCCTTGATCAACATCACAAAAACAGATTGTCTGGTCATGATCACATTTCTGTTTTTGGGAGCTTGCTGTGTGCATATTGGCTGTTGCGATTCCTACATTACAACAGTGACTACACTTCAAAAGTACTTCAATGACTGTAAAGCGCTTTGGGACGTCCTGAGGTCGTGAACAGCCAGATTAAAGGACACTGTGTAGGAAAACATAAGCAAAATGACTGTTTAATAATAAAACATCTACTCGAAAACAATTTTTGAATTTCTGCTTTGCCAGTCACTTCATAAGAACATAAGAACATAATAAATAGGAGCATGAATAGGCCATTTGGCCCTTCGAGCCTGCTCCGCCATTCAATAAGATCATGGCTGATCTTCTACCTCATCTCCACTTTCCTGCACTATCCCCATATCCCTTGATTCCCTGTGCATCTACCCTGTCAAGTCCTGTAAGAATTTTCTATTTCCAATGTGTCAAGAGAATGAAAATGATAGCACATTCAGATTTGAAGTTGAATGAATTGATAAAGAAAGAAAAACTTGCATTTACATCACACCTTTCACAACCTCAGGACTCCCCAAAGCGCTTTACAGTAAATGAAGTGTAGTCCCTGTTGTAATGTAGGAAATGCAGCAGCCAATGTGCGCATGGCAAGCTCCCACAAACAGTAATGAGATGATAATCAGTTTTAGCAATTGAGGGATAAATACTGGACAGGGAGAACTCCCCTGTTCTTCTTCGATATAGTACCTTGGGAACTTTTACGTTCTCCTGAAAGAGCAGACAGGGCCTCAGTTTAACGTCTCATCCAAAAGACAGCACCTCCGACAGTGCAGCACTCCCTCAGTACTGCCCTGAAGTGTTGTCCTGGATTTTTATGCTCAAGTTTTATGGAGTGGGACTTGAACCCACAACCTTCTGACTCAGAAGTGAGAGTGCTACCAACTGAACCACGGCTGAAACTCATTAGATCAGAGGTAGACAAAATACGGCCCGCCAATTGATTCTATCTGGCCCGCGCAGTGGTTCTCAAACTGGGGTCCTAGATCTTGCGATTAAAAAAACCCCCGCAGATTTGCGCATGTGCGAAAAAAATGTGCGATACGCGTATGTGCACACTGTGTATATTTTCCGCGCATGCGCAAATCTCCAAGTTTTAGGTGTTTCTGGATTCATGAGGTAAGTCAAGTAGATTGCCTTGGGTTGCTGTTCTCGCTCTTGAATCCTGGACAAACATACCAACTTTTTGCACATTTGGCTGGACATCATTACCTGTATGGGTTTGCACACCATCCTGACTTAAGCAGAGAGTTAGACTGCAGTGTTATTTACCTGAATGGTTAATTCATGCACTGAGTTGTTATTTAAAACTCAATCAAGTGGGTTGAGAGGATGCTATTCTCAATTGCATATATAATGAAACACAATAAAGATGGGCTTTATCAGGATACACTGACTTGAAAGTCGAGTCAGTGTGCCATTTGTACCTATGATACTAGGCTTGATATAATTTGTGGTTTTCTCAGTAAATCATTTGTCTTTATCATGCATTCATTATGGATTAATAATGCAGAGTATATTTATTCTGATTCAAATATAGTTTAATTTTGGCATAAATTAAGTAAGATCTTTTCTCCCTCCCCTTCCCAAGTTCCCTCATTGCTGAGATCCTTACATCACAGCAGCAGTTCTAAGGATTGATTCCACAATCAAGCAGGGAGAGCCGAACTGCGGAGTCATCCCCAAGGCAAACCAGTGACATGTTCAGGAACGCTCTGCATTTATCTTTTGGGCTCCTAGTCAATCAAAACCCTTGCCTATACATTGCCATAGTCCAATAAATAAATTATGTAGGAATCTGCGTTTCCTACCTGTTTATTTTCACTGACATGTACATTATACAGTACTTTTGTTTCACCAAATACTTGTGCCGAGTGTCTGAAGTCTGTGATAATCCCAAGTTTCACTTTTATGCCCTCTGGGTGAATACAGGATCCAGAATGTTACTTCCTGAATTTTGGATTTGACAATCGAAAAAAAAAAATTTGTTCTTGGGATGTGGGCAACACTGGTAAGAAAACATTTATTGCCCATTCCTTGTCACCGTGAGGGCATTAAAAGTCATTAACATAGTATGGGACTGGAGTCACGTGTAAATTTTACAGCAGTTGTCGAGTAACCAGTTTTACAGTTTTAATTTTGGCATAATAATATCAATGGCTAAGATGAGTTTTGTTTGTTAGCATGTTACTAAGTGTTGTTATTTTTAGGATGTCAGCTGTGGCTCAGTACTCTTGCCTCTGAGTCAGAAGGTTGTGGATTCAAGTCCCACTCCAGGGACTCGAGCACATAAAGCTAGGCTGACACTCCAGTGCAGTACTGAGGGAGTGCTGCACTGTCGGAGGTGCCGTCTTTCAGATGAGATGTTAAACTGAGGCCCTGGTTGCTCTCTCAGGCGGACGTAAAAGATCCCAAGGCACGATTTTGAAGAAGAGCAGGGGAGTGTCCTGGCCAATATTTATCCCTCAATCCATGTAACAAAAACAGATTATCTGGTCATTATCACATTGCTGTTTGTGGGAGCTTGCTGTGCGTTCCTCACATTACAACAGTGACTACACTCCAAAAGTACATCATTGGCTGTAAAGCGCTTTGAGACGTCCAGTGGTCATGAAAGACGTTATATAAATGCAAGTCTTTCTTTCTATTAAGCCTGGAAATAACATGAAGGGTTCTTTATACAATAAATGCCATAACAAATGTTCATGGTAGCTGTTGTTAACACAATTCATTTTATGTGTGCGGCCCACAACAGCTCACCAAAATTTGTTAAGTGGCCCTCTAGCCCAAATAATTGCCCATCCTGGCATTAGATGCTGTCACAAGGTCTCAATGCAGCCATATCAATGTATATCTCCACATCATAGATTTGACCTGTAGAACTTTTCTTTTACCCTATTCAGGAAGCTCTGTATTCTGCCAACCTACTCCTGTTGCCACTTGACTGTTGTTATGGCAGCAGGAAATTATAAGACAGATCCTTGTTCTCCTGAAATTGGCTGGAGGATCAGCTATACATGCTGGGAGTTGTAGTCTTATAGGCTTCCATTTCGATTTTGCACTGACGTCTTAATTATTGTTCCTTTACTTCTTTCTTTGCTGATTTACAGTCCCCCCCCCCCCCCCCACCGAGATTTCTGGTATGTTCCCACTTTATGACCTTTAATTAAAGTGTGAAGCACTTCTTCACACAAAGGACAGTAAAAATCTGGAACCCCCCCCCCCCCACCAAAAGCTGTTGAGGCTGGGGGTCAATTGAAAAGTTCAAAATGGAGATTGATAATTTTTTGTTAGGCAAGGGTATTCAGGGTTACGGATCCAAAGCGGGTAGATAAGATACAGATCAGCCATGATCTAATTGAATGGCGGAACAGGCTCGAGGAGTTGACTGGCCTACTGCTGTTCCTATGTTCCTAATTTAAATGTGATGGAGAGACTGCAACCAAGGGCCTAAAAAAATAACTGCATTGGCTCAACTTAAATACAATTCTACTTTTTTCCCGTTTTTGTTCATTAAACTCAGGTGAGCAGAAGAGACTATTTTATGTACAAATCAATTGAGACTACTCCCAGACTCAATGAGAAAGGGGATCCTTGGTTTGACCCCGATCTGTGTTGAATTAGCTGATTTCAGGGATGCGGCAGCAAGAGTTGGCCTCAGCACCTATTAATTAAGATGGGGGGTGGGGGGGAAGTCAAATATCTGTGAATTCCAAAAGTATTTGGATGCCTTTACCTGAGCATGGAACATAAGAACATAAGAAATAGGAGCAGGAGTAGGCCATAAGGCCCGTCGCGTCTGCTCAACCATTCTATAAGATCATGGATGATCAACTGAACTTTCCCGCTCCATCCCCATATCCCTTGATTCCGTTAGTGCCCAAAAATCTATCGATCTCAGCCTTGAATATGCTCAACGACTGAGCATCCACAGCTCTCTGGGGTACAGAATTCCAAAGTGAAGAAATTCCTCCTCATCTCAGTCCTAAATGGCCGACCCCTTATCCTGAGACTATGACCCCTGGTTCTAGACTCTCCAGCCAGAGGAAAACAGCCTCTCAGCATCTAGCTGTCTCATTTATAGAATAATAATCCCAGCATTTCTGGGTTGAATTAACTGTGGAAGCTTCATTCTGATGAAATTGATAGCTTATAAATCCATGACAGCCAAGAGTTGGTTGGTTCCATCCATTTATTGAGGGGTCAATAAACGGTTTCAACCAATAGATTGCCAGTCTACATGGCTTTAGGAGGCATTAGAATTATTGGAATGCAATTTTACCCTCAAAATCAACCTGCGAACTGTTGGTGTTATTAATAACAATATTATTATTTCTTCTGCTGGCCTGGAGCGGTTATTCCGATTGGTCAAGTTGAGCACAATCATAGCTCCCCTTTCCATGCAATGTTGGAGTTTCCATGACATCTCCCGTGTTACACACCATTTTATCAACAGTAACCGAGGAAGTAAAGCACTCACAATGACCCAAAAACACTTGCACACTCTGCTTTTCGTCTTACCATTTTGCCAACAAATGCACAAAAAGGTTAAAGTTCACATGCATACACCGTGCGAATATGAGTATTGAGATCACATGCCGAATGAGAGATTCTATTAATCATTTTTTATTTACTAATCAAAATTGCAATTAGCCACATCTGGATTCCCAATTAGCCACATGTGGCTAACGTATTGGACAACACTGCCTCAGAGGTCAAAGGCAGAAAGTAGGAATGGGAGGCAGAGTGGAAATGGCGAGTCATGGGGAGGTCATGATCACACTTGTGGACACAATGCAGATGTTCCTTTTTGCCTCCTGCTTATTTTACTTTTAACTCTCTTTGGTGGCACAAAGGTGGGTAGATTTAAAAAAAAGACTTTTTGACATACTGCTCTTTATTTCATTTCTTTGCAGTGTTTCCTCCCAAGAAATAATCTCTCCATGCTCTCCCTCCCCCCCCACCACCCCCCACTGGTTCCAAACAACTTGCCCCTTGTAGCGATCAAAGCAACAAGGGGCTGCTAAACACAAAGATCAATGTCTTCACAGCAACGTCATCCTCAGCTGGCCTGCTCCCCACTGTCTGGACTGCCCAGAGTTCCCTGTTGGAGGAACGGTAATTACATTTTAAATTTACATAATGGGCCAGAATTTGCTGAAACTATAATGGTGTGTGAACGACACTCACCGTTATTAATGAGTAAATTGTCTAGAATCTTGTAACGAGGAAGATACCCCGTGAATTGAGAATCGCCACAGGTTGCTGGCTGTTTTGCGCCGCTCCGCCATTAGCCGCGTGAAAACAGCATCTCACCCTCAACTTCCCTGTGAGTGTCAAGAAGTTGCTGCATTTGAGTATTAATCGCCCATTAAACTCGCCGCAGAAAGTTACGGCTGGTACTTAACAGCGTACGTACACTTTTAGCGATGTGATAATTGTTAATAACTGCCAATCAACCTCTCTTGCCCAGAAAGTAAACAATTATAAGCATGGAGTCTCATTCCTTCAGGTTGTGAATTGTTTTAGGAGATTTTAAAAATGTCAAATTTTAAATTTTGCATTTTTTTTTCTTTTCCTTTTAGTCTCTTTTTTCTCTCTCTCTCTGGGGCAATTTTCTCAGCCCCGAGGAGGCGGGTATGGAGGTGGGACTGCTGGGAAAATGGCAGAATTTGGGGGCGGGTGGCAAACCCGCCCCCAACCCACCTCCATGCCATCTTCCCAGGAGGCGGGTTGCTGTCCCGCGCCGGGTCCCGTCTCCTTGGAGGCGGGAAGGGATTAAAGCCTATTAACTGCCTGTTAACAGGTAGCTAACAGGCAGAAAATAGGATTATCCCCTTTTTGCCTTCACAAGTGCGGGCTTCCCAACGGCTCCAAAACTCGCCAGCTCAGCTCAGCGAGAACTGGGTCTGCGGGGGTCGGGGGGGGGGGTGCAAAAGTGTAGTGTGAAGGTAAGTGATGGGTGCAAGAGTGTAGAGGTGAGTATCTGAGGTAAGTCCTAAGTGTTTTTAAAAGTGTACTTACCTTTGTTTCTTCCTGCAGGCTTCAGTCGGTTTCTATACGGATAGCATAACTATTTGTAATACATTAAATAATTCCACTTGTGGTGTTGACAATTAAGCCAATTGAGAATTCACCTCTCGTGGGTCTACCATGACATTTGACCTGTGGAAGACATCTCACATTATTACACCCCCCCACCTTGTTGATAGTATCTGCCATAGTGGAGAGGAGACTTACAAATACTTGGTTCGTTAATCCTGAGAGCGTCAGTACAACATAGTGCCGAATTAGCCCAGCACAAAATGAGAAGAGTATCACTTTATTTATGCTGCAATTTTTGATACTGTATATGCAGTGTTTCATAAAGGTACATAATACAGCCGCACTGTGCCTTTCACCTCTTGTGATGGATATTGCAGGGATTAGTATAATTTAGATTGTGTCCTGGCCAATATTTATCCCTCAATCAACGTCACTGAAACAGATTATCTGGTCATTATCACATTGCTGTTTATGGGAGCTTGCTGTGTGCAAATTGACTGCCACGTTTCCTACTTTACAGCAGTGACTACACTTCAAAAAAGTACTTCATTGGCTGTAAAGTGCTTTGAGACGTCAGGTGGTCGTGAAAGACGCGATATAAATGCAAGTCTTTCTTTCTAGATTAAATATGCACTACAATTTCAGCAGAACTCCTGGTGGATAATTTATAGCTGATGGAGTAAAAGTCCAATTCTGGCCTCTTAAATATCTCCAATTTTAATCACACCACCATTGGCGGCCGTGCCTTCAGCTGCCAAGGCCGTTAGCTCTGGAATTCCCTCCCTGAACCTCTCCGCCTCTCTACCTCTCTTTCCTCCTTTAAGATGCTCCTTAAAACCTACCTCTTTCATCTGCCCTAATATCTCTTTATGTGGCTCGGTGTCAAATTTTGTTTGATAACGCTCCTGTGAAGCGCCTTGCGCATTTTACTATGTTAAAGGTGCTATATAAATACAAGTTGTTGTTGTTGTAAATGATAAAGGAAAATGCTGCTCCTGAAATGGAGGTAATTGTTGCGTACATGCTGCAAGACTGCCTGATTGAAGGGTGCATTAATGAAGTTCAAGTCATAATTAGTTAGAATATATTGAGGTAGCAATAATGAATATGATATCGGTCTGAATGAATTTTCCAGTTGACTGAGTCTAACTGTGTACCTGAAACAGGGGGAAGCCAAGATACTGCTCTGGAAAATGGTCAGTTGTATCTGTTGCTTCACAAAAGTGTGAGGACCCAGAGCTCGATTCACAAGCACCACAAGTTTAAGTTGGTTACCAATCACTTTTCTCATGAGTGACACTGCGCAGTTTCCATGCTGTTATCCTCTTTGTTCTATGGACATTATTGTCAAATGTAAAATGACTCAGGGCTGCTGGGTGTGGTTTGTGGAGTTTTCACCGCTGTGAATGTGAAATATAATTTACTAGATTCTCAGCACATTCACTGCTGTCAGGAAAAGTGACGTTCTTAAAGATATTGGGTCGAAACTGCTCGGCTGTTTCAGCGCATGTTGCAACATAACTCCAGCACATATCCCACCATAACTCCAGCACATATCCCACCATAACTCCAGCACATATCCCACCCTAACTCCAGCACATATCCCACCATAACTCCAGCACATATCCCACCATAACTCCAGCACATATCCCACCATATCTCCAGCACATATCCCACCATAACTCCAGCACATATCCCACCATAACTCCAGCACATATCCCACCATAACTCCAGCACATATCCCACCCTAACTCCAGCACATATCCCACCCTAACTCCAGCACATATCCCACCATAACTCCAGCACATATCCCACCCTAACTCCAGCACATATCCCACCATAACTCCAGCACATATCCCACCATAACTCCAGCACATATCCCACCATAACTCCAGCACATATCCCACCATAACTCCAGCACATATCCCACCATATCTCCATTGGAATGGCTGCAGCCTCCACCAGGACTCGGATACACCAGATGCCAGACTTGCCCTGGAATTTCCTGCTGTCTTTTTAAGGGGGCACAGCCACTAATGTGGAAGGGGAGAGGCCGAGGATGGGGACTTCCTATGCTGGGATTCCACTATCCTAACCGGGACCCTGTGTGAGTTTGGAGGTTAGTATGCCAAGTGAATAGAGGTGTACTGGACTCCTGAAGGACATGCGCTGGACTGGACCGTAGGGGAGGCTCCAGGCCAGGACTGCGGCCTTGACCCCCTTGAAGAAGGGGCAAGGATTGTGTTTAATATTTTTTTTAGCGCAGCCCCCTAGAAAGGGGGATAAGGGCGCAGGACTCACCCCCTGCCCCAGACCAACACAGTTTCTTCACACTTTGCAGCCACAGGGGGGATGGTGGGAACATAAGGTGTGCCTGTGTGCCTCAAGTAGCGGAGACTCCTACCCGCCGCCTCCCACAGACCTCACATACACCGGCAGGGTGAGATCCCAGCCTATCTGCCGAGATCAGGCCCCCGAACAATTTCAGCCCAGAACTTGTCTTTGTACACAAGCTGGTCGACAGGTGCCCTCCGTATTTCTCTGAATCAATCAAGTGAGTTCATTCAGAATCTAATCTCAGCTCAAGTGTGTTGAGTTGATAATATGGTCTTCCAGAGAAGTTTGGGAGCAATAAGGTGCAGCAGGCACTCGTCATTCAGGATTGGGTAAGTTCTAAAGGATAAGAGATCTGTGCGAGGGCAGAAAACCACAGGGCCGCAACTTTTGGTTTGTAAAGGACGCAAACTCTGCTCGTCGGAAATCAGGAGACTGTCACAAGAAGGAAGGAAATGGCTCATTAAAGTGCCAGAAAGTTACAGCACGCTGGTGGGAGGGAACTGTGAGCAATAACTATAGCATCACACAACAACAACTGCAACAACAACTTGCATTTATACAGCGCCTTTAACGTAGTAAAACATCCCAAGGTGCTTCACAGGAGCGTTATCGGACAACATTTGACACCAAGCCACATAAGGAGATATTAGGACAGGTGACCAAAAGCTTGGTAAAGAGGTAGGTTTTAAGGACCGTCTTAAAGGAGGAGAGAGAGGCAGAGGGGTTTAGGGAGGGGAATTCCAGAGCTTAGGGCGTAGGCAGCTGGAGGCACGGCTGTTAATGGTGGAGCAAGAGGCCAGAATTGGAGGAGCGCAGAGCTCTCGCAGGGTTGTCGGTAATATTCCCTCTAATTTGCGGTCCAAGTGCGCGGCCCCTTTAAGTTAGCTGCACGGCCCAGCATGCATGGTATCTTCCAGTGGCAGCAGCTGGTGAGCGGCCTGCGCGGGACCTCCCTTACACGCACCTTAGGGGAAGCATTGATAATAGGGTTGAAGGAGGTTACAGAGATCGGGAGTGGTGAGGCAATGGAGGAATTTGAAAACGAGGATGAGAATTTTAAAATCGAGGCGTTGCTCAACCAGGAGCCAATGTAGTCAGTGAGCACAGGGGTGATGGATGAATGGGACTTGGTGCGAATTAGAATACGGGCAGCAGAGTTTTGAAGGAGCTCAAGTTATGGAGGGTGGAAGATGGGAGAGCGTTGGAATAGTCAAGTCTAGAGGTAACAAAGGCATGGATGAGAGTTTCAGCAGCAGATGAGCTGAGGCAGGGGCGGAGTCGGGTGATGTTACGAGGGTGGAAGTAGGCGGTTTTGGTGATGGAGCAGATACCTGGTCAGAAGCTCCTCTCGGTATACAAATACTAATTTAGCACAATGCTGAATTCTGCTGTTCAGACACTGCATGGGACTGACTGACCTGAGTCAGTGCTGGTGCCCAGTGAGGGGATTAGGCCCCTTCCTTTGCCTGTATCACAATGCAGCAGTTTTATAGCAAAATATGCTTTCTGATAAGATATGAAATAAACAGCCTGGTAGCTCAAGGCCCTTTGGCTAGTCTTATAGCAGGAAACGATCCAGTAAATTATATAATTACCAAGAAGATTTTAGCTGTAATATTCTTTTTCATTTTTTAATAGTACATAATCCCCTTTTGGCCCACTTAAAAAACACTGAGAAATGTATCTAAAAAAACTGTAGTCTTCAAATGGCATAGAGAACACAAGAGGAGAATGAAAGGGATCTTGAGCTTTCAGAATACATTTCCTGTACATTCAAGGTACCAGATGTTGATATTGGCAGCACTCAAGAGGGTCACAGGGCTTTGGAATTGCCTGGCTATGGGGACTGGGGTTCCAGGACTGTAGTGCTGACAGATTTGTTTGTCTAGCACCAAGCACTGTTGTAGGAGCAGTTTTATTTTTCACTCCCTGCCTGGAAAAGCCTCAGCAGCACTAGTTTATATTCAGAACTGTACGTAGTTGAGTTTAGCAGCTGCTTCATAGAAATAAGGGGCTGTTTAAAGAGGGCGTTTATATTGTAGAAAAGTGACAGAATGTTTTGACTTCGAAATGTCATCTCAGCACTTGCAATCGAATGGTGTGGTCACACTGCGTGTGTGTGCTATGTGGGTGTGTGTACTGCGGGAAGGAAATTGTGCTGCATTGGTCTTATTGCTATGTGGTAAGATGACCTGGTAAAGAGGCTGTACAGTCAGAGAGTCCAATTTGTAGGAATGTCAGAGAGTACAATTTACAAAAACATAGTCATCAAAGAGCAAAACCTGGGAGGAGAGTGAGAGAGAGAGAGAGATGGGGAGAGGCAGAGAGAGAGAGACAGACAGAGAGAGAGAGAGTGAGAGTGTGGGAGAGGGGGTGGGGGAGAAACAGAGATACAGGTACAGTGAGAGAGGGGGAGAGAGAGAGGGGAGAGACAGAGAGAGAAACAGATAGAGAGAGAGAGTGAGTGTGGGAGAGGGAGAGACAGATATAGAGTGAGAGTGAGACAGAGAGAGAGTGTGGGAGAGACAGGGACAGATATAGAGTGAGAGTGATACAGAGAGAGAGGGAGAGACAGAGAGATACAGGTAGAGAGAAAGGGAGAGGGATCGACAGAGAGACAGGTAGAATGAGAGTGAGAGAGGGAGCGAGAGAGGGAGAGACAGACAGATAGAGAGAGAGAGCGAGAGAGTGGGAGAGAGGGGGAGGAGAGAGAGCGTGAGAGAGAGGGAGAGACAGAGGGTGAGAGTGACAGAGGGAGAGAGAGAGAGAGAGAGACAGAGAGAGAGAGTGTGAGAGAGAGAAAGACAGAGAGAGAGAGGACTTCAGGAGCACCTAGTCAGGTAATAATAGCAATGGGGAGAGAGATAGAGAACCCATGAATAAAACTAATCACTGGCAGAAATGCAGCTCATCATTATCCAGTGTATTACATCAATAATAGAAAGAGAGGGTGACCTTGTGTAGACCCAGTCTATTAATGTCATTAAGGGGGAGAGAGGGAGAACTAATGAGTACCCAGTCTAGTAACACAAGCCAACTTAACAGGTACCGAGGAACAAGTGTCCCCTAGTGGTACTTTTAAGGGAAGATTTGTCCCGATAAACTTGCAGACCTGTCACTCGATGATTAATTACCTTGGGTTTGATGGTGGTTTGCAGTCTGGTCTACTGGTGTTGATTGAGGCTACACTTGGTTGGTTAGTGACTTTGTGTGCTACCTCTTGGGGGCAGGGCTGTAAGACATGCATGGTCGAGAAATGGCAGCTATAACCCCCAATGCCATGTGGGACTGGCTGACAGATCAAGGGTTGGGATGCTTTGTTCATATGATTACATAGAGGTGCCTAGTTAGGGACAGCTGGACAGCTGTGGCTCAGTGGGTAGCACTCTTGCCTCTGAGTCAGAAGGTTGTGAGTTCAAGTCCCTCTTCAGGGACTGGAGAACATAAATCTAGGCTGACACTCCAGTGCAGTTCTGAGGGAGTGCTGCACTGTTGGAGGTGCCGTCTTTCGGGTGAGATGTTAAACCGAAGCCCCGTCTGCCCTCTCAGGTGGACGTAAAAGATCCCATGGCACTATTTCGAAGAAGAGCAGGGGAGTTATCCATGGTGTCCTGGCCAATATTTACCCTCAATCAACATCACTAAAATAGATTATCTGGTCATTATCACATTGCTGTTTGTGGGAGCTTGCTGTGCGCAAATTGGCTGCCGCGTTTCCCACATTACAACAGTGACTACACTTCAAAAGTGCTTCATTGGCTGTAAAACGCTTTGAGACGTCCAGTGATCATGAAAGGTGCTATATAAATGCAAGTCTTTCTTTTCTTTTCATTGTAATGCTTCATAGCTCGGAGCTGTGTCTCAGTGGTTGTGTGGGGGTTACGTGTGGCGTGGGAGCAGATCATGACGCAGTTGAGATAACCAATGCATGGCAGTGGCAATTGCCTTACATTGAGAATGGATAAGTTTATAACAGGGAGAGAAACCACTGACCAATGGCTTGACACTTACAAAAATAGGGAAAGCTGGAGGCACACTTATTATCAGATGACTTGTATAGTACCTTGGTTAGACCACACTTGGAGTTCTGTGAACAGTTCTGGTCTCCATGTTACAAAAAAGGATATAGAGGCACTGGAGAAGGTGCCAAAAAAGACTCACAAAGCCGATACCAGACTGACAGGTTATACCTATCAGAAAGATTGAACAGGCTGGGGCTCTTTTCTCTAGAAAAGAGAAGGCTGAGAGGTGACCTGATAGAGGTCTTTAAGATTATGAAAGGGCTCGATAGGGTAGATGTAGAGAAGATGTTTCCACTTGTGGGGGAGTCCAAAACTAGAGGCCATAAATATAAGACAGTCACTAATAAATCCAATAGGGAATTCAGGAGAAACCTCTTTATCTAAAGAGTAGTGAGAATGTGCAACTCGCCACCAGAAGAAGTGGTTGAGGCGAATAGCATAGATGCATTTAAGGGGAAGCTAAATAAGCACATGAGGGAGAAAAGAATAGAAGGTTATGCTGGTAGGGTGAGATGAAGAGGGGTGGGAGGAGGCTCGTGTGGAGCATAATCACCGGCATAGACCAGTTGGGCCAAATGGCCTGTTTCTGTGCTGTAGACTCGATGTAACTCTATGACAAGTGGCCTTAGGCCCAACAGCGCATGTGTGTTGTGTCTCAGGCATGTTCCCTGAATGTTACGTGGTAACTATGACCACTACCAATGGAGGAAGGAGTGTTTATCAGTGCCCAGACTGGTGACATCACTGGTGAGGTGGGAGACTTCACTGTGTTCTTCACAATACGCAACCTTAAGGTCTTTGTCACCATCACAATCGTTATCAATTTCGAGTGAGGAGTTCTTTTTTTAAAGATGTTCCAATGTTCTGCTGAGATTCTACCTTGATCCCAGTTATCCTCCTCATTCCGATGAATGGTGCGCTCCAGCACACCAACATCGCTGCAGTCACTGTCACTGCAGCTGCTGTGATGACATTCCAGGAGACATACTTGAAAGATGGAAGCAAGCTAAAATTCACCATCTGGGGTAGCTTGGATCCAATAATCGACACCAAGGTTGGAATGTAAACTTCCCACTTCCCAGCCCAACATTAAACGTGTTTCAATTCAAGACATTGTTTGAAAATTTTTGTAAACAGTGTTATGGTAAAGAGCCACGGTGATTTTACGCTGTTTTCTGCCATTACTGAAAGAAAGACTTGCATTTCTATCGCACCTTTCATGACCTCAGGATGTCCCAAAGCGCTTTATAGCCAATGAAGTATTTTTGAATTGTAGTCACTGTTGTAATGTAGGAAACGCTGCAGCCAATTTACGCACAAACAGCAATGAGATATATGACCAGATAATCTGTTTTGGTGATGTTTGTTGAGGGATAAATATTGGCCAGGGCACCGGGGAGAACTTCCCTGCTCTTCTTCAAAATACTGCCATGGAATCTTTTACATCCACCTGCAAGGGCAGATGGGGCCTCGGTTTAACGTCTCATCTGAAAGACGGCACCTCCAACAGTGCATCACTCCTTCAGTACTGCACTGTGCTTAAGTCTCTGGATTGGGACTTGAACCCACAAACTTCTGACTCAGACAAGAGTGCTACCCACTGAGCCATGGCTGGCACCTCCTAGCAGAGTTGGGGTGGACTGTACTATGGAATTTTGATTAGGCATGAGAGGTTGTTTCTCGTGGGCATGTGCAACATAAAACTATCTCTAATTCAACAATAATTGGAAGCCTCACTCAGAGAGACCATTGGATGGTTGATATGGGAAATGGAAGAAGTGTCACGGCAGTGTGGTCCTGTGAGGTTGGGGCTGAGGCATCAGGCTGTGCTCTGTCTGACCTGACCTGCTTGACGCTCGGTGCCTGAAACAGGAAGTTTCATTTCCCCATCACTAGCATCCCTCATCTTGATAAGCACAAATTTAAAAAGAGAGAAAAATGTAAAATAAAAAAACAGAAAATGCGGGAAATACTCAGCAGGTGTGACAACACCCAAGAGAAAAACAGGCTAACCTTTCAGGTAGTGGTCCTTTGTCAGAACCCAATTAACCTAACTTTTCTCTTGATACTGACAGACTTGCTGTATATTTCCAATATGTAACTTTGATTAGCTGTACTACATAATATGACAATGCACATTTTATTTTCTGCAAGCATTGTGTTTAACTAATGGTTTGCATTCTTGTCCTTAAATTACCCTGCCTCAGCTCATCCGCTGCTGAAACCCTCATCCATGCCTTTGTTACCTCTAGACTTGACTATTCCAATGCATTCTGGCCAACCTCTCACATTCTACCCTCCGTAAACTTGAGGTCATCCAAAACTCTGTTGCCCGTGACCTAAATCGCACCAAGTCCTGTTCACCCATCACCCCTGTGCTCACTGACCTACATTGGCTCCCGGTTAAGCAACGCCTTGATTTTAAAATTCTCATCCGTGTTTTCAAATCCCTCCATGGCCTCGCCCCTCCCTATCTCTGTAATCTTCTCCAGCCCCACAACCCCCCCCCACCAGATATCTGCGCTCCTCTAATTCTGCCCTCTTGAGCATCCCTGATTATAATCGCTCCACCATTGATGTCCGTGCCTTCAGCTGCCAAGGCCCTAAGCTTTGGAATTCCCTCCCTAAACCTCTCCACCTCTCTACCTCTCTTTCCTCCTATAAGACACTTACAACAGTGACTCCACTTCAAAAAGTACTTCATTGACTGTAAAGCACTTTGAGACGTCCGGTGGTTGTGAAAGGCGCTATATAAATGCAAGTCTTTCTTTCTTCTTTCTTTTTTTAAAACCTACCTCTTTGACCAAGCTTTAGGTCATCTGTCCTAATACCTCCTCATGTGGCTCAGTTTCAAATTTTATTTTATTTAAAGCGCCTTGGGATGTTTTACTATGTTAAAGGTGCTATATAAATGTAAAAAAGTGAGAAGTCGCACAACACCAGGTTATAGTCCAACAGGTTTATTTGAAATCACAAGCTTTCGGAGCGGCTGCTCCTTCGTCAGGTGAAGTGAAGGAATACAAATCAGCACAGCATATATAGACAGAGATCAATGCCTGTGCAGAGAACAATGCCAGACGACTACAGTTAATCTTTCTGACTGCCCTTTATCACACCTCGGCAGAGAAACAATCACGACAATCAAATGATCCAAAGACATTACATCAAAGACGATAGCAAAATACAACAAAGACAATGAGGTGGGGTCACAGGGGGTCTAATGTGGCAGAGGCTGCAGTCTGTATGGAAAACCAAAAACTTTAAACTTTTTACTTTTTTTACTGGAAATCACATCTGTGAACAAGGACATTCAGTCTCAGATCTGCGGGTAAGCGTTCTCCAAGGTGGCCTTCGAGACACACGACAACGCAAAATCATCGAGCAGAAACTGATAGCCAAGTTCCGCACCCATGAGGACGGCCTCAACCGGGATCTTGGGTTCAGGTCACGCTACATGACGTAGAGTCATCCAGACTCGAGTCGTCGTTGGCTTGTTCACAGATGTGATTTCCAGTAAAAAAAGTTAAAAGTTTAAAGTTTTTGGTTTTCCATACAGATTGCAGCCTCTGCCACATTTGACCCCCTGTGACCCCACCTCATTGTCTTTGTTGTATTTTGCTATCGTCTTTGATGTAATGTCTTTGGGTCATTTGATTGCCGTGATTGTCTCTCTGCCGAGGTGTGATAAAAGACAGTTAGAAAGATTAACTGTAGTTGTCTGGAATTGTTCTCTGCACAGGCATTGTTCTCTGTCTATATATGCTGTGCCCATTTGTATTTCTTCACTTCACCTGACGAAGGAGCGGCCGCTCCGAAAGCTTGTGATTTCAAATAAACCTGTTGGACTATAACCTGGTGTTGTGCGACTTCTCACTTTTGTCCACCCCAGTCCAACACCGGCATCTCCACATCATATAAATGTAAGCTGTTGTTGTTAAATTACTGAGGTGTTAGATCTGTATGAGGTATGTTTGGACAGGTACTTATCGCCATTTCTATCGACAAACCCTTGGCCTTGGAAAGGGTGCAGAAGAGATCGACCAGGGATGAGGGACTTCAGTTATGTGGAGAGACTGGAGAAGCTGAGATTGTTCTCCTTAGAGCAGAGAAGGTTAAGGGGAAATTTAATAGAGGTGTTCAAAATTAAGAAGGGTTTTGACAGAGTAGATAGGGAGAAACTGTTTCCAGTGGCAGGAGGGTCGGTAACCAGAGGAGATTTAAATTAATTGACAAAAGAACCAGGGGGAACGTGAGGAGAATATTTTTATGCAGCGAGTTTTTGTGATCTGGAAAGTACTGCCTGAAAGGGCGGTGGAAGCAGATTCAATAATAACTTTCAAACGGGAATTGGATAAATACTTGGAAGGGGAGAAAATTGCAGGGCTATGGGGAAAGGACAGGTGTGTGGGAACGAATTGGATAGCTTTTAAAGAGCCAGCACAGGCACAATGGGCTGAATGGCCTCCTTCTGTGCTGAATAATTCTATGACAAACCCTCGGGTCTCCTTTCATCATTTATGCGGAACTAGAAGTGGGCAAAGCAGACATCTTGAAGTTGAGATGAGCTCGTGACATCAGGGACCTTGGCTGAGCTTATGAATCCAAAACTCAAATGGAGCCAAACTGCACATCTGGAACATGCTGTGCCCTCTTCCAGATATACAGAGTGAATCATAGAATCATACAGCACTGAAGGTGGCCATTTAGCCCATCGTGCATGTGTCGACTCTTTGAACGAGCTCTCCAAGACTGATTCAGAAACTTGATTCAATGTGATCACATTTGCAGATAATACCAAACTGGGAGAGGTGGTGGAATCAGAAGAGGTAGCTCAGAAATCACGAAATGAGTTGGACAAAATATGTAATTAGCAATAGCCGATTAAATTTAGCCTAGCCAAGTGTAAAGTAAAAATAGATGACAAACAAACTCCACGAATGCTGTTGAAAAGGCTAAGGATGAAGCTGATTAAGGGATAGATATCCAACTAGTCACCCAATAATGAAACTAACGTTCAGATTGGCCGCTCACTAGAGAAACCATCACCCAATGGGACTGTGTGTAGAGCGGCTTAATCCCAGCCCTTAAAGGAGAAGGTACGTTTTTTCAATGTTCCACTTGATCCCAAAAAATTGACATGCTTGCTTCCCCCTTCCCCATCACCTGCTCCCTTCCCCATTGCTTGCCTCCCTTCCACTTGCCTGCCCCCCTCCCCATCGCCTGCCCTCTTCCCCTCGGCTGCCCTCTTCCCCATTGCTTGCTCCCCTCCCCATCGCCTGCTTCCCTCCCCATCGCCTGCTCCCCTCCCCATCGCCTGCTTCCCTCCCCATCGCCTGCTCCCCTCCCCATCGCCTGCTTCCCTCCCCATCGCCTGCCCCCCTCCCCATCGCCTGCCCTCCTCCCCATTACCTGCCCCCTCCTCCCCATCAAGTGCCCCCTTCCCATCGCCTGCCCCATCCTCCCCATCACCTGCCCCTTCCTCCCCATCGCCTGCCCCCTCCTCCCCATCACCTGCCCCCTCCTCCCCATCGCCTGCCCCCTCCTCCCCATCACCTGCCCCCTCCTCCCCATCGCCTGCCCCCTCCTCCCCATCACCTGCCCCCCTCCCCATCACCTGCCCCCTCCTCCCCATCACCTGCCCTCCTCCCCATTACCTGCCCCCTCCTCCCCATCAAGTGCCCCCTTCCCATCGCCTGCCCCATCCTCCCCATCACCTGCCCCTTCCTCCCCATCGCCTGCCCCCTCCTCCCCATCACCTGCCCCCTCCTCCCCATCGCCTGCCCCCTCCTCCCCATCACCTGCCCCCTCCTCCCCATCGCCTGCCCCCTCCTCCCCATCACCTGCCCCTTCCTCCCCATCGCCTGCCCCCTCCTCCCCATCACCTGCCCCCCTCCCCATCACCTGCCCCCTCCTCCCCATCACCTGCCCCCTCCTCCCCATCGCCTGCCCCCTCCTCCCCATCACCTGGCCCCTCCTCCCCATCGCCTGCCCCTTCCTCCCCATCACCTGCCCCCTCCTCCCCATCACCTGCCCCCCTCCCCATCACCTGGCCCCTCCTCCCCATCACCTGCCCCTCCTCCCCATCACCTGCCCCCTCCTCCCCATCGCCTGCCCCCTCCTCCCCATCGCCTGCCCCCTCCTCCCCATCACCTGGCCCCTCCTCCCCATCACCTGCCCCCTCCTCCCCATCACCTGCCCCCTCCTCCCCATCACCTGCCCCTCCTCCCCATCACCTGCCCCTCCTCCCCATCACCTGCCCCTCCTCCCCATCACCTGCCCCTCCTCCCCATCACCTGCCCCCTCCTCCCCATCACCTGCCCCTCCTCCCCATCACCTGGCCCCTCCTCCCCATCACCTGCCCCCCCTCCCCATTACCTGCCCCTCCTCCCCATCGCCTGCCCCCTCCTCCCCATTACCTGCCCCCTCCTCCCCATCGCCTGCCCCCTCCTCCCCATCACCTGCCCCTCCTCCCCATTACCTGCCCCCTCCTCCCCATCGCCTGCCCCCTCCTCCCCATTACATGCCCCCTCCTCCCCATCGCCTGCCCCCCTCCCCATCACCTGCCCCTCCTCCCCATCACCTGCCCCCTCCTCCCCATCACCTGCCCCCTCCCCATCACCTGCCCCCTCCTCCCCATCACCTGCCCCCCTCCCCATCACCTGCCCTCCTCCCCCATCACCTGCCCCTCCTCCCATCACCTGCCCCTCCATCACCTGCCCCCTCCCATCACCTGCCCCCTCCTCCCCATCACCTGCCCCCTCCTCATCGCCTGCCCCTCCTCCCCATCGCCTGCCCCTCTCCCCATCGCCTGCCCCTCCTCCCCATCACCTTGCCCTCCTCCCCATCGCCTGCCCTCCTCCCCATCCCAGCCCCCTCCTCCCATCGCCTGCCCTCCTCCCCATCGCCTGCCCCCTCTCCCCATCACCTGCCGCTCCTCCCCCATCGCCTGCCCCTCCTCCCTCACTGCCCCTCCCATCACCTGCCCCCTCACCATCGCCTGCCTCCTCCCATCGCCTGCCCTCCTCCCCATCACCTGCCCCCCTCCTCCCATCGCCAGCCCTCCTCCCATCACCTGCCTCGCTCCCCATCGCCGCCCCTCCCCTTCGCCTGCCCTCTCCTCCCCTTCGCCTGCCCTCTCCTCCCCTTCGCCTGCCCTCTCCTCCCCATCACCTGCCCTCCTCCCCATCGCCTGCCCTCCTCCCCATCGCCTGCCCTCCTCCCCATCGCCTGCCCCCTCCCCATCACCTGCCCCTCCTCCCCATCGCCTGCCCTCCTCCCATCACCTGCCCCCTCGTCCCCATCACCTGCCCCCCTCACCATCGCCTGCCCCTCCTCCTCATCGCCTGCCCCCCTCCCCATCACCTGCCTCCTCCTCCCCATCGCCTGCCCTCCTCCCCATCACCTGCCCCTCGTCCCCATCACCTGCCCCCTCCCCATCACCTGCCCCTCCCCATCACCTGCCCCCCTCTCCATCACTTGCCCCCTCCTCCCGATTACATGGTTGCTCGCTCTGCCCCATGTCCGTCCAAACACAGAATCGGACCCCTCGGATCAAACCCACTACACGACCCAGCTCCCGAATTCCTTTCATCTCTAATGTTACTTGTTGGTTATTATATCAAATGAAACAATGGAGAACCTTTCTGAAAGCACAGCGGCAGGCTCTGTTGGCCTGATTTTCTGATATTAGATACAATAGGGACTGAGTATTCTAAAAGTGTGCACTCTTCCCATTAACTTATAACGGATTACTCCACTTTACAGAGTATTGGGACTGAAGAAAGATCATGGGTTTAGGACTGAGCGCAGAAGCACTGAAGGGAGATTTCACATTGAATATTGTCTTTACTCATTAAAAATAATGGGAGTGGGATTGTACATCACAAAACCTATCCCGCTTTGTACAAGGTGACTTCTTACTGCCCTCTCGTGTTCCTGCAATTTGCCAGTGGAACTTTGTGTGCCTGCTGATGCATTATAAACCCGTTTACAACACTGCCGTTGTGATACTGCTTTGTTGCTATGGCCCATATCTCGTTCTGTGCAGCTACCATAGTGACAGCATCTGGTATCTTCTCAACCCGTGTGGGAACATATCAAATGGCATCATTGATGTAGGATAAGTGAAAGATTTGCTGTAAGGTGGAGGGGGCAGTGGGAGCCAGATCTTCTCATAGAACAATTGTTTTGTGCAGGCTGTACCAATTTTTCTTTTCTTTGTCAACCTCAGCTGATAGTGACAACAGTTAGCCGTATAACGGATATTTACATTTAACTTAAGGTCTATAAAGAAGGATGAAAGCAAAAGAATATTGTAGTGTGATTCACCAAGTGAACTTTTTGTAGCTTTTAAATGCAAACTCACTCTATGCATTAATTTGGCCGTAAGTATTCTTGTGACTTATGAAGGGAATGTGTAGTGATTCTCCAACAGTGGAGAATCTTTGTGCTTCCAATTAGTTGACGTTTGAAAGGACGAGGCTAAATTATACGTGCCGGAATACGGAAAGGGCTTTTATGCCAGGAAGGAGTTACGTGGTCTCAGTTCAGTTCAGTGAATTGTAATAGGTGGATCTCGGATGAGATGGGCAGGTTTCACAAGAAGCCTGGTGAAGACGAGGAGTCGTTGAGGGGGGTTGATGGGTAACAGGAAAGCACTTCAGTGATCAGCCTAGTGGCTAGAGGGGGCTTTCTTGTGGGGCTCGGCAGTTGTCCCTTCCAGTGTGCTTGGATCATAAAATATACACGGGCGAGCAGCCCATCATTTGGGAAACCTCCTGACTCACATGGCACTTCAAAAAAATGTCAAAGACTTTGCTCCCTTTCTGTTTGTGGGGGTGGGGGGGCGGAGTTGGTGGGTGGTGAATGTGGGACACTTTCTCGTCAGCATTTAAAGAGGGTCTTGGTGGGTCGAAAACGCTTTATGTCACAGGAAACATTTGCCTGCAAAACTGCTTGAGTGAGCAGAGGCCCAGCAGCAATATATACATAAAAAAAGCTTTCGTCAAAAGAGTGGCAGACAAGTAGTTCAACCTGAATCCTTTCTAACTGGTAGGAGAAAGTAGGGAACCATCAGACAACAGCACAGCTAGCCAGTGAGATCTGGTACTGTGTACAATATAAACACTTTATGTAACCACACAGTCTGATCCATTCGACTGTCTGGACAGCAGGTCCCTCGATACCAGAGAGACAGCTATCAGACTAGCAGTGGTCAATGCAGCATGTCTAATGGTGCAAAGATGTCCTAAGGACTTAGTAATGTCCCAATACATTCTGTAAATAGCCTTTTTGCACCCTGCTTCTTATTACAAACAGTTCCATTAAAGAAGGATGTTCTGCTACAGCACATTTCAAGAACTCTTGTCATCCTATTTATATGATGACTTGCCACATGGGTTTTAGTCATAGCAGAGCATTCCTGGTATTTTGCTTTAACCAGGCAACTGAAAGTGATAAGAAAACTTCCTTGCCAGAAAATTCATTTGAATTTTTAGTTTCAAACTGAAAGCAGTGCCATCTATTCCTTTTCCTTGGGCTGACATACATTTTTGTTTAAACTGTTCTCACCAAAAAGAAGAGATTCTCTTGGGTTTAGTTGTAACCCTTTACCACCCTGGCATTCCTGGCCTTTTCACGAGGAATTCTCTGCCAGGCTGTGGTCACTTTTGATGGCAGCAAGGGGCACTGTCAGCACAAAAACAAACTCATCTATTGACTTTTCAATCGGCTTTCCAAACAATTACTGTTGGAATTTTAAATGAGAGTACGGTGGAGTTTTATAGTCTGAGTTTCATCTTTTGGATACAATTTGATCAACTATTGTGTGTCAGCTGTGGCTGAGTGGGTGGCACTCTCACCTCTGAGTCAGAAGGTTGTGGGTTCGAGGCTCTCTCCAGAGCCTTGGCACAAAATCCAGGCTGACACTCCCAGTGCAGAACTGAGGGAGCGCTGCACTGTCGGAGGGGCAGTACTGAGGGAGTGCTGCACTGTCGGAGGGTCAGTACTGAGGGAGTGCTGCACGGGGTCAGTACTGAGGAAGTGCTGCACTGTCGGAGGGTCAGTACTGAGGGAGTGCTGCACTGTCGGAGGGTCAGTACTGAGGGAGTGCTGCACTGTCAGAGGGGTGGTACTGAGGGAGCGCTGCACTGTCACAGAGGCAGTAGTGAGGGAGCGCTGCATTGTCGGAGGGGTAGTACTGGGGGTGCTGCACTGTCGGAGGGGCAGTACTGAGGAAGTGCTGTACTGTCGGAGGGGCAGTACTGAGGGAGCGCTGCACAGTCGGAGGGGCAGTACTGAGAGAACGCTGCACTGTCTGAGGGGCAGTACTGAGGGAATGCTGCACTGTCGGAGGGGCAGTACTGAGGGAGTGCTGCACTGTCGGAGGTGCAGTACTGATGGAGTGCTGCACTGTCAGAGGGTCAGTACTGAGGGAGTGCTGCACTGTTGGAGGGGCAGTACTGAGGGAGCGCTGCACTGTCGGAGGGGCAGTACTGAGGGAGTGCTGCACTGTCAGAGGGGCAGTAGTGAGGGAGCGCTGCACTGTCACAGAGGCAGTAGTGAGGGAGTGCTGAATTGTCGGAGGGGTAGTACTGAGGGGGTGCTGCACTGTCGGAGGGGCAGTACTGAGGAGGTGCTGTACTGTCGGAGGGGCAGTATTGAGGGAGCGCTGCACTGTCGGAGGGGCAGTACTGAAGGAGTGCTGCACTGTTGGAGGGGCTGTACTGAGGGAGCGCTGCACTGTCGGACAGGCAGTACTGAATGAACACTGCACTGTCGGAGGGGCAGTACTGAGGGAGTGCTGCACTGTTGGAGGGGCAGTACTGAGGGAGCACTCCACTGTCAGAGGGGCAGTACTGAGGGAGTGCTGTACTGTCGGAGGGGCAGTATTGAGGGAGCGCTGCACTGTCAGAGGGGCAGTTCTGAGGGAGTGCTGCACTGTCGGAGGGTCAATATGGACGGAGTGCTGTCTTTCGGAGTAGTTGTTAAACCAAGATCCCGTCTGCCCTCTCAGATGAATGTAAAGATCCCCTGGCACTATTTTGAAGAAGAGCAGGGGTCTTCTCTCCGGTGTCCTGGGCCAATATTTATCCCTCAACTGCATCACTAAGACAGATTATCTGGTCATTATCACATTGCTGTTTGTGGGAGCTTGCTGTGCTCAAATTGGCTGTCGCGTTTCCTACATTACAACATTGACTACACTTCAAAAGTAATGAATTGGCTGTAAAGCGCTTTGGAACGACCTGAGGTTGTGAAAGGCGCTGTATAAATGCAAGTTCTTTATTGTAAATTGTTTCAGAATGCTGGGATAAGTAAAGGTTGGTGTTTCGGGCAAAGTTGCACCTGTTTGGGCCAATGAAAGGTTTATCTTGATTTATCAGATTTCTTGTTGTTGTGGAAAATGAGGTTGTGCCAAAAGCCATGATTGGAGCCTAGAAATTCTTTGTTTTTCACTATTTTAGGGGAGGTGTTAAAATAGTGGGCCATGGGATATCATACAAATGTATTCAGCATTCATCTGCTGCTATCATCAACAGTAATTTCCGGGTTTATGTCTGTTTAAAAATGGGAGCATTCACTCAAACTGCAGGAAGACTTTGATCGAGAATTCAAGAGTCATCAAAATTGTGAGGGGGCAAAATGTAAAAACTATCACTGTTAAAAATAGTCAAAATAGGGGGGAGGGGATCAGAAGATGTTCAACGGATTGAAGCCTTGAGACAAAGAGTGACATTAGAGCGCACGCTCGGGAATATATTGCTTCAGGTTCAAGTAGACGTGTTAAGGCAAATGAGGTGTAAATGAGACTGAGTGCATATCAAGGCAGAGCTTAGGAGTTTCAAAGATGTGTTAATAAGGCTACATTATGCAGCCCTATTCTATGCTAATTTTATTTCCATTCTATTTTTATTTCTGTTTTGACTGCTTTGACTCATGATATATGAGGGTAAATTCAGCGACCCTGCAATCCCACCAGGGAGCCTTACCCAGAGGGAGCACAGATCATGGATAATGGTGACTTTTATCTGAAGCTGACCTCTTCCCCAGCTGATAATCTGCAAACAAAAAAAATTGAGGTACACCTGATATTGGATCTTGGGCCTCATTTAAGTGAGACGGGCAAGCTTGGTCCCATTTAGAGTACTATGTGTAGTTCTGGGCACCGCACCTCTGGAAGTGTATATTGGCCTTGAAGGGGATGCAGCACAGATTCACCAGAATGATAATGGGGCTAAAAGGGTTAAATTGATGACAGGTTGCATAAAATTGGCTTGTATTCCCTTGTGTATAGAAGTTTGAGGGGTGATCTGATCGAGGTGTTTAAAATGTTAAAAGGATTCAATGGGGTTGATAGAGAGAAACTATTTCCTTTGGTGGGGGAATCAAGAACAAGGGGACATAACCTTAAAATTAGAGCCAGGTCATACAAGTGTGAAATCAGAAAGCACTTTTTCACACAATGGGTATTGAAATCTGGAACTCATGCCCCCAAAAGGCTGTGGATCAATTGGAGCTTTCAAGACTGAGATCGATAGATTTTGTGTTTGGTAAGAGTATCAAGGGATATGGAACAAAGGTGGGAAAATGGAATTGAGATGCAGATCAGCCATGATCTAATTGAATAGCGGTGCAGTTTTGAGGTTCTGAATGGCCTACTCCTGTTCCTAATGTTCATATATTCCTGGATGGTGTTGAGCTGCTTAAGTGTTATTGCTGCTGCACTCATCCAGGCAAGTGCAGAGTATTCCATCACACTCCTGACTTGTGCCTTCTAGATGGTGGAGATGCTTTGGGGAGTCAGGAGGTGAGCCACTCACCACAGAATACCCAGCCTCTGACCTGCTCTTGTAGCCACAGCATTTATATGGCTGGTCCGGTTGAGTTTCTGGTCAATGTCAACCCCCAGGATGTTGATGGTGGGGGAATTCGGCGAGGTTAATGTCATTGATTGTCAAGGGGAGGTGGTTAGACTCTCTCTTGTTGGAGATGGTCATTGCCTGGCACTTGTGTGGCGCGAATGTTACTTGCCACTTATCAGCCCAAGCCTGAATGTTGTCAGATCTTGCTGCCTGTGGGCATGGACTGCTTCATTATCTGAGGAGTTGTGAATGGAACTGAACACTGTGCAATCATCAGCACTTCTAACCTTATGATGGAGGGAAGGTAATTGATGAAGCAGCTGAAGATGCTTAGGCCTGGGCCACTGCCCTGAGGAACTCCTGCAGCGATGTCTGGGTGTTGAGATGATTGGCCAACAACACAACCATCTTATTTTGTGCCAGATATAACTCCAGCCGGTGGAGCATTTTCCCCCTGATCCCCATTGACTTTAGTTTTTCTAGGGCTCCGTGGTGCCACACTCAGTCAAAAGCTATTGCGATAAAGGAGCTGGTTTTAGCAATGTAAATACAGGGGGTTGCCACATGGACTTTGATCTCCTATGAACCAAGGTAAGGGACCACCACATTTGAAAGCACCGCATCTGTGAGTAAATTCAGATCTGCAAATGAGAACAGCCTGAAAACTTCAGCATTTGTTTTGTTTTGACAAGGTGTTTGTAGCAGCTGAATTTTGAAACGGAGCTGAACTGAACTGTTTGAAAGCCTGATATTTTGGCACTAAACAGGGAGATTTAGAAGCCCCTTATTGTAAACCCTTAAAATTCAGGCACAAGGTCTTTGCGTTGTCAATCCTTAGCAAATATTTGACTGATCCAAATGTTTATCAATTTGATTTCAGCATTTAAGGAATAAACTGGGATAACCCTGAGCAAAGGTTCGGATTCTGGATCATGTATTGCCTTTTTATATTGAGGCGAATGCAACACAGATCATGTACGATGTTTTCACAAATGCTGCTTTGTCGAAAAAATAGTTCTGATATAAATTCATAGCATATAAAGAAAAAAGTATCCCTGGCAAATATAGTCAGCCTGAAAGTGTTTTGAACCAAATGAAATAACCAGCAAAACAAAATATAATAATGACCCTGTATTCCGTAGAAAATTCCATTAAATTCACACATGAGAAAGTGTGCAAAAACTTTACATTTTCATATTGTATGGAAGCAATTATTTGGACCGAGGTTTTCACACCCACAAAGGGGTCAGGACCAAAAATCTACTGTTTTTACTGAACAAAATTACTTTCGTATGGGAGGGTTCAGGGCACTTTTATTAGGAAAAAATATTAATTACAATTTGGTGCAGAACACAGTTAAAATTTACAAGCACCACAGTAAAGTCTACCACATAATAGAGTCCATATTTGCCAGCTTAATTATACTGGAATTGTCAGGACTCAGCAAAGCTCTGGAATCATATCTTGATGATGGAAATCCTACAAACACACTTGGATCAGCAGGTGCTCTGATTACTGTTACCCATGTACAGTTTGATGCCAGTTAACACTTGGTGTTGATTCAACAACTGGTGACCAAATTCCCTTTGTACTTTTCACGTGTAAATTTAAACTGGCCAAATTCAGAGTGGGTTTAAATGTGCGACGAGGTCCCTTGAGAGCAGATGCATCTTCTTGTCACCTTGAAATCAAACAATTTGTCGAAGATGAATAAAAGTTTGACACCCGATCCTCATAGAGATCAGCACCATAATTGCCTTTCGTCTAATTCACCTTGCGTTTGGATGTAAATTTATCTTGACAACTACACAAACTGGCTGTACAGCAGGAAGCGTTAGTAAGAGGCAGGGGCAGGATGGATCATTGGGAGCAGAGTTTGATGGGACAGTCCGATCAGAGAGGTGGAGATTCCAGAATAGTGCTTTGGTGATGGGACAGGCACGGCTGAGTCTGAGGCAGTACATGTAGACTCATTATGGTCGTTGGGGGGCAGGGGTGTGTGGGGGGAATATGCAATGTCGACAGATGAATGCCAATTTATTTAAATGTTGTCTTGGCAATGGCAGGGAAATCAGATGGAGGGATTCGGAGCACAGTTCATTGGTTGCCATTTTGTTGTTTTAAGCTGACCCAGAGGATAAGAAACATATACAGTGACATCGTCAAGGTATGTGTCTGTGCTCAGTCACAAGGATGGTAACCGGGGGGAGGGGAGTGGGGGAGGGCAGGAGTGTTGGGGGAGAGGGGAGGAGGACACAGCCGGTGAAATCAATGAATCACTTGTCGAGTAGAAGGATATGTTGATAGGGTGAGATGAAGAGGGGTGGGAGGAGGCTCGTCTGGAGCATAAACACCAGCATAGACCAGTTGGGCCGAATGGCCTATTGCTGTGCTGTAGACTCGATGTAACTCGATGATTACAAACTTGAAATTTCTAGCTACACCTCTGCGACTCATTGATTTAACAATGGGTTAGTGGTGGTGGTTAAGAGGAAGAAAAGATTCATTTCGTTGTCGATTAGTAAACAAATTCAGTCAATACATCTGAAATGTTTCAGGTACAACTCATGAAGGCTCAGTCCCAAAATGTTAATCTATCTTGTCGCCTTTCAGATGTGGACAGACTTAAATCTCTTGTTTTTCTACCTCTGTATCCAATTAAAATATTGCACTGTACAAAAAAAAGAAAGACTTGCATTTATATAGCACCTTTCACGAATTCAGGGCGTCCCAAAGCGCTTTACAGCAAATGAAGTACTTTTGAAGTGTAGTCACTGTTGTAATGTAGGAAACGCAGCAGCCAATTTGCGCACAGCAAGCTCCCACAAACAGCAATGTGCTAATGACCAGATAATCCATTTTAGTGATGTTGATTGAGGGATAAATATTGGCCAGGACACTGGGGATAACTTCCCTGCTCTTCTTTGAAATAGTGCCATGGGATCTTTTATGTCCACCTGAGAGAGCAGATAGGGCCTCAGTACTACACCAGAGTGTCAGCCTAGATTTATGTGCTCAAGACTCTGGAGTGGGACTTGAACCCAAAACCTTCTGACTCAGAGGTGAGACTGCTACCAACTGAGCCACGGCTGACACTGTAAGGTGAGTGACGGATGCATTATTCTCCAGCTGTGGCTCTCAAACAGAATATAACTTTATTATTGGAACATCAAAAGGTAGCACTGAGAACGGGCCATTTCAGTTCACCTAGTTATTTAAGTCCAGTCCCAAACCTTGTGTCGATCATTTTCACCATTCTTTTGTCCCAATGCTGGTTCTACATCTTTCTGCCATGGTTTTGATATAATTTGTAAATGATATATTACATTTTGAAACAAAAGTTTGCAGATGCTATAATGATTGTTCGGTTAGATTGAATCATATTTGTACACAGGGGTACTTAACACATCCCAAGTTTGTTTAACCAGCCATAATCTTCCATGTATTCACACATTTCAGTAAATATATAACTTTTTTATTAGAGTACCCGATTACAGATACATTACGTTTCCTTAAACGTCGGTTATGTTCCGATCCTATTAGGATGGATTCGAAATGAAAAATGACTTTCTGAGGACCACTGCAGCCCAAGGTCCAGAATATGATTTCTGGCCCCCTCAAGTATTTCTCATTCATCTGTGTAATTGCTCTCAAAACAAATTTACAGAATAAACCCTGCACTCGGATGGAAAGAAAAAAACTGCAACTAGTGGAAATCTAAAACAGAAACAGAAAATGTAGGAATACATAGTAGGCAACAGAAAGAGAAAGATGGGAACATAGGAGCAGGAGGAGGTCATTCACTCCCTCGAGCCTGTTCCGCAATTCATAGAAACATAGAACATAGGAGCAGGAGTAGGCCATTCGGCCCCTCGAGCCATTTAATGAGATCATGGCTGATCATCCAAATTCAGTACCCTGTCCCTGCTTTCTCCCCATATCCCTTGATCCCTTTAGCCTTAAGAAATATATCTAACTCCTTCTTGAATATATTTAATGAATTGGCCTCAACTGCCTCAACAGAATTCCACAGGTTCACCACTCTCTGGGTGAAGAAATTGCTCCTCATCTCAGTCCTAAATGGCTTACCCCTTATCCTTAGACTGTGACCCCTGGTTCTGGACTCCCCCGCCATCGGGAACAGCCTTCCTGCATCTAGTCTGTCTAGTCCTGTTAGAATTTTATAAGTTTCAATGAGATCCCCTCTCATTCTTCTAAACTCTAGCGAATATAAGCCTAATCGACCCAATCTCTCTTCATACGTCATTCCTGCCATCCCAGGTATCAGTCTGGTGAATCTTCGCTGCACTCCCTCCATGGCAAGAACATCCTTCCTCAGATAAGGTGACCAAAACTGCACACAATACTCAAGGTGTGGTCTCACCAAGGCCTTGTACAACAGCCGCAAGACATCCTTGCTCCTGTACTCGAATCTTCTCGCTATGAAGGCCAACATACCATTTGCCTTCTTAACCGCCTGCTGCACCTGCATGCTTAACTTCAGTGACTGGTGCACAAGGACACCCAGGTCTCGTTGCACTTCCCCTTTTCCCAATCTATTGCCGTTCAGATAATAATCTGTCTTCCTGTTTTTGCCACCAAAGTGGATAACCTCGCATTTATCCACATTATACTGCATCTGCCATGCATCTGCCCAATCACCCAACCTGTCCAAATCATACTGGAGTTTCTCTGTATCCTCCTCACAGCACTCATGCCCACCCAGCTTTGTGTCGTCTGCAAACTTAGAGATATTACATCTAGTTCCCTCGTCTAGATCATTAATATATGTTGTGAATAGCTGGGGTCCTAGCACTGATCCCTGCCGTACCCCACTAGTCACTGCCTGCCACTCGGAAAAAGACCCATTTATTCCAACTCTTTGCTTCCTGTCTGCCAACCAGTTCTCTATCCAAGTCAGTACCTTACCCCCAATCCCATGTGCTTTAACTTTGCACGCTAATCTCTTATGCGGGACCTTATCGAAAGCCTTTTGAAAGTCCAAATACACCACATCCACTGGTTCTCCCTTATCTATTCTACCAGTTACATCCTCAAAAAATTTCAGTAGATTAGTCAAGCATGATTTACCTTTTGTAAATCCATGCTGACTTTGTCCGATCCTGTCACTGTTTTCCAAGTGCTCTGCTATTACATCTTTTATAATGGACTCTAGCATTTCCCCACTACTGATGTCAGGCTTACTGGTCTATAATTCCCCGTTTTCTCTCTACCACCTTTTTTAAATAGTGGGGTTACATTAGCTACCCTCCAATCCATGGGAACTGTGCCAGAGTCTATAGAATTTTGGAAGATGACCAGCAATGCATCTACTATTTCTAGGGCCACTTCCTTAAGTACCCTAGGATGTAGATTATCAGGCCCTGGGGATTTAGCGGCCTTCAATCCCGTCAATTTCCCTAACACCATTTCCCTACAAATACTGATTTCATTCAGTTCCTCCGTCTCATTAGACCCTATGTTCCCCGACACCTCTGGGAGGTTATTTGTGTCCTCCTTCCAAAAAAAATATATTCCACTGAGAAGAAAAGTGTGTAAAAGAAAAGACAGTCATCCGTGGCTAAGTAAAGAAATTAAGGATAGTATTCGACTAAAAACAAGGGCTTATAAGGTAGCCAAATCTAGTGGGAGGATAGAGGATTGGGAAAACTTTAAAAGACAGCAAAAAATAACAAAAAGATTGATCAAGAAAGGGAAGATAGATTATGAAAGTAAATTAGCAAAAAATATAAAAACAGATAGTAAGAGTTTTTATAGTTATATAAAAAGAAAAAGGGTGGCTAACGTAAATGTTGGTCCCTTAGAGGATGAGACCGGGAAATTAATGGTGGGAAATATGGAGATGGCAAAAACACTGAATGAATATTTTGTATCAGTCTTTACAGTAGAGGACACTAAGAATATCCCAACACTGGACAAACAGGGGGCTATAGGGGGGGAGGAGCTAAACACGATCAAAATCACTAAGGAAGTGGTACTCGGTAAAATAATGGGACTCAAGGCGGATAAATCACCTGGACCTGATGGCTTACATCCTAGGGTCTTGAGGGAAGTGGCGGTAGGGATTGTGGATGCATTGGTAATAATTTTCCAAAACTCCCTGGACTCAGCAAAGATCCCGGCAGACTGGAAAACTGCTAATGTAACACCCTTATTTAAAAAGGGCAGTAGACAGAAGGCTGGAAACTATAGACCGGTTAGCCTAACATCTGTGGTAGGTAAAATTTTGGAGTCCATTATTAAGGAGACAGTAACGGGACATTTGGATAATCATAAATTAATAGGACAAAGTCAGCATGGTTTTATGAAGGGGAAGTCATGTTTGACAAATTTGCTGGAGTTCTTTGAGGAAGTAACACACAGGGTGGATAAAGGGGAATCAGTGGATGTGGTGTATTTAGACTTCCAAAAGGCATTTGACAAGGTGCCACACAAAACATTATTGTTTAAGATAAAAAATCACGGGATTGGGGGTAATATTCTGGCATGGATAGAGGATTGGCTATCTAACAGAAGGCAGAGAGTTGGGATAAATAGTTCCTTCTCAGACTGGCAATCAGTAACTAGTGGTGTTCCGCAGGGGTCAGTGCTGGGTCCCCAACTCTTTACAATCTATATTAACGATTTGGAGGAGGGGACCGAGTGTAACATATCAAAGTTTGCAGATGATACGAAGATGGGAGGGAAAGTAGTGAGTGAGGAGGACATAGACAGGCTAAGTAAGTGGGCAGAGATTTGGCAGATGGAATACAATACTGGAAAGTGTGAGGTTATGCACTTTGGCAGGAAAAATAGTGGAGCAAGTTATTATCTTAATGGGAAGAAACTGGAAAGTACTGAAGTACAAAGGGATCTGGGGGTCCTGGTGCACGAAACTCAAAAGGTTAGTATGTAGCTGCAGCAAGTGATTAAGAAGGCCAATGGAACGTTGGCTTTCATTGCTAGGAGGATAGAATATAAAAATAGGGAGGTATTGCTTCAGTTGTACAAGGTATTGGTGAGACCGCACCTGGAATACTGCATACAGTTTTGGTGTCCATACTTAAGAAAAGACATACTTGTTCTTGAGTCAGTACAAAGAAGGTTCACTCGGTTAATCCCGGGGATGAGGGGATGGACATATGAGGAGAGGTTGGGTAGATTGGGACTCTACTCATTGGAGTTCAGAAGAATGAGAGGCGATCTTATTGAAACATATAAGATTGTGAAGGGGTTGGATCGGGTGGATGCGGGGAGATGTTCCCGATGATGGGTGAAACTAGAACTAGGGGGCATAGTCTTAGAATAAGGGGCTGCTCTTTCAAAACTGAGATGAGGAGGAACTACTTCACTCAGAGGGTGGTAGGTCCATGGAATATGCTGCCCCAAAAAGCTGTAGAAGCTACATCATTACATAAATTTAAAACAGAAATAGACAGTTTCCTAGAAGTAAAGGGAATTAAGGGTTACGGGGAGCGGGCAGGAATTTGGACATGAGTCTAGGTTCGGATCGGTCATGGCCCTGTGGGTAGCGGAGCGGGCTCAGGGGCCGTGTAGCCTGATCCTGCTCCTATTTCGTTCATCCAATTCTGTTAGATACAGGAGATGGTTCTGTGGTAGTAGATTGGCGGTTAGGATCAGATCAGCCATGATCTTATTGAATGGCGGAGCAGGCTCGAGGGGCCAATTGGCCTACTCCTGCTCCTATTTCTTATGTTCTTATGTTCTTAAGACAGAACCAAAGTATGTATTTAATTGGTCTGCCATTTCTTTGTTCCCCGTTATAAATTCCCCTGATTCTGACTGCAAGGGACCTACGCTTGACTTCACCAATCTTTTTCTCTTCACATATCTATAGAAGCTTTTACAGTCAGTTTTTATGTTCCCTGCAAGCTTACTCTCATACTCTATTTTCCCCTTCTTAATTAATCCCTTTGCCCTCCTTTACTGAATCCTAATCTGCTCCCAATCCTCAGGTTTGCTGCTTTTTCTGGCCAAATTATATGTCCTCTCCTTGGATCTTATGCTATCCCTAATTTCCCTTGTTAGCCACGGTTAAGTCACCTTTTTTGTTTTATTTTTATGCCAAACAGGGATGAACAAATTCTGTAGTTCATCCATGCGATCTTTAAATGTTTGCCATTGCCTATCCACCGTCAACCCTTGAAGTAACGTTCCCCAATCCATCCTAGCCAACTCGCGCCTCATACCATCGTAGTTTCCTTTATTTAAATTCAGGACCCTAGTCTCTGAGTCAACTACTTCACTCTCCATCTTAATGAAGAATTCTATCATATTATGATCGCTCCTTCCCAAGGGAGAATTAATTAGATCAATTAGATCATGGCTAATCTGTATCTGAACTCCACTTACCCGCCTTGGTTCCGTAACCCTAAATACCCTTGCCTAGTGTCAGCCATGGCTCAGTTGGTAGCGCCCTTGCCTCTGAGTCAGAAACTTCTAGGTCCAAGTCCCACTCCAGAGACTTGAGGACAAAAATTTAGGCTGACACTCCAGTGCAGTACTAAGGGAGTGCTGCACAGTCGGAGGTGCCGTCTTTTGGATGAGATGTTAAACCGAGGCCCTGTCTACTCTCTCAGGTGGACATAAAAGATCCCATGGCACTATTTCAAAGAAGAGCAGGGAAGTTATCCTCAATCACCATCACTAAAACAGATTATCTGGTCGTTATAACATTGCTGTTTGTGGAAGCTTGCTGTACGCAAATTAGCTGCCGCGTTTCCTACATTACAATAGTGACTATATTTCAAAAAGTACTTCATTGGCTGTAAAGCGCTTTGGGACATCCGGTGGTCGTGAAAGGCACTATATAAATGCAAATCTTTTTTCTAACAAAAATCTATCAATCTCAGGGTTGAAATTTTCAATTGATCCCTCCAGCCTCAACAACTTTTGTGGGAGAGAATTCCAGATTTCCACCACCCTTTGTGTGAAGAAGTGCTTCCTGACATCACCCCTGAACGGCTTAGCTCTAATTTTAAGGTTATGTCTCCTTGTTCTGGACTCCCCCACCAGAGGAAATAGTTTCTCTGGGCTGGAATTTCCGGGGGGTCAGCGGGCACGATCAGTGGTGGGTCGGGTGGGAAAGTGGTTTCTTTCCCCAGTGGGTCGGGACCCCGCTGTGAACCGGCCGCCATGCACATTTCCCCGATGTCGGGTCTGTTAGCGCTGAGCAGATCCGATACGCAGCAGTGGGTTCACAGCGGGGGACCCAATTCAGGAAATTAGTGGCATGTTTAGAGCCACTTAAGAATGAATTTCAGCTCACCTTCTGCATTTGACAGCTCACCCACGGGGTCCATGCTGGTCATGGACCACGTCTGTCAAGCTGAGGTGGGAGTTCAGTGGCCATTGAATCAGCTGTTGAGTTGACAGCTTCAAATATACAGTAAAAGCTCCCACCTTACAGAGATATCTTCCCTCAGCCACAAACTCTTCTTCGCTGCATTTCCACAATAGATTCACCATGCTGCAAGTCTTTACACAAGTCTCCATCCAGTCTGACCTCATTACCACTCTCACCATTGACAGATCGCTTCTGTCATCTCTACTTCACCTGCCATCTATTCCATCAGCATGGGTGCCCTTTATAGTCTCTCACCTTGGTCGTCAGAATCCCTCCACGATCAGCCCCAACACCAGCTGCATCAGGCACACCAGCAGCACCAACAACAACACCACCAACCTTCTCTGCAATCACCTCATGCTGAACAGGAGAGAGGGCATCAGCACCCAACCACATTGCTGCCCGGGAGGCCAGGGATGGCCTCACCATGGCCAGATTTACTTCACTTAATGCTGTACACCCTGGCTGCCACATGATGCGCCAGTTTGACACCACCCCACACCAACACCATAAAGCATCCCTACAATGCCCAAGACATTCCTTTCACACTCATCACCATTGTGGGTGTACCGTTATGTCTCACCATTCACTACAACTCACCAAGCCACATGCAAAGATGCACACAAATCTGTCCAAGAACGCAAAGACGTTGAAAATAAAGGTTTCAATGTTTGACACCACATTAATAGAAACTTTACAAGAACATTGCATAAAACACCCAAGTGCCTACCCTTGTGTGTTGTTAGTTGGTATGATTAGACAAGGATGAGGGTGAGTGTGAGTGGTGGCTAGTGAGATGGGGAAGTGATAATGTAGATAGAGAGGGATGTGTGGATGTGCAAGGTAAGTTGGTGTGAGTGAGGATGTGCAAGGGTAGGGAAGGCAGAGTGATGGAGATGTGTTGAGAGGCACAGCAGGATGAGGTTGAGTGTGGCTTTGTACCAACATTTCATAATCTACTGAGATCATTGAAACATTTGCGGGATTGCAGCCAGGTCCTCCTGAACACATCCCTGCTTGTGCCCTCCTCTGCAATGTACAACCAGGCTGTGTTGATCTCCTGGGGAAGTCTCTTCCGCCCATGGGAAGGGAAGAGGACCTCCCTATGTGCTGTGACTCTCTCCATAAGCATATGGAGGGAGTCATGGGAGTGCCTGGGTGCAGCCCTGCACCTCTGCGCAGTGCTTGTCAGTGTTTGCAGCACCTCAATGCTGTAGAACACTGACAGCACAAATGTCAAAATAAAGTTGGCCATGGTCCCTTTAAGGAAATCGGCTGATGACGCGTCATCAAATGACATCAACAGACCCGCTTCCTCTAATTGGCCGGGAAACGCGCTGGGCGGGCTTAACAAGCCAATCAGGGGAAATTCATTTCAGCTGCCAGGATGGAGACAGCAGCGGGGTCGGGATCCGCCACCGACGTCACCCACCACAGACCCGCCGGTCTGTCGCGGCCTCTCTCTCTCTACTCTCATGTGATGTTGCCTTTGGTGGATGGAAGACGTGTAAACAAAGAAACTCAATACTCAAAAACTACTCCCTTCTCTAGCTTTCTTGAGCTGTATTTTCTTCGCGCCACCATTGGCGGCCGTGCCTTCAGCAGCCTAGGCCCTAAGCTCTGGAATTCCCTCCCTAAACCTCTCCACCTCTCTACCCCTCTTTCCTCCTTTAAGACACTCCTTAAAATCTACCTCTTTGACCAAGCACCTGTCCTAATGTCTCCTTATGTGGCTCGGTGTCAAATTTTGTTTGATAATTGCTCCTGTGAAGCGCCTTGGGACGTTTTACTACGTTAAAGGCGCTATATAAATGCAAGTTGTTGTATTTAATAAACGTCTTCGATCAAAGTTACTTAAATACTTTCTGTTCACAGAATCACTGTGTTTTATTTTCTTTCACTTTAAGATGGTATGTTTGGGGGGAGGGTTCACTGATGAACAAAATATTTTCAGCAGCTAAATATATACACAGTGGTATCCTGGTGTGTGGAACAGCAGGGGACAGATTTGTACCTAACCAGACTTGTATGTAACAGGTCAGCAGTACCTCTTACAGCATGAAGAGCAAACCTGTGACTCCATAACAACCTCTCTGCCTGAACTCTGAGTATAAAATAACTGTTATTGCCGAGTATTAGAATCATTTGCAGTGAAACAGGAGATTTAATAACTTGAAATGTTATTGGAATAACAGGAGGTTTGGCAGCCACTGTCATTATTATTTTTTTAATGCCTATCTTGTTCATTGAACCAGGCGATGCAGAACAACATTATTGAAGGAGTTAGCATCAGCGCAGAAAGTTTGTTTTCTTAGCCTCTGATGGGTTGGATTAACTCATATGATGGGAATAAGACCAGAAAATATCATTAGTCAATCAGAGCCAATCCCAAAGTCCGGAAAACATCATATACCAGTCATACTCCTCGATGGCTTCCCTTGCCAAGGATCCGTGCAGTTCCCTCTTGAATTTACCAGCACAATCCAGCCAATATTACCTGCAAAATTAATGCACAAAGAAAAACATTGGTGTTTTTACAAATTACTTTCATTAAATTCATACATCGTACTATCTTGCTGATTTAATTTTTATTGTCCTGTTTTCTGAAAGCTGTGGTAATACTTTGAAATCTTTCTATTCATTAATGCCAGGTCTGACTTTGAGTTCGATACTGACTTTACTTGTTTAATTCCTCCGCCCTTGCATTATTCTGCACAAGTTTCCTATTGTTGGCCTGTTGTCAGCCCTTAATAAGCAAAACACATTTTCCCACTAATTTCCATAAACCCGTTTTAGGATAGCAAACTACTTAAACTGCTAGTACAAATGGGCAAGGGCTCAGTTACTACTTTCTACCAGCATTGAACCTCTGTTTAAGTTGCTTTGTTGCACGAATTAGCACACAGAGGAAAATACAGCCTTATGCTGCTGGGGCACTTGAGAGTTGTACAATACTCCTTCAAGAGTGAAACAGACATCGAATTTAACAGTTTCCTAACCATGAAACTACTTATAAGATGCATTAGTTGCCATTCATGCTATTTTGTTTAAAAATAATTAAATAAATGTACTTTTATTCATGATGTGTTGGCCTGGTATATTTTCTTGCACAGAGGGCACAGTTATGCAGTCGCTCAACATTGGTGGTAGCTGGGGGGCACACAGATACCCTTGGCCAGTTTGCGAGTCCTGGAGGCAATTTTAACTTAACTTGCCAGGTGGGAATCCCATGGGATCGGAGTTGGGGGTGGGGGTGCGGGGGTGGAATGTCGGTTTTACACTCCGCCCTATATTACTCTGCACTGACTTCAATGGAGAGTAAAATTGGACAGGGTGTAAAACCGGCGTTGCACCCGATCCCGTCAGTTTCCTGATGGATGGGTTAGGTTAAAACTGACCTCCAGGGTGTCAGCATTGCTTTGGTTGTGGTGAGAACTTTCAGTGGGTACAAGTTGCTATGAGTTAAGCATCTGCGAGCTGCTGCTCAGTGCCAGCTCACTGCACAAGTCCTTTATTAAGAATCGATGCCCGGCAAGAAAGTAGTTCCGGTCACTCTGTATAAACTCGTAAGGAAAATAATGCAAGAATCCTCCTATTCCAACTTTAAACTACAGCACACCCAACATGCATTTAAACGTGCTTCAGTCTCTCTCACTCACACATAACATTAATTTTAAATTCTTTGTGGGGAGACTGGAGAAGCTGTGGTTGTTCTCCTTAGAGCAGAGAAGGTTAAGGGGAGATTTAATAGAGGTGTTCAAAATCATGAAGGATTTTGATAGAGTAACTGAGGAGAAACTGTTTCCACTGGCAGGAGGGTCAGTAACCAGAGGACACAGATTTAAGGTAATGGGCAAAAGAACCAGAGGTGAGATAAGGAGATTTATTTTTACTCAGTTGTTATGATCGGGAATGCACTGCCTGAAAGGCGATTCAATCGTAACTTTCAAAAGAGAATTGGATAAATACTTGGGGCCGAATTTTCCGATCGGAGGCTTTCTGTGTGCGGATGCCTCCAATCGGGAAAAATCTACGAACTTACCTGCTGGCTCTGTAGGTCCTGACACTTCCGGTCCTGGGCCGCTCCTGGTCCGCGCGCGCAGGGCCCAGGTATCCCAGGGGCGCATGCGGTTCGCAAGTGTCTCTGGGATCACGTGGGCCATGGGGAACCAATCAAAGAAGGGAATCCCCCTGCACACTTGTGACAGGTCTCTCCGCATAGATCTGTCAAAAGTATGAATGGAGATCACATTAAAACACAGTTAAACATTAAATAATTTTTTAAAAAATCACATATTTAAAATTAGTTAAAATTACATTAAATTTAATATTTTAAACAAAATTTAATTTTTTGAAAAAAACAATTCAAGTTTTTCACGGGCCTAAAAATAAACTTACCTTTTTAAAAGTATTTTTAAATTATAAATGAGTGGAAAAAAAAATATTTTTTTACTTTTTTAAACTCTTATGCTGGTAAAAGCAGGCCTTACGCTTTTACCAGGCGTAAGATTTTTAAAGGTTTTCAGCGGGCGGAGGTTGTGCAGAAAGCGGAACTCTCTGCCCGCGGAGGCCCTTCTCCTGGGCAGGCGGATGATCTGTCAACAGGCTTCACATGCCTAAACATGGCACTTGCGAGGCCCCTGCGGGTGCTCGTACACACCCGTGGGGGTCGGAAAATCCGGGCCTTGATGAGGAAACATTTGCAGGGCTACGGAGAAAGAGCAGGGGAGTGGGACTAATTGATAGCTCTTTCAAAGAGCTGGCACAGACATGTTGGGCTGAATGGCCTCTAACTGTGCTGTATCATTCGATGATTCTATGATTCTGCTGAGTCATTTTTATATTTTATGGTAGCTATACTTTGTCAATTACTGAGCAGATCTATATGTGTCCTGGGCCAATATTTATTCCTCAATCAACATCACTAAAAACAGACTAACTAGTCATTATCACATTGCTGATTGACTGCCACATTACAACAGTGGCTGTAAAGCGCTTTGGGACATCTTGAGGTCGTGAAAGGCGCTGTAGAAATGCAAGTCTTTCTTTTTTTTCTTTCTATATATTGGGAAGATGCCTACTGGTACTGATACTCTGGAACTCCATCTCATTTGCTGTTAACTTTTCTGCTGTGGCACAGGCATTCCATTGGCAAAGCCTACAGGTAATGCAATCGTTCCCACACACGTTTGAATAGAGATCTGAAACTCTCTCTTTACTTTCCGTTCAGTTAACTTTCAGCACGCAGATTTGGAACAGAGCCAACCTGGTTACTTAAGGGAGATTGCTGTTAAACCCTGGAAGACACATATTGATATTTTATACCATAACCCTGGCCGTTGCGAGAAAAAGACTAAGTCTACATCTAAGATTGAAAACTTAGTGGCTTAGGATATATAATGGAGACACTCGCTAGAGCAACCAAAGTGTAGGAATACCAAGTGATTTCAGGCATAATTACCCACTATACAGCAACAACAACTTGCATTTATATAGCATAGAACACAGAAACACTCCCGTATAAAGGACTAAAGGAAAAAAATGGACACTGAGCTGCAGGAGAGATTAGTAGAGGTTACCAAGAGTTTAGTCTTAGAGAAGGGTTTTATGGAAGTAGTTAAGGGAAGGAATGGCAGCGTTTGGGGCCAAGGGGCTGAGGCCGTGGCCGCCAATGGGGAGACAGACAAGAGGCCAAGTCAGAAACTGTTTCCAGTGGCAGGCAGGTCGGTAACCAGAGGACACAGATTTAAGATAATTGGCAAAAGAAACAGGGGAGATGAGGAGATTTTTTTATTTACACAGCGAGTTGTTGTGATCTGGCCTGAAAGGGTGGTGGAAGCAGATTCTATCATAACTCTCAAAAGGGACTTGAATATATACTTGAAATTGCAAAATTTTCAGGGCTATGGGGAAAGAGCAGGAGGAGTGGGACTAATTGGATAGCTCTTTCAAAGAACTGGTACTGGCACTGGCACTGGCACAGGTACAATGGGCCAAATGGCCTCCTGTGCTGTATGATTCTGTGACCAGAGGACAGGCTAGAAGTTTTTTGTTGCAATATGTGAAGATTGGAGGTTTCATTGATTACCCAATGCACCAGAGACCAGCTTGGCATAAGGCAAGAGCAAATCCTAAAATGGCCCCAAGTGTTTACTGCTACATGTCTGTATCATCAGTTAACTGGTTTAATTTAGTGCTCTGTTGACACCCTGATTGCCCAGCAGCCACCCTGATGACCAGAGTCCTGACACTGAGCACAATGTCTGTCTCCTGCGCATTTTACAATGTTGCTGCACCAATCAGAACTCATCTTTAAGCCAACCTGTAAGTTAATGGGCCGGAATTTGTTTTACGAAGTTACTGCATTTGTGCATTAATTGCCCATTAAACTCACCACAGAAAGTTAAGTCTTGTAATTAATAGCGTAAGTACCTTTTTAACAAAGTGATAAATGTTAATTACTGCCAATCAACCTCTCTGACCTAGAAAGTGGACAATTGAAACTATGGAGTCTCATTCCTTCAAGGTTTTGAATTGTTATTGGAGATTTAAAAATGTCAAATTTAAATTTTAAATTTTTTTTCTTACTTTTCTTTTCTGTCTCTTTTTCTCTCTCTCTTAATCCAATCTTTCTTTCCCACTCATTATTTCTCTTCCTGATTTGACAAAATTCACCCGATTTCCTTCTCCGTCGTTCCTCTGTTTCTTTCTCAATCCTTCAATCTCATTGGTTAAGGAGATAGACTGTTGGTCCAATGTTCACTGAGGTCCCAGAAGCCCCGTTGCCCTTGCCACGCCGTTATCAGCTCGCACTTCAAGCAAGTTACAGCGCAAAACATGTTTGGGCTGAAGGGTGCAGAAAAAAGTCTAACTAATGGATGCCCGACTCCAGCAAATTCCGGCCCTATGTCATTTTAAAGAATGATGGAAAGCTGTGCTTGTCGCTGGAATCTCAGATCCTCTCTAGTGTCTCGTTACTGTACACTGTGAATCGCTATAATCAAGCCACAAACAAACAGACTGAGTCATCGCTTGACTTTAGAGAAAGAGAAAAAAAATCAATTTTCAAATTGTGCTGTGTGATTTAAAGCAATTATAAAATTTTAAAGCATTGGTAAGCTGTGACAAAGGATTAACAAAATAGCACACTAAACCATTCTGTGCAATTCCTGTTTTTAATGGGTTTATCTTAAGCAGTTCGTTTCAGTTGTGTAAGTGTCAGTAAATAATTGACCTGTCCCGAGGGGCACGGGAAGCAATCACACTGTGTAGTGATCTGGTTCACAACTTGTCACTTTAGTGTGGCCCGTCTATGACTATACAATGTGACATCAGCACTGTGTCTAACGTTTGATAAATGAATACCTCCAAAGTCTTAAAAAAATAAAACTTTGGGGAATTGAATCAAATGACCATTTCATTGTGTCTAGTTGATGTCCATTTACTGTGCGACACAAGGATTAATTTTTTTAAAGCTTTTAACATATTCCTCACTGCTGTGGTCAATATTACTTTAAAAACATGTCAGTTAAAGGATTCAAACTGAAAATCTTAATATTGACCACCTGAGTTGAGAATAGAGATAACAGATTTAAATAGAAGAGGATCTTACTAGAATAGGCTCAGACACAGAATACGAAAGGCAGTACTTTATTCTGAGGTGCTTCTCTTATAGTTTTCACTTTTCTCCATAGGCTGGTGGATTCTACTCAGAACTAGTCCACACCAGCATCCACTGGCTCCCCCTCTGTTTACACTCACTTCCCCCTCCTGATCTTTTATTGCTTTATACATAATTGACTTATAACCTTGTATCAGAACCATTAACCTTATTTCCTCCCCCCTTCTAAGAAGTATTCTAATAAAAGCTACCTCTGTCAGAACTGCAGTTAGAATTTCAGTCTTTATGAAGGTATAGAGAGTCACCCAGACCTGGTCCTCGTATCTCCACTGTCTTGTACCTCAGCATTCTGGAGAGGTTTCTGGTCCAGTTTCAGAGAGCTTTGGTTTTCTTTCTTTTGATTATCAGTGCCCCCTGGAGTGTTGGGTTGAGAGTCTCTGGGAGTCTCTTTTCCTGTCACTTTGCGGATGTGTGAGAAGAAGTTGATATTGGTTTCTGCTTCCACAACACAACCATAAATAACATAAAATGTCATCCGTGCCTCAGTGGGTAGCACTCTTGCCTTTGAGTCAGAAGGTTGTGGGTTCAAGTCCCACTCCAGAGACTGGAGTGTCAGCCTAAAAATCTAGGCTGACACTCCAGTGCAGTACTGAGGGAGTCCTGCACTGTTGGAGGTGCCTTCTTTCAGATGAGACGTTAAACCGAGGCCCCGTCTGCTCTCTCAGGTGGACGTAAAGATCCCATGGCACTATTTCGAAGAAGAGTAGGGGAGTTGTCCCCAGTGTCCTGGCCAATATTTATCCCTCAAATCAACCTCACAAGAATAGGTTATCTGGTCATTATCACATTGCTGTTTGTGCAATTTGGCTGCTGTGTTTCCTACATTACAACAGTGACTACACTTCAAATGTACTTCATTGATTGTAAAGCGCTTTGGGATGTCCTGAGGTTGTGAAAGGCACTGTATAAATGCAAGTCTTTCTTTCTTTCACACTTCATAACAGGTTATCCTGTGAGTTATGAGAGACAAAAGATAGGTAAAATAAATTTAAAGTCTGTTTCAGTCTCCAACATCTTCCTTTTGAACTTGAAGTTTGAAAAGTTTTCCCAGTTCCAGTTGTTTATTTACTGTTCCAGCCCAGATGTTTGTGGGTAGTTTCCGGTGGCCTATCAGTGATTGCATTGGTTGCTCAACCCAGGTCTGTTCCACATGACTATTCATTAAAAGTGGGTGAAATGAAGATCAGATCACGAGTGGAAGAAGGCTGTAGAGGGATTGGTTATTATCACATTGTACTTCCTCTCGTTGTATGCGCAATCAGGATGCTCCATTTCAAATGTTCGATTAAGTTTTTATACATTCCTTCTGCAAATCTCTTCTCAAACCTTTTGCCCAATTTAAATTCACTCAGGATTTTTTGTACGTAACAGCACATGAACTATATCTTGTCACATTTCAGATAACAAAACTGTGATCTCCTAGAAATAGTCAACTCCGAGGCAGGTGTAAATAGCATATTTTACCATGAGAACGCTCAGTCCAGGATGCCTTGCATGTTGAACACCCTGATATATGTAAACCTTGTCATTTATTATTAGCAGATGAAACCAGAGAACAGAGAGGAGGAGAAGGGAAGTGTGTGTGTGTTTCCAATGTACTGTATTTACATATACCAGATGTACACTTTCACAGAAGATCGAAAGATTTCTCCCACTGGCATTACTGTGTGTGCTAAATAACTATATGGAGAGCCATAGGTTGGATATAGTTAGAAAGGGAGGTGACTATGTAGATATGGGGATTGATATAGAGAAAAAAATTACTGCCGTTATTGGGAAACAGATGGACAAAGGTAGATAGATAGGTAGATAGACGACAGATAGATACATAGATAGATAGCTATATGGATAGACAGATAGACAGATAGATAGATAGACAGATAGATAGATAGATAGATAGCTTCCTAGATACATAGATAAATACATAGATGATAGATAGATGATCAGACAGAGAGGATTGGAAAATCATAGAATGATTACAGCACAGAAGGAGGTCATTTGGCCCGTCGAGCCCGTGCCGGCTCTCTGCAAGAGCACTTCAGCTAGTCCCACTCCCCCGCCTTTTCTCCGTAGCCCAGCTCAGGTACTTATCCAATTCCCTTTTGAAAGCCACGATTGAATCTGCCTCCACCACCCTCTCAAACAGTGCATTCCAGATCCTAACTACTCGCTGCATAAAAAAGTTTTTCCTCATGTCGCCTTTGGTTCTTCTGCCAATCACCTTAAATCTGTGTCCTCTGGTTCTTGACCCTTCCGCCAATGGGAACAGTTTCTCTCTATCTACTCTGTCTAGAGCCCCTCATGATTTTAAACACCTTTATCAAATCTCCTCTCAACCTTCTCTGCTCTAAGGAGAACAACCCCAGCTTCTCTAGTCTATCCACGTAACTGAAGTCCCTCATCCCTGGAACCATTCTTGTAAATCTTTTCTGCACCCTCTCTAAGGCCTTCACATCTTTCCTAAAGTGCGGTGCCCAGAATTGGACACAATGCACCAGTTGAGGTCGGACGAGTGTTTTATGATGATCAGAGCCCCCACTATTTCCTCCCTTGTTTCTCTTAACATTTCATCCGGTCCTGGCGATTTATCTACTTTAAAAGATGTTAAACCCCTTAATATTTCCTCTTTCACTATGTTTATCTCATCTAATATGTCACACTCCTCCTCCTTAACTACAATGTTTGTGAAGACAGACGCAAAGTATTCATTAAGAACCATACCCATGTCTTCCGCCTCCACGTGCAGGTTACCTTTTTGGTCTCTAATAGGCCCTACTCTTTAGTTATCCTCTTGCTCTTTATGTATTTATAAAACATCTTTTTGGTTTTCCTTGATTTTACTTGCCAATATTTTTTCATGCCCTCTGTTTGTTTTCCTAATTTCCTTTTTAGTTTCAGCCCTGCACTTTTTATACTCCGTTAGGCTTTCTGCAGTATTTAGCTCTCGGTATCTGACATAAGGTTCCCTCTTTTGCCTCATCCTACCCTTTATGCTCTTTGACATCCAGGGGGCTCTAGATTTGGGAGTCCTACCCTTTTTCTTTGTGGCACATATTTGCTCTGAACCTTCACTATCTCTGTTTCACTTTCCTTTAGAGGATGTTTACTGTTCATTGCAGTCCAGTTAAATACAAATTTAATTGAAGCAAAATTTTCAGCCAACCATCTGGTTTTACTTTGCTATTCATTCTCAGTACTCCAAAGTATCCTGTTATATGGTATCTTTCCCATTTATTCCAATTCTGTGGAATGCCTGATCCAAGTATCCAGTTATACATGACTGTTCCATCTGATCCAAGTATCAAGTTCTTTGCGGAACACCTCCGTTCAGTCCGTAAGGGGGACCCCGAGCTTCCGGTCGCCTGTCACTTTAATTCTCCGCTCCACTCCCACTCAGACCTCACCGTCCTCGGCCTCTTGCATTGTTCCACGGAAGCTCAGCGTAAGCTCGAGGAACAGCACCTCATCTTCCGATTAGGCACTTCACAGCCTTCCGGACTCAACATAGAGTTCAACAATTTCAGATCATTACCTCGGCCCCTATTATATATATATATATTTTTTATCCAAACTCTTTGTCTTTTTTTCTTCTCCCCCACATGGCAGCTGTCCTTCATTCTGCCAGCGCAATTTACACTTCATCTAGAGCCATCCTTTGTTTCTTAACCTGTCCCATTACCATCTCCTTTTGCCTTGAATATCTCTTAATGTCTCTTAACTCTCTTCGCCTTCTATCCTATCACAGACCTTCCCTTTTGTTCTTTCATCCCCTCCCCCCTTTCCCAGCTCCCACACTTGCTTAAAAATCTGTTCCATTTTCTGCTTTTTCCAGTTCTGACAAAAGGTCATCGACCTGAAACGTTAACTCTGTTTCTCTCTTCACAGATGCTGCCTGACCTGCTGAGTTTCTCCAGCATTTTCTGTTTTTATTTCAGATTTCCAGCTTCTGCAATATTTTCTTTTTGTATCAAGTTCTAATCTCTGACTCCCATTCCTGATCCAAGTATCTTCTTCTAATCTCTGACTCCCATTCCTAATCCAAGTGTCTAGTTCTAATCTTACTCCCATTCTTGATCAGAGCAACTGCTTATTGTGTACCAGGCCTATTCCTAATCAGATATACCCGACCATTCCCATTCTTGATCCTATTATCCAGTTATCTAATGATGGTCATGAGGGAAAGATGTGACTTTTTTTGTAAATTCAGCTTTTATTATTAAAGCAATTTACTAAGACATGTCTTAAACCCTGTCATCAGTCAGCATTAGTTTGGCAAATATTTGAATCTTTGTGGTGGCGCTGAAGATCCTCTAACTGCGATGGCTTGAGCTGTGTTCTACACAAGCAGTTCCTGTCTTTCTGACTGGCAAGCACTAATATCTTGGAGATTGGCATAGTTTCTCACCCAATCATGTGATCAAGTCTGTGGATAGCAGCTACAGAGAAATACTGACCAAACTGATGCCGTTACCAAGGAGATTTGTGGGTCGCAATACTTGTTCAACCATAAACTTTAGTATCTAGAACAGATTGTGGGAGAGGGGCTGCGTGGTATTGCAGATTTCACTGGAGTAAAGCACGCTGATGTGTAGCTAGACAATGTCTGAAAGAAGGATTGAAGAGATCTGGCTGTTCCATCCAATATTTATGAGAGATAAATCACAACATCTTGAAATGTCCTTTATTTTTAAATGTGAGATTCCATGTGCTTAACTAGAGAATAACCAGCTTTGCCCTGTCACCCACACAGGCCACGTTCCATTAGAGTGACCTGGCCTGATAATCGGCAGGGTGTCCATTCAATGTTGCCCAGAGTTCGTTCTTAAAATTAAACAGTGCGGCTTAGATTAGGTGGGCAGAAGTTGTGTATTGGCTGATTCTTTCTTTTATGAATGAACAAAGCCATCCGTGTGAGTCCCGAATCAGTGTCTCCCTTTTCTATTGCCTGTTGGCTTAGAAAATTGACCAAAAAAAAAATGAACTGTGTTACCGGCACAAGCCAATGGTTAAATTTGAGCAAAATGCAAGTTGCTATCTTTGGTTACTTTTTAATCTATCATTTGAACAATAACATTTCACTGCCCTGCTGCATTTTGTGATTGCAGTGAAACAATTCATGAGGGGTTTTAGCAAAATGAAAAAAAAATGCTTTAGTAATTAACAGCAAAGCAATTTTCAGAATTAACTGCTTAACAGCCAAGAATCAGTGTGCTTCTCAAAGCACTTTCATTGATGGTGAAAATGGTTCAGAAATGTTTATTATTTATTATGTTTATTCCAATGCATCAAAAAACAACATATGAATATTAATATAATCAAAACTATTCAGAAAACGCAGCTCATGTATTATTTGGTTTCTACACATGTCCGTAATTTACTTCATAATAGTTACATTTTGCAGTTTTCTTAACTTCCGGAGAATAATCTTATCCAGTTTATTTTGTTTTGTTGATCAAAAATTTTATAGGCCCAGAATTTGCAGTTGTAATGACAGCGAAACTGACAGCAACTTCTGGCATCTATACATGTGCAGTTAAACGCGGAAATCCAGAAGTTGCTGCCAGTGATTCCCTGCTCCTCCACAGGGTGCGCTGTCGCAGTCCACACAGATGGAAATCTTAGAAATCACTTGAATTGACTTCCACTTTTTACGCTCTAATCTCACTGTAAAAACCCCTGAAAAAGTTAAGCCTTGTTGAATGGCATGTAACTGGGGTTTTAATGATGTACTAAGTCATAATTACTGTTGAACAACTTCTCTGGCCCTGAAAAACTAATTTTATATTTGTGGACTGTCTAATGATACAAATTCCCATAGATTTTTAAAATAATAATAATAATTCAATTTCTACCTTAATCCCATGTGTATGTCTCAATCTTTCTTTCACTCTGCTTTTTACTTCCTGATTTGCTGTCTGTGAGAATTCTTCAATATGTTTGGCTGCTAGCCTGCTTGATGACATCACTGTTGCTGAATGCCAGAGATCCCCTATACGTGGCGCTAAAATGAAATTAACATTGGGAAAGGTGAAATTCACGTCACAGAGATCGCTTTCTTTGAGGTCAGCAGTGAGCTGACTGCAAAATCTGGGTCATTGTGTTTCGAGTTAATATTCCACAATAATCTCTATGATATGGGATTACTGGTAATAGGAAGCTGGAGATAATATACATTACAGAATGTTATCTACAATCAAAGCCCCATCATTCCTGGCAGGACAAGATCACTGTGTCCCAGATGTCAGCAGCCCACCTCACCCAATCTATTATAAATAAAATGAGGAAATGCTGGAAAACACAGCAGGTCAGGCAGCACCTGAGGAGAGAGAAACAGAGTTAACGTTTCAGGTCGATGATCTTTCATCAGAACTGGAAGAAGTTAGAGATTTAACAGTTTATAAGCAAGTACAGAGCCAGGGGAAAAAAAGGGAAGGTCCGTGATAGGGTGGAAGGCAGGAGAGATTAAATGACAAAGGGATGATGGTGCAAGGCAAAAGGGGGTGGGTAACGGGACAAGTAAAGAAACAAAAGATGGGTTGAGAGGAGCTGTAAATGGCAACAGCAGAACCATTACCAGCACCTGCTGTCCAAAAAAATAGGAGCAATGGATATCATTTAAAGTTGTTGAAGTCAGTTTTGAGTCCAGAAGGTTGTAAAGTGCCTGAACGAAAGATGAGGTGCTGTTCCTCGAACTTCTGTTGAGCCATCTATTACAATACTCGAGCTACATTACAGAAGAATATAAACATTGCCAACTTTGTGAAAGGTGTTAAGTACTGCAAGCGTTAAATCTGCACAGCATTCAGTTTGTTAGGGACCATCTATAAAAATCGTCAGTTTCCTAAGAGTCTAGTAGGAGGGAGGGGGTTTATGCTCCTTAAACACTTTTATATACCTGAAGCAAATGTTATCTTCTTTACAGTACACTGATGGAGAAATAAAGGGGAGCAAAGCAAAAATCAATGGGGGTCAAATTGGGGCAAGTAGCGCGCATTTTTCAGGCACTACGTGGCCTCCTGTGGCCCCACAATAGCAGGCAGGAAGCATGCACACATTACTGACCTGAAGTCCGCAGCCCACCATATTGGATAAGGACAAACAAGAGGCATTCTTTACCCATGCCTGAAACACGCGTTAGGCTTTTGCATATGCAGATAAGGGGCCGAACACCTGCTTCAGGTCCCCGCTGCAACCCTGGTTTTCATCAAGGCAGCCAGTGGCAGCGCTGGGAAAACCAACTCGAAACATTGCCCAAATATAAAGGTAGGTGCTCATCACAATCACTATCGATCCCGGTCTCGAGATCCCCGACAACCAGAAACCCCCCCCCCACCCCCGAACCTCAATCCTTCCCTCCCTCCCGCCTCCCCCTGACCACCAGCCCCCGTGATCTTCCCCCTGACCTCCGACAACCAGACCCCCCTTACCTCCATCCCTCCCTCCGACCACACGGTTGCTCCTCCAAAGCCCCCGATCGTGAGCTGAGGTTCCTGCCTCCTCCCTCCCTCAGCCACTATCGGGGCTCCTCGAACCTCACCATTTGTGCACGGGAGGAGTAACGCTGGGCCGGGGGGTGGGGGATGGTGGGCACACCCAGAAACTCTCGAACTTAACCCCCACAATCCTTTAAGCTCTTGTGAAACAGATGACAACTACGGATGAAGTCTTCCCCCAACAAAGTTCCGGTTTCAATCAGTTTATTCCAATCAGATTTGTTCGCGAGAAATCTCTTTTGTGGTTTATGAGGGTTTCTGTTTGAAAGAAACATATTGACAGGGACAGAACATCCTGAACGTGCAAGGTTGTTTGAAGGCTTATGACTTTACAGCCTAGGTGGGCCAACGAAAAGGGACACTGTCTCTTTAAAAATGCATAAAGCGCATCATGTATTATGTGTGGAAGGACTGCTCACATATTTCAGCATTCTCTGGCAAGGTCTCCTTTAATTTAAAGAAACATATATTTGACAATCGTCTCAAGGAATAACACGTAGAACTACACAGGCAGAGTGATTGTTCCTTTTTTTGGGCGCACATGGAAGAGAGCTTACGTAAAAAATGTTTTAATTGAATTGTCTTTGGTTGTGTCTTATTAATTTCAAACACTTTCTCCCATCCTGTTTTTCACTCCATAATATTTTTTGAATCATATGTTATAATACTACAGATTGAAGGGAATGTGACATTTATGCAAATCAGTTCTGTAATGAAAGCATTCGAAAAAAAACTGCTGCTCTATTCATAATAATTACTCATTTGAAAATGGCCCTTTAGGGCTCAGTAACATCAGCTTTAGATTAGTATAATATTTTTTGCTGCAGTAGAATTCTCTTAAGATAATCTGTGAATAGGATAAACTTTATTTAAAGTGCCAGCCATTTTTACGTGTGTAGATTATTTGAAAACTATGAAAAAGCAATGCTATACATTAAAGAGAAAGGTGACAAAAATGCATTTTTTCCTTATACTGAAATGAGAATAGAAATTTAACATCCATTTCTTTTTTTGTTCCAAATCTAAATGAATAATTAAACTTAAAATTAAATGAATTGTTATTTTTTTTATTCATTCACAAAATGTGGGCATCGCTGACAAGGCCAGCATTTATTGCCCATTCCTAATTGCCCTTGAGAAGGTGGTGGTGAGCCGCCTTCTTGAACCGCTGCAGTCTGTGTGGTGAAGGTGCTCCCACAGTGCTGTTAGGGAGGGAGTTCCAAGATTTCAACCCAGCGACGGTGAAGGAACGGTGATGGAAGCAGATTTAATAGTACAGGTAACATTCCAAAGGGAATTCGATAAATACTTGAAAAGGAAAAATTTGCAAGGCAATGGGGAAAAAGCAGGGGGAATGGGATAAATTGGATAGCTCTTTCAAAGAGCCGGCACAGGCACGATGGGCCGTATGGCCTCCTTCTGTGTTATGATTCTATGATTGTAATTAGCAGGCAAATGTAGCAGCCCACTAAAACGTCTGCATGCAAGCACCCCAGCAGTCATTAAACAGACATGCCTTACTAGAATCCGGGTAATCAGGTTGACGGGAGGTGGAATTTATCAAGTAATGGGCGCAGTGCACCCACTTCCTGGATTTATTTGGCTATCTGCCAAATCCTTTTCCAAATCGTCATTCAAAGGATTTGAAATCTGTGAAATGAGAACTGACTATTAATAATCAACAAGCAATTCCATTATAGTCCTTGAAGAATTTTGAAAAATGTAATAAAGAGAGGACCTGCCTCGAATCGCACACCAGAATCACCTCTGGTTATCTAGAAGTAAACTTCTTGCTGTGTAGTATTTCTGCAAAATTTCTTATGAAAAAATCTGCTCCCCAAAATGATGCAGTGTCACTGGCTTCTTTAAAACTCCCTTCTCCTTTGGGCATTGTTGCATATGGAGCAGGAAATTGTCCTTTAGACTCAAGCTGACGAGCAAGAATTTTGTTTTCATTAAATACTATATGAAATATTGGGCATCAAAAAATGGTTGATCTACTTTAAGAGGATGGTGATCCAAGCAGTTTCCCTCCCTCTCCCCTTCCCCCTAATCCTATTTCTTTGCCACAGTCAACAAAATGGACAGGGGATTAAAGGGTTATGAGAATTAGTCTAAAGTGTCTGGTCTTTGCTACGCTGCGACCTGTCTGATGACTTGCAGTAATGGTCTGGAGGTTAGCCGTTTATTCTAATGTCCAGATCCCTTAGGTCAGTCAGTGGCTGCGTACTGGATAGGCACTGGAATTAATTCTCCCCTCTCACGAGGAAGGCCAGCCAAACTACTGAGACCTATATTGATGTATCTCGCACAAATTATTCAGAGGATGGTGGGAGGGGAGCTCTGGAAAGTGATGCAGAATGATAGATACCAGTGCTAGGCGGAATGTGCTGACTTTTTGTTTAGTCCCCCAGGTTAATCCATGTGACAGCTCACAGTCTCTGGACACTTGCTCTTGACATTCGACAGAGGGGCCAGTGACTACACACTGTATTGGCTAATCAAGATTAATAATAGATTACTGTTTGATTGACCCTTTCTGTGCTGAATGCAGCCAGCGACTTATGATCATATTGGCTCATTCTAAGCTATCCCCGTACTTCTCAAACATCAAATATTAGAAAGTAGGAATGGAAAAGTGTAAAGTATTAAGGGGATTGCCACAAGCCTCATATTCTGTGAATGAACAGTAACATTTAAGGCATTTATTGCGGAGTCTGTAAACCGCCAGAATGCTCAAAGGGTGATCTTAAAATTCTTCTGTTAATAGTTGGAGCACTGTGACAGCATCAAAGTTAAACATTCTTAACAACATTTTTATTTGGATTATTTTGTTCAAACGTAATTTCCATCTTCCCATCAGCAGCTCCAGAATTCCCAGCTCCTCTCCCATATCTTACTTTCTGCTGGCTTGCGAACTTTCAGCCATATTCCCACTCTAAAGGTTGGCCTATTTCATGTGGTTGTAATATAGCTGACTGACTCCTTGGGCTTTGCTTAAATTTCCTTTCAGTCTCGTTACAAACAAATTTGTTAGAATAATCCATTTTTCTTTGTCAATTGTGCCTCTGCATCTAATTTACTGTCCCTCTCTATATACCTGTGTCAGCGCAATATACAACAACACAGAAAAATAAAGTTATTACGGAACTTTTTTTTTCCCAGAGAAAAATTCGAATGGATTGTGCAGTTCTTACATATCTTTAACACTCAGCCCCACAGATGCGTCAGGGCAAAAACCTCTTGCATGTATTGTACAGTGAAAAGGACATTCAGGACTCTAAGGGCTAATGTGCCATTTGCCACCACTTCTGCTGCTCTGCAGGATGACTGATGCGATGAAGAGTTGATGATAAGGGTTCAGTTGTGACTTTGCTGCAATATGTGTTTGGTGCAAGGGCATAAGGAATAAAGGGAAATGACTGTTGCTGATTCCTGTTACCACAGTGCTCCCTCACACATTGGCATTATTTTTTAGATAACCATAATTGCGTATTCTACACAATCATTTTTTTTCCAAGTTGTTTTATCGCACAAGCAGTTAAAACAATGACATTTACTTTTTCTATGACATTTGAAGCCAATTCCCCACCTCAGGTGGGTTATTTTAGGGGATTTAGATGCTGGTGTCGCTGCAATAATTCTTTACTTACAATGCTGTTCCTGAAATAAGAAAAGTTTCCTACACTTTTGGAAGGATGTCTAGGCCTTGGAGAGAGTGCAGAGGAGATTTACTAGAATGGTACCAGGGTGAGGGACTTCAGTATGTGGAGAGACTGGAGAAGCCGGGATTGTTCTCCTTAGAGCAGGGAAGGTTAAGGGGAAATTTAATAGAGGTGTTCAAAATTATGATGGGTTTGATAGAATAGATAGGGAGAAACTGTTTCCACTGACAGGAGGGTCGGTAACCAGACGTCACAGATTTAAGGTATTTGGCAAAAAAGCCAGGGGGGAGATGAAGAGAATTTTTTTTTACGCAGCGAGTTGTTATGATCTGAAATGCACTGCGGTGGAAGCAGATTCACTAATAACTTTCAAAAGGGAAGTGGCTAAATACTTGAGGGGGAAAAGTTTGCAGGGCTTTGTGGAAAGAGCAGGAGAGTGGGACTAATTGGATAGCTCTTTCCAAGAGCCAGCACAGGCACGATGGGCCGAATGGCCTCCTTCTGTGCTGTACGATTCTATCATTTTAAGACAACTGACAATTCTGCTTTGTGTGCATTGACTATCAGTGAAATTCTGCATTTAACATTCTCAGCACGCCGTGTATTCTTGATCAAACAGGCAGACAGCAATGAGTCTGGTATTCTTATAGTTTTTTCACTCCCAGTTCAACTGCACATGTGAAAGTTTTCAGGAGAATGTTTTACCCAAGAGGAACATTTTCCTACGTAACAACAGTGACTGTGCTTCAAAAATAGTTCTTTGTGTGAAAGCACTTTGCTATAATAAGGTTCTACACAAAAGCAATTTTATTTTTTTAATTTATTTTTCCTTTTTTTTAAAAGTGAGGAGGGAGTGAGATTAGCGAATATCAAGAGTGTTTGGAAAGTTAGAAACATATCGTTGCAAACCTGATCTGGATTTCCACACTGAAAACTCAGGATTGACCAAGACCAATCAAAATCCAGTGTGAAGGAGGGGTGGAGAATTCTGCTCTTGATCTTCCTGCAGTCACCCTCTGTACGGGAATGCTGATTATGATTTGTTTCTGCGGACATTTCATCCGTGATTTTGGACTCAGACCAGTATACAGGGATTGAAATTTTAAAAATTGCCATGTTACACCCACTATTTCTGAGTGTAAGAGAGTTGATATGGATAAAAAAATGGTGGGATTTGGAGGCTGATCATCTCTCCTACCCCATAATTATGCCACTTAATAATATAAAGTGGAGAAATGTGAAGTTATCCACTTTGGTAGAAAAAATAGAAAAGCAGAATATTTTTTAAATGGTGAGAGATTGGGAAATGTTGGTGTTCAGAGGGACTTGGGTGTCCTTATACACAAACCACTGAAAATTAACATGCAGGTACAGCAAGCAATTAGGAAAGCAAATGGTATGTTAGCCTTTATTATAAAAGGATTGGAGTATAAGAATAAAGAAGTCTTACTGCAATTATTTAGGGCTTTGGCGAGACCACACCTGGAGTATTCCTTACCTAAGGAAGGATATACTTGCCTTAGAGGGAGTGCAACAAAGGTTCACTAGACTGATTCCTGGGATGGGGGAATTGTCCTCTGAGGAGAGATTGAGTGGACTAGGTCTATATTCCCTAGAGTTTAGAAGAATGAGAGGTGATCTCATTGAAACGTATAAAATTCTTAAGGGGCTTGGCAGGATAGATGCTGAGTGGATGCTTTCCCTGGCTGAGGAGTCTAGAACTAAGAGTCACAGTCTCAAGATAAGTGGTCGGCCATTTAGGACTGAGACGAGGAGAAATTTCTTCACTCAAAGGGTTGTGAATCTTTGGATTTCTTTACCCCAGAGAGCTGTGAATTATCAGTCCTTGAGTATATTCAAGACAGAGACCGATAGAGTTTTGGATACTAAGGGAACCAAGGGATATGGGGATAGTGCGGGAAGGTGGAGTTGAGTTAGAAGATCAGCCATGATCTTATTGAATGGTGGAGCAGGCTCGAAGGGCCTACTCCTGCTCCTATTTCTTATGTTCCTCCATTAAGACCTACTAACCTGGGCTTCAACAAATAAAACCCACAATGCAGATCTATGTAAGAAGAAAGAACTTGCATTTATACAGCACCTTTCATGGCCTCAGGATGACCCAAAGCGCTTTACAGCTAATGAAGTATTTTTAAAGTGTTGTCACTGTTGTAATGTAGGAAACACGGCAGCCAATTTGTGCACAGCGAGATCCCACAAACAGCAATGTGATAATGAGCAGATAATCTGTTTCAGTGATGTTGGTTGAAGGATAAATATTGGCCAGGATGCTGGGGAGAACTCCCTTGTACAGGCCTTGTACTGAGTACCAGTAATCCCCTGCAGTGTACTTGAAGCACCTTTTAATGAAATCAAAAGCATTTTAATGTATGCAGTGACAGTGCTGTGAGATGCAATGGGTTGAGAGGAACGTGAAAGTTGCATGTCACCGGACTGGAATATAGGGGACAGTTGTACCATTCCTGACAGTGTGTGCAACGAAATTGTCTCTTTCAATCAGCACCTTGTTAGGAATGTGCTTTCACCAGAGCTGTGTGTAGTGACCGTGGACTATAATTGCCATAAGAAGATGTCCCATTTCATACATATGGAAGAAATGGTGATGAAGACATAGTTTTCTGAAAATGTTTAAAGTGAATGGTGAATTGTTGCGAGTATTTGCGCCAACAATTAGAGCAGCTGGCTTTCTGGTGAGCAAGCACTGAAATGGTTAAATTGCGATGTGGCGGGGAGGGGGGTGGCGGGTGAATAACGGTGTTTGCCAACGACACGATACTGTGTCTGAAAGATCCTTGAACAGTGTGCCTTCGTGGGTGACAACCAGCTGATTTCACTGTAAAATTCAGCACACAAGTTGGTGAAATGATGTTCCCTTAAGTTGAACAAGCAGCTAGAACACGAGGTTTGGCAAGAAAGTGCTTACTTGCTTTGTTCTGAATGCAGAAGTGTGTGTTTCTTTCCCCCCCTTTGCCTTGGAGGTGTTCTGATTGTCATGTGTTGATGTGGGCCATGCTATATTGGGCAGCAACAGTGACAGTTCTGTCCCACTGAGCCATTAGCAGCACATAGCGTCACATGAAGAAACCACTGATCTTTAACCCAGTTCCCTGCGAGCCTGATACTTAAAGAGATAATACCCCCTTCTGCTGACACAGCTTGGCTATCTCCCAAAATTATTAAATGTGACATCTTTACTGTTATACTTTTTCAGCTCCCATGCCAAGCAGAAACTCACTTTTTTAAAGTATGAAGTGAAAAGTTAAGGTTTGCCGTTGAAGTATTCAGAATAATTTCAGATACGGAGCCCTCGATTTTCGATCATAATTGCACTTTGTTAAAGTGTCTGCTTTTCTGATTGATATGTAATCAGGATTGTCACGAACACACTTCTTTATTGTTACTGTTGAATGGGGGAATCGTTTAATAATTTGTATGTTTGGAGATGATATTGTTTTAATTCTGTTCCTCCAAATTGGGAAAACAAATTGAATATGTTTATTTCTTAATACATGTAAAAAAAATTAAGCAAGAGTTTCGAATTACTCCTGGAAAAGAAGCTTTACGTATTGTCAGAACTAGAACATAACTAGAAAAAGCCAGAAGGAGAGTTTTCTCTGGACACTAATACAGATATGAATCGGTACAAGCGATGCTTTTTCACAGTCTGGATGAGAGAAATTACAATCAACTGCATAGAGTTTATTTTTTATTAACAATCTATGTTAAAAAGCAAAACATTTTCAAAAAATATGCACAATACAAAAAGTTAAATTGTTCCGAAAAGAATGTTGACTTCATGACATTGTGGAATTTGTACAGGCAAACAAACAAGACAGAAATCTTGTTTACGTGAGACAAATCTGACCCGTGAGTATTTTACATAGTAAATAGAAAGAAAGACTTGCATTTCTGTCACACCTTTCACGACCTCAGGATGCCCCAAAGCGCTTTACAGTCAATTAAGTATTTTAGCCACTGTTGTAATGCAGGAAATACGGCAGCCAATTTGTGCACAGCAAGGTCCCACAAACAGCAATGTGATAATGACCAAATAATTTGGTTTTTTTTGTGATGTTGATTGAGGCCTGGACACTGGGGATAACTCTCCTGCTCTTCTTCAAAATAGTGCCATGGGATCTTTTACGAGAGAGCAGACAGGGCCTCGGTTTAACGTCTCAACCGAAAGACAGCACCTCCGACAGTGCAGCGCTCCTTCAGTACCGCACTGGGAGTGTCAGTCTAGATTTTTGTGCCTAAGTTGCTGGAGTGGGACTTGAACCCACAACCTTCTGAATCAGAGGCAAGAGTGCTACCCACTGAGCCACAGTGGACATTAGATATATATAAATACAGTACAGTGGCAAGAAAGTTCCCAGCTGAGCAGATTGATCCCAGCATTGCTATTCCTAGTTCACTCTTAATCCATATTTCCCACTTCAGTGGAAGTTACTCCAGAATCTCGGTATTAATTAGTTTCACATTTTGTTTGTAAAGCGCTAAACAAAATCATTTCAGTCACTGCTCCTTTTCTAGGAAGGTTTGCTGTCTTCAGTTGAATTGTGTTTTTTTTTAAGAACCTTTATTTTATCTGTAGGGATATGAATACTTCTAACAAACGAAATACTTTCGTTTTCTGTAGCTCATAATCTCATCCTGTGTTGCCAAAAAATAAAAGTTGCAGCGCAAAATGTTTTTTAATTAACATACTGGCTCTGCATTATTTCTTCCTGAATGTGAGAAATGGAAAGCAGGTTCTGGTTACTAAACAAAGCTCAGTAGTGGCTCTGTATAAATATAAAAAAGAAAGTGTTGGAGGATTTACAGATAAGAGTTTGGATGATGTAAAACTTGGAGATTCTTGCACATTCTTGTATGACAAATCGCAGCTTTCCTCTGGAAGGATCCAGACAGGGTCATCCTCAGCGTCTGGGTTACTTTGTCTGTTGATGTCCACACTACCGCAAAGTTAGCAACACAAAAACAGCACAGGAACAGTTCTCCGACCCTGAGACCTTGCTGGGAGCTTATTGTCGAACACTCTTGGTTGGGAAGCCTGGAACTGGATGTATTAGTTAGTCAGCCTAATAATCCCTGCACAGAGTCTATTGATTTTTCTAAGGGCAAGTTTATGAACTAAATAAACTTGGAGTTGGTATCTTAATAAACTGCTTTGCTCAGTCTGTCACATTTAGTTATGGGGCTGCGGCGTTTTAAAAAAAAAGGCTAATTCTAATACAGATTGTTCACAGCAGGGCTCCAAATTAGCCCTTTGTTTGGGAATGCTACCTCACTTCAGCTTGCTTTGAGCGCATTCCTTCGTTTTACCCTAATGAGTTGCAACACTGATAATGTGGCTGATGATCTTTCATTGATTTCACTATCACTTGCTTGTCTGGTAATTGATCCGTTGCTGAGCTTCCTAGTTAATTATATCGGCTTTGACATGGCCCCAGTCTAGGGGGAATTTCAAGTCTTGCAGAATAACAGTTTTAATAAAGGAGTCTATTACTGCAGGTGCTGCTGCTGCTACTGCAGGCTCTCTAGGCTGGGAGGACTGCGGGACAGAGGGGGAGAGGGAGAGCGCGCTATTGGCAGTGTCCTTTAGCCTCTCACAAATAACAGCCATTAGTGGGAAGGTCAGAAGCAGAGTATGCAGCTTGACTGGAGAACGGAGTGCCACTTCAGAAATCAAGAGGCTAGCTAATTTTTAAAGGGAGTTAGAGCGAGCAAGAGCAGGTTTGAGAGTGCAGCTACTGTGTGGCACTATCGATCAGTGCAGACACACAACAAAAATTCCACCTACGGGATCTTTTCTTCGACCACAGGTGGACGTTGGGGCAATAATCCAGGGTTATTTTATTTTATTTTTTCCTTTCGTGCATTTTTATTTTATTTTTTTAAATCCAGCCTTTTCTGCCTTAGTGCTTTTTAATCTAATGGCAGTGAATTGTCTGTAGTCAAGAGTGCATGTGGAGGGAAAGTTTGTAGGAAAGCTTTTAGGGAGCAAGAGAGAGAGAGAGAGGGGAATGTGCATTTGTGTCACTATTGTGTACATTTACTCATTATTTCTCATTGGCACACTAATGACATAGAGCTATCACTCGAGTGCTTTCTACTGTGCCAAAGGGTGAGTTTCCATTATCACTCTCAGGCTCTAAAGAGGCGGAGGATTGTCAGAAAATGCCACTGATTTTTTTTCCTCCTGCTCTCTAAATTCCTAAATTGTTCAGCTCTGTGTTTCTGAATGTAATTCCCCCCCGCCCCCCCCCCCACACACAGTTTGTCTGTGCAGAGTTGCCACAGGATGTCATTCTGTGCCTGCCAGTAAGGCTAGAGCTTTGAGTTCTTTACGTTGTTATCCAATGACATCCAGTCACTGGGAGGGTGAGCTGATGGTCAGGTCTCATCCGTGTTGCCTGCACACCTGACTGGCAGCTGTTAAGCTGTACAGGGCGTGCTTAGGGAGTCACAGTCTATACATAAATGATCGGGGTATCTGTTCAGGAGGTGCGAAAGGAGCAGTGACCCCCAAGGAGAGCACGGTTGCAGCCAGATTCTTAACTGCACTTCTTACTGTCGACAGCCCAGAGGCTTGAAAACCCACCAATACCTTTCAGTCAGGAGCAGCAGAAGGGAATGTGAGGGAGAGAGAGAAAAAAAACAAAGAGAGAGAGAGTGTGAGTGAGTCAGAGCAAGCGACTTCACTTTAAGAGACTTAAGTACCCAACTACTCCATGCAGTTCAGCACAAGAGCTGCATCCACACAGCTTGGTTTCATGGGGACATGGCAGAACTCCGAGACTAACCTGCTATTCAGAATGTCCCAACAGGTGAGTTTGATTTTAAATACTATTTTTTTTGCATGCTTTTTCTTTGTTTTCTTTCCCAGTTTATCTTTCTTTCCCCATTCAGCTTGCGGTGTTGGTTTTTTTTGGTATAGAATTCATTCCATTTGTTGTCACTGAGCTGCGGTGTTGCTGTGACTGGATTGTGCACGCTCGCCCCATTGCCTCCCTAAGAGCACGGCTCTGCCTAGCTTGAGGAGAAGGAAGAAGAAAATAAAAGTGCAGGAGCCAGCTGCTGTAAAGTTTCACAGAGAGAGGATTCCGGCCAGGCTTGCAGTTGCGTGCAGTTGATTGTACCTCGAGTGCTTCTAATAAACGGAGCACCGAGTCCCCTCTCCCCCCCGTATGACAGAGCCTCGGCTGAAACTGATAGTAGGTTGAGGGGGCCCCTCCGAGTTCTTTAATTGGCTTCATGTGGTAGAATGCAGGTTTATGTGCTGCGGTGAGAGTCGGAGTGTTGAGCTGGAATCCTTGCCAGAGTTCAGCAGTGGGATCATTAGTATCTTGTGCGGAGACCGTTTCAGTTGTTGGGTCTCTCTCTCTCTCTCTCTATCTATCTCTCCCCTCTCTCTCTCTCTCTTTCTCTCTGTTTTCTGTGCAGTATCTTGGCTCTTCCCCCAGTGCTCTGCCTGCACTAGGGGCCGCTTTACAGGCAGCTGGAACTTGGCATGCTCCTTCTGACGGGAGACCAGAAATCTTGTTGCAGGGCCAGTAATAACTGATAATTAATCACAGAAGCGGGTGTCTCTGTACCAGGCACTCACTGATACGTGCCCTGCCTGCTCCCGGTCTTCTTGCAAAATTGTTTGGCTCCGCTGAATGAAAGCAATAGTTTCTTCTTGGACACAGCTCAAACAAGGGCAGGGAAGTTCAACCCCAACCTTTCCACAGGGTCGCTCCTGTCTTCCAGTGTTCTGACATGTGGAATTCTTGCCTAGTTTGGTCATTAGCAACAGAACAGACAGCCCGGGAGTGAAGACGCTCACTGCAGGCTCGTACCGGATCCAGACCACAACAAATGAAAACACTATTAATGACGCCTAATAAATTTATAGTCCAATTTTTAACTATTTGATACTCCATGTCTATTTTAAAGCAAGACTCTTAACTATTTTGGACGTATCGATCTAAAGCAGGTGAATTTTGTTGTTTCCTGTAGAGGGACCCCAGTTACTGCTTATAGTGTGCACACCCTGCGCTGCCTCTCTCACTGAGCAAAGGGAGACTCTACCATCTCTTCATTCTGCCTCTCGCGCGATTGTTTTTTGTGGGGATATTTATTGATTGGGTGGACGGCTTCCCTTTCAAGAGTGGGGAACAGAAACAATGGGCAGTGAGAGAATATAGCTCTTCCGAGCTCGGATCTCTCTGTCTGTAGATGGTTTGAACAAACTGCTTTTGTGTGCTGCAGTGTTAATCCCCATTCTGAGACTTGCAGGCGTGCATCATTATCCTTCCAGTCAGTAAAAGTTCAGATGGGAAGGGAAGCTCTCATGTAGCGAATGGAAGTGGAACAGATGTGGCAACATTGTGCAAAGTGTTAATATGAGTAATGTACTGAGGCTCAGACAGGGCAGGTAGATGAGAGCAGTTGGGGCTCTGTTTCTGTTGCTTATCATGGTCTTTGCATGAGATAAAAGAGCATTATCAGTGCCATGATGAAATGTGAGCAATCCTGTAGAAGAGTAGCTTTATTTTAAAATAATATGCTAAACTGGCAATAGAAAGCACCATGTTTGATCCATTGGCAGATATAAAAATATATACGTGTATAGTAAAGGCACAAAACTTACTTCATTGTAATGAATTTGTCAAAAATTCTATGGAGCCCAAATAGATATTTGAATTCCATGCGGGAGGATTCGGTTATGCAATTCCTTGAATGCAGTAGGATTTGGTTAAAGGAGCTACAAGGTTTACTGAGACAATGAAGTGCCCTTCTGCTTTGTGGAGCAGCGTGGCTCACGCACAGTTTGATTTTGAGTGTGAACGGGTGAACTTTGCGATTGAATGACACTTTGCATAAGAAGCACTGGTGAAAACTGACTTTCGCAAATCACAGATTCCTCTTCTCTTTATTTTTTTTGGGGGGGGGGTGCGGGTGGTGGGTAATGATTTTCAGACATAAATTACTCGCTTGACTCAAGACTGAGCTAAAGAGATAAAAGCCTCCAGAGCTCCCTTGTCGTAATCAGTGCAAGGACCGCGAGATGCTGAATATTTTTTCTTCTTTTTGTGTATTGGTGTAAATATATCAAATAGTGAAACAAGATCGAGTGCTAATTGGCTTCATTAATTGTTATAGTCAATTCCTGCAAAGTGAATATCTTTGTTACCTAATTGTTTTTTTACGGAGCAGGAATATCCACATAACAGGAATTCCCATGGAAGAGTGCGAGGGATTTTCTGTCACACAATCTCATGCCCAGTTTCAATTTGTAACAGAAGATTGTCTGCAATATAAATTGCTCGATGCTTTATGTTATGTTTAATTTTGCTTTTTGACAGTAATAATGGAAGACACACGCGGGCGATAATTATAGAAAGTGACTTTATGGAATTTGAGTTCTAAACAAGGGAAAATGCGTGACTGATACAAAACACAAATTCACTAAATAGGAATTCACAGCCGGAATTAATAGTGAATGCAGATTTAGAAAAAAAGGGGGCTTGATTTTTCATTTTCTGCTCACTTCACAGAAATATTCCTTCACCAGGCATTCGCTTAAATGACACAGACTAGATTGCAATTTGAGTCAGGTTACTGTGCAGTGGGAGAACATTTTTTGAGGTAGATTTAGTTTTGTTGGTAAGATCAACAGAAGGTTAACGCAATCAGTCCCTGGTAATGAATAACAGAAAAGAAGGGTTTTTTTTTGCTATTTAAAAGCATTGAATCGGTTCTTCGGGGCAAAACCCATTGAGCAGCAGGGGCACTTTGCAGCCCTGAAACCGCGTACACCTATTGAGCTGTGTATCATTGGTGAATTAGAGAAACACGCGGGATCGCGGAGCTTTTCCCAACTCACTGTGTTTTCAGAACAGGGTAGAAAAAAACGCACATTGTAAGATCCTTGTGTTTGATCGAAAAATGGTATCGGATCTTCGAGGGGTTAATTTGTTTGTGACAGTTTAAAGCCTGTCAAAATCAGAGTCATATCATTTTCAATAAGTACCTCGGAACTGACCAGTATTAAAAAAGATACTTTTCACTCCAAACTCAGAACTAACACGAGAGGGAAATTCCAGGGAATATCAAAGAGGGAAGATTATTGAAGCAAGTGATTGTGCTTCTTTGTTTAAAAATTGTCAGTTTCCTGTAACCGAGTCACCTTTATGACCATGATACTTAAACGCACAGATCCACAATAAATGTTACCACACGGGTTGAAAATTAAGAAGTGCCTGAGTAATACGCTGCTGCATATAATATTGCCACAAATGCGCTTTAACCCAGGTGAGTTACACTTGGAGAAGTGAAGGAAAGAAGCAAGTATTTTTTGTTGTGAGCAATTACATTTTAAATATAATACTGTAAAAATAAGAAATAAATGCTGCATCAGTACTGAGGATGATCAAATGATTGAGTGCTGACATTGTCAGTCAACAGATAAATCATTTACTGTTTTGCTTGTTATGTAATAGAGAAATTAGAATTATTTCAGGAACATGTGAAGCAGACTGCAGCAGTGCTTGTGGAATATGGACTGTACATTTATGAACTTCTCGCTGTCTTAAAGATTCTAACTGTGTGTCTGGTAGCTACAGACCTGAGACACTGGCGAAAGGGAATGTTTGATCGCACAGTGAAACGGTGATTGTTTTACAGGGAAATAAAACACAATAATTAAAGAGAAAGAATACGTCTTCGTAAAATAAAAACACATTATTTTTAAGTCGCCCCATGACGTAATAATCAGTTTGGTGTTTATGCACTTAACAGAAGGATAATCATTTTTTTAAGAAATATAATTTATTATGAATGGTAGATTAATGGAGTTATGCTGTACGTATACTTTGAAGATATATTTGTTGTGTGTCTTTCTTTTGGTTTGTTTGGGTTTTTTGGTAACCGGGATGTTAAAAATAAAAGTGCGAGTGAGATGGTCCCAAATACTGCGATAGTGGTGGGCCAGGACTGAGCAATCACCTGCGACGGCAGGTATATGGGCAGCTGGAGATTGTAATCCCCTCACTTCGGTGTGTTTACATGTAAATGACCCAGGCTGTGGAAGTGATGGGCCCACATTCCTCAGCAGATTTACATTCGAACTGGCGTGGCTGGATTTATTTGTCTTTTTGCAGGCAGAAGGTACCAGAAGACCTGGCTTAATCCTGTTTTTATTATTTCTTCACTTGTAAAAGTGTCGGAATTTTTCAAAGGGTCAGGTTTGCCTCAGGACCCCGATAACCCTTCAAGTGTAGCTGCTGAGGCAGATCTTTGGGGGTGGGGCTGGGAGGGAGAGGATTGGGGAGCTTTTTGATCTGTGACAGGTCGAGACTGACCAGAGTCTCTAAACCTCCCTCTCTCCTGCTCTGCTGGCAATAGACCTTTGCTGCACGACACTCGGCCATTCTCTCCCTGTGTTTTTCACATCAGGAAGGTGGTCTGGTTTTAATCTACACGTTGCTGCGATTCAGGACTGCTTAACCCTGCTTTAAAGTAACGCGCTTTTGATTGTCTTGTACATCTATTAAGTACAGATTTCTGAATTCACCAAAATAACTTCAAATCGATTCACTTCCAAAGACATCTTTTGATGTTATCGAAAGCCCTTGACAGAGGTAACACTGAGATACCAGAGAATCTAAAGGCTGCACACAAGGCTTTCCAAGTGAGAATTTGTGCAGCAAATAACGAAAAGGTGGTAATGGGGTCTTGAAACTTCTCCACTGATTAAAGACATAAAGAAAAGGTTTGAAATACCCAAGTCATTTTATAACCAGCTCAGCTTCTCTTTGGTAAGGCTAGCCAGCAGTAAAGGAGATGTTTTAAAACAGCAAGTACTGCTTTCTTTTTAAACTAGCAAGTGTAAAGTGCCACCCATACTCTCTGAAACAAGCACCAGTACAGAAATATGGTTAAAGACAGTCTCAGTGGAACACAAACATTAACCAATTAGCAAAATAAACTATAAAAGTCCTCTGTTTTTGGACATTTGAAAAGAGGGGGGTAGGGAGTGAATCAGAAATTAATAGAAAACAATTCTGGCCAATGCAATCTGAAGAGTGGTATTTTGAAAGCCTCGAGCCTCCTGTCAGGTTACAGAGACAGACACAGGAGAGTCATGCTCAGTTTTGACAATATCTTTGTTGGTTTAATTTTCCTTCCGAAGTGGGTGGATTTGCAATTCTCCAGCGCATGATTATTTTAAACCCTGTACCGGCCTTCGATTCCAGGCCCGCACTGGACCCATGAGTCAGGTGCCTCGTTCCGCCAGTGAGGCAGCCTTTTCCCTGAGATTACGCAGGCGTGATCACAGTGCAGTACCTTGATGCAGATTACTCAGGCCTTTGTTAATTAGGAGAGCTACAAATGCTTCAAATTATATTCTGACTCCCACTCACTATTTTAGGGAACGCTAAAGGAATAACGCCAGCATTATTATGTTTGAATGAGCCGTAATATGAGATTAATGTTGGTCACCATAGTTCAATTAACCTTTTTAAGCTGGTCCGTCTGTACTGCGTGCGTGTTTGAAGGAGTTGATGCTTTATGGTGCGCCTCTTGATTAACGCTCAGAGAGGAAGCTTTTGAGCAGAACATTGCTGCAGTCTCCCACCCCAGTGTCAGGGTTAGGAGCCAAGCAGTAACCTCAGTGACTAATTGGTTGCTGAATAAGACATCTGGTAACTGGGCAGTTTGGTTGAGTGAGGATGTGTGTGTGTGTCACTGTCGAGGCCAGAGATTACTAGGACTGTTTGTGATAGGAAGAATTTATTCACTCAGGTCATTGTGACACAGTGGGCCAATTCAAGGAAACACGGGCTGTACACTTTGTACACTGATAACAAGCTGGTGTCATGGAACTGAACAAGTAACAAAAAAAAACTTTCTGCCTTTAGATCTTTTAGCTTAATGAGGGAGGAACAAAATCTCGTTGTCATTCCTGCTTGAACTTCATCCGATCATAATGTCTGAGTCAGAGTGAGATTGGTTTCCTTACCCCAGCGATGAGACCCCCCCGCCCCATCCCCAAAAGCTCGACTGTCAATGATTGAATTTCTTTTTACTATAAGCGGATGAAATCGACCCAGGAGATAGCTGCTTTTAACTCTTTGTGTCCTCAAAGACTCCTTAGGCTTTATAAAGACACTCCTTTCACTTTGGTTTTTTTTAAATAATAATTTATCGTCCTTTCAGCTTTTTTTTTTAAGAAAGATATTTTATTTTGTCTCACACTCTCGTTCTTCTGGCACCGTGCGATGTTTTGGGAAGAGCTGAGCGCGATTCCCCCCCCTCCCCCCCCCAGGCATCGGCTGATGGATTCTGTGAGTTGCCCAATAGTTCACTCAGTCTCGGCGTGAGTAGCTCACCCACTGAAGCCGTGAGTGAGGCCGGTCATTAATCACAACAGGAGGTGACCAAAACCCGCATCCTTCCCACTCTCCACCACAGCTCCCCCATTACATGCTGAACAGAAATTCACTCCAACCTTCTGGTGGTGAATATTATTTTGAAGGAGAGGAACACAATTGAAACATCGCTTAATCCATAGCATTCTAGGAATAAGCTAGATAGTGCAGTGTAGATACATTTGAGCTATTCTTGGAGTTGAGATGCATCATAATCAAAGTCGTAAGGAATCGGGGTATCATTAAAGATTGTCCTTAGCTCCTTACATTTATTCAATTCCTTTTAACATTCAGCTATCAAATTCGATACAGAATAACTTTTGCAAAGAGGAAAGTGTGTATTCTTAATGCCGAAAATGTCCTTTCAGGATCCAGAGGCTTAAAAGGAACCAAAATATAATCCTTTTGCCGAGAGACACCAGTAAGAGGTGTGCCAGACCTGTGTATGCGTCCTGTATCTTGCATCATTTTTAACGTATTGCCCGGGAAGCATGTGGCTGCAAATTAAAACAGGAATTTTAAACTCCTGACCGGATAATGGAAAAAGCTTCATTTTGATGCGTTGAGTTCTGCGTTTTCCCCCTTCACCTCTGAAATACCATTGCACGATTCCAGCCTGATAATAGTGAGCAGCAGGTCCTGCACACCTGGCTCTCCCAACTCACGGGTTTCAAATCTAGGGCTCCGTAAATTTTAAATGAAGTGAAGTGAAAGCAGATGCAAGGGGAGGTAAACACACCGAAACTTCCAGAGCCTTTCCCATGAGCTGAGCTTTCCCCCCAGTCCCATAAGCTGTTTGCTTTAAGGCCCATGGACTGACTTTGCTCTCATTACGTTTTGAAAGTGCCAGTTTGCAGTTCAAGTGAAACTTCGAGTTCTCCGATGGTTTTCACTCCAACCGTCATCATATGGTAGTGAGCTTTACACCAACAGATGCTTTTCTTTGATTATTCTTTGTGTGTTTTATTGGGAGAGGGGTTTGTTGAACATTTGCCCAATGTCCTCTGAGATGCCTTGCTGTCCACTGTTTGATCCCCCTACTAATATTTCAGCTGTAACCTTTTCATTACTTTCCTTTCCAACTCATTTTCCTCCTTATTCGTGTATTTACTTTTGGCTTTGTTTCAGTTTTTTTGTTAAGAAGAAAGGAGGAACTTGTATTTCTATAGCACCTTTCACAACCTCAAGATGTCCCAAAGCGCTTTACAGCTAATGAAATACTTTTTGAAGCATAGTCACTGTTGTAATATAGGAAACACGGCAGCTAATTTGCACACAGCAAGTTCCCACAAACAGCAATGTGATAATGACCAGATAATCTGTTTTAGTGATGTTGATTGAGGGATAAATATGGGCCGGGGCACCAGGGAGAACTCTCCTGCTCTTCTTTCAATATTGCCATGGGCTCTTTTACGTCCACCTGAGAAAGCAGACAGGGCTTCGGTTTAGCATCTCATCTGAAAGACGGTACCTCCAACAGTGCAGCACTCCCTCAGTACTGTCCTGGGAGTGTCAGCCTAGATTTTGTGTTCAAGTCTCTGGAGTGGGGCTGTGAACCCATGACCTTCTGACTCAAAGGCGAGTGTGCTACCCACTGAGTCACGGCTGACATTATTTTATTTCAATTACATTTTATTTTAAAATGATTCAAATTTTATTTGAGTGTGTTATTTTAAATGTTGCCACCACGTTGATCCTCCAGCCAGCTGGGAATGTGGTAAAGTCTGATTTTCCCCCCCCCACCCCCCAATATACATGGCATCCTCATTTCCCAGCTGGAGTCTCCCTGGATGACAAGCATCACTGCATCGGCTACTCCAACTGAGAACCAGCAAAACTCACCCGCGTAACGCAACGAAGTTCAAGCCATGGGCCAATGAGTCTGAGTGACCAAAGGATGCCCAAGTGATAGTCCTGGCAACTGGTTAGTTGCTCTCCTGGCTGGCCTCCCATCTTCCACCCTCCATATACTTCAGCTCATCCAAAACTCGGCTGCCCATGTCCTAATTCGCACCAAGTCCCGTTCACCCATCACCCCCTGTGCTCGCTGACCTACATTGGCTCCTGGTCCAGCAACGCCTCGATTTTAAAATTCTCATCCTTGTTTTCAAATCCCTCCATGGCCTTGCCCCTCCCTATCTCTGTAATCTCCTTCAGCCCCCCCCCCCCCCTTCCCCACCCCCGAGATCTCTGCACTCCTTCAATTCTGGCCTCTTTTGCATCCCCGATTTTAATCACCCCACCATTGGCGGCTATGCTTTCAGCTGCCGAGTCCCTAAGCTCTGGAATTCCCTCCCTAAACCTCACCATCTCTCTGCCTCACTCTCCTCCTTAAAATGCTCCTTAAAACCTACCAAAACCTACAAAGCTTTTGGTTACCTGTCCTGATATCTCCTTTTTGGCTCGGTGTCAAATTTTGTCTGATAACGCTCCTGTGAAGCACCTTGGGACATTTTACTACGTTAAGGGTATATAAATGCAAGTTGTTGTTGCTCAGCCCCCATGAACTGCCTGAACACTTGGATCTGAATGATTTCTTTATGGAAACAATATAAAAGGGATCATCCTAATTTAATTTCCTTGGAAAGTGCCCTCATTTTTCCATCTGGTTTCTAAGCGATCCCAGGCCTGAGGAAAGTGAGCTGCTCCCAACTTCTCCTCAGCTTCTGCCAGTGCACTCTGACCTTCCGACACCAGGAATATCTAGTAACATAGGAACAGGAGGAGGCCATTCAGCCCCTCGAGCCTGTTCTGCCATTCAATTAGATCATTGCTGATCTGTATCTCGGCTCCATCCACCTGCCTTAGTTTCATATCCCTTAATGCCCTTACCCAACAAAACGCTATCAATCTCAGTTTTGAAATTTTCAATTGACCCCCAACCTCAACAGCTTTTTGGGGGAGGGAGTTCCAGATTCCACTCCCCTTTGTGTGAAGAAGTGCTTCCTGACATCACCCCTGAATGGCCTAGCTCTAATTTTAAGGTTGTGCCCCCTTGTTCTGGACTCCCCCACCAGAGGAAATAGTTTCTCTCCATCTACCCTATCAACTCCTTTAATCATCGTAAACACCTCAATTAGATCACCACTTAATGTTCTATACTCAAGGGAATACAAGCCTAGTCTGCGCAACCTGTCCTCATAATTTAACCCTTTGAGTCCTGGTATAATTCTGGTGAACCTGCGCTTTACCCCCTCCAAGGCTAATATATATATATTTGTTGCAAAAATGAGAAGTCGCACAACACCAGGTTATAGTCTAAGGGGTAAAAATTGAGTCGCGCCCCATTTGGGGCGCTAACCTCGCCGGGGCGCGACTTTTAGCGCCCCGAAAAAATTAGCGGCCCCGCGCCGGAACTTCAGTGGTTGCGCCCCAAGAGGGAAGCGGGGCGCAACTGGAAGCACCCCGCATCCCTCTTGGGGCGCTGCGAGTGAATATCCTGGCGCTACGTGCCGCAGCGCCACGCGCTGCGGCACGTCGCGCCGCGGTATTGCAGGCCTTCCTCCCCTTCTTAAAGGGGAGGGGCCTTGCGCAGCGCGAACCGGGGCCCAGCTGGGCTCCCAGGGATCGGGAGTGCCGGCAAAAGAGCCCGGCACTCAAGAGAAGTGCCGGGCTCTTGGAGCGCAGCCGGCACTTCACGGTGGGGGGGCTTCACGGGGGCCGGGGACAGCAACGGGGGCAGGTGCTGGCAGGCGGCCAGCAACAAAAATGGCCGCCTGCCACCTCCCCTTTAAATATCGCCGCCCCGGCCGCACGTACGCCCCCCTGAACCCGTCGGACATAGCGTCTGGCGGTAAATCAGGGGGCGCGACTGAAGATCATGGCCGGGGCGCGAGCGGGGCGCTGCGCACGGCGATGACGTCATCGCCGGCGGCGCAGCGCCACAGGGCGCTACCGGCTGCCGCCGCCGCTAACCTCCCACTAAATTTTTCGGGAGGCGTGGGCGGCGCTGCGCCCGGGCGTTAGCTGCTTTACGCCCCATTAGCGCCCATTTAAGGCGCTAACGGGAGGCGCAAGCAGCTGAATTTTTCCCCCTAACAGTTTTATTTGAAATTACGAGCTTTCGGAGCGCTGCTCCTTCGTCAGGTACAGGTATAGTGAGGGAATACAGTATTGGTATTTCTTCACTGTACCTGACGAAGGAGCAGCGCTCGGAAAGCTCGTAATTTCAAATAAATTTGTTGGACTATAACCTGGTGTTGTGCGACTTCTCATTTTTGTCCACCCTAGTCCAACACCGGCATCTCCGCATCATGGCCAATATTTATTGCAGAGCGAGTGTCCATTTTACTGAGGTAACGCATGCTGTCACGGTTATCTAGCTACCCACTTGGGAACTGCCAAAAGAAAGCCGGCTGTACCTGGTCGATTTGAGAAACAGGTATCGGAGAGAGTGACATGGCCGCCTCACATCCAGGTGTGTGCTTGACTGACCTGTTCTATTACATGACCAGCCAGCGCTGGTCTGCAGCCTGAGCAGATTGCAGCATCTTGTGACACAGATCCTGTTACGTTCAGGGCGGGTAGTCAGAGTGACCTGAAACATTGCAGGTAAAGTCTGTCTAAAGAGTCCCGAATAACTTTGACCAGAAACTTAGGCGAAACCCAGGCACCATTGAAACCAGTCCTTTTGTGTGGATCACGCTTCATTATTGTGCCTTAAATCACTCGACGGACAAAAAGTGATCTTTTGAGGCAGAAATCGTGCTCTTATCTTCCTCACTTGCACACGTGTCATTTGCCAGAAGAGAATAATTAGACCGGGACCCCCTTCTTAGCAAAAGGATTAACTTTAAAAGCAAGATAATATTTTCAAACAGCTTTTTGGCTCTTTTTATTTATGGTGTTGAGCTAATTTACCACAACAGAAAGGTACCAGTGACCAGTGAAGGAAGCTGTGACTCATTCTGTAAAGGCGCATTTCTCTCGAAATATCAATGTGATGTATTTTAATATCGACGCAGATTAAAAACGTCAAGATCTGCAAATAATTTGAAGAACAACATTTTTTGGAGACGAGCTGCCCCTGACTCTTGTATCCATGTTACATCAGGAGCTCCTCTTTGCTCAATGGTGGAGTGCCCCCAGCCCCCAGTTTACTCGCTATCGGAACAGAACACCGATGGTACAAAGGGCAGACGGTGAGACGCGCAGGACTGGGGCCACTGAGGGAAGATATATATTAGGACATCTTCCCGGCCTGTTGCGAATATATAGTGTCGATGCTAATAGCTGCTGGCTCATGAGTGCAGCCTGAGACTTGTACAAGTGTCACTTTACAAGAAAACGCTGGAATCCTGCAGTCCGGAGCTGGTCAGCTCGGAGCGGTGAGCTGCCGCATTTTGCCCTCTTTTTTTTGAGAGTGTGACTATGGATGTAAGTCAGGGCATGATATAAAAAAAAATGTCTCTCCAGATGGTCCCGGCTTATCAAGGCAGGGTGCTGAAAAGCTCTTGTGGCTTTCAGTGCCCTCTCGGGGCGCGCGGGCGAGCTGTTAATGCTATTGCTGATTTAAGAGTTCAGGAGCCTGGATGTCACCACCCGTCCTGTCAGCTGGTATTCAGGGGACATTGTCATCATTCCTTCCCTCGTTAGTGCCGACACAAGTGGACATTGCGCGAATGCTTCCTGCAGTCTGCAGCACAGGACAGTCATCTGCTGGGCGTGGTGTTCAGGAACTGCCAGCTCCTTTCCAACAGCTGCATCAAGAGTGGAGTTTTTCTTCTTCAACCTCTTGCTGGGGGTTTCTTCCCCCCCCCCCCCCACCCACCCCGCTTTTCTGTTCTTTTTCTCATTGGCACACAATCCCCGACATACAAAAAAGGCATCTGTGATTGTTTGTGTCTGAACCGCGCTGACACCTCACCTTCCACAAGTTTAATGCTAACACAGCTGTGACTTGCTGCTTTTAGCAACATCCCAGCCGGGAATTAGGGAGCTATCTTTCCAATGACGGATGCAGTTTCAGTTGCTATTAATTTCGGAGAAGTAGAATTTTTAACGCCGCCCCCCGCTTCCCTGCCCCAACCCCCCACCCCGCAGCACCCGGGCCAACAAATGCCCGAGCAAGTGTCCAGCTGAAATGCTGAAGTCTTTTTTTAAATTCTTGCTCCATTCCCCCCCCCCCCTTGTATGGAATTACTGTTTCTGACTTGTTAAGAGGGTGAAGTGTAAACAAGCTTTAAATGATGCGGAATTGACTTAACAGATGGAACTCGGTCCCATCTCCATTAAGTTCATCCCTGGTAGAGACTAACATTTAGGCTAAAAGCGCAGTTCAGTCGGTTCCGCCGCTGTCATGATGTTCAGGGTCGCTGTTGCAAACGGTGTTCTTATAGAATCTTACAGCACAGAAGGAGGCCATTGAAAGAACTATTCAATTAGTCCCACTCCCCTGCTCTTTCCCCATAGCCCTGCAAATTTTTCCTTTTTAAGTATTTATCCAATTCCCTTTTAAAAGTTACGATTGAATCTGTGCATTCCAGATCATAACAACTCGCTGGGTAAAAAATAAACCTCCTCTTCTCCCTCTAGTTCATCTTCAATCTGTGTCCTCTGGTTACCGACCCTTCTGTCACTGGAAACAGTTTCTCCTTATTTTATCAAAAACCTTCATGATTTTGAACACTTTTTTTTATTAGGTCTCCCCTTAACCTTCTTTGTGCTAAGGAGAACAATTCCAGCTTCTCCAGTCTCTCCACAAAACTCTAATCCCTCATCCCTAGTACCATTCTAGTAAATCTCTTCTGCACCCTCTCAAAGGCCTTGACATCCTTCATAAAATGTGGTGTCCAGAATTGGACACACTGCTCTGGCTGAGGCCTAACCAGTGTTTTATAAAGATTTAGCATAACTTCCTTGCTTTTGTACTCTATTCCTCTATTTATAAAGCCAAGGATCCCCTATGCCTTTTTAACAGCCATCTCAACTTGTCCTGCCACCTTCAAAGATGTGTGTACCACCACTCCCAGGTCTCTCTGGTCCTGCACCCCTTTAAAATTGTACCATTTAGTTGTCTACAAACAGCGACGATGCCCTGCTAATCTCGCAGTCTCCATGTGTCACAGATGTCGTTGGAAATTCTGAGTTTGTAGAGTTTTCTGGGCTGTAGTTGTGGACTAAGTTCTGAAGTGGAACTTTCCTGTAAACACTGCCTGGCGATCCCCGGTCTGTTCTCGGCTGGCTGGACACGGCCAGAGTGGTGGTCGGGATGCTACCATGGGCCTCAATGCCTGTGGTTATGGACGGCAAGTTTGGCAAGGTTCCCAGCCCCGATCACTAGCCAGTGGCTCCTCCCAGAAGCGCGTATGGGCAAATGGGGAATGAGGACAGGATGGGGCTTGGCCCTGCGCTGGAATAGCTCGGCAATATTCACTGCCCAAGGCTCACACACGGATAACAGCCAGATGTGATGGGGGGTAATAGAGGACGGCCGTAGAGCTGTACCCCAGCAAGGAGTCAATGCCTTTATAAGAGGAGGGATGGGAAGGAGATTGGTGAACTGCTTCTACCTTCGTATGAGATGATTTCCACAGTGTGACTGAAATTCCCCAAGTGGCTGTTGGATATAGAAATCATTAGTGAGCGGTTGTATTGATGACCGTCGATAATAAATATTCACCTATAAATTTATTGTGAAGGTCGTCCCGCAAACTTTTGAAAATAAACATTTAATTTAATGAGAGAACAACTAATTTCTTTTCATATGATCCAGTGCCACTGATATGAAGTGGGAGGAGCAGAGCTGGACACGAAGGACAATTCCCAATCCTGCCACAAACCCAACACCCTCTAGCCACAGACTTTTTTAATTTGTTCCTGGGATGTGGCGTCACTGGCATAGCCAGCATTTATTGCCCATCCCTATAAATGGGTTACGTGAACTCATTTATTGTATGTAATCAACAACAACAATTTGCATTTATACAGCACCTTTAACGTAGTAAAACGTCGCAAGGCGCTTCACAGGAGTGATTATCAAACAAAGTTTGACACTGAGCCACATTAGGAGATATTAGGATAGGTGACCAAAAGCTTGGTCAAAGAGGCATGTTTTAAGGAGTGTCTTAAAGGAGGAGAGAGAGGCGGAGAGGTTTAGGGAGGGAATTCCAGTGCTTGGGGCCCAGGCAGCTCAGTGACACTATTGTACTAGCCACACTGTAATGGAGCTTTGCTGTCCAGCTGCACACAGATAGCAGACTCTTTCTGCGGGTTAAACAAGGCGTATCCCACCAGATCTTGGAAGATTAGATAAAAAGGGCCGAAGGCCCTTGTTCGTCCAAACCTGTTGTATGGTTACTATCATGGCTTATTCTTTTGGAGACTTTCCAGCTAACCTGCTCTGAATTGATCAGCTGAAGAGATGATCAAAGAGTCCACAGACTATTGTCTCCATCCATGCTCTAGTACCAGTGCTGCTTTTATCAGGCAGTCGTTAAGAGAGGATGAACCAGTAACCAACTAGTTACTAATGAAGCCCGCCTGAGGTGGGTGGGGTTGGTGTCCATCTCTCTGTGAGAGATGGGGAGCAGATTCTGTGATGTGTGCTGGCATTTAATAGTTCATTGGCTTGTTGGTATTCCAAAGGTCCCCTGATTCTCAGTGGATTCCATTCAGATCTCTGAAAAATTGAATCTGGGTATGAATATGTTGTGAAATGTTGACAGTGCTGTGAACTTTTCCCTTACCCAGGTTATTTATCATAGTATCATAGAATGATGCAGCACAGAAAGAGGCCATTCAGCCCATCGTGCCTGTGCCGGCTCTTTGAAAGAGCTCTCCAATTAATCCCACTCCCCTGCTCTTTCCCCATAGCCCTGCAAATTTTCCCCCTTCAAGTATTTTAAACTAAACAATTGCAGCACGGAGAACTAAACTTGTCCTTTTGTATTTGAAGGATTTACAATCTGATTTGCTTTGCTTTTAAAACTGATGTGTTCAAAAGGCGAAATGCAGACTCTTAATGTTGTTTTGTCATTTTGTAATTATTTGTTGCTGTGATTACTTCCTGAAGTTCAACTTTTCTCTGAATACAGTCTGTTGGGACAACAGAAAGCACCTACTGTACTCGGCAGTAACACTGCTTCAATCATCAGAATAAATTCTCATTCTGCGAAGCCTTCAGTTTGGAGTTTAGGAATTGATTGATCTGGTTGACAAAAACGCTGTCAATGGTTCAGAAGTTTTTGCACCTTGTCCTTTCCCCTTCCTCCCCATCTTATTCCACCTGACTCTGTACATTCAGTGTCTAGTTGCTAACAGGATGTTGCCTGCCCTGCTAAACCTTAATGTATTTTTCTTTCCTTCTTTAATGACTAAACTAAACTCTGAATGAAATCTCAGCTTTGGTGGTAATGGCTGATATCAGCAGTGTCACATTCTTATCTGAGATTCTGTTAGGATACTGTCTTATTGAGGGATGCAAGCAAAGGCAGCCTAGTTTATATAAACATTAAAAAAAAGCATCAAAATTAGTCAGCAACAGAGGGAAGAAATCTATTCAGCTTCTATTTGCAAGCACGGTTGATTTGATATTTTCTCTCTTCCCTCTCTCTGCCAGATGCCTGTCACTGCAGAGGAAGGAGGTGGGGGGGCGGGGGGGGGGGGGGGGGAGGGAGTGCTGCTAAAATCGTGTCACGTAGCACTAATTCATCTGCACTCATTAGAGTGAGCAAGGGACAGCGGTGATGGCCAGGAGCTCCACTCTACACATGACATACGAACAGTTTGGGGAATAGAAAATTGCTTTCTCAGGAAGACCAGCCAATTAAGGACTTGACCATATTGAATGTCAAGTGTTAATTTAGGTTTTTCTTCATTTTCCCAGTAGTAATGTGGATCCTGTGATGAGCAAATACATGTCAAGTAAAGTTGATTGCATGAAGGACCCAGGGTATTATATGTCACTGACAAGTCACAAATGTACTTCAGCGCTTTAACCCCTTAGGTGACGCGGGAGAGGATTAACTGTACAGACGCAGGAATTGATAAGAATAGATAGTTTCCATTAGGGAAAACCGTTAGCTGGGACAGACAGGAATAGTGTGAAGTGGGCGGAGCTGAGAATCAGGCTTGATGAGTTATTTTTTTCTCACAAAACGAGAAGGCTTTTCTGGTCATTATTGAAGGCGAGAATCTGTGTTGCTGATTGAAGCTGAGATTCTCATTAGGGCTAAAGTGATAGACTTTTCATTATTGCATCTTAATGAGGGGTTGGTTAATTTTTATGTAACATTAGTATTTTTATTGTTTGTGGTAATATGCCTATTATCACCTTTTGCTTGCAGGAATATTAACGGTTTTACATTTTTATTATCTGTGCACAATTTTCCTCCTTTAGTGTTTCTCTTGTATTGGAACTCTTAACCCCATAGGGAGTCACATTTCTCATCCAATATGGATAGTCTGCCAACATGTACATTTTAAAAAGGGTAAATAACTAAATTGCTGTGAGAGCGATTGAAATCAGTCCCGATTCTCCACCACTTAACACTAGATACAATAGTACAAAAACAAACAAACTGCATTAAAAACCTTCCGAAGACAAGGCTGAGGTGACATTTAAAAAAGGAAAATAATACCAATTGATTTATGGTATGGAGTTATGTAACTAAGATTTAAAAAATATATATTTTCTGAAAAATGTAAAAAAAAATTATGCTTTGGGTTAAAACAAACAACTAAATATGTTTATCAATTAATCTGTGTAATTTGTATGGCTAACAATATTATAACTGGTTCTGAAAATAGGAACACAATATAAAAACAATCCAGTACGCCACAGAAATTGTGCCCTAGAACTTAGATTGTGATGCACTACAATCAGCAAGCATGCAAATGAGTGTTCAAATGTTTGTTAAATTTGGAATAATGGATTGGCCACATTTTATGATATTTATAATTATTTTAATTGTTATGTGCAATACAGTATTTTATCCTTCGTTGATTGATTGATGGATTTGTTAGATTGACTTATTGTTGATTGATGTACTGAGCCACAATGTCCGCAAGCCCAATAAATACGGGCAGTGTTCGGGGAACAATGGGGGAAACATCCACATCCACTTGCTGGTGCACGGGCAACTTTAGCGGAAATTTAAACGCTATTTCTGGTAGGGAATGCTGAGAAATCGAGGCTTAAATGCTTTCCATGATGGCTGGGCAACCAATGCACACAGTTAGTCCCAAAGCAAGAGATATTTGGCATGAACTTTAAAGTTCCCCTTTCCCCGTAGCCTTCTTTCCAGCCCCTGTTGTTGGGAAGTTGTTGTGGTTTGTGGAGAGGCAGAAATAGGATGGGGGATGTGTTGTGTTTGAGCATCCTGTCAATAGTATGTAATAGGGACCAAAAAGATAATGGGAACAAAGCTGGAAATCTGTTCTTGTCTTCATGTTTAACCGAGATTGTAGCCCAGAGCAAGATAGGGAATATTTTTTCGAGATGAAGTAGTGAAGGAAGCTGAGCTCCCAAAAAACAAACACTCTGTCTCCTGTCCATTCAAAACTCAAGCCATGCAGCACCCAAACTACCCTACAACCAACTACCCAAAGTAAACCCAACCTATATCCAGTCTGTCCAACATTCGACCCACACAGCACCGATCCAACTCATGAAACCCTCGTTCAGGGCTGTGCTCAGCAGGATAGTGGCTAGACACATTTTATGGTGAATCGTGTTGCTCAGGCAGCCACTGCTGTTTGTCCAGCAAGGGCTCAAATCTTATTCATTGACCAACTGCAGACAATCCCCCTTTGAAGGAAGATAAGCGGGGTCAGGTTGGCATTGAGATGATATGGCGAGTGATAAAATATTGGCCTAGAAATTAAACACTGAGTGTTCACGCGGGGGTAAGGCTTCCCCGCGATATCTCACTCCGCGCCTACCTTTTTCCTCCGGGCCCACACGAACTTTAGTTTCAAGGCTGCAGCTGTGCAGTGCTTGCGTATCCCACAGACGCAGTTAATTCGTGCGAGCTCTGGGATCACGTGATTCAGTTAGAGCCAATGGCAGCACACCATCTTTCATTCATAGTTTTGACAGGAAGACCTGTCAAAGCTATGAATACTATACCCCCCCAAAAGAACAGCTAAACCTCAATTAAATTAAAAAAAAAAGCCATCACATTAATAAAATAAGTATAGTTAAATAAATTAACCACTTTAAACAAAAAATTAAATTTTTGAAAAAATTTAAAATCTTTTTAAAAGTTATAAAAATAAACTTACCTTTCTTTAAAGTCTCTAAAAAAGATAAACCTGTTGAAAAAAATTTAAAATAATACTTAATTAACTACTTACCTTGTTAAAAGAGGGTCTTACGCCTCCTTTCTTTATGTGTAAAATCTTCCATGCTTACCTGCGCGTTCAAAGCACTAAGTGCACTGCGTGCGCGCAGCCTGTAGAGCGCACGCGGTTCACTTAGGAACCGCCCCCTTTTGAATTCACGAAGTGCTGGTTTCCCGCGCATGCGCAGTGCATGCAGGAAACCGGCAATTGGAGACCTAAAACGCGAGAGTGCACAGTGCGTACTCTCGCGTATTAGGTCTAATTTTCGGGCCATTGCAACTGAGCCAGACTCTGTACAGGGCACTGTTTATTAACCAGCCCGTCTGGCTGATTGGTGGGACCTACGGGTTGGGATTCCCACTCTGCAACGTTTTAGTGTGAGGCGATGCCACCAGGACAGGGGTCCGTGCTGGTAAGCTGCCAAGTTCCAGCCAGTTAAATTCCAGCAAGTGTCCTGTGCACACTTGATGGTTACTAACATTGGCTTTTGCCAATCTACACCTAAGTACCCCTTAGGCTTTGATAATGAGATGTGTTTCTATAGGGAGAGTGCGCACTCTGTATCAGGCAAACAGAAACTCTACTGAAGTGGGTTTCTGAGTAGCTTGGGATTGTTAAGTATGATGAAAAATTCCAGTCCACTCTGCATTGGGTCCATTTTACTTCATATCCACTTCACTTCACATCCAATCTACTGTACATCAAGTTCACTCTACAACCAGTCTACTCTCCATCTATTCCATCCTGTATCCAATTTTGCTCTATTCAATCTGCTCTCTATCCTACCCTCTCTACTGTAACTCCAACATGATGCAAATTCACCCTCCATACAATGCACTCGACTCTATATGCATATAGAATTATAGAACCATACAGCACAGAAGGAGGCCATTGGGTCCATCGTGCCAGTGCTGGCTCTTTGAAATGAGTATTGTGAGTGGTGGTCAACAACAACACCTTGCATTTATATAGCACCTTTAACATAGTAAAATGTCACAAGTCACTTCACAGGAGCGTTATGAAACAAAATTTGACACTGAGCCACATAAGGAATTAGTAGGACAGATGACCAAAAGCTTGGTCAAAGAGGTAGGTTATAAGGAAAGTCTTAAAGGAGGAGAGAGAGGCAGAGAGGTTTAGAGAGGGAATTCCAGAGCTTAGGACCCAGGCAGCTGAAGGCACGGCCGCCAATGGTGGGGCGATTAAAATCAGGGATACGCAACAGGCCAGAATTAGAGGAGCGCAGAGTTCTCAAAGGGTTGTAGGGCTGGAGGAGGTTACAGAGATGAGGAAGGGCGAGGCCATGGAGGGATTTGAAAACAAGGATAAGAATTTTAAAACCGAGATGTTGTAGTTTCTCTCTGGTAGGGTAGTGTGTGAAGCTCGGCTGGTGGTGGATATAAGATCAGTTTGGGAGCAGCACAGTACTTCCAGCTGGCACAAAATAAAAGGCAGCTCGAACTCTAGGCCACTCCAGCATTGCAGATTGTGCTTTCATTAACCTGTTCGTCCCACTTCTAGTGATTTAGGAGATACCCCTCCCCGATTTAACTACTTCCAGGATTTAAAAAAAATTATTCACTCTCGGGATGTGGGCGTCGCTGGCAAGGCCAGCATTTATTGCCCATCCCTAATTGCCCTTGAGAAGGTGGTGGTGAGCCACCTTCTTGAACCGCTGCAGTCCCACAGTGCTGTTAGGTAGGGAGTTCCAGGATCTTGACCCAGCGACGATGAAGGAACGATCGATATATCTCCAAGTTGGGAAGGTGTGTGACTTGGAGGGGAACTTGGAGGTGGTGGTGTTCCCATGCACCTGCTGCCCTTGTCAATCTAGGGGGTGGAGGTTGTGGGTTTGGGAAGAATCACTTCGCAAATGCTCTATGGCCTTTCCTTTCCCCAAATGCTGTGGCCCGCACACATTTGATGCTGAGAGTTGATAATTCTGATGGCAGTGGGAAGCCTAGATAACAACTAATATTATTCATCTGCCACACACTGAATATGATGGAATTTCTGCACTATAACATTCCAGATCCCTATTCCTGTTGGTCAATAACATTCTGCCCACTGTATGCCAAGGTAGCACACTGAAAATGCACCATTCCAATATAATCTGAATGTTAATTTTCCATGCGCAGTGCTAGGGATGGAACCTAGCAGTATGTGCAGTTCAGAGAAGGTTCACGAGGTTGATTCCGGAGATGAAGGGGTTGTCTTATGAAGAAAGGTTGAGCAGGTTGGGCCTATACTCATTGGAGTTTAGAAGAATGAGAGGGGATCTTATTGAAACATATAAGATTCTGAAGGGGCTTGACAGGGTAGATGCAGAGAGGATGTTTCCCCTCGTGGGTGAATCTAGAACTAGGGGGCATAATTTCAGAATAAGGGGAAACCCTTTAAAATCGGAAATGAGGAGGAATTTCTTCTCTCAGAGGGTCGTGAATCTTTGGAATTCTCTTCCCCAGAGAGCTGTGGAGGCTGGGTCATTGAATATATTTAAGGTGGAGATAGACAGCATTTTGAACGATAAGGGAGTCCAGGGTTATGGGGAGCGGGCAGGGAAGTGGAGTTGAGGCCAAGATCAGATCAGCCATGATCTTATTGAATGGCGGAGCAGGCTCAAGGGGCCAAATGACCTACTCCTGCTCCTACGTTCTTATGTTCTAAGAGAGTGTACAAAAAAAATTACAGCCAGTGTAACATTAAGCCCAAGTGCATTGAAAGATTTCTGTTCTTTCATAAAACACCTTAAAAATGATGCTCTCGGCATTTCCAATAATGACTGTTATTTAAAAAATTTAGCACATCCATTACTTCTTCCATATTTGCTGTTTTGATCCCGAGATATGGTCCTCAAAGGGTTAACCAAGACCATTAACATTTTTGGAAACACCATTGTGCTTGATGTACAGCCAGGTCATTGCATTTTTTTCCTACATGTGCTCAGCTGACCCACTCAACCAAGCTTCCCTAAAGTTACTCATTCCCCTGTTGGCTTGTGATATCTTGGAACTCAATCAGTGTTTAATTGCAGTCTGTATGTCAGCATCTAGTCTTGTGTTGTGGTGTCTGAGTCCAAATGAGTGGGTGTGTGAGCGAGAGAAAGTGTGTAAATGCGTTTGTGAGTGAGTGAGAAAGTGTGCAAACGTGTGCGAGGGAGTGAAAGTGTGTAAATGTGTGTGTGAGTATATGAAAGAGAGTGTGTAAATGTGCGTGAGAGTGAGTATATGAGTGAGAGAGTAAGTGTGTAAATGTGTGTGTGTGTGCGTGCCTGTGTGTGAGTTGAGTGTGCGAATGAGACAGACAGAGAGTGAGTGTGTGTGTGAGTGAGTGTGTGCTTGAGGCAGAGAGTGTGTGTGTGTGTGAGCGAGCATGTGACTGCCTGAATGTGTACACGGGGACTTTGCTAACTTTCCTAAAGTAAAGTCTATTGCTAACAGTCTTGGTTGCTGCTGCTAGCTTCCCCCCTCCTGTCATTTGTGAATGATGGGACCTGGTGCAATCACTGCAGTGCGAGCAGCGCTCCCTTGGGCACTGCAGCCCATGTAACAGAGCTGAAGGGGCAAAAATGGACTGCATTTTTTTTTTAAGTACCATTCCCTGGTTCTTGACTGGAGGATGCCGTTCCCTTCTCCCAGTTTTTGATAAATTTACGAAGTCAAATCGCTGACACAGATGGATAATCCAAGTGTACAGGGTGAAGAGTTATAAATTAACACATTATTCCCTCTTAATGTGAAATACTTGAGAATGCATTTTCTTGGTCCCCTGGCGTCTGTACAGTGAGGGCTCACATTGTACTCTTCAAGTGGCATTGATTTGCTAAAGCGCTGAATTAGCATGTCGGACCAGCTGCCTCGCCACTCTTGTATTGCTGGGCTTGCTTGCTTCCCGCTGCCTGGGCCACACACACTGGGCTGCTGCTGCTGCTGCTGCTGGCTGCTTACCCCAGCTTTTCCCTTTTGTTGTTTTTCTGCAGTAACACTAGCAATATGGCCATTAAAATAGTAACCATAAGCAGCGCATATATTAAAAAGTGCAGTCCGCTCCCTTTTTTTGGGGGGGAGAGGTTTCTGAGAGAATGCAGCACGATTCTGCTAACTGCGATGAAAGGAGCAGGCTGCGATGGGGAGTTGGGAGTGTGCAGAATCTGAAGAGAAAGGAACGAGTCCTCGGCAGAGAGAGGACCAACTGAAAGGATCAACTTGCACTTTTATTTGGACTGACAAAGGTCACAAACTCACGTCTTCAGGGAGGTAGCTGGGGCGCCTGATTTTAGGGTGAGGCTGTTGAGACTGACAGATTCGTTACTTGGTGCCAGATTGTTAGTGCGATGAAGTACTGTTAAAACATGCCAAAGTCTGATTGAAGCTGCAGTATTGTTGCTGCAGTAAGTTTCCAGTGGCCTCAATGAAATCTCACCCAAATCGCCAGTGTTCCTTACTTGCAGGGAAATGGTTTCACTCCATGACGGAACAGACTCGAGGGGCTGAATGGCCGAGTCCTGTTCATATGTCACATTCATATGGGATACTTTTTACATGAATTATTTTACCCATGTGGGACCTGCAGACAGACTTGTCATTTGAACCCCCCTCACGACTGCATTTGCTGATGAGCTGAATTTGAATTACAAAATTCTCCTGAAATCAAAAGGATGATCATTAGGAAGAGCGATAGATTAATACCACAAATATTGTACCGAGTAATCACAAATAGTTCAGGCAGCACTTCAAGGCATTGAGCATTCCACATACGTATTTAAGACTCCACACATCTGTTCCCGTCTTTCAACCCAGAAGGTAGCTTAACTTCGTTTTGTGACTTATTTAGTATTTTCTGCCCATGTCACACACCATCCCGCAGTAGAAGGGCAGGTGAGTGTCCTGCTCCCAAGCTCTCGGCCAATGTCGCTCTGTACCCTCTCACTAGGAGGCGTGAGTAAGTTCCCAAAGCTGACCCAGGGCTAATTTCTTTCCCCAATGTCCCAGCAGTTGATTTTAAAAAGTGCCAGGACAGCTAACTGCCCTCACTCTGCTGAGAAAGAGATACTCGTAGAGATCTAACGAGTAACCATAGAATGAGAGGAAGGGGGGGATTACATAGCTTTTAAAAAATGAAAAGCACAAACCATGTTAAGTTTAACTTTTTTTTGTAGTTTTCTATTAGTTTCACACTTTACAAAGCTATTACACATACAGTTGCACGTTCCCATATAGCGCATGAAGCCATTGCAGGATTAAGGGTACATTCACATATATATTTTCTGAAGTCATTGTATACTTACATACATTTTATGACCGTATATATTCGCACACACGGTATATGAAATGTGACTGCACGGTGCCAGTGAGAGGAATGTATCCCTATATCAGGCTGCATACACCGGGAGTGATGCAAGTTCTGGGCGGGGGCGAAGGCAGCTTGATTGACCCCGTGTTCTGGAGGTTGGTGGGGATTTTGGGGGAGGGGGAGGGAAGGTGGGTGAGGGGGTGGGAAAGGGATAGTGGGAGTGGGTGTGGGGGAGGGGTGGGGAGGTAAGAGGGGTGGGATAGTGGGGCTGGGGGAGGGAGGGAGAAGGGGTGGGGAAGGGATAGTGGGGGTTGGGGATGGGTGATGGGGGTGGGGGAGGAGGGAGTGGTCTGCATATTGGTTGTCGTATTGGTGGGTATGCTGCTGTTCTTGGCTATTGGGTAGGTTGCTGCAAGTGTTCAAGAACAGGCAACCCTATAGTCTGAAACTTTCAAAATTGAGATTGATATATTTGTGTTGAGCAAGGGTATTAAGGGATATGGAGCCAAGGAGGATAAATGGAGTTGAGGTACAGATCAACCATGATCTAATTGAATGGCTTGAGGCTTGAGGGGCTGAATGGCCTCCTCCTGTTCCTCTGGTAATAATTCGGTCATGCATTTCTGAATCATTAGGAATTGTTTTTGATGAAGATATAAACTCATGCCTGACCTTGTACGTAATGTCAAAGAGCTCATGATCCATATAAGGAGCAATTTTCTTCTTGCTCTATAATATACATGTTATAATAAAGAAAGAAATACTTGCATTTATATAGCACCTTTCACAACCACATGACTTCCCAAAGCGCTTTATAGCCAATTAAATACTTTTGAAGTGTAGTCACTGTTGTAATGTAGGAAACGCGGCAGCCAATTTGCACACAGCAAGCTCCCAGCAATGTGATAATGACCATATCATCTGTTTTAATGATGTTGATTGAGGGATAAATATTGGCCCAGGACACCGGGGAGAATTCTCCTGCTCTTCCAATAGTGTCATGCTATCTTTTACATCCACCTAAAACCTTGGTTTTAACATCTCATCTGAAAGACGGCACCTCCGACAGTGCAGCACTCCCTCAGTACTGCACTGAATGCGCCACTTGTTAGACAAATATGTCATCGCCCCAAAATCAGCAGTGTCACTTCACGCTGTCTGCTCAAACTTTATAAATTCTAAAGAAATATTTAAAGTATGTTGCAGAACGCAGGCTGTGTCCAGCACACTGTACGATCCGATAGGACAGCACAATCAATTCAATCTTATTAGTTTGATCGTGTTGAATGTGCATTAACTACATGTTCAAAACCAGCTCCTGGACTTCTTAAAAATAAAAATTGAAAATGCTGAAATAAATCTGGAAATCTCCCGCTCCTCTCCTCCCCTCCCCTTCTCCTCTCCTCCCATCCCCCTTCTGCTTCTCCCCTCGGCCGCTCCTCCCCCTTTCCTCCATTCCCCTCTCCTTCTCGCCTTCTCCTCCCCTCCCTTTCTCCCTCTCCCCTCCACCTCTCCTCCCTTCCACTTCTCCCCAAGCACATGAGGGAAAGGGGAATAGAAAGTTGTGTTGATAGGGTGAGATAAAGAAGGTTGGGAGGAGTCTCGTGTGGAGCATAAACACTGGCATGGATCTGTTGGGCCGAATGGCCTGTTTCTGTGCTGTAAATACTTTGTAATACTTTGCAAATGTTACACATAACAGTGATAGTGTACTTTATCTCTACGCTGCTTAACACACCCGCCATTTCAGTTTGGAAATTTTAGATTTTTAAATCAAAATTTATTCAGAATTACGATCAGTCTGAACTACTTTGTAAACACATTTTTAGTCTTGATTATATATTAACATTTATGCTCCCATCGACAGAGATGTTGTTGAAAGTGCTTTGAGATTTTGTGTTCAGTAGGGACCAGCTCTCTAACGTGTGTCTCGAGACACGTGGCCACCTGCACAACCTTTTCCATAGTGGCCAGCATAAAACCTCTATTCTCAACACCTAACCCCTCATTAATCACAGCAACGCACAAGATTTGAGCAAATGAGACACACCTGCTTGTTTTTTTGGGGTGGTACGGATAGGGATTCCCTTACATGGCTTAGTACCGCTTTACCAAAGAGGAGACACCATTACTCAAGCCTAATGCTGCCTGGGATCACTGTGTGAGGCAGTTTAAAAAGAAAGAAAAGACTTGCATTTATACAGTGCGTTTCATGACCTCAGGACGTCCCAAAGCACTTCACAGCCAATGAAGTACTTTTTTGAAGTGTAGTCACTGTCCTAATGCTGCTTTGAATGGTGAATCCTTCACTGGTGGATAGGTAATAACATCAAATAATAAAATCTGTGGTGCCAAAGAATAACTAATCAATTATCTCCATGAGATTTGCCCTGGAATGATTGTGACAAGTGTTAAAGCCTTCTTGAAACACTTACTTCTCTTGCAAACAGGCTGAGGCCTTGAGGACTTGAGGAGTGATTGGCTCTGAAGTGAATTGAAGATGTGATGTATTAGTGCAAACCTAACATGCGTGACTCTCTCTCATCTCTTTAATCATATTCAGATGTTATGTGGGCTTTGAAGGGTCCTGTGGGACACTCTGACATGTCGGATCCAGTGTATGATTAATATTGAGCGAGCATACTGTTGACCACCGGGTACCACTGGATCCTTATGTGGCTAGTGTGCTGGGTCGCCAAAAGGTTGAAGCTTTAAATAAATAAAATACATTTTATTGGGGATTGGGTGGCACATGGGACTATCCTTTCGTTTCTGAGTCTCGGGCTAAGAATTGTAGCCCAGAATGATATGTCAAAGCACCTGGTCTTTGCTGATTGTGAAGGTCCTACATGCTTGGACAAGTTTCAACTCCGTTCCTTATGGGCCCACAATTTGGTACAAATTGTCATGGAATTACTAATCTCACTCAGAGAGGCCACATAGCTGGCACAGGAAGTGAGAAAGTTCCCAGTGGTCCAGTATTGGGTGCATTTCTGAGGTTGCGACAAAAGGTTTCTTCTGTACGGCAGGTGTAGAATCATGAACACATTCTTTAGAAACCTGTTCACTGGCACTGAAAGGAAGTTTCCCCTCATTGTTGGTGCAGAGTAGGAAGAGCTTTACTCTGCATGGGAGCACGTTCTTCCTGATCTGTGATGTTTGATCCTGACACTGGGTGCAAACGCCATTCCGTTCCTCAGCAATGATGCTCCTCAACTGGATGAGTCAAACTTTTTGCTACAAGAAAAGTTGTATGTCATCCAAGAAGATGCATAAATCTTTGAGATTACCCCCAAGAAGCTCTAGAATTTGTTGTGAATACCCCTATAGATAGTGACTAGTGGTGCATGGGTGATTTGTTGCATAGCTGTGAGTATTGCAGAACCCTGTGTGGGGCAATACCGTGTCTCGTGACTAGTGAATCTGCTGATAGAAATTATTAGTTTATATTTCATTTGTTTTTGCTGCTAACCTTTATGTGTGGGTAGGGATGGAAGGATGGGGTGGGGATAGAGTGTACAACCTAAAAGTAGGGATAGGCATCTGCTAGATGCGATATGTCATTTCTACAGCGTGAGTGATCCTGACCTCTTTAACCAGTGAGTAATGCAGTCCTGGGCACGCTATACCGGTTGGGTTCTCAAGTAGTTGAAAAACCATATAGCACAGCTGGCAGCCAGATGTTCTGCTTATAATTTGGACGTTCTGAAGAGAAACAAAAGAACTGCTTCGTGGGTAGAGGGGCCTGGTTGTAGTTTATGATTTTGTTGCCACAGAGCAGAAGCTTGACGTGAAACAAATTGTATGCAGCTCCTGTGCAGAAGGGGTTTATTAGGGCTTGTGGTACTGGGATTACATTGTGCCTCTTGCATGCCTTGGGAGCTATAACACCTACCAGCCACGGCAGATGGGGCCAGGGTTTAACATCTCATCAAGACTGATCTGTGCAGGTCTCACGAGACCATGCTGGGCCCAAAAGAGGAGAGCTCTACCAACCACGCCAACTGCACTGGGGCATTATACTTTTCCAGTATAGGATGGGGAGATCTAGACCCCCAACTGCTGATGAACTAATGAAAGTTGTTGTGCGGTAGATACATTGAAAAGTCTGCCTTCAGCAGGACTTGAACTGGGGATTGCAGTGGCATGGATTATGCTGCCACACAGACTTTTTCATTAATGGACCGGTGGTGATAAAAAATAAATAAAGTCAATTGATTTAAGATTTGTGGCTTTAATGCACAGAGGAGGCTCTTTAGTATACGTGTCCTTCCTTAGTGGCAGTGTAATGTAAGTTTCTTGCAGTAAAGTGTGTTGGGAATGAGTCAGTGATTCTGTGCTCCTGAGCAAGTGATATTATTATTATATTTTATTACATTCTTTGACCATTGCAGTAACCTTGAAGGGGCTATAGAGCCGTCTTGTGTGAGAAAATAGGTTTCATTACGTCCCACTAATTAACAGCAGTGACCGATGGTCCTCAACAAGTGACATGAGTAGCAGAAAGAACAGAGAATGTTGGCCAATGACATGTTGAAGCATAAGGGGATAGTCTGCACAAATCAGCCCATCCTCAGGGGACAGTCAGTTTTTTTTCCAATGAATTTTCTCCCTTCCTTGGCACTAGGACACTGACTCCAACCTCTGGTGTTTTGCCCCCGTTCTTTGAACCCTCTGAGATCCCTGCACTTCTCCAATTCTGGCAACTTGTGTGTCCCCAATTTTCATCGCTCTACCATTGACAGCTGTGCCTTCAGCTGCCTAGGCCCTAAGCTCTGGAATTCTCTCCCTAAACCTCTCCGGCTCTCTACCGCTCTCTCCTCCTTTAAGATGCTCCTTTAAACCTACCTCTTTGACCAAGCTTTTGCTCATCCGCCCTAATATCTCCTTATGTGGCTCTGTCAAGTCTTTGTCTTATAACACTCCTGTGAAGTGCCTTGGGACGTTTTACTATGTTAAAGGCATTATATAAATGCAAGTTGTTGTTTGTATGTGCTAATTTAGGCAATGAAAATAAACAACATGGATAGACAAATGCTGATTCATATTTGGCCTGGAGATAAACAGCATCGACCCTGTGCAATTGGCAAAAATAGAGCCTTTCATGAGGTTATCAAGAAAACACCAACTCTGAATCCCATGAAGAATTCTCGACAGGGATAGGGCAGAGCAGGCAGAATTGGGTAAGGTTCTCCCAAAAATTCTCTTCTATGAAAAATCTGGCAGAAAGCTGCTTGGTGATTCTCCCTTTTAATACTGCGTTGATTCACAATGTTTACAATGCAGAGAACAATTAGAAGGCTTGTTTCAGAGACTGTTGTTGATACGGACACTAAATTATCCGGCATATACAAGAGCGCCAGCTCATCACTGGGACAATATACTATAATTTATATTGTTTTGCATCATTAGCATCCATCTCACTTGAGCATGTTTTGCACATTTATGAGTGTTGCCATATTCATCCTGTTCACAATTCAACGTGTTTAGTAGCAATGAAAATTATTAACTAAGTTAAAACTAGCTTTGCTCAAAGCGTAACCAGAGTTTTCTCACTGACAAAAGTCTTTGGGCTAGAAATTTGGTGCATTTGCACCTCTCCTTAGCACCCCCCAGGGGCGCTAATGGGGCGCAAACGACTTTTTGCCTGGGCGCGGCGGCGCTAACAACTCCCGCTAAATTCAGCAGCGGTGGTAACCGGTAGCGCCCCGCTCTGCTGTGCAGGCAATGACGACGTCATCACCGTGCACAGCGCTCCATTTTTGCCCCGCCTGTAAAATTGGCCCGCGCCCCCTGAATCTGCGCTGGGTGATGTTAGCAACTGATTCGGGGGCGGGAACGGAGTGGCAGGAGGCTCGCGGGCGCTAACTAAAGGGGAGGTGGCGGGCGGGGAATAAAGAAATCAGCCGACTTACTTGTCTTAGAACGTGGAGTCCGTGCTGTGATCTGGCAGCCTGGCACTCCTCTTGAGTGCCGGACTGCTGGCACGGCTCCCTGCTCCCCGGTGGTCCAGGTAGGGCCCCGCAGAGTTGTGGGCCTGGGCCCTCCCCTTTAATGAGGGGAAGAGCCCTTCCATGCGGCAGCGCTCTGTGGCCCAGTGCGTAGCGCTGCAGAACGCACCGCCATGATATTCGGGGTTAGCGCTCTAAGAAGGAAGTGGAGCGCTTGAATTAGCGCTCCACCTCCCTTTTTTGGGGCACTAAACCTGAAGTTAGCGATCGCTGGCACTATTTTTCGCCAGGCGCTAAATTTAGCGCCCGGGCGACGATAGCGACCCACAATGGTCACTAACGAATTTTCCCCCTCAGTGTTGTATTATACTATATATGTTTTTAATAGAACATCTGTAAATAGTTTCAAGGTATTCCAACAGACAGCACTTTCTACAATAACTACAACTTCATATAGCACCTTTTAACGTAGTAAAACATCCCAAGGCGCTTCACAGGGGTGTTACCAAAAAAAGTTTGACACTGTGTTGTCACAACAAATTTCTACACTTACTGATTCAGCCAAGGTGGATTTGATCGATGTTTGACCTAAGCTTCAATATCTTCAATAATCAGGGCATTATCCAGGATGCCAGTAAGATTGTGTTAATGTTGCTCCCTGTCTACAAAGCACTTTCGTTGAATTCCTGAGTAGCAGATACACCAAAATAAGACGTAAAACACCCAAGGCTCCTTATTCCTCAGCCTGGTCCAAATACCCATTCTTAAAGGCCTGTTGTCATCTTAGTGAGTGGTTATTTTTATAATCAAACTTATATTTTTATTTTGTAAATTCAATAATTGAAGGATTCAGTAACACAGAGTTTGTGCACAGATTATACCTCTGGGACCAGATTCAAATTCAAACCAAACTTGATTGGATGTACTGTCCCATTTCTTAGCAGTGACACCCCTCACTTTACTGTACATAAAATGCATTGAAAAATATGAATTTTGTTAATTCTGTAATTGCATATTATGGAATTTTTTTCACAGTATAATCTCTTTCGAGAGTTACAAAGGTGTGACATTCATATATTAACTAAGTGAACTCTGCGTGTATAGGAATCTGTGGCTTGCAAACTGGAAATTCCTGGTAACGATGAACCTTTTAGCACTTTTTCTTTTCTATCCCTATTTCTTTCTTTTTCTCTCTCTAATTTTGCTAATTGCCCACTGAACCCTTCCCTGCTGTGACAGACCATCCCTCCAGCTAAGAGGGAAGGCAGGTGGGGAAGGGCTTGTCAGTAAATGCTTGTCTTCTCTTTGGCATCTGCCACTGGTAACTGACTTGGCTCAGGTGCTCATTGTGTGGGGAATGGTGGATGGGAGCCAATATCAGCCATTCGGCCCAACTGGTCCGTGGCGGTGTTTATGCTCCACACAAGCCTCCTCACACTCCTCTTCATCCCACCCTATCAACATATCCCTCTATTCTTTTCTCCCTCTTGTGCTTATTTAACTTCCCCATAAATGCATCTATACTATTCGCCTCAACCACTCCCTGTGGTAGCGAGTTCCACATTCTAAACACTCTCTGGGTAAAGAAGTTTCTCCTGAATTCCCTATTGGATTTATTAGTGACTATCTTATATTTATGGCCCCTTTCAACTGTTACTTTCTGGTAGAGATGCATTGGACCATAATTTTAAAAAAAATAACATTGTTATATTTTCATTCACATCCTTAATAGGATTGCTGCTTCTTGCCAAATCCAAAACTAGCCGGGAGGGAGGAGTGGAGAAGGGGGAGAATGGAGGGGGAGGAAGGAGATGGAAGGAGGGGGAGGGGTGAGGGGGAAGGGGAGGAGGAGTGAGGGGTGAGGAGAGGAGGAGGGAGGGGTGAGGAGGGAGGGGTGAGGAGAGGAGGAGGGAGGGGTGAGGAGGGAGGGGTGAGGAGGGGGAGGAGGGAGGGGTGAGGAGGGAGGGGTGAGGAGAGGAGGAGGGAGGGGTGAGGAGGGAGGGGTGAGGAGAGGAGGAGGGAGGGGGAAGGTGAGGGAGAAGGAGGGGTGAGGGCGAAGGAGAGGAGGGGTGAGGGGGGAGGGTGAGGTGGAAGGGGAGGAAG